>CM049840.1:451572-1057210 GCA_027422415.1 Schizothorax lantsangensis | reverse complement strand
TTTGTACTAATTTAGTACTAATATTGAATTGAGTGAATTTATAGCATACAACATGATTTGCTTACGGATATGCTTACTTTAACTGATTAAGTTTATGCATTTATAAACATTGATAAAATAGGCCACTTTCTGGGTGAATTTTTACACTTTCCTGGTTACTAACATTAGGACAGCTCTAACCCTAACCCTAACCCAAGACATTATTAATGAAATGCTAATTCAAGATTCTTGATTGTGGCACAAGATCTATATGTAAACTATATGTAGAGATTTGTATGATCTAAAATGCAATTGTACATATTTTTTATGGATTATGTAATCAGATTACAGAAATTAAGGAGGCCTATTTGTAATTAGATTATATTACATTTTAAAAGCATAGTTTTTTTTTAATTCTCCATACTTTTTATATTTGAAAAATATTTTATTTTCCTGAAAAAAGCCTACTGATTATTTACATTCAGAGGTCTATACCGTCCAGGTTTGTGGAATAGCACTCACAGATTAGCCACTAGTCATGTGTCTTATCACTGAAAACTAAGCAAATCACAGTATTTGATCACTGGATTTACAGAAATAATTTTACTTTTAACAAGTGTTTTCTCAACATTGCATATCTAATAAACTCGTGATAGAAACATTATTATTACTTGAATTTTTGACCATGTATAACTTTGTCTTTTAAACACATTCAAATTTACAAATTCGCGTGATTTAAATTTTACATGTAATGCAGGGATTCTCTAAAATCTTTGACAGCTGAACCTCTTTGACCTAACATATTTGCTTGAAGTACGCTCTGAGATTTTTAGTTAATAAGTTAGATCAATGATAAAATTAAGTCAAGAAGTTTTATTCTCTAATGTCTATTAATGGTCACATGACAAAAATCAAATATCATATTTTTAAATACTTTTTAGTCTTATTTTAAATCATTTAATTTTAATTACTTTATAGCTTTTCAACACCATCTGGGAAACCCTGACATAATGTAACATTTAATGTACTTAATGTTGTTAAAGAATGGAATATATTTTCTTATAATATACTGCAGAATTATCTGCAGAGATTAAATCAAGGAGATAAAAAGACAAGACTGTTTTTGTAGATCACTATACAAGTATTTTATTTTGCTTACATTAGGGAAAAACATGTATTATGTAAAAACTTTATCTACAGTATATGTAAACGTATCCTTATACACTTTCCATCCATGTAAGATATAGGCACACACCGCAAAATAATACCCCCCCCATCATATCCTCTACTACACACTGCATGGTCCCATGAGAGCTAAGAAAAATTGAAATAATAGAAAACAGATAATAGGGATGGAGGTTGTATGATTGTTCTTCAGTAGTCTACATTGTCAGGTTTAGTCCTCGTCACTGTGTGTTTCATCAGAACTACAGTCTGCATCCTCAGTTTCTTCATCGGACATGTTATCACATAGAAGGTTGTCTGATGCCTGTCCCAGAACACATTGTCTGTATAACATCCTAGCCTTATTTTGTAGAAACTGAAGGTCTTCCAATTTTCTCTTGAGAAGGCACAGTAGTCCATTGGAGCTCCCCTCTGATAGCTCGAAGTCACTGTCTACATAAAAAAAGAAAGGAAAACATTGGAAAATATAAATAAAATCATTCCTAAGTTTTAATTCCAGCAGTGCATTGGTTATTGAATTTTGTTATGGCTACTCACTGTTATTTTGTATTTCAACAGAGAGATCCCTCAGGGAACATTCAGCTTCCTTCAGTGACTGCCAGTGTTGCTTGACCTCCATCACGATGATCTGCTCCTCCTCCTTCAGTCGGGAAAGCAACATGAACCGGTCAAAGACCATCTTCTTAGTTGAGAGGTTGCTTTTACCTGCAGTTAATTAAGGTTTAAAATTACCACCTTTAAACCAGTGCACTATTCAAACTTAAATTTTTATAATTCATGAATGAAAATATTTTTTAATATGACTTTGATGATCCATTTCCATGGTAATGAAAAATCTGATTTTAATGATGATTTCTAAAGCGTGATAGGGAAAAAGGCAATGAAGAAAGAGTTTTTGTGACAAAGGTCATAACTCCTTTTATGTAGATTTTTGAGGTCCACTCTAGTCGTAAAATAATCTATTACTTTTCCTACGTAATTTGTAACATGTAAAACAATGGTAAAATATCTATTTAGGGGTCTTAGACCTTTCCAATGATAGTTTGTCATGATTATATTAGGATTTATTTGCATTATAGTGAAGTAAACTTTACTATAACTTCACTGGGGGGACGGATGACAGTTAAGAGGTTAAACACTGAGAACTGCATTAACATCAAACAATGTTTATCAAATACACTGTGTATTTTGTAGGTTAATTACTAGTGTCAGGGCATTCCCATGGCCATTGGAAATGATCCGCTGCGAGGAGTTCGTCCACGGAAGGAAGCTGGTGGACTAACTGTTCATTGAATTCTTTAATGGCAGCTGCCAAGGTCGACTTATCTTCATTAATTCTTCTTCTTATTCTGTGCCTTCTTTTGTTGCTATCTAATAAATCAACAACATACATTATTATTACAGCACTCAAATTCATTCCTTAGCTATGTGAATTACATTTTTATCATCGTATTAACTGACCTGTCTGATGGTACAGATTGCTTTTTCTCAGCTTTATGCTGACATAAAGGCCTCGAATTCTGCCCTGAAGTCCAGCGTCATCCTTCGCTCTTGATACTACATGCCAAACAAAGAAATTAGCCTTTGCAAATTAGATATCTTCTGTTGCAAAACATTTTATAATGGAAAATAAATTATTACATTAAAAATTAAAAAGTGCCTTTCAACATGTATTACTGCAGCCCACTGGTTGGACATCACTGACCCACTGCTGATGTATTATTCGTCGCTGACATTAAGCTCAGCCTGCAGACTTGCAAGCTCTCTCGTTTTACTTTCAGCCTTTCGGTTTTGTCTAAATTACATATCAAAACACTATAAATTAGTGATAAATGTTTATAGTAAAACAATGTATGCAATAGTAATAATGCTAAATAATTGTAAATATACTTTTAATATAATGAAAAAAAAATTGACATTTGCATTAGTAAAATACCTTAAACGTATCTTTGCGACAAACTTTTAGCCAGATTTTCAGATTTCTGTTTGTTCCATGCAGAAGCAAGAATTGTGTGTGCATGTCTGAACGTGCTGTTAGGTGGTCAAAGTGAAAATATCGTTAGTCATGATTAATTTATACTTAGAAATAATATGTTAAAAGTAGAGTAAGTAGTAAGTAAAGAAAGATCTTCACCAGTTTTGGACATATATTTAGTGCAGACTGCTGCTCTCGACAAGAAGGAGTTGACCTGCTCCACCTCTTCTCCAATTGTAAGACCAGCTCCCTTTTGATTTCTTCCGGACCATTTTATCTAAAAAAAAAAAAAAAAAAAAGGTTGTTGAAATAAAAGTGAATGTCCATACTCCAAAAATATGTAATGACAGAATCTTACTTCACAACTCCACTCATGTGCTTTGGCATGCATAACTGATAATAGTGGGCGCATATTTAATAAAGGGCTTAGCTCCGGACAGTGTCCCACCACTCTCTTTATGTATGGCCAGTACTTGCAGGCAACATCTGAACAGAAAAATGCCACATTTTCCTTCGAGAGGGTTTTTTGAAGGAACAGGGGATAAGCAAATATTTCCCCTCTAAACATATTTAGGGCTTTTAAAAGTCCTCCATGTCGGCAAACAGCAACCTCAAGGCCTTCCTCATCAATCTTTGAGGCTGACTTTTTCGCTGACTCCTTTGCTGCTGTCCATTGAGAGGAGCCACAAACCCCTTTACCTGTGGACTAAGATATTACATTAAAATTAGTATTAATGTTTCAATAATGGTAGCTGGATGGGAATATACAATATGACATTAAGTCAAGGGTTATTACATGCTTGGTCTTTTCATGAACATATTCCACAAAGGATGAAACATCATCATCTTTCATTATAAATGTGCCATCGAAGTAGCCCTTCTCTGTCCTTGATTTTATAGAGAAAGAGAAACATGATATAGACAGTTAAGAAGTATAAATAAAATAAAATACAATCAAATTTACAAAAAAAAAAAAAAAATACATACCCGTGTGCATTATGGAACCTGTATAGTTTCCTGTTACCATCCACTGAGACTGCATGCATGGATGGACTGCAAGCGGGACATTCCAAGGAATGCTTGACATGAAAGACCTGGAGCGAATAGTTTTAAGTCCAGAAAAGACCTAAAAAGTTCAGCCTCATATACAGTGTCAAAATGTATAGAGGCTGGCCAGTACCCAGACATGAGGAGATTACGGAGTTCCACTGTCCATGTTTTTCCCACAGCATGAGCACTCCAGAGATGGAAGAGTGAGATTGTACCGTCCTAATAAAAAAATTATGTATCACAGCTCTCAACTTCTTTATAACAGATATTACATGCAAGCATTGAGTTTTCTTATATTCCTTCATGTGCTCTTTTCATAAAGAGAAAGAAAATACATCTTACCATTAAAATTAATTAGAATAATTAGTTTGCCACTGGTCACACTCTGCATGAACTTTCTGAACAGGCACAGATTTTCTCTGGCAAATGTAGTGGAAGATATCGGACTAAAAAAGCAAAAAAAAAAAAACAATAATAAACAACTCCTCAGCAAAGAATTCATAAAAAAGTAGAATGTAATATATAATTTCATATATTTAAAAAAAAATACTCTGAATTATAATTTTACCCTAATGAACAGCCATTTAAAATGTTCAGACTGAAAAAAATGATGGGACACATGAAAAGCATACCCTGTTCAGAGAACTCAAATGTTTCAGAATGTCTCTTCACTGCAGTGGTTGGACACAATGGCTTAAAGAACCCATGGACCATTGACTCCCTGTTATGAAGAGGTAGGTGCTGATGGACATCTCGATCACACAGGGTGCATAGATACTGCCTAGGTAGACAGTCCCTGCACCGTACAATGGCCTCAGCAGTTAGACAGTGTTGGCAGATGCATTCCTGAACATATTCAGCCTCCAAAAGATTCATAACCAAGGACTCCCTTGCAATGTGCCATTTTTCATGGCTAAGGGATTGCCGCTTCTGCCAGGCTGTAGCCAAAGACACTTCTTCAGGCTGAACACATTCATCATTAAGGATATGCTCAAATTCTTCAATGAGTGAGGCTTCATTGAAAGAGAAACAGTGTTATAGTCACAATACAATCCATTTTTATGGAGATATTGTACAATGATCTCATAAAAAAAAAAAAAAAAAAAAAACATGCAATTATGTATGTTGCAGCTGGCAGAATAAACAATTTTATAAACAGTTACCAGTTTCTGCTCGATAAACAAATTCCTCTTGGATGGGTACACTGGTAGGAGCTTTAAACAAAATAAAATGTGTATACATAACAATTTGAGGTTCTTTATATCTAGTTCTGTAAATAAATAAGTGCACTTGAAGATTAAAACAGACTGCACATAGCTAAACGTTTATCAAATAGGGGAAAAGACATATCACAAAATGAAAATAACAATAAATTTAAATGATAACTGTAAATTCTCAGCTGTCTCACCATGTTTAGGGGCCCGCTCTTTTCAGTTTTGGTGTTTTTGCAGTTTTTCTTCGAAGTGGCCTTACCACATTCCCATTTGTGTCCCTTCGCCTCCACTTCACGGTCGTGGGATGTGGCTTAGACCTTTTGGCTTGATTATTTTCCTCTTTCTAAATTGCAAATATATTTTACAGGTTTTTAAATTAGTTTACACTTACCTTTCATGAATAATATATTAGCCTATATAACTATTCAGTATATAGTTCACTATGCTGTAGTTTTCTTTCAAATATTTTACAGAGAAAAAGAAGTCAAAGTAAATTATTATTTAAGATACAATTTCTAAAGTTACCGGCATATGATCAAGAAACACATCTCCAAGAAGATGTGCTGCTTCTAAAGAGCCTCTGGACATTCTGCTTGAACAAATGTAAAATAGGGAGGAAACACAATAAAAAAAAGAAAAAAAAAATTCAAAAACAAGTTGGGTTAAATCAGGATTACAATGAGTTGATTAATCCACACATCTGTGATCGACACTTAATGCCTGGCATGCACATAAAGTAATGTGATCTCATCATAATGTAACCAAATACATATGATGCATCAATAAAAAGTAATCTTTGCACACAGATGACCCTTACCCAAATTTTATGCTAATACATTTAATGAAAATTATTTTAAACAGACAAATCGCCTGGCAACACTGTGGCCTGCATGTGCAAGCTCACTTAAGAGAATAACGTTTGATGCTGACAGCATTGACACGCATTAGAAATCCTATTAGCACTTGCATTTACGATATTTATTTATTTATTTGTTCATATTTTGGGCTAAATACTTACTTTTGTGTTGTGATGATTGACAGCTTCGACGATGCACGAGGTCGCACGAGTTGAACTCGAGAATCATCACGCGCGGGATAATGATGAGCCCGCTAAACGATTTGATTGGGTTCCGAGCAGAAGTGGGTGCTTCCTGAATCAGCGAAGGACTAAAAACCAGGGCGTTGCACTTTATTCATTATTATTATTATTATTATTATTATTATTAGTTAATTCTTTTACTATTCCAAATACAAACAAAAACATAAATGTGCGTAACCTTAAACACAAGCCAAAAAACGAAGCAGACAGAATTATAACTACCACTATAACTGTATAGCAATCGCCCCCGACTATTAATGAGCAAGCTCAGTGTTAGATGTAGTTCAACATTCGTCCCTATACTGAGTAATGTAGGCTACAATATGTTTCTGTAAAATAAATAAATAAACCAAACCTAAATATGTATTTCTGCATATGCGGCGGCACCTGCGCAAGATGAAATCTTGAGTATGACTGAAGGGGCGGGACAATGGTGATGACGTTGATATATAATCCATTCACTGCGTACAATGCATACGCATTTTCCATCAATGGAAGTGTAACGGGAGGGATTCGCGTACAGTGTGAACGAAAAATGTGACTTTGGCGTGTAAATACTACGCCAAATGAAAATGCAAACTCGTTGTATAGATACGCAGTAGTAAGAGACTGGGTTGATCTTATCAGGCTAGTATCGATCCGATACCAATACCAACGTTGGTATCGATATTAGGATCGATCTGCCCACCCCTACTAAAAAGGTCATTTATCTGAATTTGGTTTGTTACAGACTACAATTTGCACATCTTAACAAATCATTAATTGTTTGTTCATGTTTATGCCTTTTTTAAATAAATTGAATTAGTATTTTTATGAGCAGTTATCTCAATGGAAAAAATGTGTCCCAAATGACCTGAATTTGCTCTATTTACACATATTTACAAATCATTTATTAGTTATAATTGTTAATTTTTTTGCAGTACCCAGTCTATAAATTTGAGACTATTCATCATTTGTAAGTGTTTATAAACATTTACTAATCATTCGGTACCTTCATGGGCATTGGACTTTTAGCTGCTGTTACAATGTTAATGTGGTTAGTTAAGTTTAGGTAAATGTTGGCTAAAGACTAAATGTTTATTGATGGTTTTACATCTAATTCTTCACATTAATTCTTAATTATTTTATTTTATTCTCCACCCTGTTTTAGTTTTTCAGACCGTGCTGACCCAGTGAGCATTTTGCTGTCCTTAACTTTTCTGTATTGCATTAGTTTTGAATATTCCTCATGGGGATTTAATAATTGTAGACATCTTAAACCTCTTTTTTGCTCATTTTATCAGTAAAAGAAAAAAACTGATAAAAAAGAAAACATGCCTAATAATTCTGCACACCTGAATATGAGTTTTTCACTTCCAGCCTTCATGGACAATTATATATCAATTGACCATATGCACAGAGCGCTTTTTAGAACTTCGGATAAAGATAAGCCAGCTCGTAATCTTCTGGTGAAGCTCATTTTATATGTTCTATACATAGGTAGAGACTCTCACAGAAACCTCTTCTGCCTCACTCTTATCAGAAACTAGGAAAAACAATAATTGGAACACAGTAAATAATGATAGCGGAATTAACATACAGTTTCATGTTATTAAAGAACATATAATTTTATACGCAGAGTCTGTAATACCAGGAAAGTACATGTAACTGTACATTTAAATGCTGACAAAAAACACTGTTGTAACTGTTTAGGAAGTTAGGCTAATCTCTTAAACGAAATCTTAATGGTATTCTCGATAATCAATATCTTACCTTCATAGCCATGAACACATTTTTAAAATCTTATAAAATGTTAGCCTTTATTATTTTTCAACTCTGTGCAGTAAAGGAAAGGGAAGGGAAAGGGAAAGGGGAAGTGGTGTGTGGCCAAGTATGGTGACCCATACTCGGAATTTGTCCTCTGCATTTAACCCATCCAAGTGCACACTCACAGAAATGAACACACACACCGGAGCAGTGGGCAGCCATGTTGCGGCGCCCGGGGAGCAGTTGGGGGATCGGTGCCTTGCTCAAGGGTCTCACCTCAGTCGTGGTATTGAAGGTGGAGAGAGCACTTGTTATTCACTCCCCCCACCGACAATCCCTGCCGGACTTGGGAATCGAACCTGCAACCTTTGGGTTACAAGTCCAACTCTCTACCATTAGGCCACGGCTGCCCCTGTAAAAATTCATGTTATTAAAGGTTCACTTTTCACTTGTGAAGACGATATGAAGAAATGTGTCAAAAACGTGTCTCTGCAAAAACAAATACAAAAAAATAACGATTTATTAAGAAGAACATGAAATTACCGTTATAACCAGGAGATGGCAGTATAGGATCAATCATGGCTGGAGCTGCAGTTTCAACTCGCTAGTTGTTTCACGGTTTTTGATTTATTATAAAATAAATATTAAAACAGATTTAGTACTTTATCGCACTGAAGTATAAAGTATAGCAAGTGCAGGAAGTCACAAGTCTCTTGTCATTTAAAGAAATAAATAAATAAAGCCAGACGACAGCCTATAATCCTGAATGATTTGAATACCTATAGTCAAATTCAAATTAAATAAGTTGGTATAACAATTAAATAATGCATATATTTTGAAATGTTTATATTTAATTTATTAATACATCGTTTAAGTTTTATCCAACACAGACTTGCTGCTGTAGTTGTGTTAGTCTGAATTTAGTCTGAATCACTTAATGCACAGCTCTATTTTGACATCGGCTCGTCAGATGATTCATTCTGCTGCCACTGTCAATCATAGCAATGACTCGCGGCATGATTTAACGGATTCCTTCTCTTAAATTTAACATTCGCGTTTGTCATTCCTGAAATGGTATACGTGGACGTTTGGTCATTTTAGACAAATAAAGCTTTTCTCCAAATTGTGAATGGATTATGTAGAGAAACCGAGCAAATAGCGCTCCCCTGACGGCACAATAAAGCTGACCGGAAATGACCGAGCTGGCTTATCTAAAACCAGGAAGTAACCATGCATATGGTCAATTGTAAATGATTACATACAAAATCAATAGTAGTTATTAAGATTTATGTGGTTTGGAATTGGCAAAATGTGCTTGGAAAAAAAATATGACTAGAAAATCAACTTGCCTAATAATTAAGCACAGTGCATAATATTTGCTAATAATTTATTAATGTAAGTAATTACGTGTTGTTACCATAAGTTTTACAAAATGGCATATCAAGTTCCCCTTCATTCATCTACAAATGGCTACATTTATAACAGCACAATGGACGCAATGTTCATTAATATGAAATTCTTGACTCGACTGTTCCATTGCAGCATTAATTCGCCCCTCTAGGTAGAACTTCGCTGCACACTGGACGACTGTCTCCCTGTCTTCAAGAGTCCGACACCTTATGTTTAATGACCCAAGGAGAGAAAGGCTGTTTGAGGCCTCTTCTAAAGCCTCCCTGGTCTCCTCAATGGATGTGGCATCTTGGATCTAAAAAATAGTTCATTTATTTGTAACACATCAACTTCTACTATGGCAGAAACACTGTATTAACCAGGACTTGGCATCAGCATTAACAAATACACGTGCCTTCTGCAGCTCGCTCCTGAACCCCTCATCAAGAATTTCAGTCAGATTCACATCTTCTGTAGCCTCACCACAACCAGACTGAACAGTCGTGGGGCAAAGAAGTGGGGTGCTATACCGCCATGGATCAGGCAGATACTAATCATTTTTCCAGTCAATCTGTAATCTCCTTTTGAGATGGCTGAAAAAGTTTCAAAAAGACATTTGTATTCACATTTGTCAAATTTCATTGTTAAAGGGGTGGTTGGTTATGATTTCACCCTTTAGTTAGTGTGTAATGTTGCTGTTTGAGCATAAACATCTGCAATGTTACAACGCTCAAAGTTCAATGCAAAGAGAGAAATTATCTTTTACAAAATTTGCTTTGTAAGGCCTACAACAAATGCCTGGTAGGGACTTCAGCGAGCTACTTCCTGGGTTGGTGGCATCACAAACCTTAAAATTTACATAAACCCTGCCCCTGGGAACACGCAACAAAGGGGATTAAACCAAAAGCTTGTCCTGAAAGATGGAGCAATTCCCACTTTAAGAGCAGAAGCTGTTGTTTATGGGCCACAACCTATAAGTATTTTAAATTCTTTGTTGATGTGTTCTCCATTAATAGCTTCTATTATTAATTTTATGTTGTTGCAAGGATGTACACAAAGGGCAATGCTGTTCGTTTAATAAAGGTAAAATATGTGAAAAATAATGTGATTTTTTTGTTTTTGAAACGAAGCATGAACACATGTTACAGTGCACCCTTATAAACACAAACAAGCCTAAGAAAATTAGCTGGTTGACCACCCCTTTAACATATTTGCAATATGGGCTGGACCCTTGAATAAAAGTGAATATAACAAAATGCTTACCATGGCTATCCAGGGACAGTAATTTTGAATGATCTGGCCCTTCAAACAGGTTTCTGTTTTGTATATCTTTCAGTAGGAGACGACAAAATTCTCTTGTTGGCCCCCCATCATCCACTGCCCCATCTGAGTTACTGTTAAGATCCATAAATACGACTCCTAGACGTTTATGTGGGTCGAAAAGGCGCCTAGTTAGTGCACGTCGTGCAGAGCCATAAATGTCATCTCTGCATGCATTAATCATATTTGACAACTGTCGATCCTCTGAATTAATTTTGTTGGTGAGCTCTGTGAGTATCTCTAGCACGTTGCCTGAAAGAGAGCAAGTGGAGTACAACAATTATTTAGAAATGAATCAACTTTACTGAGATATAACATTTGTGAGAAGACTATAGGACCACATGTCCATCAAAGCGTTTTTCCCAAATGGGGAGTTTTTTTGTGCGCTTTGCAAGTTTTCTTCTCGGCGCCCAGAGTTGAAGAATGTTAAACTTTGGGCGGGACAAATACCACACAAACATTTATAGCCTGCTTGTACAACAGCAACAGACCACAAGAAGCACAAAAATGGAACAAAATGATTTTAAACAAGTGCCAGAGCAAGTAATTTATATTGTTTCAACATTTTTCTATTCATAATTAACATATATGCAGAATCAAATACTAGTTACACTTCCATGGATATTCTGTATCAAACAAAACGCTGCGCCACAGAAGCACTCTCAAGCGCTCACAGCTAGGAATTTTCAGCAGAGCACCTGGCATTTTCAGTAAAATGCTAAAAACGCTTTGGTGGACACACAGCCTAAGGTTGTAAGGAATCACTAGAAGAAAATTAAATGAGTAGAGAGGGGGTGTTTACTTGGTGTCTATTTGGTCAACGAGGTCCTCCTCCGACCATTCATCCATGTTGGGTTCAGGACTTAACCTATTCGCACTAATGTGTTAATTAGGGAAACATCTAAGACATTAGGAAGTCATGAGTTCTATTTTAACCCCTGTGCTCACACAAACATTTACAGTAATTTGATGGCATGCACAAATATGTATTAAGCGTTAGACATTGGCTGAACCTTGCCTTAGTCGTCGTCTCACAGTGGACTGTGACACATCAAGGATTTCAGCAATTTGCCTTGAAGTAAATCCAGACCCCACCAGAAGTTCTAGTTGTGGCCTGGTTAGATCATAGGATGGGGGACCTGTACCACCATGAATAAATGGTACTTGATATCCACTTACACCTTGAGGTCAATATTCTTTTCTTCCCTTTAAAGAACAGACAGACAAAAATGTATCAATATCTAAGCTACATCATTAAACTTCAAGCCATTTTCAAGCTAAACAGCACAAGAAATTAAGAAACTGATTTATGCTACTGATATTTCCATGTACTTGTCTACCTAACAATAATATAACTGGGCAATTGACTGTACAGTGAAACTGGATAGGGATGTTGTCAATTACTGGTGCTGTTAACCTGTTAACATGCACCAGGACGCCAGCGCACTGAAAGCTCTTTGTTTGCACACGTCATTGTTTTCAAACAGATAAAGTAAAACAGGACAAAATTAATCTTGACAAACTATATATCATTTTGAAGGTCTAAGCCTCAAGCATCGACGACAGATCGCTTGTTTTTCGATAGAAAGCTTATAAAGGAATGTATTTGCTAAATTTGTGTAAGCAGTACACATCAAAACATGTATAAAAAAACCGCAGTACATACTAGATTCATCCTGATAACGACACTCAAACGTATCCACTGCTGTAAATCCCGGTTTCGTTTCAGAGATAAGGGTCCACTGAACAACATTCCATCGAGCAATTTTAGTCCAAAGCAACAATAACGTTGTAATTTGGATCGTTATTCATTTGTTTACGTCTCATCTCTTCAGGGAGAGTTATTGTTTGTGTCCGTTATGGAACAAATTACGCTCAAAAACAGCGTCTTGGTGGTAAAAAAAACAGCATGATTTTGTAGCAGGCAATGTCCCAAACAGAATGAGATCATCCAAAAAAAAAAAAGTCAAAGATACAAGCAAGATTGTTTATTTGAATTCTGGCGCTCCCTCGCGACGGCGCGTGACGCACGCTGTGACGCACCTGTCATCTGATAGGGGCGTAAGTTAGCGATCTTTTTTGCACAAATAAACCTTTCTTTTTTTTTTCTTCTTCAACAGTTTTCATATATGGTTGCGTGTTTTGTGGGGAATTGCCTGTATCTAGATTAACATCTGTATGGCTGATAATCAGCATGTAATTACTGACTGTTCACAGATATCAGTGTGAATGCAGTCTATATAAAAGGCCATTATAATGTGATTATTGACTATATGGGTGGCCATCTGTATGATTAGCATCTGTATGAATGATCGTCAGCATGTGATTACTAATGTATGAGCAGGAGCATCTGTATGTCAGGAAATCAGTATGTACTTAAGTTATTTTTTTTTTATTATTATTGTTTTTTTTCATCACTCAAAAATTATTATTATTGTATTTTTCTAGTGCTCAAATAAATCACTTACACGATGTCTAAGATTCTGTCTACTGTTTTATAATTGAAAAACTGCAGTGGCATGTATAATGACTAAATAGTTTGTAGTAGAACCCTTCAATAATTTGGTAAATATTTTTCCTCAAACGGGGGGGGGACTAGAAAAATGGCTGCAGGAATCTCATTTTTCATGGTATCTTCTTCAGATTTGAAATATAAACTCATGAGACATGTGACCTTCAACCCATTACTTTTCTGGATTGCTTCAGGACTGATTTCATGTATTTTTATATGAAATAAAAAAAACATTCAGTGTGGTACAATTTTTATCAAGGCACTTCAGTGTCTATAACTTTTTATATTTTTTGAGCATTATCAACTCTGGATGATGGATAGTAAAGCCCAAAGGGTCTTCTTTCCAAAGACACCAAAATTGTGGCACACTGAAGTCAGGAGCTGTTACCATTTTAAGTTAGTTAGTCATTTTCAGCTGTGATTCCCAATATGGGGGGGCGCTGGTTAACAGGTTAACTTACTGTTTCAGTGGGAAAAGTTACATGTAACATTGTAATACATTTACAATATATAATACATTGCAGGATTTAAAAATGAATAAACTAGTAATTTAGTAGCATTTTTCTTTCATTATTCTGTCCAACCTCCCTAACTCTCTCCCTCACAACCTCTCAATGGTACACATCCTGGCTGTTATGTGAGCATTCTGTAATGCAACCATGTCCAAGTGATCTGAGTGTGCACACGCATCCGGTGTGTGATGTGTGTGTGCGCGCGCTCTGGCTCACGCTGCATTCACACGGGGCGTCGGCGTCAATGCTTGACGGAGGCCGTGTCTGAAGCGTGCTGCTGACGCAACTTTTCAAGCGCCAACGGAGGCGTCAGCCAATCAGATCGCCTCATGCAAATACCCAATCCCGTTCATGCAACACCAGAGAAGTATGTGATTGGTTGTTGTAACTATGACGGCGCGTCAGCACCACGCTTCAGACACGCCCTCCGTCAAGCGTTGACACCGACGCCCCGTGTGAATGCAGCGTGAGCCAGAGAGCGCGCACACACACGTCACACACCGGATGCGTGTGCGCACTCAGATCACTTGGACATGGTTGTGTACAAGAGGTAAAAAACGATATAAATACTGTTCATTTTCTCACACAAACCGCTCGTTTCGTGTCTTAGGCCATCAATGTGTAGTTACGATGGGGAATTGTTTAATTTGGATTTCTCTGTGCATGTTCTTTTTCCCTCTTATAGAGACAGTGACCTATACCTGCCTTTATATGACTGACAGAAAAAAAGACACCTACATCTTGGATGCCCTTGGGGTAAGCTGATAGATACCAAATTTTAATTTCAAAGTGAACTATCCCTTTAATCTATTAGGGCATTCGTCATGTGGAATGGATTTGACTGACGGTGCTCTGAAAAGTGCACAGACATATCCACTGAATTGGAGACGGTAAAAGTGGGTGGGTCCAATATCATTGGTCTTCAAAAGTGGGTGGGTCCTGTCCCACCCACATACAATGGTTCCGACGCCCATGTGTAGAATACATTTGGAATATTGACTGTAAAGGCAGGGTCGATGGGCGCAGAGGTGGGCTTGTTACACAAAGAGTTGGAGTCACTGGTCGCAGAGGAGGAGATGGGGAATGCAGAACCAAGGCTGGACACAGATGTGGGGTCCTTGGACAGAAGCGGAGCTGCTGGACACAGATGTATTGGATAATATTGGAGCAGATATATTGGAAATATTTCTGTTTTAAACCGTGAAGGCGAACCAGTGGATATCACAAATAAGCAACATGCCAACTTTGTGCAAGACTTAATGCCAGTCAGAACAATTTTCCCTTTGCGCTGTCACGGTGCACACACGAGGGAGGAACAAGGACACGCAGACGAGGACGTAAACTCAAATAATAGTATTTAATAACATCAAGGCAGGACAAGACAAGGCAGAGAGACAGGATACAAGTAG
This sequence comes from Schizothorax lantsangensis, assembly GCA_027422415.1. Classification (NCBI taxonomy): domain Eukaryota; kingdom Metazoa; phylum Chordata; class Actinopteri; order Cypriniformes; family Cyprinidae; genus Schizothorax; species Schizothorax lantsangensis. Next base: position 1,041,820 of record CM049840.1, on the reverse strand, counting down.
ACCAGACGAAATCAAACTCAAAAGACAGGACTAATATACAAGGGATAATTAACACATAACGAGACAAACACAGCTGGAACATACTTAACTCATAATGACATGAAACAAGGACAGGAAACAAACCAAATATGGACACAAGAGGCAGGAACAGATGACACACACAACAGAACCCTGACACGCGCTCTGAGCATTTAATAATCGCTCCGCTCCGGGTTCACCAATTCTCGCTCCCGCTCCACTCCTCACTCACTGATATCAGAAACACCACTCCGCGTTCGCTCCGCGTCTAAAGTATTTCAGTTTGTTTGAAATATCACAGTTCTGTTCATAACATATATTAAAAGAAAAAAATTAAATAAATAAAATAACAGGAGCGTTTTATTGGATAGTGTGCAAACTTTTTTCCTACCACATGCCAAGCTAATAACATGGTTGTCAGTATTAAAAGGTATAATTGCTGCTTTTTGCAGTGCAAATTTTGTTTGTGATGAAAATAACAATGTTTTCCTCAGTTATTTTACCTACGATCGATCGATGCATTTCTTACGTCGCCGATCTTTGACCGCTAAGGGGTTAAAACAGTTATAATTTCTTTAGTAGATTTGACTTCTGCATTATCTATGTGAATATTAAAATCCCCTGCAATAGCAAAACAGTCAAACTCTGAGGAAATCATTGATAACAGTTCAGTGAGCTCTTCAATAAAGGCTGAAGAATATTTTGGACACCTGTAAATAATGATAAACAAAATACGAGGAGCACCTTTCAGCACAATACCTAGGTATTCAAAAGACAAATACTGACCGAATGACACTTGCTTGCATTGATAGACATCTTTAAATAGAGCAGCTACACCTCCACCTGCAGACACTTATAAAACAGTCCTGCAGACACTTATAAAATTAATGTTAGGAGGGGCTGTTTCATTGAGGACTGTTGCACTGCAGCTGTCTTCTAGCCATGTTTCATTTAGAAACATAAAATCCAGGTTGTTTGTGGTTATTAAATCATTGATCAGAAATTATTTATTTTTAGTGAGCGAATGTTTAAAAGTGCTAACTTGATGGAATTACATTTAGTCTCTATAGCAATCTTAGTTTGATGCATATCTACTCAAGATGGCTCCGCGGTGATGGGACATGCTTCTACATCAATGAAAGGTGGTGTAAAGATGTAACAGTGTTAAAGAAGATGTGCTGTTCAGATCTAGAAACACTTTTCATCAACTGTAGGCCTTTCTATTCGCCGCGGGAGTTCCACTCGTTCATTCTCGTGAGTGTCTACATTCCACCGCAAGCGCACGTGAGCTCAGCTTTACAGAAACTCGCTGATCAGATCACAGACACAGAACAACAACACCCGGACTCTGTTTTAATCATTCTAGGGGACTTTAATAAAGCAAATCTCTCACGTGAACTGCCAAAATACAGACAGCATGTTACATGTCCCACCAGAGACAGTAATATACTGGACCACTGTTACACAGCAATAAAGGATGCATATCACTCTGTCCCACGGGCAGCTTTAGGACTCTCTGATCACTGTTTGGTTCATCTTATTCCGAACTACAGGCACAAACTGAAATCAGCTAAACCTGTATTAAGGACTGTAAAGAGATGGACTAATGAGACAGAGCGGGTTTTACAAGCCTGTCTCGACCTTACTGATTGGGCTGTTTTTGAAGCTGCTGCAAACGATCTGGACGAGCTCACAGAGACTGTAACATCTTATATCAGTTTCTGTGAGGATATGTGCATTCCTACCAAGACTAATCTAACTTACAACAACGACAAACCATGGTTCACTGCAAAACTCAGACAGCTCCGTCAGGCCAAAGAACATGCCTACAGGAAGGGGGACAAAGTCTTGTATAAACAGGCCAAATACACAATGGAAAATGAGATCAGAGTGACAAAGAGGAATTATTCGGATAAGCTAAGGATCCAATTCTCTTCCAGTGACACGGCTTCAGTGTGGAAAGGTCTGAAAGACATCACCAATTACATGACACCATCCCCCAGCACTGTGGAGAATCAACAACTGGCAGACGATCTGAATGAGTTCTACTGCAGGTTTGAAAAAACACCATTCACACCTCCTGCAACCCCCCTCTCCCCCATACCTGAACTGCAGATAAGAGAAGATGATGTGCACCAGGTCTTCAAAAAGAACAAGAGAAGGAAGGCACCAGGCCCAGACGGTGTGACACCAGCCTGCCTAAAAATCTGTGCTGACCAGCTGGCCCCCATCTTCACACAGATCTTCAACAGATCACTGGAGCTGTGTGAAGTCCCCTCATGCTTCAAATGCTCCACCATCATCTCCGTCCCAAAGAAACCCAAGATAACAGGACTTAACGACTACAGACCTGTGGCTCTAACATCTGTGTTCATTTGAAAAACTGGTTTTGGCTTATCTGAAGGACATCACTGGACCCTTACTGGACCCCCTGCAGTTTGCCTACAGAGCAAACAGGTCTGTGGATGATGCAGTCAACATGGGACTGCATTACATACTGCAGCATCTGGACAGACCAGGGACTTATGTGAGGATCCTGTTTGTGGACTTCAGCTCGGCCTTTAACATTATCATCCCAAACCTCCTCCTGCCCAAACTAACTCAGCTCTCCATCCCCACCTCTGTCTGCCAGTGGATCAACAGCTTCCTGACAGACAGGCAGCAGCTAGTGAGGCTGGGAAAATACACATCCAGCACCTGCACCATCAGCACTGGAGCTCCTCGGGGCTGTGTTCTCTCCCCACTGCTCTTTTTTTTGTACACCAATGACTGCACATCTAAAGACCCCTCTGTCAAGCTCCTGAGGTTTGCAGATGACACCACACTGATCGGCCTAATCTAGGACGGTGACGAGTCTGCTTACAGACAGGAGGTTAAGGAGCTGGCTGTCTGGTGCAGTCTTAACAACCTGGAGCTCAACACGCCTCAAAACAGTGGAGATGATCGTGGATTTCAGGAGAAACCCCCCTGCACTCCCCCCACTCACCATCATGAACAGCACTGTAACAACAGTGGAGTCATTCAGATTACTGGGCAGCACCATGGGACCTCTCAGGACATTCTGAAGTGAGACATTCACATTGACTCTATTGTCAAAAAGGCCCAGCAGAGGTTGTACTCACCAGTCCTTCGCAATGTCAGCTGAGGACATTCAAGACTCTATTTCAAAAAGGCCTGGTTGTACCTGCCACAGGATCAACCTGCACTCTGCTGAAACAGTTCTACTCTGCCATCATTGAATCCGTCCTCTGCACTTCTATAACTGTCTGGTTCAGCTCAGCTACCAAATCTGACCTCAGAAGACTACGGAGGGTAGTCCAGACTGCTGAGCGAATCATTGGTACAACCCTCCCCACTCTCCAAGAACTGTAATAATAATAATATAATAATACATTTTATTTAAAGGCGCCTTTCAGAGCACTCAAGGACACCATACAATAAAGTGATAATATAACATAAAATCCTGACGGCAATACAGCAAATAACAACTGTAACAATAAATCATTTAAAATTGATCAGAAAAAGGTAAACAGGTAAGTTTTAAGGCATGATTTAAAAGTAGTCAGACAGTCACCTTCTCAAATAGATTGTGGGAGAGAATTCCAGAGATTAGGAGCAGCACAACTGAAAGCCCTAGACCCCATAGTGGCTAAGCGAACAAAAGGTACAACAAGGGAAACAGATGAAGAAGATCTGAGAGTAGGTTTCGGGATGTAAATATGAAGCAAATCAGAAAGATAAGGTGGGGCAGAACTATGAAGAGCTTTAAAAGTGAGACGTAGAATCTTGTACTCTATTCGATATTTGACAGGTAGCCAGTGAAGGTAGTAGAGAACTGGAGTGATATGCTCGGTGGAAGAGGTTCTAGTAATTATACGGGCAGCTGAATTCTGGGAAAAACTATTGGATTTTGACAAGATAGATTTTGGACCAACAAGGAGAACTTCTGTTCCTCTTCAGGAACTCGAGCTGCATCCAAAAGACGCTTAGGGAACGCCAGCAGCGTAACCGTGCTCTGAACACATGTAAAAACTGTCCAACAGATGGGCGAGACGTCACAGGCGGGTGACGTAATCGGCCAGGCAGCATAAAAGCACGTGCGGTGGAACCGGCGTCAGCTTTTGTCATTCAGCAACCGCTCTGTGTGTGTCTGTCGATATCTGTTGGAGCTTATTTCTGTTGGCTGTGTCTCACAGACACTCAGGATAAGCTCCACGATAGCTATAAGTGTAAAGTATTACTAGCACTTGGCGAGTGCGGATCGCATTACAGGCTGTGTGTTCCTCCTTGCAAACGAAAAGTTTTCTCTGCTGGAGATACACACAGTCTGTGTGTTGTCTGCTTGAGAGCAGAGCAAGCGGAGTCAGCTCTTTAGGGAGCTGACTGCCCGTGTAAAAAGGGACACTGCGTGCTCGCTCTCGGAGGCTTTCTTTGAGTAAGAGCCTTCACCTGCATTCTTCACGGTGCCGGCCCGTTTCGCGGAGAACAAGGCAGAGCGCTGGCTGCGCTCGTTGGAATCGCAGATGGATCAGGTGGTAGGTACGAAGACGGGTGAGTCCTTATCTTCTTCTTTTCCCATCAGATCCAACCAACGCCCGCTCTCGGGGTTCAGAAGCCCGCCCTGCGGTTCCTTCCCCCCGGAGAGAGGGCTCGACGCTCTGCCTGCCTTCCTCCGAGGAGGTAGATGTGGAGGACGTCGATGAGCTTTGTATCAGCAAGCATTGTTTCATGAGTGTTATGAACGAGAGAACGGAGTGCGCGCTATCGGCCCATGGGAATTTAATGGGCTGATTGTGCTCCTCCTCGCCGTATGATCTCGCGGTTTCGGTCCCGCTGTTGCTGAGGCACGTGACGACTGAGATCGCGGGTCGTTGCACATGGATCTGGCAAATGGGTTGGAGACGGGCTCGCATTGCTCTTTTTGCATCTCCACCTGCATTGCTCAGATCTAGCGCTCTCACTCGGGGCTGGAAGCCCGCGTAAGTAAGGGTATTTCCCCGTGGGTGAGAGCGCGCTGTTGCAGCGCGCGTTACGGTCATTTTCGGTTCATTGTATGAAACTTTAGTGTGTGATCTCGCGGTCCCGCTGCTGCTCAGACACGGCGGCGATTTAGATCGCGGGAATCGCACATGGATCTGGCGGACGGGTTGGAGACGGGCTCGCCCTGTCTCCACCTGCATTCCTCAGATCTAGCTCTCTCTCGGGGAAGCCCGCGCCCGAGGCGCTGCCGAGGCAACGCATGCATTGTAACGTTCTCGGGTTTATAGATGAATCTTTCATATCAGACCATGTTACTGGCTGCATTTAATTTTGAGGAATTGAATGCCGTATTTCATCTAACTTGGGAAGGTTTATATATATATATATTTAAGAAGTAGGAGCACGATTTGTGACCTCTCTCCTTCCAAGGAGATTGAGGTGGTCAAGCAGGGGCTGCTGGGCGGAGCAGCCCCAACCGTGTTCCGGCTCCTTATTTTAATGAGGGCCGGCCCCTCTCGGGAAGAACGGCGTACACGCGGTACAGCAGTGTCCGTCTCTCCTCAGTGCCCTCAGGAGATCGGTCTGCCAACCCTGCCACGTACGGTGTTTCGGGACGCAGCGATCTCCAGCGAGCACATCTCAGTCTTCCGCCCGGAAACGTTGCGGAGCTGAGATGCTCGCCACCCCTTCGGGGGTCTCTAGAGCAGCTAGTTCGGCTTTCTCCTGCCGGTGTGCCGTTCCAGGATACCAAACTGGCCGCTCTGATTACACCAGAGGCCAGTCTCCAGAGACTGGTTCCCTTAGTAGGCACCTGGCGGTGTGGGAGCCCCTGCCAAGCGTGTCTCATAGGGTCCTGCCTGCAGGCTTTGGTTTTACCAGTCTAGTCTTCTTAGGAGATGACGCGGGTCTGAGGACCGTCTCTTCAATAGGAGACTTTGGCTGATGCAGTCCTGGTGCCCACTGCCCAGGACTTATGAGGGCAGGCCCCGCCGGGGAAGAGCGGCGTACACAGCGGTATACGGTGCCCGTCTCTCCTCAGTGCCCTCAGGAGATCGGTCTGCCAACCCTGCCAGTGTTCCAGGGCGCAGCGGTCTCCAGCGAGCACACATCTCAGTCTCTTCCGCCCGAAACGTAGCGGAGCCGAGATGCTCGCCACCCTTTCGGGGGTCTCTGCAGCAGCTAGTTCGGCTTTCTCCTGCCGGTGTGCCGTTCCAGGATACCAAACTAGCCGCTCTAATTACACCAGAGGCCAGTCTCGAGAGACTGGTTCCCTTAGTAGACTATTCGGCAGCGTGGAAACTACTGCTAAGTGTGTCTCCATGGGTCCTGCACACTGTAGAGAGGCTACAGAATCCAGATGGGTTCTCCTCCGCCTCGATTCAACGGGATGAATCCCACTTTGGTGGGCCCCGAGCAGGCTCTGGTAATGGAACGAGAAGTAGAGTACTCTCTTGAGAAAGGAGGCCACCAAGGTGGTCCCTCCTCACAAAAGCGAGTCCGGGTTCTACAGCCGGTACTTCATAGTTCCCGAGAAGGATGGAGGGTTGCGTCCCATTTTAGATCTGCATCAGTTGAACCGTTCAGTCAGCAGACTGAGGTTCAGGATGCTCACAGGTAAGTATCTAACAGATCAAGTCCGAGGACTGGTTTGTCGATCTAAAAGACGTAGACTTCCATATCTCCATCCTTCCCACTCACAGGGAGTTCCTGAGGTTTGCTTTCGGGGGCGAAGCTTACCAGTATCAGGTTCTTCCCTTCGGCCTAGCACTCTCACCCCGCACTTTTACAAAGTGTGTGGATGCTGCGTTAGCTCCGTTGCGGCTACAAGGCATCCGCATACTCAATTGCATTGAATGAAAGTGTTGGGGTTAAGACTAAACGCCAAGAAGAGTGTGCTTTCTCCATTACAGAGAACCACTTATCTTGGGGTAGTGTGGGATTCGACCACGATGCAGGCACGTTTGTCCCCTGCTCGGATCGAGTCGATCCTCGCGGCAGTCAGGAGAGTGAGAGAAGGCCAGTCACTCACTGTCAAGCAGTTTCAGAGGCTGCTGGGTCTGATTGCAGCTGCGTCCAACGTGATACCTATTGGCCTGCTGTACATGAGACCCCTACAGTGGTGGCTCAAGACCAAGGGGTTCTCCCAGAGGGGAAACCCGCTTCGCATGATCAGGTCACGCGGCATTGCCTACGTGCCTTAGACATGTGGAGACAACCTTGGTTCTTGTCTCAGGGCCCGGTGCTGGGAGCTCCATATCGCAGCGTACGCTAGCGACGGACGCATCCCTCACCGTTGGGGAGCGGTCATGAGTGGCCACCCTGCCCGCGGTCTGTGGAGAGGTCATCTCGCTTGGCACATCAACAGGCTCGAGATGCTGGCCGTGTTTCAGGCTCTGAAATACTTTCTCCCAGACCTAAGAGGTCACCAGGTGTTAGTCGCACCGACAACACAGCGGTGGTCTCTTATATCAACCACCAAGGAGGTCTGAGGTCGCGTCACCTGTACAGGTTGGCGCACCAGATCCTTGTGTGGGCCCAGGGCAAACTCCTCTCACTCAGAGCAGTTTACATACCTGGGCATCTCAATGTGGGGGCAGACACCCTGTCGAGACAGGGGCCTTTGCCCGGGGAATGGATGCTTCACACCGAGGTGGTGAAGCAGATATGGAGAGTGTTTGGCCAGGCTCAGGTGGACCTCTTCGCTACTCAGGAGACAGCGCAATGTCCCCTCTGGTACTCTCTACTTCATCCAGCCCCACTGGGGCTGGATGCCATGGTACAGACGTGGCCGAGGCTTCGTCTGTACGCCTTTCCCCCGGTTGCTCTGCTCCCCGGAGTTCTGGAGAGAGTGCGCCGGGACGGAGTTCGGCTGCTTTAGTAGCCCCGTTCTGGCCGGGCCGAGTATGGTTCTCGGATCTGATTTCCCTCCTCGACGGCTCTCCTTGGGAGATTCCAGTCAGGAGGGATCTCCTCTCACAAGCGGGGGTCTTCACCCCTGCCCGGAGATGTACGCCTTGAAGTAGGAACTTTCACTTCATGGTGCGGAGGTTGCCAGCTCGACCCAGTCAACTGCCCGTTTGGTACAGTTCTGGAGTTCGTGCAGGCCTGTTCCTCCACAGGGTTAACCCACTCCACCTTGAAGGTTACGTGATGGCAATTCTGCCTACCACACCTCTCTTGGTGAGCAATCAGTGGGCTATCACCCCCTGGGTACACATTTCCTCCACAGCTGTGTGTATGGTAGGTGAGCCTCCTCTCAAAACGAGGAAACTGTACGCCTTGAAGTGTAGCACTTCATGGTGCGGAGATCGCCAGCTCGACCCAGCCAACTGCCCGTTTGGTACAGTTCTGGAGTTCGTGCAGGCCTGCTCCTCCACAGGGTTAACCCACTCCACCCTGGAGACCTGTGCTCCATTCACACTAGGCAGGGATTTGTCAGTCTGGTGCCGTGGGTATCTCGTTCCCTAAGCATCTTTTGGACGCAGCTCGAGTTCCTGAAGAGGAACGTCTTAGGTTACGTATGTAACCCCAGTTCCTCGAAGGAACGAGATGCTGCGTCGCGAGGCCACACTTCTGGCATCCCTGCGAGCGGTTGCTTCATTCCTGAAGCTGACGCCGGTTCCACCGCACGTGCTTTTATGCTGCCTGGCCGATTACGTCACCCGCCTGTGACGTCTCGCCCATCTGTTGGACAGTTTTTACATGTGTTCAGAGCACGGTTACGCTGCTGGCATTCCCTAAGCGTCTTTTGGATGCAGCGTCTCGTTCCTTCGAGGAACTGGGATTACATACGTAACCTAAGACGTTTTGTCAGTATTTAGCTTAAGAAAATTACGTGAAAACCAGGATTTAATCTCTTCTAAGCAACCTAAAAGAGAGGAAGAAATAAGGGTTGAGTTTGGCTTAGAAGACAAATAAAGCTGGGTGTCGTCAGCATAGCAGTGAAAACTGATGCCATATTTCCTAAAAATGTGACCAAGGGGTAGTAGATACATAATAAATAAAACAGGGCCCAAAACAGAGCCTTGAGGGACACCAGTTGTAACAGGTGAAATGTATGATTTTTAATTTTTTAATTGAATAAATTGATTACGCCCAGAGAGATAGGATCTGAACCAACTAAGAGGGACGCCAGTAATACCTATGGAGAGTAGTCTATCTAGGAGAACTTGATGAGAGATTGTATCAAAAGCCGCGCTTAAATCGAGTAGAATAAGTATAGTTAAAAGTCCAGTACTCATACTTCCAGTACAGTCCAGTACTTATCCAGAGTGAGCAAAAGGGCTGGCAAAATCACTCTGGACCCTCACATCCAGCACACTCCCTCTTTGAACTGTTGCCGTCTGGTCGACGCTACAGAGCACTGAGCACCAGAACGACCAGACACAGAAACAGTTTCTTCCCTCAGGCAATCCGTCTCATGAACATTTAACTCTTAATAATAAACATGAAACGCACAACACTATCATACTTTTTATTTTTTATTTAACACACATACTTATTACATTTCAAATTTGCACCTAACATTCCTGTACATACTGAATTGTCTATTTTGTATATTGTGTTTGTGCTATTTTGCATTTTGTATATTTGTACATTACTATTATTATTTTTATTTGATTTATTTATTATTATTATTATCTCTGTCCTGTCGCTGTCATTCTGTCGCACTGTGGAGCTACTGTCACTAAAACAAATTCCTCGTATGTGCAAACATACCTGGCAATAAAGCTAATTCTGATTCTGATTCTGATAATAGGCCGCTGATTAGATGGGTCAGCCCTACGGCTTGAGAAGGCCTTAGACTTTCTATCACGTGATAAAACAGAAATAGAGAAAGCTACAGGCACACTGGGTTCCCGCTTGTTCTGTAAATATTTGTGACAGTTCCGGCTATCATAGTGGGGACCTGACACATATCACTGAGAGTTATCAATTGTTTTTGGTTCACCTACAGCAGATGGAGGAGGGTTTGGGCCCTGGCGTTGTGGCAGCGGCCGGAGAGCTCTCACAGGAGGAGGAGGGCGAGCTGGGCCCACAGGCTTTGTTGGTTGTGGAGCCTGCCATTTTTTAGTTGGTATCTGGGGGCTTGCAGCGAAAGAGTGGGAGAGTTTGGTCCCAGCATACACCAGTTCCTCCATTTTCTGTGAGAAGCTTAGAAGTGGAGATGCTGGAGAGAGGGATAATGTTTCTGGTGAGATGGGCTCTGGCTCTGGTGTTTCCGGTGGCTATGATATGTTGTCCTGGCTTCCCTGGCTGTTTTCCAGAAAGTTGTCCTTGGGTGCTGAGTCTTGGAGCTGTTGTAGTACGTCACAATCTGTTTGTGATGAGCTCTGTGGGCAGGGCTCAGCGGCATAGTTTCCATGAGCAATGCTTGTTGTGGTTGCGTGGTGTTATCAGTGTCCTTGTGGGATTCGTCAACAACATGATGACTCGAAAGCTGATATGAAGTCCTGTGGTCACTCATACTCTGTCCAGGTGTGTGTGTGCCATTCAGGTTGAGTGGATTGGCACACACTACTGAAGGATGATGGAGGGAGAAGTAGATATTGTCCTTTAGCAATCTTGCACCAAGTTTGTTTGGGTGGAGGCCATCCAGTTTAAACAGTTGTCTATGGCCCCAGAAAAGATTGAAGTTGTTGATAAAGTTGACTCCTTTTATAACGCAGGTTCTTTGTAGCCATGTATTCAGCCCAAGCAACCGTGAAAACATGTTAGTTCCCCTTGCTGGGAGTGGGGGTGGTATTGCCTTCAAGAAATCCTCAATGACTGTTAGGGTGTATTCACACCTGTCTTGTTTGTTTCGATTGAATCAAACTCAGGTTAGTTTCCCTCTTTGGTGCAGATCTTTTGGGCAGGTGTGAATACAGCAATCGCACTAGGGTGCACACCAAACAACTGTACCGAGACCCAGCTAAAGAGGTGGTCTCGGTCCGCTTCCAAGCGAACTCTGGAACGGTTGAATGGATGACCTTAAGCACACGTGTGGTTTTGTTTACAATTTTTGGTTCACTTGCAAAAAGGGCAGTGTGAAAGCGAACCGCACCAAACCAAAAAAAAATCAACGTTGTATTTGGTCCGGACCAAAGCAAGTGAACTAGCGGACTTTCCTGGTGTGAATACACACTTAGTGTCTGCAGACCCTTAATGTAAAAATAAGAATTTAACTGTTTCTAAGGGTGTGTTCACACTTGTAGTTCAGTTTATTTGGTTCAATTGGTCCGGACCAAAAAGGAAAATGATACATTTGGTCCTGGTCAGCTTAGCGTTCACACTGGCATTTTTGACAGCAAATCTAAAGATACCAAAACTAAAGGCATAGTCATACGTTCACAATCTTATTGGTCAGGTTGAATGATGTATATTTTGTGACACAACTCACAAACACTCCAAATAAACGGAAAAGGTGCGTTTGACTTGAAGCGGCACAGCGTGTGTATGATATCAAAGCACCCATTCACTGATCGATCTGTTCAGTGCCGCTTTAAGTCGAATACACCTAATGCCAGACTGCTGGACTAATTGCGCTCGTTGTTGTGTGAATATGATTTTATTTTTATATTTATTTTATTTTATTTTTTATATAAGGCACTTTACCTCCTCGTTGCTCCATGTTTGCCCTCTGCTCATTTTGTTTTGGATACACCGCTTGTTCCCTTTGTGAAATCATGTAGCAATACACCCTTACTCTCCTCCTGGCCAGACTGCATGGGCATCATCGCATCACTCCTTTCAATATCTTCTTTATTCCTGTTTCATCCCATCTCTGTCAGTACCCACAGTGGTCAAACTCTACCTTCCATCTCCTATTCTCCTATGAGTCTCACCATATTGGGCAATCACAATAAAGAGATCCAGTCCATACTAATTGACTTCCCTCATGCCCATTGGTTCTTGGACATCCCTTGCTCAGGCTTCACAATCCCCACATTAGCTGGTCTCAGATGACTGTTTAGGCTTGGAGTGATTATTGTCATGTTATTCTCGTCTAGTGTCTGCATGCTCCCATGTTTTGTTCTGTGTTGGCATCAGTTTTCTAGCTGTTATTCATGCAGTGATTATCATGCGTGATGGGATGTTATACTGGGGCTCAACGTAATGCATAAAATCCCTTCAACAAGATTAATAGACAGCAAACATTTTGGCAATTAGCGGTCATCTCATCACATTTCTGTCTGAAGGTAAAAAAGTCTGGTTTTACTTGACATTTTATGTTTAAAATTGAAATAATGCAATGAGCTCCGAGTAAAATGTCACGTGTCAAATGTCATGTCATCTCGAAACCTATGGTAATTATGACATGGCGTGAATGCAGCTACAGTTGGTGGACTACCAAAATGTGCTTTCTACCACCGTGGGTGCCGCCACATCTGCAAAATGCATTTGCAGCTTTTTACTTTTTTGACACATATTTGTCACAAATAGATTTTTAATCTATATTTTAAAATTCCTTTAATAAAACAACATGCATTTTTGTCACGCACATACTTTGTTATTAGTTACCTGTCCTTTATTTTGACAGAACTATGTGGGAAAAAGATATCTGTTCACTTCCTTCAGAAATTGTTGCTTATTTTATGAATTGTTTATTTTATAAAAAGGTAAGACACTGTATAATTTAGTTCCCTTTTTATTAAGCTTAACTAAAACAAGGAACGAATAAATGAAACCTGGTCACGATTTAGCTAAATCATTGAAACTGAAAAGAAGAGACGAATTAATAAAACGTCCTCACATTTAAAACCCAAGTTCTCTCAGGATAATCAACAAAGTGCACACAGCACAAGATGTAAAAAAAAGAGCTTCATTAATTGACAACTTCAGTGATTTTAAAAGGAGCATTCTTTACTCGCTTTCATACCATTTAAGTAAAAAATTTAAAATAAATAATAATAATAATAATTGCAGCTGCATTTAAAAGCAGGTGTAGCCTATTCGCTAAATTATCACTCACGAAATTTGACTGTGATAACCATATCAACAAAACTATCGCCAATCATTATTGCATATTCGGGTCTTTAGCGACCCGGACCTATATATCCAGCACGGATGGATCTCTAACTGCTGCAATAGCAAAAAACTCTCTTGATATTTTCAGAAGAATAAAATAAAGCATATTTCATTACATTTAGAAACTTCAAATTTTCAGTTTGAGCAGATGATTTTACCATCGCTGTCATCTTCAGAGCGCACTTCCACAGCATCTGCCTCATATTCACGATCTCAGCCATATTCTCAAAACTATCGTTTTCAATGGCTTCATAATCAATATTTTGATCTCTGGCAGCTTATTTACCACATCCACCATCAAATGACAGTGACATTTATATTTCATTGCGTATAGTAATTGCTCTGCAGTAAAGCCATTCAAACCAGTTACATTTTTGCTGATGATATTCGTTTGTTTTATGCCTGCGGTGATTATGAGTGAAACATCACATCATCATTGTGCATTGCACATATCGAGTCATCAGATATGTAAATATAGTTGTGCAGAAAAAAATACTTACACATTTACATACCTCGGGTCCCTAGAGACCCTATACACTTTTTACCAAAAAAATTGTATTCTTTTATATTTTACTATTATTTTTTTGTTATATTGTTTATAATGAATAGATTGAGGAATACTAAGAAAGTTGATGTCTAACTTTAAAAAATGAAGGAGGGAGAGGGTAGAGAATGATGTACTAAAGCTAAAGACCCAAGGTATGCATTTAAGGGTTAAAGGTAAAATGATGCGTCCCATATCAAATCAATACGGCACGCGATTTGTCCCGTATTTTACAAAGGTCCAGCACATCGTTGAATCAACAAATATGTATTTTGCACTGGTTATAATACTAATAGCAATTATAATAAAATCAATTTCATAAGAAGTATTAGAGAAGCTCTATTGCGTGTGATTTCATTTTAGCATCTCTGTTTCCATAGCGACAGAGTCTCCAGAACATGTGCCGTTAAAGCCATTTCACGCGAGCGCAGCACGCGGTAAACAAACCTGCGCAGTTTAAACATCTAGAGCTCACATCTGTCCTTTGAACACAAGGCTCTCCAGATGTAGAGCTGAATGGGAGAGTTATCAATGAGTCTGTCCTGTAACTAATGATGAACGCTCAGTTTGCAGAGAAGCATTTCAGTTGCTCACGGTGGACTGGCTGATAGTTCAGGGATAGGGATAGTTCACCCAAAAATGAAAATTTTGTCATCGTTTACACACCCACAAGTTGTTCCAAACCTGTAATAATTTATTTCTAATTTATTTCTTATGTTGAACATAAAAGAAGATACTTAGAAGAATGTGGGTAACCAAACAGTTTCTGGTCTGATACAATTTTTTCTCTTCTATGGAAGTTACTGAAGACCAGCAGTTTACCACATTCTTCAAAGTATCTTATCTTGTGTTCAACAGAAGAAATAACTTTATGCAGGTTTAGAACAACCTGGGTAAATTATGACAGAATTTTCATTTTTGGGTTAACCATATCTTTAAAGTGACAGACGCATCCGTGCTTCTAAAGTTATAGGCCTATTGTTTTATTAAAATTTGGATAGTCTGTTAATATAATATTCCACACATTATCAGAGCTTACATAATGATTTTATTTTTAGACATTATTAGACAGATTAATTAATAGATTATAATTAATGTTAGACCCAATTTATTAATTTATATCAATTATAAATGTATAAATAATGTCATATACAATTTGGCATTTTAAAGTTTTAAAAATGGTAAATTATTTAGATAAAAAAATGGGACAAATAATTACATAATAATGTAGTCCTAATTTAAACAAATTAAAAAAATTAATCCCATCCAGGTAACAGCTGCAGAACTGACTAATAATAACTAAAAAAAAGACTATTAATAATTAATAATGATACATTTAATAATTAAATTTAAAATAACAATATTAATGTGTTCTGCTGCAAGTTTACATACTTGAGCATGTTTTCTCATGGTTTATTGTTGAGCTATGAGTTCCTCACTGATTATTTGTCCTTGGTGTTTGTTTGTTTTGGGGTGGGGGGGTGGGGTTTGTGAATGGGTGTCCCTTATTTTGCCTTGCTGAAGGTGGCAACCCTAGAAACTCTCACACTACAACAGACATGCTAATGCTATCAGACAAACATACAGCCATAGCTCCAATAAAGAAGAGAAGTGCAGTTGGAGAGAGCGAAGAGGAGCCGCTAATGCTAATTATAACAAGCACGCTAATAGACAAAGAAAAACAGGCTCTACAGAAGAAAGAGGTGCAGCTGGAGAGAGATGAGGAGACGGACAGATTGTGGGAAACACAACCTTCTCACACAACAACAGACATGTTATTGCTAATGCTAACAGACAAAGAGTAACAGAGGAGAGGAGTGAAGCTGGAGAGAGAGATTAGGAGCTGCCAGACAGGTAAGAGAAACACTAACCTCCTCACACAACAACAGACATGTTAACGCTAATGCTAACAAACATGCTAACAGACAAAGAGTAACAGCTACTATAGAGGAGAGGAGTGAAGCTGGAGAGAGAGGAGCTGCCAGAGAAACACACTAACCTCCTCACACAACAACAGGCAAATGCTAACGCTAACATACAGCAACAGCTATTATAGAGGAAGGGACTGTTCCCACTGAAACATTTCCTTGGAGCAGTCTTGTAGTTTGCATCCTTTTATCAATAATGTATCTTAATCCATTTGCCAAATGAAGTTAATGTCACTGGACACTTAAATTATTTTGCATCATGCCTCAATAATTCTGGAAAATCAGTTTTATCTGGAGCAATAGAGGTAATTCTGCTCTGAAAAATATTAAAGTAATCTATAGTAAATACTATAGTGTTTTTGAACCATACTATAGTAAAGTACTTGAAGAATTTGTTGTGGTAATGCTATAGTTGTTGTGGTAATTTAACAACTATAGTAATATACTTTTACTTTTTTTTACTTTGTCATTTAGCAGACGCTTTTATCCAAAGCGACTTACAAATAAGAAAAAGTAACTAAAATTATAAGTTAAATAAAAATGACAAATGCATACAAAAACATTTCAAAACTAAACATTTAAATGAAAACAAAAAATAAAGCTAAAAACAATTCAAAATATTAAAACAAGAAAAGTATAATAATGATTCTAACATAACACTAAGCCAAACACCCATATATATATTATTTAATTTCCATGTAGTATGTTGAAGTACTAAAATAACTAAAACTTAATAAAAGACCTATGCAGACATAATAAATTCAGACATAATTTAAGTAAAATTAAAATAAATAACAAATGCAAATCAAACGACAGTAGGTTATCAGTAACCCTAAAAAATAACTCTGCCAAACACACATGCTAAAAAAAACACAACTTACTTACACATAGTAAGAAATGGTTATAAAAAACTGAAACAGAAGTGGAACAAGTAGTAGGAAAGAGGGAAAGTAAAAAGCGATACTTAAATCCTTTGCCTGTGTCCCTGTCCGGTGGAGTCGCACGGTAGAGTCGATGGTCTTTACACTCTTCGGTCTTCACACAAGGAGGCCTTCACACGACAACTGCCACGACCGCTGCGCGGTAAACTAGGCTATTTTATACCCATCTAACAAAATACTACTCCAATTCAGCTTTCCTGATTCATCACAACAATTGGCCAAGCAAGCGCCCGACACTGACAAGGGACGCGATACACTACAAATAAATAAATATAAACAAATTACTTAACCCAATACTGTACGTCTTATACGACTATATGGTATATTAAACTACAATACACTACAGTTTACTGTAGTAAAAATTGAAGTGTAGGTACTACAGTATTTATTACACTTTATCAGTTCACAATATTTAATTCATTAACAAAGTGTTGTAAATACTATAATACAGTTGTGCTCTTAAGTTTATACCACTTGCAGAATGTGCAAAATGTTAATAACTGAAACAAAATAAGAGGGATCATGAAAATTGCATGTTATTTTTTTATTTAGTACTCTCCTGAATAAGCTATTTCACATAACAGATGTTTAAATATACTCCACAAGTCCCTCAGTTGTCCTCAGTGTATATGCAAAGATGCTGGAAAACCAAAGAATGTGCAGGAGCTAAAAATGTTAAAAGTTTAAAAATGTTAAAATGCAGAGGTGGGACCAAGTCATTGTTTTGCAAGTCACAAGTAAGTCTTTGCATTCAAGTCTCGAGTCAAGTCCCGAGTCAAGACAGACAAGTTCCAAGTCAAGTCCCGAGTCAAAATAGGCAAGTCCAAGTCGAGTTGAAAGTCCTTAACTTTTAGCTTCAAGTCTTAAACAAGTCATTAGGGCTCTTTGCCCAAATTAGTGTCTCAATATTAATTACCATATCAAATTTATAGTAATTTATATCAGGAAGTCGGGTAGAATGTTTTACATAGTTTAATTTCACGTGAGATGGGTGCCCTTAGTAAAACTACTCAAGTTAAATTTAGGGATTGTGCCAAAATAGGAGAAGTAGTGAAAAAAACTATTTTATTAGTAACATAATAGCAAAGACAACATAATTTCATAGAAATAACAGCTGCAATACTTTGCTTGTGTGCATAAGAAGAATATATGCTTCTAGGTGTTATATCTAAGCCAATGAGCCATTATTTGGAACCTCAATGAAACAGATTTAAAAACATGTGAGCAGAAACACAGAAAGAACTGCTTTGAAAGAACTAGAAGAAATAACTGCTACCATACTTTACATGTGAGAGGAAACCTGCAATATGGATGCAGACAAACTCATGAAGACAGTCATTCAAAAAATGCTGTGCTACCATTCTTTATAACTAAGAGTAACAAAGACAAAATGTTGTACGTTAAATGTTAAGTTTAAAATATGCATAGTTGATCGTTAAATTTAGGGGCTATGTTCTATACAGACTGATTTAAGAAATAAGTGAAATGAGTGCCTGGTGAAGAGGGAGAAAAACGGAGTATATTTTATAGTTATAGACTAAAATTCACAAATCATTTTGTGAAAGAAACACTTCTTCAAATTATATTTTAAATGATCATTAGGCCAATTGCCGCTTTTTCCCCTGCTTTTTTTGCAATGCTTAATTTTTAAATCTAGCTTAAATCAAGGTTTATCTAATAATTATTTTGCACCAAACTTTAAACCTTTAAAAATAAGCAGGTTTACATTTTAACCTGGATTTAAGTAGCCTAATATTTGCACCATAACTTTAAACTCAGGTTTAAATCTTGATTATGGATTAACTTTAAACTTAATGGAGGTTTAAATAAAATAAAATAAAATGCACATGCAATTATATGCAACTGATTGAACAAAAACAGTGTAGATCTGACAAAAAAAAAAAAAGAGGTCTCGGAGAGGTGTTTACCAATAAAAATTTAAATTAAAGCACATCGAGTTGGCAGAGCTGCGAGGGTCGTGGCGGGATGCGGATCCATCACTCATGGTGCACCTCGGTGTTGGACAAACAAAAGAAGTGGAATATGTTTATCAGCGGTCACGGAGATGATGAGGCGAGCACCGGTGATCGCGGCCGCACCTCTCGTTTCTCATGCCCGCTCCGTGTGTCTGCTGGGCGGTGATCAAACTGGCAGGGCAGCGCTTTTCACGAGCGAAGATAGCTACTAGACGAATCATGTCTTTTTTTTCTTATCTCGGTTCTTTTGTCGTAAGTTATGCTATTACTCCATTAATTTATTGTATTACTGTATATCAAACGCTCCCTGAACGCAGTCTCTGGCTTATTGCCAGTCAAGCGCAAGCACGCTGCACCCGTCTAGAGTGATAACGACGCTGATCTGATCATAAAGTCTTTCCGAGTCACAGGCCTCAAGTCCAAGTCAAGTCTCGAGTCATTGCTGTCAAAGTCTAAGTCGAGTCTCAAGTCTTCTTTAATTATGTCGAGTCGAGTCACAAGTCATCAAATTTGGGACTCGAGTCCGAGTCAAGTCTTGAGTCATGTGACTCGAGTCCACACCCCTGTTAAAATGTTTAAAAGCAAAAAAAAAAAAAAAAAGAGCACAATTGTATACAGTATACTACAATTTACTATAGTTTACATATGGGAATAAATATATAATGAGAAAAAATTACTCTGTATAAATTTGTAATATCGTTTAAATTTCAAAATTGTTCATGTTATTTTTTGGGTCTGAACCACGGTTCGTTTGCGTCATCAAACCAGCAGCTGTTTACCCCGTTGCTTAGTAACGACGGCGCAGGAGAAGGCGGCAAAAAACATAGGGCTGCTCTCCACACTTTTATATTTTTGATTTTGAACCATTGGTTTTGTTTCCAAAGCTTTGTAACATAAGGCACTTGCGTCTATCTGCCGCGAATATACTGCAAATGCTCTAAAGAACGCTGAAGGCGAGAAGAAATGAGATACAGCTCTCTGCTTGAAGTGTGTTAGCCAGCTCATCAGTAAATGGTGCCCGGGTGCGCACCAAAAGTGCTAGTGTAAAAGCACTCTTACATACTGCACCTTTAATCATTCAATTTAATTTCTCAATTGTTGGAATATCTTCCAAAAATCATGCATAAGTAATATAACTATAGAAGATTTTAGAAAATTCACATAGAGGTGTTGTCATTTTTTAGCAAACCTATCTAAATGACAGGTTTATGCAATGTATATGTTTACAGTCTTTAACAACTACTTTTTTTGCATTCTCAGATTTGAAACATGCTGCTGATCAAAGTTAGATATCAGGACTCCAGGAAATTTATCAGACTTGAGGATGGATTCACTTTTGCAGACTTTGTTAATGAAGGTGTGTTTTTTTTTACTTAATTTGTTTGTTTGTTGTTTCTTTTTCATACATAAAATGCTGTCTATGTTTAGTCCACAGTAGGTTTGGCCTACCACCTGAGACAGATCTACACATTTATGATGACACTGAAACTGAGATAGACAAGGACATTTTACAAGATGTGCTCAATGCGAGACCTGATACGTCGCTCATTATTGTTAGAAGAGAGAATGAAGGTACAGTATGACATTGCATTCCTGTTGTGTAACAAATAAATTGTCATATATGTTGTAATAGGTTCTTGTGTTTCAGAAATGTTATCAGATGCAACAAGCAGCTCTTGGACTGACATTTTGTCACTTAGTCATTCATCATATGAACTTGACCAAATGCCAGAACGCCCTTACAAGAAATCTAAGACAGAAGATGCAGCAGCTGAGGCAAAAGAGGTTACTTGTTCATTTAAATTTAGTATGTTTTATTTTTTTAAATACATTAAGTTAATAAAATTGATGTATCGTGTTTTTTTTTTGTTTTTTTTTGAAGATGGTTCGTAGTGCCCTAAAGCAGACAAGTGGAGGAGATGCTGTCCTTGCTGAATACAGTTACAAAAATACACTTTCAAGTGAAATGAGACGAGTCCTAGTCAACATTTTGGTTGGACATATGGTGGAAATGCATGGGTAAAACTGCTTTTTATTTGCTCTTAAATACTCATAACACAAAAGCTACAAAGTGAAGCCAGCATCACAATAGAGTTAGCTTCTGATAGAATGAAGCAAGCCGCTCCCAGGCACACAGGAAATATGGCAAAGGGAAGAGGAGTTACAGTCGTACCCCAAGACGTTACCTTTTCGAGGGAACTCGTGTTGTGTTGTATGACAACACTTTGTGGAACTAAATACCCACTACGCCATAATGACCATATATCTGTCCTAATGTGAAGCTGCTTGGGCACAGCTCGGGACATGAGCACCTGAGACCCCGTCCTGGCTAAAAAATCTTATAGAAGTATGCAGGGAGGACCCACCTGCCACATCATAAATGTCTTAGAGTAGAGGGATGCCACTGAAAATAATGCCTTGTATGATGCCATACCCTGTGTGGAATTTGCTCGGACTTGAAGAGGCAAAGGCAGATCAAGCTCCTCATAAGCCATAGGAATTGCCTCTACAATCCACTAATGTTCTGACCAGTTGCAGATAAGTTTTGGGTCCCCTAAGAAGGGCTGCCCAGCAAAACTTATCTGCAACTGGTCAGTCCTTCTACAAGTAGAGGTAATCTGAACATAAACTTCAAGGGCCCTCACAAGGTGTATAATGTGTAACTTCTCTTGTTCCGCCAACCCATGAGGAGGAGGATGAAAGGCCTGAAGGACCCTGAACCGGGTCACATTAGTGGGTACTTCAGATACATAACCCAGTCTTGGGTGAAGAATAGCTTTCACCCTTCAACTCCAAGCAGGAGAAGGCAACTGACAAGGCCTGCAAATCTCCTAGTCTCTTTATAAAAGTGATTGCCAACAAGAGTGTAATCTTAAAAGTAATGCACTTAGCAGATGCAGCATCCACAGGCTTGGAGGGTGCCAGGGACAGCCCTTCCAAGACAATAGCTAGGTTGCAAACTGGAACTCTAGCCTGAGCCATAGGCCTCATCCTCTGAGTATGATGAAGGAAACGAATCACAAGGTGGTGCTTTCCCAAAGAACCACCACTTAATTGTGTGTGGAAGGCAGGCCGCCACGTACACCTTAAGTGTGGATGGGGAAAGACAGGCAGAAAAACTGTTTTGAAGGAACTCCAGCGCTAAAGCCACTGGGCAGTTACTTGTGTCCTAATTTATGCTCTCTGCACCATAAAGGGAATACTCTCCAGTTTAGAGCATAACATTTCCTTGTGGAAGGAGCTCTAGAATTGAGAATGGTCTCTACAACCTCAGCTGAGAGACCCTCACTTAGGAACTTATCCCCCTCAGGGACCAGACCCACAGCTTGCACCTCTCTGGCCGGGGGTGAAATATCGTGCCCCCAGCATGTGTGAGAAGGTCACTCCTGATTGTGATCTTCCATGGGAGGCGATCTAGGAGTGCTATAAGGAAAACCACACTCAGGCCCGCCAGAATGGGGTTAAAAGTCAACAAGTCAACTTATTCCCGTCCAAGGCTTCATCCACCTGATCAAGGAATGTGCATGAACTTGATTGTGTGAGATTTATTACCCATTGGGGAAAACCCCTAGTGCTGAGCCAGCACTGCAGAGGTTTCATGTACAGCAGCCGAAAATGTATCACATTGGACACTGCTGCCATGAGCCCTAACAGTCTCTGAAACTGTTTCACAGTGATGAACTGGCCTAGCTTGATTCTGGTTACTGCTGCCATAATTGATTCAATATGTGCGAGAGACAACTGTGCCCGCATCATAACCGACTCCCAGAAAAGTCGTCCTCTAAACTGGAGTGAGCATATTTTATTGCCATTGAGTCTTGACCCCAAGCACTTTATGTGGTCAATGCCATGCTTCCATGCTAATATTAACCTGTCGTATAAAAATTGAGAACTCGGATGCCCTGGAGTCTTAGAGGAGCCAGAGCGACATCCATGCATTTCGTGAAAGTGCAAGGGGTTAATGTTAAGCCGAACTGGTATTGGTATGCTTTGCCCCCGACAGCGGACATCAGGAACTTCCAGTCCTGCAGAAAAATGGAGATACGGAAATAACAATCCTTTTGATCTATCGTGAGAAACCAGTCCTCTGGCTTGATTTGACTCCGAATTGTTTTCACAATCCACTGAGACACATTGTGTAGTGCTTGCCAGGCTTCAAGGAAATCTACTGGAGGAATCAGCCTATTGATGCTGACCTCAGGAACATTTTGAGTAATAGATTCTGTATCCTGTATCCAATATTTCTACCCCTCGTGAATGCAATGTTATTAGGTGGACATTGTGGTTTAGCAGACTAATATTCCTGCTGCTGTTTGTATACCTGCTGTCATGTTTGTACACGTGATTGTTGTGTTTTTGCTTATGTATAGTCTATGTCTTTTATTTTTAAGGAGAATTCCTACAAGGAACCAGAAGGAGAAGTATGCTCTAGGTGTTGTGACTCTTTTCCCATCACTTAAGGATCCATTTTCAAAAAAAGGCTATGTGAGTATCCTTGACTTGTGTATTGTATTGTACTTTAACTTGTGTATTGTAGCTGTCTAGATTGTCCCTGTGAATAATGAACCTTATAATGTTCTACGAAATGCCATAGGAACATTTTTATGACGCAGACAGTGGGACTGGATACATTGCATGGCGACTGAAGACTGTTCAGAGGAACGCCAAGAAGCGAAATAAGCCTAGCATCTCCAGAAGTCAGACTGGTTTGAGTGGACCTTCTTGGAACAGATGTTCCAGCTCTGAGCAGCAGGATGAGGATACTTTAAGAGAGGCAATTGCCTTTCTTACTCATTCCACAGATGAATCACAGATCTTACTTAAAATGAGGGAGACTTTTCACTATAGGACATAGGCTTGCATGATCCCAAACAAGACGATCAGACATGAGATTTCTGAAGACTCTCCCTGATGAGACTTTTCTACATTTCTAAACACTAAGGGACTTGTAAGTTTGGAGATTCAAACAGCTTATTCAAAGAGTAATGGGCAATATTCTCAAGATTCATTCCTGTTTTACTTTATCTGTTTTTTTTATTTTTATTAAAGGTGAATCAAGACTTCTCACTACTTTTCAGTCCTGAAACATCGTCCAAGTTGCTTGAAATGTGGGATACCACTTTTAAGGCAAAAATCATTGAAGAAGCCATAGGCTTGACTTCAACCGCTGTTGTGCGCTCACTTCTACTGTCAGCAAGTAACCAGAGAGATAGTGAACATTGTTCTGGTAAGATGTTATTTTCTCAACTTAATTTATTTGCGTATTCCTTTAAATTGGTAGCCTCAAAGCATAAGTGATGCCTTCACAAAAACATTATCTGGATAAAGTCCTTGTCAATTATATCTGAATTTTAGACTGGGACAGTGACATGGCAACATTGCTTTTGCTGCTCCATCTACTTCCACCATCACCTGGAAAGAAGGTCTCAAAAATCAGTGCATCAGATGCCATAAACAGGCTTGTGGTGTATCAGAAGGTAATGAGACTAAGAATGTGACTGCTTTAAATCTTCCTGAATTTACTGTTCCTAAGTTTTTCTTTTTCATTATCATGTGACTGCATTTTGTAGAATGTTTTTCATCTGTCTCTTTGTAGTCTCGTACCAGCCTTGAACAACATCTTCAGCAACGAGAAGGAAGACAGCCATACCTCCTTGCTGTTGGCAGGAACCGTAACCAGATTGAGCACTTCTACATAGCTCTGGATAAGAATCTCATCCCCTGTCAGTCGGATACTTCCCTTGGTGCATTCGATGAGCTATTTAAAGCCCACTTTGTTTTTAATTTAGCGTATGATGAGGCACTCCTTCATTTTTACACTTTCATTCAGACAACAATCTACATGGTTGATATAGGGAAAACCAAGGAGTCACCAAGAGTTAAGGAGCTGAGAGCAAAATTACTGAATTAGCCATATATGTTTTAAATGCAAATCATCTTTTGTGACTCAGTAGCAACAGTTTGGGTCTGAATTATATTCAAACTCTCTGTCTTGTTAAGAATACCCCATTATTATTTGGTGATGTTGTGCAACAGGACAATAGAAACTGGAATTTGTTGCAAATAATCAACGTTGTCTTTTCTCCAGGGGTTTCTGATGGCATGACTGTATCTCTTAGACATCTAATCAAAGAGCACCACCAGCTTTTTTAAAATTGTGTACACCAATTAATATGCAATAGCTTAACACCATTTCATGGTCCAAAACACAAACTTTTCAAAAATTCAAGAATTTTACCAAGTTTCTTGCCAGGAAACATCCAATGTCCACTGTATGCCAGTTTGACTCATTAACAGTTCACCACAAAGAGTGTGGGCCAATGTGTTTAATACTGAATACCAAGATGGTGGTAAAGAATTGTTGTGATCATTTAAAATTCCTTTGTATACAAATATATGTTCCACTAATTAGGTTAGAATTGTTTCCATTGAATACAAAGTTGGGGTAATTGTTTGTAATGAGTAAAAGAATGAAATTTCTGTATTGTCCAAAATTGATTGATGAGTGTATATTATTTGTAGTCGTTCAGCTTGTGACTGATTTCAGTGAACACCACCATGCCTTTATAGTATGTAATGGTGAGGACCATTGAACATTATGCAGTGGTGAGGACCAATGAAAATTATCCCTTGTTTTACTCGCCTTACAGCCATCCTAGATGTATATGACTATCTTCTTTTAGATGAACACAATCAGAGTTATTTAAAAAAAATATCCTGGCTCTTCCAAGCTTTATAATGGCAATGAATGGCTGCCATGAGTTTGAAGCCCAAAAAAGTGCTTCCATCCATCATGACATCAATCCACACAGATCCAGAGGGGTTAATAAAGGCCTTATGAAGCAAATCACTTTGTTTTTGTAAGAAAAATATCAATTTTTAAAACTTTCTAAACTGAAATTACTGGCTTTCAGTGGACAGTTGACTTACGGAAAAAGGGTATCTGACGCAGCATACTGTAGGACGTAGTGTAACTGTTTAGAACCGCGAGAGGCAAATGCTTACGCTACGGTCAACGTCATATTTAGCATCACTTGTGTTTTTACCGTAAGTCGACCGTCTGCCGGAAGCTTGTAATTTCAATTTATAAAGATTTAAAAAATTATATTTTTCTTACAAAAACAAAGCGAATCACTTCAGAAGGCCTTTAACCCCCTGGAGCTGCGTGGATTGATTTCAGGATGGATGGAAGCTCTTTTTTGGGCTTCAAACTCACGGCAGCCATTCACTGCCATTATAAAGCTTGGAAGAGCCAGGATATTTTTTTAAATAACTCTGATTGTGTTCATCTGAAAGAAAGTTGTTTCTTTCAAAAGTTGTTTCAAAAGTTTGTGTTTTGAAAAGTTTATTTGGACTGTTTTTCTTCAATATCCTGACAAAATCCTGACAAGGCAACAGTGATGTGC
This sequence comes from Schizothorax lantsangensis, assembly GCA_027422415.1. Taxonomy (NCBI): domain Eukaryota; kingdom Metazoa; phylum Chordata; class Actinopteri; order Cypriniformes; family Cyprinidae; genus Schizothorax; species Schizothorax lantsangensis. The sequence continues at coordinate 1,016,017 of CM049840.1, read as the reverse complement.
AGCTTTTGCAATTTATTCAACCAATGTTATTGTTTATAAGTAATAATTTTTTTGGATCCTGTATGGACACATGGCATTGCATTTTTACTGTCACACAAGATACAGATAATTATAATTAGTATCGTCATAATTTAAAATGCAGTTAATGGTTAAATTTCTTTGTCTTACATGGACTTGTTGTTATAAAAAAACTGCTTTGTTATTAGATTTTCTAAATCTTTGAGCCAAATCTCAAAATTGTCCTATGGTGGGCCTCCAGCATTGTGTAATAAATTACAACTTTTTTTAAATAAAGAAAACCATAAAAATGTTAAATACCTCAGGCATAATTTTGCAAGCATGCATTTTAGTAAATAATTAACAATATAATTTTTTTTTTTCATCCATGTATTTCTAAAAGCATAGGAACTTGATTCATTTTGTTACTGAAAACCATGTCCTCTGATGCAACTCCACGGACAATTCCATGGACACCTTTAATTACACTGACCAAAATTATAAACGCAACACTTTTATTTTTGCCCCCATTTTTCATGAGCTGAACTCAAAGATCTAAGACTTTTTCTATGTACACAAAAGGCCTATTTCTCTCAAATATTGTTCACATATCTGTCTAAATCTGTGTTAGTGCGCACTTCTCCTTTGCCGAGATAATCCATCCACCTCACAGGTGTGGCATATCAAGATGCTGATTAGACAGCATGATTATTGCACAGGTGTGCCTTAGGCTGGCCACAATAAAAGGCCACTCTAAAATGTGCAGTTTTACTGTATGGGGGGGTGGGGGGGTCCGAAAACCAGTCAGTATCTGGTGTGACCACCATTTGCCTCATGCAGTGCAACACATCTCCTTCGCATAGAGTTGATCAGGTTGTTGATTGTGGCCTGTGGAATGTTGGTCCACTCCTCTTCAATGGCTGTGCAAAGTTGCTGGACACGCTGTCGTATACGTCGATCCAGAGCATCCCAAACATGCTCAATGGGTGACATGTCCGGTGAGTATGCTGGCCATGCAAGAACTGGGATGTTTTCAGCTTCCAGGGACTGTGTGCAGATCCTTGCAACATGAGGCCGTGCATTATCATGCTGCAACATGAGGTGTTGGTCGTGGATGAATGGCAAAACAATGGGCCTCAGGATCTCGTCACGGTATCTCTGTGCATTCAAAATGCCATCAATAAAATGCACCTGTGTTCGTTGTCATTACATACTCCTGCCCATACCATAACCCCACCGCCATCATGGACCACTCGATCCACAACGTTGACATCAGCAAACCGCTCACCCACACAATGCCATACACGCTGTCTATCATCTGCCCTCTACAGTGAAAACCGGGATTCATCCGTGAAGAGAACACCTCTCCAAAGTGCCAGATGCCATCGAATGTGAGCATTTGCCCACTCAAGTCGGTTATGACAACGAACTGCAGTCAGGTCGAGACCCCGATGAGGACGACGAGCATGCAGATGAGCTTCCCTGAGACGGTTTCTGACAGTTTGTGCAGAAATTCTTTGGTTATGCAAACCGATTGTTGCAGCAGCTGTCCGGGTGGCTGGTCTCAGACGATCTTGGAGGTGAAGATGCTGGATGTGGATGTCATGGGCTGGTGTGGTTACATGTGGTCTGCGGTTGTGAGGCCGGTTGGATGTACTGCCAAATTCTCTGAAACGCCTTTGGAGACGGCTTATGGTAGAGAAATTAACATTCAATTCACGGGCAACAGCTCTGGTGGACATTCCTGCAGTCAGCATGCCAATTGCACACTCCCTCAAAACTTGCGACATCTGTGGCATTGTGCTGTGTTATAAAACTGCACATTTTAGAGTGGCCTTTTATTGTGGCCAGCCTAAGGCACACCTGTGCAATAATCATGCTGTCTAATCAGCATCTTGATATGCCACACCTGTGAGGTGGATGGATTATCTCGGCAAAGGAGAAGTACTCACTAACACAGATTTAGACAGATTTGTGAACAATATTTGAGAGAAATAGGCCTTTTGTGTACATAGAAAAAGTCTTAGATCTTTGAGTTCAGCTCATGAAAAATGGGGGCAAAAGCAAAAGTGTTGCGTTTATAATTTTGGTCAGTGTAGTTGAAGGCCCCCATTCAGTTCAAGGTCATGTTACTGAAGCTCCTCGTGAAGCCCATGACATGTGCACATCCTTTTGTATTTGATTGCTCGTGCCTTTTTGGATTTGGGTTTCACTTTTGGCACTACTTCTGTGACTGGATGCTGCTAAGACAGTTTTGTGCAGTCCAATTGAAGATGGTGGTCTTAATGTTCTTGACTTTAATACTGCCAATTGTGTAAATGAGTACAAATGGATAAAGAACTATGTGAAATCTAAAGGCAAAATTTGGAATATCATCCCTAAATTAATTTATAGTAAGTTTGGGGGGGGGTATTTTTATTTATTTATTTATTTTATTTTGATGTAAACAAGGTTCTGATAAACCTTTCTTCTTTTCATGAACATGTTCTTTTATTATGGATGCTCATTTTTAAAGCTGCAATATTTGAGAAAGTACATAACCAGATTACATTAAACTGTTCAGAAATTATAATCTACATACTAATACACACTATACTCAGTCACGCAATGCTGATGTTGTTAATTTGAGAATAAAGTATAACAATAATAATACTTTGCACGGTTTGATGTAATATGAGCTAACCGATCTTTAGATTAAATCACTATTGGTAGTGCGATTAATGGTAATGCTTTTTTCCTCAGTTGGTCAGAAAAAACGTGACTGACTTGTAACTTACTTGTTCAGATGACAATATCTGGTGAAAACTCTTATTTGGGTCATATATTACAAGACGTAGACTAATCTGTGATTGCGAAGTACAGTAAATATCCACACCGGTGCGGTGACTGACTGCCACACATTCATCTCAAAACATTAGATTCATCTGCGCTGGAGCTGTGCCAGAGTACAACCCACGTAATAAAGATAATTCCACAAGTAACAGCAATTCCAGTTTTTCAAACATAGATGGCGACAAAGAGCAAAACTTACGGACTGCAGCTTTAAGCATAACTTGTCTTCACATAACTTAATAACATAGTCCTTATTTTACAGAAACTGGTACAATAATGGTATAATCATGGTGAGACAGTTATTCAAGAATAAAGGACATCACTTAAATTACTGCAAATTCTTTAATTATTATAAGATTCATATAACTGCTAAAGAGTTTGCAGTAGTATTTGATGCCATTCCTAGTGGCCTTATTTAACTTTTTTTCTGGCAATATATCTTCTGAGTCTATCCCTTACAGATAATACATTTAGTAACTTTTATATTGAGAAATTATGTAGAACCTCATTATTTCCTACATGCAAACCTTTTTAGAATTCAATATATAATCAGATTGAATGGAAAGAAGTCTGGAGTTTACCTAATAAATACTGTCTCACCAATAAAGTGAAAGAAGTTACATATAAAGGTATTCATTTGATTTACCCAGTGAGACAAGCAGTCACAACATTTTTTAGAGACATGGATTAATTTCTAGCGATTATCGTCAATTGGATTTCACAGATACTATTTAAACTATACTGAGCTAGACAATGACATCTCCGAATTCAATAATGAAATGCCCTTAACTGAAAATTGAGTGTAATCTTATTATTATACATTACTGACACTCTATCCTCCAACTTGATACTGTTAAGTGCTTTGACACAATCTGTATTGTTAAAAGCGCTATATAAATAAAGGTGACTTGACTTGACTTGACATGGAGACTACAAGTGTCTTTTGTAACTTAAAGGAAGAATCCATAAAACACTTATTTTATGAATGTGTATTTATTTACCCAATTGTTTTGGATTGATATTGAATATCTAATTTAAATTTACAAAATTAAAGATTTGATTCTCTAGTAAAAATATATTTTTATTGTATAAAAATAAGAGGGTAATGCTTTAGATTACAAACTGCAAAGTACAGCGTAAGTAAACAGAATTTACAGCGTAACTTTTTTGTAATTATAATGTACCTATTTGTAATGAAGGGGGAGCCGTGACAACAGAGTAGAGGATCCAAATGTAAGGCTTTATTACGAAGCGTGGTCAAAACAGGCATGGTCGAACACCAGCAAACAGTATAATCCAAGGGACAGGCAAAAGAGTAATACGCAAGACAAGCAATGGTCAGGGCAGGCAGCAATCAATCAAAAACAAGGTAACAGTCCAAGTATCAAACCACGAAGGCAAGGAAACATGGAAGAGCTAAACATTCAATCACCAGCGAAGACAGAGAGTGTCTGTGCTACTTTTAAAGTCCTTCTAATGTGAGACGGCTGTGAACTGATGATGAGATCTGATGAGAGACAGGTGATGCTCACAGACATTCCAGCTAGAGATCGTGACACTGTTCAGTACCTCCATGTAGGTATAAGGCAGGGATACTCAAATCTGGCTCGCGAGATCCACTTTCCTGCAGAGTTTAGCTCTAACCCTAATCAAACACACCTGAGCATGCTAATCAATGTCTTCAGGATCCTTAAAAAAATCACAGGTTTACCCATAGGTGAGTTTGATCAGGGTTGGAGCTATACTGTTTAGTCTGTGTTCCTATAAAACACAGGTTTCACCATGTTTACATTTGATTTACAGTGTTACTAGTCATCAAGATCAGTCCATTCACTATGATGTATATGAAAATTGATTCCTGTTTATTGAAAAGAAACTTGTAATTGTCAGACTTTTGTCCTGTCTTGTGTTTTGTTTTGCTCCCCATGTGCCTTCCTTGCCCTAGTTCCTCCCTCTATGTCCTTATTTGGTTAGTTTCCTGTTTCCTGTTCTCGTTTAGTTCTCATCATTAGTTTATTAGTCCCCAGCTGTGTTTCATTAATTATCTAGTTTTCCCCAGTGTTCTTAAGCCCCGTGTTTCCTTGTCTCCAACGTCTGGTATTGTTTGTCTTCACCCCGATCCGTGAATGTCTTCAGTGTTTGGATTCCCTGTGAATATTTTAATTAAAGGCTATTGTTATAGAAACGTGACAGAATACTAGACCGAAACTGAAAGTGAGCGGCGCCTTTTTTCCCCCTCATTTGTTTTCTGTTTTTTGAAAAGTCTTTTTTTTTTTCTCGCTTTTCTCCCCGCAGCATGGAAACTGCCGCACGTGTCATTGCCCTAGCCTGTAGAGATCTCCCGTTCGTGGAGTACGCGCGGGAGTTCTGCGGGCTCGCCACGGCGATGACGTTTGACGACGCCACCATCAACTCGCTGTTCTGACACAGGGCCAACTACCATCGTCCCGTGGACCTCCCAGACACCACAGGACTATGCTGGAGGGAAGGGATCCTCCGGTGTCATGCCCGCTGGCAGCCCTGTTCACCCCAACCAAAAGAGGGGGATGAGGAGGAAAAGACTGTTCGCAGCCCTCATCCTCACCTCTAAATCGGTTCCAGCCCCAGAGCTCACTCCAGTGCAGGCTCCGGCCCCTGACCAGAGTCCAGTGCAGGCTCCGGCCCCTGACCAGAGTCCAGTGCAGGCTCCGGCAGGCTCCTGATTCCCCGTTCAGCCCAGGAAGGGCTCCTGACCTCCAGTTAAGCCCCGTAAGCTCCCCCAAGTATTTTTTTTTTTTGGGGGGGGTAGTATGGCTCCAGCCTCCGAAGGCGGGGGCTGGGGCCACGGCCTCAGAGGCAGATCCGGCATGGCCACACGAGTCTCCTGCTCCGCCATGGCCTCCCGAGCTCCCTGCTCCACCGTGGGTCCTGGAATGGGCGCCGCCCTGGAGGCCATCTGTCCTGTCACCCTGTCCCTTGAGGCCTCCAGAGCGCCCACGCCCCCTCCCCGTTCGATGTTGCACGGCGCGAGACGCGCCTTCCGGGAGGGGGGAGTAATTGACAGACTTTTGTCCTGTCTTGTGTTTTGTTTTGCTCCCCATGTGCCTTCCTTGCCCTAGTTTCTCCCTCTATGTCCTTATTTGGTTAGTTTCCTGTTCATGTTTAGTTCTCGTCATTAGTTTATTAGTCCCCAGCTGTGTTTTGAAAGGAGTGAAATTATTTCCGTATGAAATTAATTCCTCATACGGCCAAAACTCAGGAACTCTCGCAAAGACAGATGCCATGCAATAAAGCAATAAAACTTATCTGGAGAAGAGTTCTCCAAAGAGAACAAACAACACCACCCTAACCAAACTTATCTCCTTGTTCATTTACGACCCCCTTCTCCCCCCCTGCCATCTCTGCCTCTCCATCTTTTCCCCCAAATGTTTTCATTCAAAGTTCATTAAGAATATGTGAAGAGTTTGGTTCCAAAACGCCATAAATCCATTTTGATTAATTTGAGTAAAAATGTGTTTTCTTTACCAAGAAAGTGGCAAGATGAAAACCACTATTTTCTGTTTCAAACTTTCACAAAGCATCTTTAGGTTATAATAACATTAAAAATTCAAATCCAGATTTTGATTTTTAGAGATTTATTATTAAAAACTCATCTTTTTTTCCCCAAAATGCACTAAATCCATTGAATCAATATAAAAGTTATTTTTTCATATTGAAAATACACAACAAAGTAAGTTGATCCACATATGATAGCCTCTGAACTTGGTCAATACTAATCTTATATACATGCACTGGACTAAAAATACATTCATCAGTCTTTGCCATGTTATATTCATTTAGTTGACTAGTGCTATACACTGTAGGCTATATAACAAAAACATTAATGGCATTAATAAAAACACACTGACAAGCTACGAGATATCGTAGATTAATGCGATTATGAACGCGATATTACTGTGATCTACGGCTCTGTGTATTAAATGCCGCTCCATCTGAAAGCACATGACGGAGATCACAGAACCGGCTTTACTGACGAGATGCGCATGACAATCACATGCGATTTATCGTGCAGCCCTAATTTTTGTTTGTTTGTTGATCACTAAGTAGATGAGGAAATCTAGGATGCCGGGTGTATTCAAAGTGCCGCCATTACCGGTACTGTTTACAGTGCGTGGAATGCTGCGCTGTGATTGGTTGAGTGGATTTATCACATTCTGCAGAGAAAGGAGACTGGCGTTTGTCACGGTTTGGAAAAAAAGGGAGAAAACATGACAGAATAACAGGACAAATATCGCATTTTGCATAAAATTAAAAATAGACTTTTCAATACTGACCAGATACAATACTGATTTTGGTGGAAAACTCATTTTTTTTAAAAAATGGCATTTATCGCGTTTTGGAATCAAACTCTTCATGTATATACCACATATCGTGTATCTTGTGAACCTGTTGTTTTCCCCCTTCATGTTTGGTATCATTTTAAAGGTCTCTGTGCGACTGGTAAATTGGTCTCAATTTCACAGTAGTCACTTATATTATGAGAAAGATCAAAAACTTTTGTAGAATAGTGTTTTGTTGCTGAGGGGTGTGTCCACCTTTAAGGGTCTGCGGGAATGTTTATCCATCTTCATCCAGGTGCAGCTCTGGAGCATGAGAACCAAAAACACCGAAAGGTCTTTTATGTTTTTACAACTGATTTAAAGATTTCTTTGCTTTTGTTCTGGTAGTATTTAAGGGAAAGTTGCAAATCAGTCATTGCGATTCTGTAGCCAGATCAGCCCGTAGTGTGGAGTGTATTTCATATGCTTCATACTATGTATCTTCCTGAAGTAAGGTATACATTTTTACTCTTATATTCATCTTTGAACAACTGATGTTATGTATTTTCTTATTTTTCAATTGGTTTCTTATTGTTTAATTATGTAATTGGCATGACACTTTTTACCTTAATAATAATAAATTGGGTCCCACTTTATATTAGGTGGCCTTAACTACTATGTACTTACATTTAAATTAATAATTTGGTACAATGCACTTATTGTGTACATACATGTTTTTACATTGTACTTATATTTTAAAAATACCTATATGTAGTTACATCTGTAATTAATTTCTGTAATTAGGGGCCAAGCCCAAAGGGCTGTAGCCCCTATTGTAATTGTATGATTTTTTTATTTTTGGCCCATGGGGCTCTATGGCAGCCCTATGAAGGGAACATAGGAAAATGATGAAATTTGGCACACTTGTAGTGATGGTCATTAATAGTGATCTGACCAACTTTGGGGTCTCTAGAACCAACTCTATAGCGCCACCACCAGTTCAGAAATTCAACATTGAAATGGTAATAACTCCTGAACCCCTAAATCTAGAAAAATGAAACTTAGTACACCTGATTACTCTCTTCATGCTGATCACATTCAATAGCTTACATTAAGACAAGTACATTATTCTGTCTTTTCGCTACTCCTCCTTCAAAATTGATCCAATTCTTCCCAAAATTGGCTCAGATGATCTTTGGACTGAGCCGCACAGAAATGACTGAACAGATTTTTTTTATTCATCTTTGTTCAAAAGTTATGATGATGTGAACTTAACAAAGTCGACCCAAAATTGGTTCAGAGGCTGTATCTCGGCCAAACTTTGATCAATCGAAACGAAACTTGGTACGCTTCATCAACACCATGATCTGAGGGTCCCTGCCAAAGTTGGGAACAGCGCCACCTATGGGTCGTGACATACCAAAAATTCACATTTTCGCTTATAAGTTTTGAACTTATAATATAATATTTGTGTCTATGGATTCCTTGGGTCATGCTGAATCAAATGATATCAATTTTGCCAGGATTGGCTGAACCACGTGTCCGACATTTTGAAATTTGTCATAAATTGCAATATCTTTTGAACCATTTGACATATCTGCACAAAAATCAGTAGGGATCATTAACACGATGTCCCCGAGGTACACCTGAAAAATGAAGACAGCGCCACCTAGTGCTCCAGAGCTATAACAATTCTTGCAAAAGCACTTTTGAAGCTTTGGAACTTTTGATAATGTTGTCCAAAATTTGTCATTTTTATGTCGTTTTGTTCCCTGGATTATGCCGATTCTGACGATGTCTCATTTGTCATTTTCCATTAATGTACCTGTCAGCCATATTGAATTAAATGAAAAACAGTTTTATTGCTACTCCTCCTTCAAAATCTGTCCAATTCTTCCCAAACTTGGCTCAGATGATCTTCAGACTGAGCTGCACAGAAATGACTGAACAGAATGTTTTGGACGTCTAGTTAAAAAAAAAAGTTATTTTGCTGTGAAGGTCGACCCAACATTGCTTCAGAGGCTGTATCTCGACCAAAGTTTGATCAATCGACACAAAACTTGGTACGCTTCATCGACACAATGAACTGAGGATATATGCCAAAGTTGGGAACAGCGCCACCTATGGGAAGTTAACCGTACCTGTGTTCGTTGTCTTATGCTAATAATCTTAGCATTCGACTAAGTTACAGGCTAAACAATTACCAATCGGTTTAATTTGACTCTTCAGCTATCGAATTAACCATAAACTGTGTTAAAATTAACTTTACTTTGCGTGTTACGCTGGTTAAAATGCTAAAGAAAATTTTTAGTCAGCTCATTCTCACACCTTAACCTCTCCTCGGCAGCCTGTCAAACCTGCAGTGACTGAGTGGCGCACTCTGCTAAGCCGCTGTCCCCAAACCTTTCAGGTAGTGGGTTAGAATCCAGGGTTGCTTTTGTTCCAGACGTTGGATCTTCCGTGCGCATTTGTCTCGAATCAGAAACGTGTGTTTGTTCGTTCTCGTCTGAAGTTCTTTTCGTTTTTGAACTTCTGTGCTTCCGAACCTATCTGCTTTTTCCACGTACGTTCCATTTCACCTTTTTACATTCTTCTCGCTCTGCGCCACGCTACGGCCAGTTCGCGGGCTTGGCCCTGGTAATCGCTGCTTGCAGCTATTTACATTTATAATTACACTGTTGACTCATCCCTTACACCTTAACCCACCCTTAAACCTACCCATACCACCAAACCTGTCCCTAACCTTACCCATATCTCACCTCAAAGCAGCAAAAGTCTTTTGCAATACAATATGAACACATTAAGTACATTGTACTTATTTTTTGATGTAAGTACATAGTAGTTAAGGCCACCTAATATAAAGTGTGACCATAAATTGTTATATTTGATTTATTCTGATCTCTTCTGAAACCATTTTTCAAGTAGATTAATGTGTGGTGGTATTTCCACAAATCTGCGTTCAGGACAGATCATACTGAAGCACCGACGGATGAACCATGGGGAACATCATTAGGGGCTTCCGATTTCTGAATGTCACTGGCTTAACACGGTGTAGCTCTCGTGGTTATAGGAAAAAATACACTTTTTGTTATGAGTATGCAGGCGCAGCTCACTTAAAAGGTATTATAACCACTCTGCACCCTCTGAGTAAGTTCAGAACTGACGAGTATGTGTCCGTGGGTTCACTATCAGCCGAAGTTTAATTCCTGTGCGATACCTGGTCCCTAATGAACAAATAATTGAAAGTATGGGATTTCCAGAATAATCAAATATCTAAATTAATATGCAATAGATATCTGTGATCAGTTTTTAATTAAGAATATTGCCTAAATTTAACGATCACTTGAAATTGGAGTCAGATTGAACGCGGAGCTAGACTAAAATTGAAACTAAATTCAGAGGCGCAAGTAAATACCGAACATGCATTAAACTTTCGACCAGGCCACTGGATTCCGCTTTTTGGGCTGGCGGGTGGATCCTTACAGTTTCATTAATTATCTAGTTTTCCCCAGTGTTCTTAAGCCCTGTGTTTCCTTGTCTCCAATGTCCGGTATTGTTTGTCTTCACCCCGATCCGTGAATGTCTTCCGTGTTTGGATTCCCTGTGAATATTCTGATTAAAGGATATTGTTTTTTGAAGACTTCCTTGTCTCCTCTTTCCCTTGCTCCAGAGAAACGTGACAGTAATACTTTTAATTCCAATGTATTTATTTATTTTATCCTTTGTATTTGCAGATTGTGTACTTAAAGGGATAGTTCACTTTGAAATTAAAATGTGGTATCTATCAGCTTACATCCAAGATGTAGGTGTCTTTTTTTCTTCAGTAGATCCAATTTTGATGTTTTTAGGTCAAACCGTTCTAGTCTGTCAGATATATAATGGCAGGTATAGGTCACTGTCTCTATAAGAGGGGAAAAGAACATGCACAGAGAAATCCAAATTAAACAATTCCCCATCATAACTACACATTGATGGCCTAAGACACGAAACGAGCGGTTTGTGTGAGAAAACGAACAGTATTTATATTGTTTTTTATCTCTTGTACACAACCATGTCCAAGTGATCTGAGTGCGCACACGCATCCGGTGTGTGACGTGTGTGCGCGCGTTCTGGCTCACGCTGCATTCACACTGGGCGTCGGCGTCAACGCTTGACGGAGGGCGTGTCTGAAGCATGGTGCGGCAACTTTTCAAGCGCCAACGGAGGCGTCAGCCAATCAGATCGCCTCATGCAAATACCCAATTCCATTCATGCAACACCAGAGAAGTATGTGATTGGTTGTTGCAACTATGATGCCGCGTCAGCACCACGCTTCAGACACGCCCTCCGTCAAGCGTTGACACCGACGCCCCGTGTGAATGCAGCGTGAGCCAGAGCGCGCGCACACACACGTCACACACCGGATGCGTGAGCGCACTCAGATCACTTGGACATGGTTGTGTACATGAGGTAAAAAAACGATATAAATACTGTTCGTTTTCTCACACAAACCGCTCGTTTCGTGTCTTAGGCCATCAATGTGTAGTTACGATGGGGAATTGTTTAATTTGGATTTCTCTGTGCATGTTCTTTTTCCCTCTTATAGAGACAGTGACCTATACCTGCCATTATATGACTGACAGACTAGAACGGTTTGACCTAAAAACATCAAAATAGGATCTACTGAAGAAAAAAAGACACCTACATCTTGGATGCCCTTGGGGTAAGCTGATAGATACCAAATTTTAATTTCAAAGTGAACTATCCCTTTAAATGCAGCAAATAACAACCGGGCCTCGACATCATACCAGTTCTTCTCAGAAGCAATCCAGAAATTTGGCATAATGTCAAGGCAAGTACAGTAAAGAAAAAAACATTAGATTTTTTGGTCACACTTTATATTAGGTGGCCTTAACTACTATGTACTTACAACAAAAAATAAGTACAATGTACTTATTGTGTTCATATTGTATTGCAAAACACTTCTGCTGCTATTGAGGTGGGATATGGGTAAGGTTAGAGACAGGTTTGGTGGTATGGGTAGGTTTAACGGTGGGTTAAGGTGTAAGGGATGGGTCAACAGTGTAATTATAAATGTAATTACAGAAACTGATTACAGATGTAATTACATATAGGTATTTTTTAAAATATAAGTACAATGTAAAAACATATGTACACAATAAGTGCATTGTATCAAATGATTAATTTAAATGTAAGTACATAGTAGTTAAGGCCACTTAATATAAAGTGGGACCGATTTTTTTTCTGGAAATGTATTGCGCTTTTTTTTTTTTTTAAATCAGGGTCAAGGGAGACCAAGGACTGGAGGATGTACAGATTGCCAGGTTCATGCTTTCTTCAAGAGGCACTGACCAACATACACTGAAATTTTTTTATAAACGCAACACTTTTGTTTTTGCCCCCATTTTTCATGAACTGAACTCAAAGATCTAAGACTTATCCATGTACACAAAAGGCCTATTTCTCTCAAATATTGTTCACAAATCTGTCTAAATCTGTGTTAGTGAGCACTTCTCCTTTGCCGAGATAATCCATCCACCTCACAGGTGTGGCATATCAAGATGCTGATTAGACAGCATGATTATTGCACAGGTGTGCCTTAGGCTGGCCACAATAAAAGGCCACTCTAAAATGTGCAGTTTTATCACAGCACATTGAATGTTCATTTCTCTACCATAAGCTGTCTCCAAAGGCGTTTCAGAGAATTTGGCAGTACATCCAACCGGCCTCACAACCGCAGACCACGTGTAACCACACCAGCCCAGGACCTCCACATCCAGCATCTTCACCTCCAAGATCGTCTGAGACCAGCCACCCAGACAGCTGCTGCAACAATCGGTTTGCATAACCAAAGAATTTCTCCACAAACTGTCAGAAACCGTCTCAGGGAAGCTCATCTGCATGCTCGTCGTCCTCATCGGGGTCTCGACCTGACTGCAGTTCGTCGTCGTAACTAGAGGCTGACATTTCCCGCGGGCTGACATCCCGCGGGAATCCCGTGGGATGGGAAACAAATATCACTATTATTCACGTGATTGGGACGGGACAGGAAAAAATGTCAGCGGGAGTGGGCGGGACCAGGAATCACAATAACACTATGATACCCAACTTTATACACAAATATACCTTTTATATAAATAAACTATATATTTTAAATTTGAACTCAATTCTAGTTTTATGCTCTCCTCCTGTTTGCTTTGGTGTGGCTGGTTAAGTGAATGACGTGCTCCACACACCCGTGACAGTTGGTGGCAGTAATGCACCAACTTGGTATAAGAGAAAAAGGCACTTTGTTTGTAGCCGCGAAAATCATAATCAAAATGGAGTCGGATGAGAACGCTATGCTGCAACGACTACTGTCGGAAAATTATACTTCAGTTGTGCTCACCGACATTTCTGGGAGGTCTGAAGTAACCAAAAAATTTTACGAGTTGAAACGCCATACGCCAGCTGCAAGACATGTAGACATATTATCAAATACTGTACCATTCCGACTCGGGTACGAGTGGCCTTCAGCGTCACTCATGCAAAGCAGCCCGCTCTAGTAGGCAACCGGCGATTTCTTCATTTATGAAGCGTAAGGTGCCAGCGACTGTAAAGTCGAGATTCACAGACGTGATGACTCGTATGTGCAGCCAGGATCTAAGACCATTCGCTATTGTTGAGGAACGAGGGTTCATTGAAGTTGCGAAAGAGCTCATTAATATTGGGGCTAAATATGGAAGCAGCATTGAGATCGAAGATGTGCTACCGAGTGCACGCACTGTTTCTCGCCACGTTGAAGACGAATACGAGAGAGTAAAGAAACATGTTATGGAGGAGCTACAACAGGTAGGCCTGGCTACACTGCTTTTTTGTTTTGTTTAATGTTGGTCTCTGTTTTTTTTAGCCATTTTTGGAGCCTACTTTTATGGGATTGTAAATTAAAGGCATAGGGTCAAATGTCTGTTCATATAAGATCCTGTGAAGTTGAAATAACATTTACATCATACTCTATTCCTTTAGTGCCCAGACTGTGCTGTGACAACAGACCTTTGGACAGAAGAAAGGACAAATACACACTACATAACAGTCACAGTTCATTATATTCTTGGATGGAAATTGTTGAACCGGGTCCTGGCTACAAGGGAGATCATGGGTGTCAAAACCCATGACAATATCAGAAGGACTGTGGACTCCATCCTTCAGGTATGTGTTTTTTTTTTTACCCCCAGTCTCCTCCTGTGTTACATATGTGTAGTACATATACTTAATGTTGTTATATTCTATTTGTTTGTCCAAGTAATAAGTTACTATTCTATTCAGTGTCTCTTATATTTCTTGTTAACTGTTCTGACTAGCTCAAGCTTTAATGATAATAATAATTTTGATAATAATAATAGCTCAATAATTTACTTACAAAGTAATCACTATGGTCTGTTTATTTGTTTTTGGATTAACCTATTATGTTTGTGCTGTTTTTTTTTTTTTTTTTTTTTTACCTTACTTATAGGAGTTTGGCATCTTGAGCAAGGATATTGTTGTAGTGACCGATAATGGTTCAAATGTAGTCGCAGCTTTCAAGGATTACACCAGACTGTCCTGTGCAGGTCATAACATTAACCTGATTCTTAAATACACATTTGACCATTTGGATGTGGAGAACCCACAGCACAGCCCAGTCATCAGCCTGTTTCAGGATGCGAAGACTCTGGTTACACACTTCAAAAGAGCAGGGTAAGATATTTTACAGTCTTGTCATGCCTGTTTGGTGTAGTTTGCAGGTATTTATATATATGAGTTTATACAGTTTATTATAAAATATAATAAAAGCAACATAAAAACAATTGCTGTAATTAATACATTTTCTTGTTCAGCAAGCTATTTTGACTCAACAATTCTGCTGTTAATCTTTTTCTAACAAACATTAATATTTTAAAAATCTGACTGAGATTTTATCACCTTCGTGTAGTGTACTCTGTCTCTTTCTTGAATTTCAGATTACAAAAAGCGCTGGACAGATCACTTAAGCAAGCAGTAGAAACAAGGTGGAATACCAGACTTGCAATGCTGCAATCTGTAAGGGATGCTCTGCTGTCTGGTAAGCTGCACGAGGTCCTGCTTCACCGAAATGAACTCTGTTATGTCAACAACATAGACCCAGACCTTCTTGAAGACATTATCCACCTTCTGGAACCTTTTGATGAGGCTACCAGGCACCTCTCCACTGATCAGACACCTAGTCTTCACCTTGTCCTCCCAACCAAGGCAACCCTGCTGAGGGGTTTGTTGCTTCAGGATGGAGACAGTGCTATTGTGAAAGAGGTAATATAATACAGTCCTCATTTGAAATTGTTTTGTTGGTCATTCTGGTAACTAACAGCAGATAGCCATTATCCAATAATAATGTTGTCTATCATGTAATTTTATTTCCCCCCCTCCTAGCTAAAAGGGATATTAGGCCAGGCAGTGGAGCTGAAATTCAAAATTCACCTTTACCACAAGATAGCCACAGCACTCTCTCCTAGCCTGAGGTGTTTCTTAAGAAAAACTCTAAACGCTGAGGAATACGAAGAGGTTATCAACACTCTGGCAGCAATCACAGAAAGACTAGGGATAGAGGAGAGAACCAGTGTCCAACAGGGTAATTCATAGCATTAGTACTAAGAACAGACAGTGCACTCTAAGGAAATTTCTAATATAAGTACAAAATGTTCTCTCTCACTTATGGAAAGCAACACAGTGTACACTCACACACACAAAGCCTACCTACAACTTGTATATTACCTCCATCAATATATTTTGCCCTATATAAAGCATTATGCTTATAATGCAAACTCAGTTGTACCATAACAATCTGTCTTTTTTTCTCAGAAGATCCACCACACCTAGTGGCCAAAGGCACAGAGGTGCACAGTTTCTTCTCAAGCTGTGTGCAGGAGGAGGAGAGGGAGGACCGTGGTAACACTAATGAGTCATGGAGCCGCGAGTTGGTGCTGAAATATATGAACGAGCCTACAAAGACGACCGGGCAGTCCCTTCTCAACTTCTGGCAGGAGATGTCAGGTGGGCTGGTGCCAGTTGCCAGGAAGCTGCTGGCAATCCCAGCAACAAGCACCCCGTCAGAGAGGAGCTTCAGTGTTGCTGGAAGATTAATTGAGGAGAGGCGCACCAGCCTCAGTCCAGAATCTGTGGACACTCTCTTGTTCTTGCATAGCAACAGTGGGATTTCATCTTAATGGAAACTTGGTTATATGAAAATGAAAATGTGGTTATCTAATGTGCCTGTGTGTTTACATGGATGATTTGCATTAAATTTAATGAAGTTTAAACTGGCTTTTAGTTCAATAAAATAACACAAAAAAAAATCTGCAATCTGGGCATGCTGTGATCTTTACTGTATTTTTTACTGTAACTGACAGATTCCAGCCAAAAAAAACACAACCGGGAGTGGGAGGGAATGGGAGTCATTCTTCTGGGATTGGGATGGGACCGGATTTCTCCCCAGTTTTTTCGCGGGATTGGGATGGGACAGGATTTTTTTTTGTGGGAGTGGGACGGGAGAGGTTTGAATATGCACTCCCGTGTCACCCTCTAGTCGTAACCCACTTGAGTGGGCAAATGCTCACATTCGATGTCGTCTAGCACTTTGGAGAGATGTTCTCTTCACGGATGAACCCCGGTTTTCACTGTACAGGGCAGATGGCAGACGTGTATGGCGTCGTGTGGGTGAGCGGTTTGCTGATGTCAACGTTGTGGATTGAGTGGCCCATGGTGGCGGTGGGGTTATGGTATGGGCAGGCGTATGTTATGGACAACGAACACAGGTGCATTTTATAGATGGCATTTTGAATGCACAGAGATACCGTGACGAGATCCTGAGGCCCATTGTTGTGCCATTCATCCATGATCATCACCTCATGTTGCAGCATGATAATGCACGGCCCCATGTTGCAAGGATCTGTACACAATTCCTGGAGGCTGAAAACATCCCAGTCCTTGCATGGCCAGCATACTCACCGGACATGTCACCCATTGAGCATGTTTGGGATGCTCTGGATCGGCGTATACGACAGCGTGTTCCAGTTCCTGCCAATATCCAGCAACTTCGCACAGCCATTGAAGAGGAGTGGACAACCTTATCAACTCTATGCAAAGGAGATGTGTTGCACTGCGTGAGGAAAATGGTGGTCACACCAGATACTGACTGGTTTTCGGACCCCCCCCCCCAATACAGTAAAACATTTTAGAGTGGCCTTTTATTGTGGCCAGCCTAAGGCACACCTGTGCAATAATCATGCTGTCTAATCAGCATCTTGATATGCCACACCTGTGAGGTGGATGGATTATCTCGGCAAAGGAGAAGTGCTCACTAACAAAGATTTAGACAGATTTGTGAACAATATTTGAGAGAAATAGGCCTTTTGTGTACATAGAAAAAGTCTTAGATCTTTGAGTTCAGCTCATGAAAAATGGGGGCAAAAACAAAAGTGTTGCGTTTATAATTTTATTCAGTGTAGTTTCATATCTGGTAAAAGTGTCCATAATCACATAATCAAAGGTAAAGCGATATGAGGTATGGTGACCCTGTTTTAGTTACCCTTTCACCACACTGCTGTTTATGTATTAATCTAAGTGGATTTTTAATGATGTATTTAACTGCTAAATCTTCAGGACATCAAAGAGCCATATCTAGACTGGGACATAGCAGTGATTTTTTTATTTTATTTACCCCATATTTGTGGAAAAAACTGACAAAGCAAACACAGTTCTTTTACAGGGAAATTAGGACCAGTTGAATTCAGCAGGTGTTTGAGTGCCCTCAACCCATCCGAAGTCAAAGGGGATTAAAATTCTTGAACAGCTCTGAAATCTAGCTTCTAGTTACTAGCTTCTCTATTCTTTTTGTATTCTATCTATTTGTTTTCTTTTAATTTATTATGCAATTAACAAAAAGCAAAAAAGGGCCTCTAACACTAGCTTGCTCTATTATTTCTGTTTTCTTTTTATTTATTATAAAATAAAATAAAAACTTGCTATTTGTACCGCGTTAGGCTAACTGAGACTTGTCATAGCACTTGCGTATCATTGCTCTTTTGTTGATTTTGATTGCTTCCATTGTCCTTGTCACGAATCCGGTTCGTGATCTTCCGTCCACTCACCATCAGAGGTTGCTCTTCCATTATATTGACTCTCACACCACACAGACTGTTACATATTACCCTGGACTGCATTTCCCATCATTCATTGCACTAAGTACACACAGCTGTCCAGTGCTTAATTTGTAAATTTCGAGGTCCCGGAACAAAAGCGGGGTGACGGATCCGGCATGTGATTAGAGGAGGGAGAGGTAACGGAGCATTCAGCCAATCACATTGGTGGGCCAGTTTAAGTGATTAACAGCGTGCATCAGTTGCTTTTATTAGGGGAATTCGCACATGAAAAACCTGAAAAAGCCTTGACATTTTGAAACAGCAATTTCCAGGCCTGGGGGGAAAAAATACAAAAAAATTATGGAATTTTATTTCACAAATCTCTGTAATAGAGTTATAATTAATCCTGTTCAGAATTTTGTGGGGGATTGTGTGTATATCACATAGTTTTACTCATCCCTGCAGCTTTCAAGTTTATAATGAGGAAAATTCCTGTAAACATTTATTCAATATAGCAAGTAGGTTATATGAGTAAATAAATCCACACAAACTAGCAGATTAAATCAGTCATTTGAAAACAGCGTGAGTGATTCAGCTGGACCGCGTCTTCTCTCTTTCACTCTCTCAAAGCGGCTTCACATCAGCGCATCTCGGCTGCAATCCAATGAGCTGCTGCACGCTGTCGCTGATCCAAGACTTTCGCTCGCATTTCGGGAGAGTTGACAGAATTGTCACTTGCTTAATCGGGTCATTGTTTTTTAAGCCAATTGGTACTCGCACGCTCCAGAGGCTGTTTCAAGGCTGAGCGCTCACAGTTATTATTTTTCGTAGTTTGTTGTTGAGCTTAAGTGGCCAAGTACACACAAAATTACGCAAAAATGGCCGTCCTGGCTAGTATTCAGGTTTTTTCTTAAGTAAATGTGAACATTGAATATAATAATAAATGTGAATATTGGATCCGTGCATTATGTCTTGTGAGAGCAGAGCAGTTCACATGTCGCGTCTTTTGCACGCTCAGGTTCTTTATTTCAAATGCAGATGTGCCGCAAGCGCCATCATTATAGAGGATTTTTCATATAGGCACACTATAGGTCAGCACAAACGTCTTTCATTGGCACGTGAGGAGGGGGATCCGACAAAATGAGGTGCCGGATCGGATTTCGGAGGTGCCGGATCCAGATCCGGCTTGTTCTGGCACAAATTAAGCCCTGCAGCTGTCTCAATCACACGCTCACACCTGAGAACTATAACACAATCACACACCCTACATAAACCATGGACTTCCTTTCACAGATCGCTGAGTATTGTTCTGCGTATAGCACTCCCCTAGTGTTAGCTGCCTTACCGAGCCATTCTGTGTTTCTGTTTAGTCTCATGTACTGTTCTGCGTTTATCACTCACCTAGTGATAGCTGCTTTACTGAGTCTAGTGTCCAGTCCTAGTTAGTCTTGTCATTCCGTGTTGCCTTGTTTCCTGTTTCCTTATTCATGCCAGTGTATCTCAGATTAACCCTTGTCTCGCCGTTCGGACCCTGTTTGTACCTTGTTTGGATTACTGCTCACGTTATTGGATTACCCCTCTTCTCAAGCCCTCTGGATATTGTTTGCTGATCAAAGACCCAAGCTTGCCCTAGGATTACTCTTCGTCTTGTCTGTGTTATACCTGTTTGCCGATGTTTTGACCCTGCCTGTATTTTTGACCACATCTGGAAATAAAGCTTGCACATGGATCCGTATGCCTCATGTCTCGTTGGCTTCGTTACAGTCCTCATCTGTAAGTCGCTTTGGACCACTACCACCAAATAACTTTGCATGATATACCATCAAGGTTCAATGCAGCTTATAACAAGCTTACCTCTTTCCAGCTGTTTGCAGAAAAAAATACATGATACATTTGTATTTCAGTGGATGTATACTGTTATGTTTTTATAGTAAAAAAACAAAAAAGACGGTTTAATTTGGCCATCAAACAATTAAATTAAAACTAGTGCATTATTTTTCTCTGTAATTACTGTGCAAATATACACTTGTTCTGTGTTTGTCCATCTTGTTCCTCCCTTGTTCCATGTAGTTACAGTGTAAATACAACATTTGCAGGCTGTAATTTAAAGCGGTGCTAGTTCCCCCATTATTCCATGTAGTTACAGGGTAAGTGGCTACAACAAATTGCTCTGAAATGATTGTTTATACAGTAGGTCATACATACATACATACTGTACATTATACATCTCAATAAATTAGAATGACGTGGAAAAGTTAATTTATTTCAGTAATTCAACTCAAATTGTGAAACTCGTGTATTAAATAAATTCAATGCACACAGACTGAAGTAGTTTAAGTCTTTGGTTCTTTTAATTGTGATGATTTAGGCTCACATTTAACAAAAACCCACCAATTCACTATCTCAACAAATTAGAATACTTCATAAGACCAATAAAAAAACATTTTTTAGTGAATTGTTGGCCTTCTGGAAAGTATGTTCATTTACTGTATATGTACTCAATACTTGGTAGGGGCTCATTTTGCTTTAATTACTGCCTCAATTCGGCGTGGCATGGAGGTGATCAGTTTGTGGCACTGCTGAGGTGGTATGGAACCCCAGGTTTCTTTGACAGTGGCCTTCAGCTCTTCTGCATTTTTTGGTCTCTTGTTTCTCATTTTCCTCTTGACAATACCGTATAGATTTTCTATGGGGTTCAGGTCTGGTGAGTTTGCTGGCCAGTCAAGCACACCAACACCATGGTCGTTTAACCAACTTTTGGTGCATTTGGCAGTGTGGGCAGGTGCCAAATCCTGCTGGAAAATGAAATCAGCATCTTTAAAAAGCTGGTCAGCAGAAGGAAGCATGAAGTGCTCCAAAATTTCTTGGTAAACGGGTGCAGTGACGTTGGTTTTCAAAAAACACAATGGACCAACACCAGCAGATGACATTGCACCCCAAATCATCACAGACTGTGGAAACTTACACTGGACTTCATGCAACTTGGGCTATGAGCTTCTCCACCCTTCCTCCAGACTCTAGGACCTTGGTTTCCAAATGAAATACAAAACTTGCTCTCATCTGAAAAGAGGACTTTGGACCACTGGGCAACAGTCCAGTTCTTCTTCTCCTTAGCCCAGGTAAGACGCCTCTGACGCTGTCTGTGGTTCAGGATTGGCTTAACAAGAGGAATACGACAACTGTAGCCAAATTCCTTGACACGTCTGTGTGTGGTGGCTCTTGATGCCTTGACCCCAGCCTCAGTCCATTCCTTGTGAAGTTCACCCAAATTCTTGAATCGATTTTGCTTGACAATCCTCATAAGGCTGCAGTTCTCTCGGTTGGTTGTGCATCTTTTTCTTCCACGCTTTTTCCTTCCTCTCAACTTTCTGTTAACATGCTTGGATACAGCACTCTGTGAACAGCCAGCTTCTTTGGCAATGAATGTTTGTGGCTTACCCTCCTTGTGAAGGGTGTCAATGATTGTCTTCTGGACAATTGTCAGATCAGCAGTCTTCCCCATGATTGTGTAGCCTAGTGAACCAAACTGAGAGACCATTTTGAAGGCTTAGGAAACCTTTGCAGGTGTTTTGAATTGATTAGCTGATTGGCATGTCACCATATTCTAATTTGTTGAGATTGGTGGGTTTTTGTTAAATGTGAGCCTAAATCATCACAATTAAAAGAACCAAAGACTTAAACTAATTCAGTCTGTGTGCATTGAATTTATTAATACACGAGTTTCACAATTTGAGTTGAATTACTGAAATAAATGAACTTTTCCATGACATTCTAATTTATTGAGATGCACCTGTTCATCATTTATGCTACCAAGGCAATTCGGCTGTAAAGCTCCTCTACATAATATCATCATCCAGTTTAGTTCAGATTAAGTTTTGTTTTCATATTACAGCATAAAGCAATGGCTAATTTATTTGTACTGCACTACCTTTGGCAAGCTGATGATGGTATTTGAAGGACTGGGCATTGACAATTTTCACAATTTGATAATGATTTGATACCGATAAACTAGCAATACGATTCAGTTACGATTTTGATTCTACTCGACATTGATTAATTGGGATGTAATATTAGTCAGACATATATTAACTAATGTTGTAATTTATAGGGGTAAATAAACACATTTCTGTAATATTAAATGTGTAAAATTGAATAGGCTACTTACATTTTAAATGTTTTATTGAAGTCTTTCACCAGCTGAAAAACTGAATGAGTGATACATGAGATGTGATATGGATTTTGGTAAGTTTTTATAGTATCTTTCAACCCACCTTCTTGTGTTAATTTATCTTTACCTCTGTAACTAGCAGTCAGTAGGATGAGCTGATCAGTTCATCGATCTGTCGCGCCCCAATAAAGAGCGCCAAAGCAGTATTTATTGTTTTAATTTCGTAATACATAACATAATTTGAAAGCTGAGACTTTGTTTCAAATAAAAACTAACGAAGCACAAAACTTATTGTGATTTATTGGACTGAACAGCTACAAAACTTTTTTCTTCACCAAATCAAAACAGTACAGACTAAAAGATTGCTTGTTGGGATTTACGAACATAACATTACTTATCCTTTTTTGTGCTCATTGTCGTGCCTTGTGAGAAGCTGCACTGACTCCTTGCAGACCTAATCAAGCCAAATGGTCGAAAGTCAGATAAGTTTGTAAAATTAGAAACAGAGATCAGACATATATTCCGTATGGCTCCATCTTGGTTATGCAGCTTCGGGTTCTGTAGACCGTAGACAGTTCTGCTCCCTGCCAGTGGAAACACGAGCTCATTCTGAATGAGTGCCACTTTTGGCCGAGCACCGGCTCCAGCTCCGGCACCAGGCCCAGTGGAAAAACGGTATCAGAGCCTGCAATCATTAAGTGCATAGCTGAGACAGGCTGCTGCAGATAAACACTGATTACTTTTACTTTCGACTGGAATGCATTGTCCGTGTTTTGTCCAGATTTGTTGTGTATGAACTACTGCAACATGAAGAGGAGATATTTTCCCTGTTAAGTGGTGCGGTACATGAACTACATATCTTTTCTTTGCCAGTCCAAAACTGTGAAAGGTTTTCCTTTCTCAATGAAGAACAACTGAAGTATTTGTTGGATGAACATTTCACTGTTAAAGAAATTGCTGCAATGCATTCTGTAAGTCAAAGAGCAATCCAGAACAGAATGATCCAGTATCATTTATCTGTGAGGCAGACTTACTGTGACATCACTGATGAAGACAGTGAGGTGTGGCATGGAAAAAAACTATTGAGCCTTCAGCTCATCTGGATTGTTGGATCGGCTGTTTCTCATCTTTCTCTTGAAAATATCCCATAGATTCCATATGGGGTTCAGGTCAGACATGTTGGCTGGCCAATCAAGCACAGTAATATCATAGTCAGCAAAGCACTTGGAAGTGGTTTTGGCACTGTGGGCAGGTGCTAAAGTCCTGCTGGAAAAGGAAATCAGCATCTCCATAAAGCTTGTCAGCAGATGGAAGCATAAAGTGCTCTAAAATCTCCTGGTAGACGGCTGCATTGACTTTGGACTTGATAAAACACAATGGACCAACACCAGCAGACGTCACGGCACCCCAAATCATCCCTGACTTCAGAAACTTCACACTGGACTTCAAGCAGCTTGGATTCTGTGCCTCTCCAGTCTTCCTCCAGACTCCAGACCTTGATTTCCAAATGAAAAGCAAAATTTACTTTTATCTGAAAAGAGGACTTTGGACCACTGAGCAACAGTCCAGTTATTTTTCTCCTTAGCCCAGGTAAGATGCTTCTGACGATGTTTCTGTTTCAGAAGTGGCTTGGTAGCCCTTTTCCTGAAGATGTCTGAGCGTGGTGACTCTTGATGCACTGACTCCAGCTTCAGTTCACTCCTTGTGAAGATCTCCCAAGTGTTTGAATCGGCTTTGCTTGACTGTATTCTCAAGCTTGCGGTCATCCCTGTTGCTTGTGCACATTTTCCTGCTCAATTTCTTCCTTCCAGTCCACTTTGCATTTAATATGCTTTGATACAGCACTCTTTGAACAGCCACCCCTTTCAGTAACGACCCTCTGTGGCTTACCCTCTTTGTGGAGGGTGTCAATGATTGTCTTCTGGACCATTGCCAAGTCAGCAGTGTTCCCCATTATTGTGGTTTCAAAGGACAAGAGATACCCAGAATTTATACTGTATGGATGGTCATTTATTGAAACTCAAATGTAAATATTCTAATATTTTGAGATACAGATTTTTGACTTTCATTAGCTGTAAGCTCTAATCATCAAAATTAAAACAAAAAAACTTTTGAAGTGTTTTACTTTACATGTAATGAATCTAAAATATATGAAAGTTTCACTTTTTGAAATAAGTTACAAGAAAAAATGAACTTTTTCACCATATTCTAATTTTCTGAGATGCACCTGTATATTCTCTTTTTCTCCCTGTTTTCAGTTGGAGAATAGTTGTTCATGGGGGCATTGATGGCTTTAGCTACAAAATAATGTTCCTGAAAGCCAGCAATAATAACAGGGCCTCAATTGTACTGCACAGCTTCTTGGAAACTGTGCGTGTTTACGGTCTCCCTCAGTATGTCCGCAGTGACCATGGTGGGGAAAATGTAGATGTGGCATGGTTCATGTTTGAGCATCCTGTCAGAGCAGTACAAAGTACTATAGAGTGTTATGATTTGTTAATACAAATCTGCAGCACTGGTGTTAGTTGTACACTTCAGTACTTCATATCTGCAATGTTGTATTTTATGTATTTTTGTTTTGTTCAGATGTTTGTTGTATCAGATTTACAAAAGGATTGGCTGTTGCTTCATAAATGTAGTCATCTTCCCTAGTCCGATTAAGCTTTGCATATTTCCATTGTTAGCAGTTATTTTGTTGGAAATCTGCCTTTTTTGTAAAATTCTGATTATTGAATGTGTCCTACATTTTGAGTGCAAGAGCTACATCACGGGCAAGAGTGTCCACAATCAATGCATAGAGAGGCTATGGCGTGACTTATGGTGGTCATCCATATCTACTATGCAGCATTCCGGCACCTGGAGGACATTGGAGCTCTTGACCCAAACAATGACGTTCACATCATGTGATGCTTCCAAGGCTCAACTGGCATCTCAAGTTCTTCACTGACACCTGGGACAGACATCCCCTGTCTTCAGAGGGCTACAGGTCTCCCCAGCAGCTGTGGGTGGCAGGGCTACTTGTCGCACCACAACAGCTTCCTGAAGAGGTATAGACAGTTCCAGATGTGCATCATTGTTGATTCTTGACCAATTTTTATAATGACAAATCTGTTTAGAAATTATTATTGTACCTTATTTGTTGTTTTTATAGAGTGATATGTCTGACTGGGGAATTGATTGGGAAGGACCAGTTCCTGTTGAGGATGTGGGGCAACAAACTGACATTCCAATGCCTCAACCAGCACTTCGAGAAATGCTAGAGGCCCAGCTCCAGGATAGCATTGACCCTTTCAAAACCAGCGACATGTTTGGTGTAGATATTTACCAGGAGGCATCGAATTTTTTGAACAATCAGTAAAATGGATGTTAACTACATTGTGCTCCCATATGTCTAACTCCTTTCAATTCAGAGGATTTAAATTCAGAAACCTCTCACTCTTACAATAGCCATCAATGTTTCATATAAATACAAAATTCTTACTGTCCTTACAAGTGATTGTTGTCATGGTTGCTCACTTTGTTACAATTCTAATGGAAGAGTTCTTGTATGCAGAGGCGGACAAAGTACACAACTCCATTACTTGAGTGAAAGTACAGATACTTCTGGTCAAATATTGTTCCATTTACAAGTGAATGTTGTGAAGACAGATTTTGTTTAATTAATTCTAAGACAGATGGCCCACAGATTCTGCGCGATCCTCTTCACTAATATCCTCTGCGTCTCAATCAGGCTCAAACTGATAAGCAATATAGACGAGACCATTGTTTACAATACAACCGGAGCACATGCCGCTGAGGTGAGGGGTGGGACGTTTAGACCCGCACTAGAGGCGGTTTAGCCAATCACAACACACTGGGCCAGCTAACCAATCAGAGCCCATTGTGTATTTCTGAGGGAGGGGCTTCATAAAAGCAGGAAATGATCAGCACCTTTATCAGAGAAGGGACAGAGCGGTGTGAAATAAAGGTAAATTATGTGAAAAATGATGCGTTTTTTAACAAACGAAGCATTAACACATGTTAGACTGCACCCCATAAACACAATCAAGCCTAGAAAAAAAAAGTCAACCACCCCTTTAAGTAAAAGTACAGAAATACTTGCATTTAAAAGTACCAAAAGTTAATTTCCTTTTTTTGTCAACACAATAACACTTTATTGTTGTATGTAATACTTTCAATGCCTTATGCCTCTGAAGCAACTTTCAGTACATTACGCCTACTGAATAAACTTACTAGCTTATAGTATATCTTTGGAGTAAAGAGCTTTTAGAATGTTAAAAACCTATAGAAATTAAACAAAAGTTGACAAAAACACAATTTTATTTAACACCCCTACCCACCCCCACAAAAGTAGCATGGTAGTGATCTCACACAGCTCTGGCAGTGTGTGCACACATGTATGTGTAGCCAATCATCCACATTTGTCTGGATAGTGAAATTGCTGTGAATACAGACTGAAAAGAAAAAAAAACATCAAACCTGCTCTAAAACCCAGCAACACAACTGTAGCTGTATAACTTTACGACAGCAACACTGCTTTAACAAAAAAACAATACAGCAAGATTTATTTGACATAATCGCTCTCGTGGTAATTTGATGTCATACACAGAACAGTCTGCGCAGTGCTGCTTCAAGTCAAACACCTACTGTGGTTTGTTAGGAGATGCACAACAGTTGTGGCTTTATAGGTAATATTTTCGTTTACACAATTTTGCAAAATCAGACAATATTGTGTCTAATATATACCACAATATTAAAGGTATACTCCACCCCAAAATGAAAATGTTGTCATTAATCACTTACCCCCATGTCGTTCCAAACCCGCAAAAGCTTTGTTCGTCCTCGGAACACAATTTAAGATATTTTGGATGAAAACCGGGAGGCTTGTGACTATCCCATTGACTGCCAAGTAAATAACACTGTCAAGGCACAGAAAAATATAAAAAAACATCGCCAAAATAGTCCATCTGCCATCAGTGGTTCAATCTCAATTTTATAAAGCGACGTGAATACTTTTTGTACACAAAGAAAATAAAAATAACGACATTTATTCAACAATTTGTCTCCTCTCTGTCTCTCTGTGTCAGCGTGGCGCCATTTTGGAGAGCATCCAATGGACGCAATGTGCGTACGCTATTCTCTGTCATCAGTAACGCATGGATACGTATTGTACATTTATTTACGCTTTGATTTGAACGGAAACAGCGTATCCATGCGTTACTGATTGGAGCAATGATCTCTGCAGAAAGGCGTAAGCTTGTGACCGTTGCAGTGACCATTAATGCCCTGGAGAATTCGATCCCTCCATTTTTTTGTTCTTCCCCACAAACAATTTTACTCTCACTTCATCCACGATGGGCCACCTGCATCGGCAGGAGCAACAAATGGGTCTGGTTGGATGCAAGCAGAGGAATTTTTACAGCTCCCTTTCAGTCAGTCGCTGTCGATGTTCAGCGCGCTCTAAGGGAGCTTCTTCATGTTGGTGGAACAGCAGAGCGCTGGTCGTTTTCCCGTGTCAAGTGGGTTGCACACATCAGGCTGCACTACCCCCTCTTTGTGTTGCAGGCGGGCATCTCCCTTGTGCGCTTCAGCATGCTAAAAGAGCCCCTTTCCCTAAAAGAGCATTCAAGGGTGGGCGCGTCTTTGTAAAAATGACGTTGCGTCTTGGTATAGATGCTGTTCCACTTGTGCGTTTCTGGATGCGGTCGTTACCTGGCATTGGGCATTAACACCCTGAGGTTGGCAAAGACGCCGGTGGAAGCACTTGCATTTTTTCCAGATGACAGCGAAAAGAACTTAAACTGCTCCTTCATTTTTGATTGGACACATAAAAGTAATGCATCACTTGAATCTGTAAAGGGTCTACTTTTATTTGTGTATGCTCACCATATCAACAAAACTTTGTGCTTTTGTAAAAAAAAAAAAGAATAAACAAGGTGTACTTTCAGTCGTCTCAGTCTCCGTGAATATCTCTCTGAAATGTGTCACAAAAATGAACAAACTCAGCAAATACTTGATGCACAGACATGAGAGATATATCTATAGAAAGCTTTAAGTGTCTACTTAAAGGGGTCATCGGATGCCCATTTTCCACAATGTTGATATGATTCTTTAGGGTCTTAATGAAAATTCTAACATACTTTGGTTAAAATTTCTCAATGGTAGTGTAAAAAACACCTTCTTTACGATGAAGCTGGATCACGAATGATTCGCGTGAACATAGACGCATTTAGGCAAATCTTGGATCGGCGCATTCCCTTAAAAACAAAAGTAACTTAATCCTCTGCGTCTTCAGCGGCTCAATGTCGGGAGTAAATGACGACTGCTATATTCATTATTACATCCAACAACAAAACACTTAACGCTTAATCGGAGACATCTTATCTTCCCCTGCACCGGAGTCGACACAATGGCGGATTGATGACAGCTCACTCAGGGCGGGTCTAAGGTAAGACGGCCTTGTCAATCAACTATCATGGGAGGGGCCTGTGCAGAACTACATCATTCTGACAGGAATCTCAGAACAGCCTGATTTGAGAAAGGGGATTTTAAAATAGGGATTTTAAAAAAACCACTAGGTGGATTTTTATCATTATAGGATGGATGTGTACACACACTTCCAACACACATTTATGTTCAAACAACTTGTAAAGTGAATTTTGCATCCGATGACCCCTTTAACTGAAAATGTCACGAAATGCCTTCTAAAATAGCTGAACTTTATTTGGGATTAATCAGAGGCACTTTAAATGATGGCAGGTGTGATTCCTATTTAAGGGCCATTCCACCGAATGGGTGCCATTTGTGTCCCCAGGACATTATAGGTACAAACATGCATAAAAATTAACTATAAAATACATTTTATTATTAAGCAAATGACCTGCACATAAATCTAACTGCAAATTTAAAATATATAATTAAACAAATTATTAAAAACTACCTAAAACACTGAAAATATGATTTGTGCATGTCCCCAGTGTCTAACGCTACATTTTAACATTAAATATAATGTTTAAAATGCTTCAGAAATCATTTTTATTTTGCATTTTTGTGTACCACCATATCCCATCTGTGCTTTAAATACACTTATTTCAAAATAAATTTATAATATTTTGGATAAAATACATATTTTAGTCGTGTCCCCAGGTTTTCACTCAGTCCTGTTACCCTAACATATTCTCCCTCTAAAAAACTGAGAAAATTCCACAAGACACATTTTCAACATAATATTGCAACATCTGGATCTTCTGAAGGCAATGAAATGATCGGAAGCATGTGGTCTTATTTTCTTTTCTGTATATTTGATGATATTGTAACGGTGGCTGGGTGCGTCATTATAAATATACTGTCCTGTTACCTAAATTATTTCTTAGATGTTACTGGTTTATTTTAAAAATACAAATCTGTGGTGAATCACTATAATTTGCTGAGTATTCTCATAATATTAGCATGTACTCCATGTGGCTAGATTATATGTATTTGCTGATTTTATCCTAAAATCTCAATCCTGTTACTTTCAGTCCTGTTACTCATACACTCATATATCCTATACTTATATATAGAAACTGAGTAATAGTAACAGAATGAGTAGTGTCATCTGATTTATTCATGTAAATTTAGGCTACATCCATACTAACAGATACATTTGAAAATGCATCTTTTTCTCAACATTTTGGCCTTCTATCCACACTGAGACAATGCTTTTGCCCAGAGAAAACCTATGGTTGTTCCTGCATTATTGTTTTTATTGCATTATATGTACTTGAAATTTCTGTCCTGTGGCAATGTGTATTAGACTCATTTATGGAATGGCATTTGTGGGCTGCGCTATAAGAAAACAATATTCAAAGAAAATCTAAAAATATATTATTTAAGTTTATTATTTTTAATATCAATTTTTATTTAATATTTATAATTTTTTTCATTATTTATATCTTATCTTATAACCCGTCCTCTACCCCTAAACATAACCCTAACAAAAACCTCTGCAGACCACTAGATTTAAATAGAAATATGATTTGGCCTTTTTAAGCAGTGAGGTCAGCTCACAAGTCAATGTTCAACACTTTCATATTCGGTGCGGGCATTAATACCTCATATGTGTAGTCAAACCTGTATACTAATATAATGGATACTCACTCCTGTTACCCATTTCATTCCTGTTACTAAATAGTTTTTTCTTTAAAAAAATAAAGTTAAACCATTATTTTTTTAATTAAGTTTGATCCATAATTTATCCCATTATTTAATAAATTGCATCACAGAAAATTGATAAGCTTGAGGTTTGAGTCGCCATTAAAATGAAAAAATGAGTTTGTGTACTTCAGAAAAATACACCTTGTGTAGATAAATAGTGATTTTTATGATAAAAAATAATATTTTTTGACCATGAAACCAACAATTTCTTTAAAATAAACACCTGCCTGAGGGGAAAATGAAGGAATTTGTTGATATATTTTTAAACATGCTTTTTAAAAGACATTAGAGTTTTGGTAACAGGACAGAAAAATACATCCATCTTCCACTTAATAATTGTGTAAAAAATTAAATAAAGTTACCTGAGATGGACAATATAGATTTTGAATTTAAAATGATGGCTTTAAAAAGGTGAATTTTTTTTTTGAAGAGTTTTGGAAGCAAATGGCACCCATTCGGTGGAATGGCCCTTAACATGAGTTTGAATGCGATTGCTTAATTCTGAACACAGCCACATCCCCAGTTCTAAGAGGGTGTGCACACTTATGCAACCACATTATTTTAGTTTTTTATTTTTACTTGCTATTTATTTTTACTTCCCCCTTCCCTAAAAGATTTCAGTTTGTTCTGAAATGATTTATCTTGGTCTAATTGTTTTACATCACAGAAACCTGGCATTTTAACAGGGGTGTGTAGACTTTTTATATCCACTGTACCTGCAATTGTTGATCAGTTAGTACTGTAATGCATTTATTAGCTCTTATTTTAATTTAGCTTTTAGGAAATCGAATCGTAGAGATTCAATATTGCTTTGATTAATTGATATTAATCAAAACTTATAATTTATACTTTATTAACGACTCGTCCAGCGAGCATTAAACCAGTATATCTTAGCAATTCTGTTTATTTCGTGGCCACAATAATAATACAGGATTGATTGGGTTAATTTTGAGCACAGGTAGCACGGGTTCTGGGCAAAGTTTGACCTGAATATTACACAACAGAAGACAAGAGATTTCTTTATAAATGAAACATTTGCTATTCTATTAAACTAGGATACATGAACTAAACTAAGTAAAACAAAACACACACACACACACACACACATATATACAGGAATGTGCTTTGAAGAAAGTTAAAGTATAGCACTCTTTTGCTAGTTGCTGAAATTTTTCCCTGAGGAAGTCACAAGCAGAGAACTTTTCTATCTTTACTTTTAAAGATTAATCCCACCAGCTCAGCAAAAGTATGGAGAGTTGTTACTTGCTCTTGAGTTGAGTTGACAGCTGATCTGTTGTTTCCTTGCGTGGCTGAGGGAACCCCGCGACGACTGATTGGCTGCTGATGTGTCATCGTTTGACGCGTTTCAAGGAATGCCCTTCGGTGGTTGGTTGGCTTCTTTGTGACGTGATGACGCTCGAAGTTCTTCTCTGAGTTCCTTTCGCGTAGCTTCAGACTTTCAAGGGTTTCTTCAGAAGTTTGACTAAGTATTGGTAGTTGTTAAATGGTCGGCCAGATGTTAAAGGGATAGTTCACTTTGAAATTAAAATTTGGTATCTATCAGCTTACCCCAAGGGCATCCAAGATGTAGGTGTTTTTTTTCTTCAGTAGATCCAATTTTGATGTTTTTAGGTCAAACCGTTCTAGTCTGTCAGTCATATAATGGCAGGTATAGGTGTCCATCTCTATAAGAGGGAAAAAGAACATGCACAGAGAAATCAAAATTAAACAATTCCCCATCGTAATTACACATTGATGGCCTAAGACACGAAACGAGCGGTTTGTGTGAGAAAACGAACAGTATTTATATCGTTCTTTACCTCTTGTACACAACCATGTCCAAGTGATCTGAGTGCCGCACACATCCGGTGTGTGACGTGTGTGTGTGCGCGCGCTCTGGCTCGTCGGCGTCAACGCTTGACGGAGGGCATGTCTGAAGCGTGGTGCTGACGCGCCGTCATAGTTACAACAACCAATCACATACTTCTCTGGTGTTACATGACCTGGATTGGGTATTTGCATGAGGCGATCTGATTGGCTGATGCCTCCATTGGCGCTTGAAAAGTTGCGTCAGCACCACGCTTCAGACACGCCCTCCGTCAAGCGTGAGCCAGAGCGCGCGCACACACACACGTCACACACCGGATGTGTGTGCACTCAGATCACTTGGACATGGTTGTGTACAAGAGGTAAAAAACGATATAAATACTGTTCGTTTTCTCACACAAACCGCTCGTTTCGTGTCTTAGGCCAAGCAGGGTTGGGTTGTCATGTGACACACAGCGGCCACAATAGCACTTATTGTGTATCTCCATATTTACTTTTATTTTTCCTTTTTATTCAAAACATTCCCAGACACATTAACTATATCATGAAATATCTCGATTGTCACCTAAATTATGATGGTCAAAGTAGCCTAATAATGTAGTCTATTAACTATGCATAAAAACCTGTCTGTTTACTTAAGTAACAGATATGGGTGTCATGTCATAACAGAGCCGGTGTAACAGTCGATTATGTTCCCCTCGGAATGTCTGTTCCCCTTTACGCAATCATACTACATGTCTTGCGTAGTTGCCTAGTTACCATACGTACTATCAGAACGAACGTACTCATGAAGCACAACTGGATGTACGGGAAGCAAAGTAGTTCAAAAAGTATTGTGTTTTCTCCGAAACTTGGAAATGGATTTAAGAAGCAAGGTTTTTCCCCAACTTACAACCGATTTAAGCGTAATCTTTGAGGCTTTGGTTATTATGCAGAAGTGTCTAGCACAAGCCTATTTGAAACACAATGTCTGTCTGTTTTTAAATGTCACTTAATTTTGAGTGAAATAAACAAAGAGACAAATTTTGCAGAAGGTGTAACAATTTACAAAAAAAAGAAAAAGACTACAAAAACAATGGCTTTAAAATTCAGTTTGATTTATTGCAAGAAAAGCATTTGTATTCTTTTTCTGTGGATGGATTATTAACACAACCCATATGGAACCATCGCCCACAGTCATCACAGGAAATCTGTAAATATAATAATAAAAAAAATGTTAGCAACATTGTCAGCAATTGTGCTAGTTTATTCATTAATATTCCACACCAATTTAATAAATAAGTAAATAAAAATAAAAGGTTACCCAGAGATCATCTGCATCCGAATCATCAAATGTTTCTGCTTCCCCACAAAAGTGACACAGGTCACTTAGGTCATCTAGGAGGTACAGTACAATGGAGAGGGTATGATTTTTTTAGGTCAAATTTTCAAAACACTAATGAAAGTGATGCACATCAAAAGGCATGTCAATAACATTAATGGTTAAAAATAAATAAATACCAGATTGGTCAAGCAGTGTTGATGCAATCTCCAGTCTGAGTTGTGCTACGTCTTGTGGTGCATTGGAGAAGTCAATGTTGGTATTTTGCAGAATATGTTCTGCAAACTGAAAAAAAGTTTAAAGAAAAAAAAATTATTAAAAACATCCTCCTATTTCAATGAACATTTCATATGTGCCATGTCACACACCTTCAAAGCAAACACACCACATGACGTAGCATCCATCTGACGTGGATGAGACGGACTTTCACACACCCAGTGTGAAACTGGAATTCCCTTTATTCTCATCATTGCTCTACAAACAGATTTTTCCCTTCTTTCAATCATACACAACTTCCCAAAAACACTACATCGGATTGGCGAATTAAATACCTTGTTGTTTCCAAACACCTTTTCTTCTTGATGTCAGACTCTCCAAGTGGGTCAAGCAGAATGGTTTTTTTTTTGGATGGGTATAAAGCCTAGGTAACATGCAAAATTCCCAGACATCACAATAAGGGAATATTAGTGCAAAAATAAACATTTTAAGGGGATAAGGGACAGCTCAATAGAAACTGTTCTCCATCACAAACACTTACAACTAAAAACCAATGGTGACACTCATTTACAATGCCCACTATGACCTCATAGTTTGCTGGATCCACCTGAAAATAAAAATAAATCAAATGTATTATCTACACATTGCTAAACAAAGCATCCAAGGCCTTTTATAATTTTTTTACACATGGCCAGAAAAAAATGAATATAAACATTAATAAATAAAAGCATTAATACAACAGACCTTGAGTCCCCGATATTTTCCATTCCACATGGCTGTCATAGCAAATGTGTCCATATGGAATGCTTTCTCTGGTGAAGTCAAGTTGTGCTGCTTCACTTTCAGTCTCAGATATGCATTTATTACCTTGGCAAACATTGGAAAATGAAACCTTAATTCAAATTATTAATACATTACATGAAAGCCTTATCTGACACACAAAAAAAAATAAAAAATACACATCAATAAAACATATACCTCACTCTCCAACTCCTTCCCAGGGCCGATCTGTAAAATATCTTGGTAAAATAACTGATAGGGTCCCACTTTGGACAGCAGTACATGACTGTCATTTCCAGCCCAGGCACTTTTGATACCTACAGAAAAACAAAGCACACACCACCTGATATATTATAATTCAGACAAACATTGATCGATTACAACATGTGATTTTTCATCAGCACTTACAGCTATGCACTGCATCCTTGTGTCAGCTTGTATAACTGTTGCCACTGTAGACCTAGTGTGGGACACAGGAGAGGAAAGTGGCATTGATAAATCCAGTGGAGACAGGGAAGAGGATGATTTGGGGGAGACATGGGGAGGAAGAAACTTTGGTGCCGTTGGTGAGGATGGAGGTGATGGTGGGGGCTGCTTTTCTTAAAAGTGATGGTGAGGTCTACAGGTGTAGGTGAAGGGTGTTGTCCAGTTTCTTGATGTGGTCTTTTAAGTTGGGGTTCATGTAGAATAAGTCTGTGGGGTAACCGGGGTGCGTTTTTCTTTAAAGGATTTAAGGTGGTCTGTACTGATTTTGGGGTATATGAAACCCTTCTCATCCCTCAGATCTGCGCTCTTGTCTTTTAGATGTATAATTTCATATGGTCCCAACCAGCTGCGCTCAAGCTTGCCTCCCTTCCTCTGCTGGGTCCTTATGTTTTTCCGTAGGACCTTTTGGCCTACAGAGAACGGTGCCTAAGATTTGCCACCCTCTGTCTCCGCTCCTGTTTTTTTTTTCATGTTCTCTTTTACTATGTGGTCCATTTTCTCCTTGAGAGAAATGGCCCCCTACACAGTGTCCTCTGCTATCACGGGCTCCACTGTGCTGTTGACCTTTTGGGAAATATAGAACATTGAAATTATGTAATCAATTTGTAATTGAAACATTCATTTTTATTGAAGAATGTACATTATTTCATACCTCAAACGTCTCAGGCACCTCACATGTTGGGATATCGTGCCTCCATGCCAAACATTAAGAAAAATGGGGTTAGATTTACCTAGTTGTCAGCTGATAATCTTGGTTCTTAGACCAAACATTACTGCATCTAGGTACTCATCCCATTTTTCAGGTCGTGCATCCACGAGTTTACACAAGGCTCTAGAGTCAGAACCAAGAGGAGTGGAAAGTTATTAGTATAACCAATTGGAAAGCCAACCAATATTACCTTGAATATAGTATTCCCACAAAGGGCCACCTGTTAATAAAGGTTCACCTCTGAATGGTTCCATTTAGTTTTTCCACGAGCCCGTTAGTTTGTGGATGATATGGGGCACAGAGGCTTCTTTCCACACTGAGGAAGGCACAGAGTTCTCTATTGATCTGTTTGAAAAACATGCATAAGGTTTGTAGGATTCTGATTTGCACAAAACATTTAAGGTTCAATGCATATTTTATGTACACAATTTTACCATGCATACAAAATTTGGTTCATTCAGCAAGCTACAAACCTGGTTCACAAACTCAGTGCCTTGGTCAGTGAGTATCCTCTTTGGTGCTCCAAACCTGTAAAAGAAATTGATGATGCAGCGAGAGACAACTGCAGCAGATTTATTGGGAATCGCATAGGCCTCTGTCCATTTTGTGTAATAGTCAACCAGGACACAAATGTACTCGTTGCCTTTGTTGGTCCTGGTGACTTTACCCACTAGGTCCATACCTAGCAGCTCCAGTGGCTTGTCCACCTTAAAGTTAAAAGAGCACAACAAATACATTTAAATTCTGTGACCATATTCTGTGACACATTCTCTTTGAATGCCTGTGAACAAGCTTACATACACATATTGAGGGATGTACTTGGGCTCCTGTTTGATGGACGGCCTACTAAACTGGCACTGGGCACACTGCAAAACCTGATATTCAGAAAGAAGCACATGAGAAATGCAATTCGAAAACATAATCCATTTGTATCCCATGGAAAAGTTGAAAGGAATAATTTTATATTTACCCATTTATCAATGTCCACCCCCATTCCAGGCCAGTAAAATCGGGCTGAAATGGCAAGCTTTGTCCTTTCTGTTCCGCAGTGTGCTCCATAGGGGCTGGCATGTAATTCTAAAAAGATTTGGTTGGCCTCTTTTTGCCCAAGCAACCACTTTTCTTCTCAATCCACATTGTTTTTTAAGGAAATGTGGTAAAGTTTACCAGCTATTAAAACAGCATTATTGTTAGCAACATCTATAATAATAATTCAACTCAAGATGTTTGAAGGCCCATTGCAAGAAATAGGCCCATTTAAAATGATATTAAAGAACAGGTTTTAACATTGTTGTAAAGTCAATTTAGTATAGTTTATTGACAAGTATTAACTTTGTATCAAGTCTTGGTATAGATCTATATCTCACTGTCAGAATGGATCATCACTTAGAGTAGCTTACCATCAACTTGGAAGTTGTTAGAACGTCTGCGAATGACATATTTTTTCTTTTTTAATGTCAAATGGGTAAATTCCTTGAGTTTTATAATTGAAAATTTCCTCATACAGGGATCCATTGTTTGGATTGTAAGAAAATGCCAGCAAGAATAGAAATTCAAGTGACAGTGTGGCATGGTCATATCCCCAATTTATAGCTCTTGATTAACTTCTTTAATTGATTTCATTAGTGTCCTATTAAATTAGGCTATGTGTCTAGTTACTATAAAGCTGTGTCTATTTACCCTTGCATCTTGTATTGAGACCTTCTTGTGACAATTTTGTTAAGTGTTCAAATTCAAAATATGCCATTAAATTATCATTTAGAGGACTGATAGATTAAATATTATAATGTATTATATATGTGCATCAAGTTTAGAGGTTTGCACCGACAGTTTTAAATTGTATATGCAAAATTCAACTGCA
The DNA here is from genome assembly GCA_027422415.1 of Schizothorax lantsangensis. Taxonomy (NCBI): domain Eukaryota; kingdom Metazoa; phylum Chordata; class Actinopteri; order Cypriniformes; family Cyprinidae; genus Schizothorax; species Schizothorax lantsangensis. Next base: position 978,194 of record CM049840.1, on the reverse strand, counting down.
TACTCAGACATTAGACAAAAACAAAGGAACAATTGCAAGAATAATAAAAACCACAGAACATTAACGGGATTGTGAGAATAATTTTATTATGCTGCATTGTAGCAAGACATTTGAAAGTTGCGCCAACACTTTTGTCCCCTTTCGCTTTCCGTACATCCTTGTGTTTTGGTGTATTTGTCACACTTTGCCCAGATCACGTTACTTTTGCTCAAAGTTAACCCAAACCAATTATGTTTTATTATCGTTAACCACGAAATAAACAGAATTGCTAAAATACACTAAGCAGATGCTTAGTGGCCACTAGAGGGCCCCCAAGAGTAGTCTAGATGAAATGACCGTTTATTTTATTTTATTCTATATTCGTGATATATGTCGAATGGACAGTGGTAATAATTAATACAAAAGTCCAATATTAAATAATTAAATATTCTATACATATCATTTTGAATAGCGACGTGTCTAATGCAGGCACATTAATGACCATGTTGATAAACCGGACGCTGCGTGTGGATCTGTCGGATTAACATCACGTAAATTCGATTTCTCCCGAAATACATGAAAGTAAAGTTAGCTAAAATACAGAGCTAAATATAGTAACCTACTTACAATGTGTATTTGCCATAGGAATAAAACATACAGAAGATTTGTTCACAAGACTTTTGAGAACTGGATCTTGTAGTCTAGAGTTTTTGCTTCAAAATGAACAGTTATGAAATATGAAAATCATCTTGTTTACTGGCTCACAGATAACAATATATTGATTTAAATTTTTTAAGTCACTTTTTGAGTAAAAAGGGTCTATGCGTGAACTATTTGTCAGAACTTGCGACCATAAGTTGCTGGGTGACTCACACCTGAGAAGAAAAAGACCGCATAATGCGCTGCATAATGAGCCATTCAGTCAGGTATGTGACTGAGAGGGAAGAGTTACAAGAAAGAATGTGAGGACAAAATAAATTTATATATTTTATGTTTGTAGTTTATTAATAATATATTTAGCTATCACAACTCATAACTTGAGATTCACTTGCCAGTGCAGTTAACCTGTTAACCAGCGCCCCCCCATATTGGGAATCACAGCTGAAAATGACTAACTAACTTAAAATGGTAATAGTTCCTGACTTCAGTGTGCCACACACACAATTTTGGTGTCTTTGGAAAGAAGACCATTTGGGCTTTACTATCCATCATCCAGAGTTGATAATGCTCAAAAATATAAAAAGTTATAGACACTGAAGCGCCTTGATAAAAATTGTACCACACTGAATTTTTTTTTATTTCATATAAAAATACATGAAATCAAACCTGGAGAAATCCAGAAAAGTAATGGGTTGAAAGTCACATGTCTCATGAGTTTATATTGAAGAAGATCATGAAAAATGAGATTCCTGCAATAGCCCCCCCCCCCCCTGTTTGAGGAAAAATACTTACCAAATTATTGAAGGGTTCTACTACAAACTATTTAGTCATTAAATGCCACTGCAGTTTTTCAATTATAAAACAGTAGACAGAATCTTGACATCGTATCAGTGATTTATTTGAGCACTAGAAAAATCTTAAGAATAATTTGAGTGATGGAAAAAAAAACAATAATAATAAAAAAAAATTACTTAAGTACATACTCTGATTTCCTGACATATAGATGCTCCTGTATATCAGTAATTACATACTGACGATCATTCATACAGATGCTAATCATACAGATGGCCGCCCATATAGTCAATAATCACATTATAATGGCCTTTTATATAGACTGCATTCACACTGATATCTGTGAACAGTCAGTAATTACATGCTGATTATCAGCCATACAGATGTTAATCATACAGATACAGGCAATTCCCCACAAAACACGCAAACATATATGAAAAATGTTGAAGAAAAAAAAAAAGGTTTATTTGTGCTAAAAAGATCGCTAAGTTACGCCCCCATCAGATGACAGGTGCGTCACAGCGTGCGTCACGCGCCGTCGCGAGGGAGCGCCAGAATTCAAATAAACAATCTTCCGTGTATCTTTGACTTTTTTTTTTTTGGATGATCTCATTCTATTTGGGACATTGCCTGCTACAAAATCATGCTGGTTTTTTTACCACCAAGACGCTGTTTTTGAGCGTAATTCTGTTCCATAACGGACACAAACAATAACTCTCCCTGAAGAGATGAGACGTAAACAAATGAATTAACGATCCTAAATTACAAGCTTTGTTGTTTCTTTGGACTAAAAGTGCTCGATGGAATGTTGTTCAGTGGACCTCTTATCTCTCAACGAAACCGGGATTTACAGCAGTGGATACATTTGAGTGTCGTTATCAGGATGAATATGGTATGTACTGCGGGGTTTTTTTATACATGTTTTGTACTGCTTACACAAATTTGTACTGCTTTCTATCTGGTGGTGGTTTACACATGATTGTAAAGCGCTTTGGGTTTACACAAGAAAGCTATATAAAATACATTCCATAAATGCATCATTCATTCATTCATTCATTCATTATAAGCTTTCTATCGAAAAACAGCGATCTGTCGTCGATGCTAGAGGCTTAGACCTTCAAAATGATATATAGTTTGTCAAGATTCATTTTGTCCTGTTTTACTTTATCTGTTTGAAAACAATGACATGTGCAAACAAAGAGCTCTCAGTGCGCCTGCGTCCTGGTGCAGGTTAACAGGTTAAAATAACATTCTGTTCTGTAAATGCATTGTCTGCTGGTTTATTTAGCTACTTTTCAGCACATTAAGTATGCCACTTAATACTTCAACCCCAGGTTTCTTGTTTCACAGACAAGGTTTAAGCCTAGACGAGACTAGACTAAAATGTAAATCTGATCTAGGCTATTTCAACTGAAAGAAACTTGCACTGACTGATCTTAAAATATATCAGTGCAATATCTTTGTTTTGTCTTAAGATGAACACCAGTAATGCGTTTTTCTAAGGCATGTTTATAAAAATCACTTAAATGTCCTAATTGAACTATGGCTTAATCCTGGTTTAGTCTAAGCCCTGTCATTTTGTGAAACCGGGCCAAAGACTTTGAATGTTAAAGTGAAAATTAACACCTGACCACTGTTGTAAGTTTGCAACTGTTACAATTAAAAATCACAGATCATTAATGATAAGATAATGGGTGTGTTAGATTTATAGTGTGTGAATAATCATGCTTCGACAATAACCAGTCATACTGGCGGCACCGAGGGGCCCCCAAATAAAATTCTGTTTAGGGCCCCATAAAGGCTTGGGCCGGCCCTGTGCCATAACATATTTTTAATACGACTGACTTTATATTTAATGTGAATATTAAAAACATTGTAAGTTAGGCTACTTATCATACCACTTTCATTGTACAGAAAGAGAGCAAAGAACATTTACATTATCAAAGAACATTTTCATTGACAGTCAAGAGTTCAAGCACTCTCAAGAAACTTTGAGAAACCTGAAGCCATGTAAAGAAATCTGAGAAGGATTTCCAGAGCATCATCACTTCACAAAGAAACCAACCAACCACCGGAGGGCATCCCCAGAGTGACATCACCCAAGGACCTCGCAACAGCCAATCAGCAGCCGGGATTCCCTCAAGCAGCCATCCAGGACACCAGCTGCTGTCATCTGTCAACTCAAATGTTTTTTCAAAATGTTCAAAAGTTTTAACAAAATCTCCATATCTCTTGCTGAACTGGTCGAATTCATCTAAAGCCGTAACGATAAGCTAGAAATTCTCTGCTTGTGATTTTCTCAGGGTCGAATTTAAATACCTAGTCACAGATATCAGAATTGTGGGAACTTCCTTCGTCGCAATAACTCATTTCCTGAACGTGTGTGTATGTGTGTGTGTGTGTGTGTTTTAGTTTAGTTTACTGTACCGTAGAATAGCAAATAAACATCTGTCATTTATAGAGAATCCTTGTCTTGTGTCGTGTATTTAAAGTCACACTTTGCCCAGATCACGTTACTTTTTCTCAAAGTTAACCCAAACCAATTGTGTTTTATTATCGTTAACCACGAAATAAACAGAATTGCTAAAATACACTAAGGGCTAGACGCTGGACGAATAGTCGAAGCGTAAGCTATAAATTTTGAATCAGTCTAATCAAATCAAACCGAATCTTTAAGATTCGATTCCTTAAAAGCTAAAATAAGAGCTAATTGTTCTTACAAGGCCATAAAAAACATACAGAAGATTTGTTCACAAGACTTTTGAGAACTGGATCTTGTAGTCTAGAGTTTTTGCTTCAAAATGATGTGAAAATCATCTTGTTTACTGGCTCACAGAAAACAATATATTCATTAAAAAAATTTAAGTCACTTTTTGAGTAAAAAGGGTCTATGCGTGAACTATCCTGGATAATGCTGTGACTCACACCTGAGAAGACAAAGACCGCATAATGCGCTGCATAATGAGCCATTCAGACTTTTCAGGTATGTGACTGAGAGGGAAGAGTTACAAGAAAGAATGCGAGGACAAAATAAATTTATATATTTTATGTTTGTAGTTTATTAATAATATATTTAGCTATCACAACTCATAACTTGAGATTCACTTGCCAGTGCAGTTAACCTGTTAACCAGCGCCCCCCCCATATTGGGAATCACAGCTGAAAATGACTAACTAACTTAAAATGGTAATAGTTCCTGACTTCAGTGTGCCACACACACAATTTTGGTGTCTTTGGAAAGAAGACCATTTGGGCTTTACTATCCATCATCCAGAGTTGATAATGCTCAAAAATATAAAAAGTTATAGACACTGAAGCGCCTTGATAAAAATTGTACCACACTGATTTTTTTTATTTCATATAAAAATACATGAAATCAGACCTGAAGAAATCCAGAAAAGTAATGGGTTGAAAGACATTTCAAGCTTTATATACATATATTTCTCATTACATTTACATTTATGCATTTAGCAGACGCTTTTATCCAAAGCGACTTACATTGCATTCAAGTTACAGTTTTACATTTTATCAGCTCTTGCTTTCCCTGGGAATCGAACCCATGATCTTGGCGTTGCTAGCGCCATGCTCTACCATTTGAGCTATAGGAAAGCCTGAGGAAATTCTCATGTATTTGACGAGTATTCCCGGAGATTCATGTTGTTTTATTTACATGTGAAGAGAGGTGACAGAGACAGAGCCGGCAGAGAGCCACCCTGTTTATTTTCTTTATTTTTTAAAAGCTCATTGTTTTGTTGTTATTATGACTATACACAAATAAAAGTAGACCCTTTTGCAGTTTCAAAATATACCTTATTCTTATCTGTACGATCAAAACACTGGTGTGGGCTTCGACCCCAGGGGGTTAACATATATAAAATATACTTTTTGCTAAGATTTGATTGTAGTGACAATTTTGCGTGGGGATTACGTAATGACATCATCGCGCAATGACATCACAACATCATTTAGCAATATCATGTATCATGCAGCTCAAAGAATTATGGGTAGAATCTCTCGTCAGTCTATTCTGATACATCAACACAGTTTCACTGATGATCCAGAACAAACACCAAACCCAGGATAGAGGGGCTGAGTGAATGTGGTTTGGACTGTGTGGATTAGACTCATTGTGTCAGGGATGCTGTAGAAGGACAGAGTTCCTGCACTGTGATCCACATACACTCCTATTCTACTGCTGATGTGCTTTACAGGGAGATCAGTCTCAATGTTTTTGTGTATGATTGAGTAATTGGAGCGAGAGCTGAATAAACTCCAGGACTGATCATTAAATCCAAACAAACACTCTTTACTCCCTCCCTTCCTGCTGATGCTCTTATATGACACTGTTATGAAAACATATTTCCCACTCCACTCAATCTCCCAGTAACAGCGTCCACACTCACTTTCTCTACACAACACCTGACAGTCTTCAAATCTGTCTGGATGATCAGGATATGGCTGTTTCTCTTCCACACGTGTCACCTTTCTGTTCTCCTCAGAAAGAATGAGACGCTTGTTTGCTGTGTTTGGATCCAGTGTGAGAAAACAGGCATCTGAACACAAGAACAGAGACATTTAGAACACAACAACAATCACTGCAGCTGTGTGTGTGTGTGTGTGTGTGTGTGTTTGTAGACGTACATTTCATTAGTCCTGCTGTAATCCTGGATTGTCCTCCATGATCCACACTAGAAAACACACAGTCACATTCAGTCAGTGAACAAAAGGCTGTTGCTATACAAGGTACTAGGGATGCCACAATTCTCAATATAATATCAAACCATTCGGTACGACATTCACGGTTCAATACGTGCTTGTGAATTGCGGTTTGTCGGTTTTGCGTTTAAATTTCCGTGTTTTATTTCTCTCAGAATTGGCTGTGTGCTCGTGATTTCACGTGCTGAGATGAGGAAACGCCTCCCTGCTTATAACTTATAAATGTTCCCTCTAATTTTTTTTCTTGCTGAGCAAAACTTCTCTCTATTGGGGGCGGACATTTCGGCCACCTGAGCAAAAACACTCTTTATATCAGACTTCTACAGCGGACACACAAAAAAGTGTGTAACTTTTAACTTTTATGTGCCATCTATATTTGATTTGACCCGTGATGTAACAATGTATATTTTAGGTTACCTGAGAAAACATTTTTACAGTACAATACAATGCCATTTAAAAGTTTGGGATCAGTAAAGTTTTTTAAAGAAGTTCATCTGTATCTACACTGACCAAAATTATAAACGCAACACTTTTGTTTTTGCCCCCATTTTTCATGAGCTGAACTCAAAGATCTAAGACTTTTTCTATGTACACAAAAGGCCTATTTCTCTCAAATATTGTTCACAAATCTATCTAAATCTGTGTTAGTGAGCACTTCTCCTTTGCCGAGATAATCCATCCACCTCACAGGTGTGGCATATCAAGATGCTGATTAGACAGCATGATTATTGCACAGGTGTGCCTTAGGCTGGCCACAATAAAAGGCCACTCTAAAATGTGCAGTTTTATCACACAGCACAATGCCACAGATGTCGCAAGTTTTGAGGGAGCGTGCAATTGGCATGCTGACTGCAGGAATGTCCACCAGAGCTGTTGCCCGTGAATTGAATGTTCATTTCTCTACCATAAGCCGTCTCCAAAGGCGTTTCAGAGAATTTGGCAGTACATCCAACTGGCCTCACAACCGCAGACCACGTGTAACCACACCAGCCCAGGACCTCCACATCCAGCACCTTCACCTCCAAGATCGTCTGAGACCAGCCACCCGGACAGCTGCTGCAACAATCGGTTTGCATAACCAAAGAATTTCTGCACAAACTGTCAGAAACAGTCTCAGGGAAGCTCATCTGCATGCTCGTCGTCCTCATCGGGGTCTCGACCTGACTGCAGTTCGTCGTCGTAACCGACTTGAGTGGGCAAATGCTCACATTCGATGGCGTCTGGCACTTTGGAGAGGTGTTCTCTTCACGGATGAATCCCGGTTTTCACTGTACAGGGCAGATGGCAGACAGCGTGTATGGCGTTGTGTGGGTGAGCGGTTTGCTGATGTCAACGTTGTGGATCGAGTGGCCCATGGTGGCGGTGGGGTTATGGTATAGGCAGGTGTATGTTATGGACAACGAACACAGGTGCATTTTATTGATGGCATTTTGAATGCACAGAGATACTGTGAAGAGATCCTGAGGCCCATTGTTGTGCCATTCATCCACGGCCATCACCTCATGTTGCAGCATGATAATGCATGGCCCCATGTTGCAAGGATCTGTACACAATTCCTGGAAGCTGAAAACATCCCAGTTCTTGCATGGCCAGCATACTCACCGGACATGTCACCCATTGAGCATGTTTGGGATGCTCTGGATCGGCGTATATGACAGCGTGTTCCAGTTCCTGCCAATATCCAGCAACTTCGCACAGCCATTGAAGAGGAGTGGACCAACATTCCACAGGCCACAATCATCAACCTGATCAACTCTATGCGAAGGAGATGTGTTGCACTCCGTGAGGCAAATGGTGGTCACACCAGATACTGAGTGGTTTTCGGCTCAAAATAATATTGTGAAATATTATTGCAATTTAAAATAAAAGTTTTCTATTTTAATATACTTAAAATGATCATTTATACCTGTGAAGCAAAGCTGAATTTTCAGCATCATTACTCCAGTCTTCAGTGTCACATGATCCTTCAGAGATCATTCCAATATACTGATTTATAATCAATGTTGGAAACAGCTGTGCTGCTGTCATGTCCTGTGCAGGGAGGAACGAGGAGATGTGGAATATTCAAAATAATCTTTAATAAAGTCCATAAACAGGGTAAATCCAATACTGGGAATAACAGGAAACACACGAACTGAACAAGTTGACCCGACAAACATAAACTGAACAAACAGGGCTTTTAAAGACAAGATAATTGGGGACGACAACGAGACACACCTGGAATCAAATTAACAATCAAACTGGGGAGAAACTGGGTCACAGGGAACACATGGGGAGCAAAAACACAACAAAACAGTCCAGGATCCTGACAGCTGCTTAATATTTTTTGGGACCTGTGATACTTTTTTTTAGGATTCTTTGATAAATAAAAGGTTAAAAAGAACAGCTAATAGATAGTAAAGACTTATATTGTTAGAAAATATTCCTATTCTTAATAAATGCTGTTCTTTTTAACTCTTTACTAACCAAAGAAAAAAGTATCACAGGTTCCAAAAATAAAAAAATTCCAAAATAAATATTAAGCAGCACAACAACAGTTTCAACACTGATAATAAATCAGCATATTATAATGCTTTCTGAAGAATCATGTGACACTGAAGACTGGAATAATGATGCTGAAAATTCAGCTTTGTTTCACAGGAATAAATTATTTTAAAGTATATTAAAATTGGAAACCAATATTAGAAATTACAATAATATTTCACAATATAACTGTTTTTTTTCTGTATTTTTGATCAAATAAATACAGCCTTGATGAGCATAAGAGACTACAACAAGGTAAATTATTTATTAGGTCAAACATAATATAATATAATATCAAAACAAACTGAAGCATTTAACCCTTAAATGCATGAATGTTTTGAAAAGCAAAAAACTCTCTTGATATTTTAAGAACAATTACAGAAGAATAAAATAAAGCATATTTCGTTGTCGGCGCCCATAGCCTTGTAGTTAGTGCGTCGACATATAGCGCAACTGTGCTCACGGTGACCCGAGTTCGAATCCTGCCTCAAGGTCCTTTGCTGATGCTGCTCCCTTCTCTCCTCCCAGTGCTTTCCTGTCAGCTCTCCACTGTCCTCTTACAATAAAGGCGTAAAAAGCCCATAAATATAACTTAAAAAAGCATATTTGAAACTTGAGAACTTGAACTTTCACCTTTTGAAACTTAGGAGGGTTCAATATGAGCAGATGATTTTACCATCGCTGTCATCGTCAGAGCGCTCTTCCACAGTACATTCAGCATCTGGCTCATATTCACAATCTCAACCATATTCTCAAAACTATCATTTTCAATTACTTCAAAATCAATATTTTGATCACTGGCAGCTTATTCACCACATCCACCATCAAATGACAGTGACATTTGTATTTTATTGCATACAGTAATTGCTCTGCAGTAAAGCCATTCAAACCAGTTCATTTTTTGCTGATGACATTCTTTTGATTTATGCCTGCGGTAATTATGAGCGAAACATCACATCATCATTGTGTATCAAACAGTGCCACCTTGAGGAATAAAGATGCATTGCATGTATTGAATCATCAGATATGTAAATGTAGTTGCGCAGGAAAAATATACTTACACATTTACATACCTCTCTAGCGACCCAATACACTTTTTACAAAAAATGAATCAGAACTCATTTGGTGCACATCATTCTCTTTCTATGAAACCTGTTAACCACCTTCACCGGTTCTAACACTATTGCGACACCAACTCTATAGTGGTTTGCCCGAGCATTGCAATTCTTTCTCTTTTAATAGAATTCAATCAAATGGCTTTCCAAACTCGTTTTTTGCATGTGCGTGGCACATTATTTCCTCTGCGCGGCCACGCCGGAAGAAGTGCGAGGCTATGTTCACGCGCAGCTTAGAGGGAACATTGCTTATAACGTGCCTTTGAAGTGCCTTTTAAGTAGATATATAAACATGCTTTTTCCAGTGTACAGAAGTTTACAGGAGTTTTTTTGTTGTTAATTTGTTGTAAAAAACACTCTGAGACATGCTAGTCTCGCAAGTTTGTTTACAGGAGCAAAGGAAGCAAAGTTTCCTACCCAGTCTCCTCTTGGCTTATATCAAAATCCTCTGACATTTTTCTTTACAAATCCTCGGTTTTTTGTTTTGTCCATGATTTTTTATCTCCACGTTCGTCACTAATCATGCTACGCCGACGTCCTACGTCATCCACCCGGAACGACTGGCAGATGCCGGAAATGAGAGAAAAAATGTTTATGATGTTTGAAGTATGGATATTTTTCTTACAAAAACGCATGGATTCGCTACAGGAGGTCTTTATTCACCCCCCGGAGCCGTGTGAGGAACGTTTTATTATGTGGACTGTTCAACAGAAACACCCGCCCACCGCAATGATAACGCTTGAAATAGCCAGGACAATTTTTTATATAACTCAGATTGGATTGGATTTTTAATATAACTCAGATGGATGCCTTGAGGGTGAGTAAATCACAGGCAAATTTTCATTTTTGGGTGAACTAACCCTTTAATCTTTGTTAATGTTAGTTAATACAAATTTCCGCGTTCATGTTAATTCACAGTGCATTAATTGTTATCAGATACAACTTATCAGATATAACATTAGTAAATGCTATATAAGGGGAGAGTCATATGTGTGGACTGATAATGAAGTTGCGCTATTTCTGAATGTTGCACTTGAATACAAAGTCAGCAAAATCCAGGAAAATGTGGACTGGGAATCTTGCCAGTCCAAGTACACCGACATTCTTGCTCTTTTCCTTGAGCAGTACCCGTCTGAGACATCCACAGACTTTCCTCATCACAAAGAGGATATAACCAGTGCCATCATCACAACAAGCTAAAAGCGATACGGGGGAAATATAGTCAAGCGGTAGACTCCGGTCAGAAAAGCGGTTATGGCCGAGTGGTTCTACTCTACTTTGAACTATATGAGCAGATATGGGGTGGTTCACCAGCAACGACTACCATTTCATCCGGTATAGAAACGACAGATGTTGAAAAAGCTTCTCTTCGCAGTTCGGATTCCGCATCTTCATCTACACTTGATCTGTCACTTGTGGCAGTGTCACCTGTGTCTAATCAACTTCAGGAGTCTGATGGTAGCAATGTGGACCCCTCAGTGGTGAAAGAGAGAAGAGATCTACTTCATGTATGTAGTGCTTAACCGTTGATCATTAAGTAGACTAACTCTATATAACTCTATATCAGTACAGTGTCTATTGCAGTGGTGGAATAAATACTAATTTAAGTAAAAGTAGCAATGCCACAGTGGATAAGTGCTCTGTTACAAGTAGAAGTACTGCATTTTTGGGATGCTCTGATCGATCGGCCGGAGATCGGTATTGGCCGATAATCACATTTTATGACTCGATCGGTACTCACTACACTTGGCCGATCTCACGAACCAATCGCAATTTGATGACGTCAACGTGTGAGAACATACATGATGCGTGGGGACATAAATTATTTGGTGCCGCAGTCATGTCATCGCCAGTGTGGAAATGCTATGACGTTTCGAGAAACAATGAAAAATTTGCTATTTGTCGTGTATGTTTTGCATGATGATATGATGAATGGATGGTTAATTTTTAACCGCAGATTCAGTGACGTTAGAGCTGATCTGCGCATCACTGCACATGTCTGCGGTGCGTTACGGCTCACGGCCACTCTAGTCAATGCTTGTGTTTATACCGGCCACGCCGCGGCATGTTTCTGAAGCGGCTCTCCACGCTGCTTGTCTAAAAATAGTCTTTTGTGAGTGGACACCGCGTGGAGGATGGAACAAAACCTCGTTGGAGCCGTAAGGGGTAATGGTAACATAATACGCTGATCGTGGGCTGCTTTTAAATGAACATTTATTTATAAAACAAAATATCTTCTTTGGCCATATTAGCCTACTCAATAGCATTAACACAGAAACGGTAACATTCCAGATAAAGTTTGACAGGCGTAAAGCCTGTCACTGCAGCTTCCCGATCAGGTGAAAACACACAAACACACAATGAAATCGTCTGCCTGATGAAAATATGTATTAAATATTTGCATCATTTATGATTTATTTTATCCACCCGCGATCCACCCGCAAATAATCAGAATGCATTTTTTTATTACCCGACCTGCGGATTATCCGCAGCGCCCGTGGATATAACCGTGATATAATTACTCCGTTTTGTTCTTTCAGTAGTTTAAATGTTTCTAATTTTTTATTTTTTTTACTTCAGTCTTAAAGTATTAAACCTTATGAGTTACATCAGACTTCTCCATGTTGGAGTTTAAATGTTTCTATTTATTTTGTCCTCTCTCTAACATTGGACGATGTTAAATTAAAACTAATGAGTTGCATCAAACTACTCCAATTAGTTATTTTAGGAGTTTTAATGTTTTTTTTATCTATTAATTTTGTCCTGCTCAGACTTGTATTGGACAATGTTTAAGTTACATTAGACTTCTCAATTTTAGGAGATTGAATGTTTATTTTGTCTTCCACAGTTTACTATTGGATAATGTTTAAATAAACCTTGTGGGTTGCATCAGACTGCTCCATTTTGTTTGTATTTATTTTTGTCTTCTATTAAGTATCCTGATATACATAATGTTATGCATAAACCCCATTTTAAAGGCATATTAAAATGTTCGCTGTATAAGGAATAATTTTTGTGATTATTTATATAACATTATTATATGTTATATAAAGCTTGAAGCATCAGAATCGGCATTGGTATTGGCTGATCACCATGACAAGAAATCGGTACTCGGCATCGGCTGCAAAAATCCTGATCGGAGCATCCCTACTGCATTTAAAATCGTACTAAGTAAAATTACAAATGTATAAGCATATAAATATCAATAAAAGCATGAAAATATACTAAGTACCAAAATTACAAATGCAGAATGGCCCTTTTAGATGAATAGATATTTTATTACTGTATTATTATCACTTTAATGTTGCATGTGGTAAAGGTAGGGCTCATCTTAATTGCTTTATATACAGTACTGGTGGGTATTAGTATGAATCTGTACAGTAACTACTGAGTAATCAAACTAATATACTGGAGTAAAAAGTACAATATTTCGCTCCAAATTATAGTGTAGTATAAAATATAGAGTATTAGAAAATTCAAATACTCAAAATAGAAGTACTTCAAAACTGTTCTTAAGTACAGTACTTGAGTAAATGTACTTCGTTATATTCCACCAAGGTGTACTGTGATAGTTAAGTGACTAACCTGTTTGTTGTAATGTATATTATCGTCTTGGCCTATATAGTTTTAGCATTTTTATGTAAGCTAGAAATGGGCTTTCTCTGACTCATACCAGGAACGCGAAAGAGTATAACACACAGAGACAGCTGCTAATGCTAATGAAATTGCCTAAATCAGTGGAAAATTAATAGAAATGATGATTCTGTCTTTAAGAAATATGAAGTAAACGTGAAAATATATCCATATTTCTCCAAGTACATGCATCTTTGCGCTATAAGCCGTCATTGACACTGTTAAGTGAAGCTATGGTAACAGAAATAAACCGTCCCAGACGTGACTGAATATGAATGCGTGTGGATATTCTATTTGAAATATCACACCTACAGATTTATTATTTTGAACTCTTGGCATAAATTAATAAATTACTGTCATTGCAACACATTTTTATCAAAACAGTGGTCAAATATCGAAGCTAGAGCCTTTAATCGTTGTAATGATGCATAGTTTGTCCATTTCAAGTAAGAATGTCATGTTTTAAAGTGAAACAATAATAATCTGAGGCCGCCAGCGATCTTTGTGTGTTAAAGGGGTCATCGGATGCCCATTTTCCACAAGTTGATATGATTCTTTAGGGTCTTAAATGGTTACTCCACCCCAAAATGAAAATTTTGTCATTAATCACTTACCCCCATGTCGTTCCAAACCCGTAAAATACAGATTGAACCACTGATGGAAGATGGACTATTTTGACGATGTGTTTCGTAATTTTCTGGGCCTTGACGGTGTTAACCTGTTAGCTAGCACCCCCCATTTTGGGCCTCACAGCTGAAAATGACATACCTAAATTAAAATGGTAACATTTCCTGACAATAATGTGCTACACACACAATTTAGGTATATTTGGAAAGAAGACACTCTAGGCTTTACTATCCATCATCCAGAGTTGATAATGCTCAAAAACATTAAAAGTTATAGACACTGAAGTGCCTTGAAAAATGTTTTACCACACTGAATGTTTTTTTATTTCATAAACAAATACATGAAATCAGTCCTGGAGCAATCCAGAAAAGTAATGGGTTGAAAGTCACATGTCTAATGAGTTTATATTTCAAATTTGAAGAAGATACCATGAAAAATGAGCAATCATTTTTCTGAGAATATTTCTAGTCCCCCCCCCCCCCCCCCCCTGTTTGGTACATTGATATTTGTCATACAGTCGGTAATCACACGCTGATTATCAGTCATACAGATGATAATCATACAGATACAGACACATTCCCCACAAAACACAAACACACATATATGAAAAATGTTGTTGAAAAAAAAAAATATATATTTGTGCAAAAAAGCGATCGCTAAGTTCCGCCCCCATCAGATGACAGGTGCATCACAGCGTGCGTCACGCGGCGTCACGAGAGAGAGGCAGAATTCAAATAAACAATATTCCGCGTATCTGTGACTTTTTTTTTTTGGATGGTCTCATTCTGTTTGTGACGCTGTATGCTACAAAACCGTGTTGTTTTTTTTACCACCAAGACGCTGTTTTTGAGCGTAATTTATTCCATAAAGGACACAAACAATAACTCTCCTGAAGAAATGAAACGTAAACAAAGGAATAAACATCCATATTACGCTGGACTAAAAGTGCTCGATGGGATGTTGTTCTGTTGTTCCCTTACCTCTCTAACTAAACCGGGATTTCAGCAGTGGATGCGTTTGTGACTTGTTATTACAATGATAATGGTACGTACTGCTTTTTTATTATGCTTGTTTTGATGTGTACTGCTTACACAAATTTAGCAAATACATTCCTTTTAAGCTTTCAATCGAAAAACAGCGATCTATCATCGATGCTTGAGGCTTAGACCTTCAAAATTATATATAGTTTGTCAAGATTCATTTTGTTTCGTTTCATTTAATCTATTCGTAAACTATGACACGTGCAAACAAAGAGCATTCAGTGCCCCGGCGTCCTGGTGCGGGTTAACAGGTTAATTACTTGACAGTCAATGTGACAGTCACAAGCCTCCCGGTTTTCATCCAAAATATCTTAAATTGTGTTTCCGAAGACGAACAAAGCTTTTACGGTTTTGGAAGTGATTAATGACACATTTTTCATTTTGGGGTGGAGTAACCCTTTAATGAAAAGTCTATAAAATACTTTGGTTAAAATTTATCAGTGGTAGTGTAAAAAACACCCTTTTTACCCTGTCAAAATTAGCTCTGTTTTCAGCAAGCTGTTTTTTTAGTCCATGTCGCTTTAAATGATAATGAGCTGTGCTGACCCCGCCCCTCTCTTCCATGGGGTGACGAGCAGACTGTAAACTTCAGCCGCAAAACTGGCTGTTTCTAGGAAAGGCGATTTGCAAAGATTCATAAAAAACCCTTATTCACTTCTGTAGATGAAGCTGGATCACGAATGATTCGCACGGATATAGACGCATTTAGGCAGATCGGGATCGGCGCATTCCCTTCAAAAACGAAAGTAACATTAATCCTCTGTGTCTTCAGCAGCTCACAGCAGCTCAGATGTCGGGAGTAAATGACAACTGCTATATTCATTATAACTTCCAACAACAAAACACCTCAATCACTTAATCAGAGACATTCTTGTCTTCCCCTGCACTGGAGTCGACACAATGGAGAGTGTCCTCTCAATGGTGGACAGCTCACTCAGGGTGGGTCTAAGGTAAGACGGCCTTGTCAGTCAACTATTGTGGGAGCGGCCTGTGCAGAACTACGTAATTCTGACAGGAATCTCAGAACAGCCTGATTTGAGAAAGGGAGTTTTAAAATAGAGATTGAAAAAAAAAAAAAAACACTTGGTGGATTTTTATCATTATAGGATGGATGTGTACACACACTTCCAACACACATTTATGTTCAAACAACATGTAAAGTGAATTTTGCATCCAATGACCCCTTTAAGAGTTTAAACAATAGAATCTAAAAACTCCTGCAGTTCAACATACTTGAGTTTTTTCAATGAGCAGTGTGGATCCTCCAGTTTTTCAGAAAGCATTTTGACTCCTGAATCTCCTGGGTGATTGTAGCTCAGGTCCAGCTCTCTCAGGTGTGAGGGGTTTGAACTCAGAGCAGAAGACACATAACCACAGCCTTCCTCTGTCACCATACAGCCAGACAATCTACAGACACAGACAGCAAGAATTCACATGACATTAGTTTGTTCGTTGTTCCTATTTGTATTGAACTGATTATTCAATAAAAACAATTGTTCACAAAAAAAGATAATCTTCTGCTCATTTAGCATTATCAGGAAGAAACAAATATTCCCCCAAATCATTGGACATTATACATCTTGCAGTTAAATGCAAAAGAAAATAAGGTGTTAGATCTCTCATGCAGACAATAATGGTGCAATACTACTCCTGAAATCTTATTTTGATAAAGTAGTGAAAGCTAAATATTGAAATTTATTACAAAATTTTGTAATACATTTCTATATTTAGCATGGACTTATAGTGTGCGGGATCATTTTTATTAATTGGATTCCACATCGTTGTTGGAGTGTTTTTCTTATGCACCTATCAATTTATCAGGTGTGCTGAGTTTGTGTTGATTGATAAAGTAGTGAAAGAAAGAATATAGAGATAAGATTCAAAAAGAAAACTTCTGACTTCATGTTCTAAGACAGGGTTTCTCAATAGGCGGCCCGCGGGCCACATCTGGCCCATGCCCATGCTAATTTCAAATAATGTGGCATGAAAATTCAAACGCAGCATCAGAAAGCTACATTAACTCACACTGTGTGTGCAAAGCAACAAAATACAATAGAACCCATTATAGCTGTCTACACTGGATACGGCACGGCGCCACACGACAAATCCCCGACAGCAAACTGCTGACTCGTTCTATTTATAATGTACTGACACAAAGTTCAAATGATTTGCAATGCTTTGTCGCGTCCAGTGTAGATACGATGTGACAGCAAAAACATGTGAAGAAAAGTGGACACTGAAAATAGATGATTCAAATGTGAATGGACAGTGAGTGAGTGACTGATACCATCTTTGTTATGGAATACACGTGTTAGTTCGCAGTGAGCTCACAGTTTTAACGAACAAGTTTCATGATCTGAGGTGAAATATCAATTGTTGCTTTCACTATGGCTATAAAGATCACACAAAATAATATTCAAACTCACATTAGACACTTTTAACATTGAATAAAGCACATAATCTTTACCTAAGCTTATCACTGTTATATTTTGTATGTTGTTCCTGCCATGATGTCACAGAAAATAAAAAAACATTTCTAAAATAGAATCCCGTGTCGCTTATTGTCGCGTGTCACTGTTGTGGGTGGTTAGGACAAAAACTACATGGAAAAGATACTTTTTATCACGTCGCATCTGGTTGGGACACACGGTGCTACAGTTTGAATAAATAAAATGATATGATGACATAAAATGAGCCAAGTGCATTAATTATGCAATAATAATAAAAATAATAATAATAACAATAATAATAACTTCTTAAAATAGCTTAGAGTAAGGGTATACCTAATTGTAATAGGCAATCCATTCCATGACCTTAGGGCAGTAAAAGAAAATGTTCTTTGTCCAATAGTTTTTAATCCAGGGGCAGGCTGATGTGAGGAGCACTGTTATGCGGGTGCAGAGTAGAGATGGAACGATTACCGGTTTGACGATAAATCATGATAAAATTCCTCGCGAATTTGAACAACTCAGGATAAATAAATACTGTCCAGCATAAAGCACAGTTTTAAGTAACAGTTTCACTTGCGCACTGCATGCAGAATAGTTTTGTTTTGTGTGAAAACATGGCAGAAACCTGGGAGGATTTAAAAGAGTGCTAAGGGAATTATACAAATGAATATAGGCATGAATTAATTATATGAATGTACCTCTGAAGGTTCTGACTGTCTTCAGAAAAGATTTGATGGCATTTTGTTTTCATCTTTGTTCCATGTAATACCTAATAAAGTGTTCTTAATCACAATTATGCTTTTTCCACGGAGTTTACGGGAAACAGTTGTAATTCTACTATTCCATAAGCGCCAACTAGTGTCAGAGAGTGGATTTACAGAGCGTTACATTTACATTCAGCTTGCGTGCAGTTTTTGTCTGGTCAAAAAAATGGACCGAATTCATATGCCCTGCTGTAAATTTTGACCAGTTGATGGAAAAACAAGCTTATATGTCAGTACGTCATAGATAGAACAAGGCATCAGTTTAATGTCGGGGATTTGTCGTGCCGTGTCATGTTGCGTCACGCCATATCCAGTGTCTAGACAGCATCACTATTATATTTATCATTATTAGCTATAATGGGTTCTACTGTAACTTATTTTGCTGCTCGTGTCTGGTGTAGACATGGTGTTAAGGAGGAAATGCCTCTGTCTGTGTGTCCTATGCTTATGCCAGATTTTTTTTATAGGTTTAAAGGGGGGGCGCGACCAAAAAAGTCTGAGAACCACTGACTCACACCATTGTCACGGATCAGCCAGGCTCATTCACCTCCAAATCACAACGCACTCCTTCACCTGAGTATTAATTGCACTCACCTGCACATCATCAGCACCCTCATCAGCCTGTATACAAAAGCACACACCTCACACCAGCACATTGTCCGATCTCGTTTCCTTCGAAGTGGACTGATGCTACTACAGTTACTTACCTGTGTTCTTACCTTGATCTCCTACTTACCTCTTGTCTCATCCCCAGTGTGTTCTTCCCAGCTCTACTCCATCGTCTGTGTTTCCAAGGATCTCCTCGAGTGTGTCTCCCCTGTCCAGGATTGTGAGGTGTGTGCTCCATTTTGTGGGATTACAAATTATATTTAAATGTTTAACTTAGATTCTTATTATCAACTGTGCTCTGTCTCAATCAAGTCATGTTGATTGGCAGAGATTCAAAGAACCCAGACGTTGATTCAAAGAACCCCTGGCCCAGACGTTGATTCGTTAGGTTGATTGGATTAGTGACTATCTTTCGGAGCCCCCTGGCCCAGACGTTGATTCGTTAGGTTGATTGGATTAGTGTCTATCTTTCGGAGCCCCCTGGCCCAGACGTGGATTTGTTAGTTGTCTCCACCTCCAAGAATCCCTCCTCCAAAAATGCCTATAAATAACCTTGTAAAGTTACTTAAGATTGAGATTTTGATGACTGCAGACCAACAGCTTGTGTCCCCAATAAAGAATCCTGCTGACGATCCATCCGATTTCTCCTGGTCTTCACTTCTGAGTTTTCTACACTTTAGAAGAACCAAGTTCACAACAGATGGTGCCGTGCCCCGGATAGAGCTCCTCACCTGAATCCAGATTGAAACTTCAAGCTTAACAAAGATCTGACTTCGTTCCAGACTGAATTTTTCTGTACAACCAAAGGTTGGTGAGTGTCACTCTATCCAAAAGAACCTTTAAGACCAGTACAAATTTGTTATCCTCTGCGCCGTCAGAGAAGAGTTAACAGACAGCTGTAGGGTTGGTTTAACTAAGTTTATCCTCTAAAGTTTTTCTTTTAGAGATGAAAAGTTTATCCTCTGTTTCAGGCAGGGAAGTTTTTGCATTACATGCTAAAAAGTTTATCCTCTGTTCAGGCAGGGAAGATTAGCATTTCGTGCTAATAATTTTGGTTTATCCTCTGTTTTAGCAGGGAAGATTAGCGTAAAGTGCTAGTAATTTGTGTTATCCTCTGCTTTGCCAGGGAAGGTTAACAATAGTTGATGTGTTAACAAGCGTACCCTCTGTTGAACAGAGAAGTTTTAGTGTTTTGATTGTGTGGTAACAAAGAAACTCACAAAATGTTTAGAAAGAATGCTAGACTGATCCCCACAACTGAAAAAGGTGGTCTAGCGACTCCTTTGTGGTCAGATAGCGAATTCAAATCACTGTTAGGAGTGCAAATGAACCTACTAGTCACTGAGAAAGTTAGACAAGAACTAACTCAGAAATATGAGATCCATCCAGATAAGACTTGGTCTGTAGATGAGTGTAAAAAGGTACTAGGAGCATGTATTCGCAAGAACAATGTGAAAGGCATTATCTGCTGCCACAGAGAATTTGGTTTAGCGCTAGCTACACAACAGTCTCAGCGTAACTCAGAGTTAGAGGAACAGAACAAAGAGCTCTGTGCTAGAGTATCCTCTTTGACTAAGAAATTGAACCTCAAGAAAGCTGCAGCAAAAACTGATGTGGAAGTTAGTCAGCCTGATAACATTTACCCTGATTTACAAGCGTTTTTTGAAACAGATGTAGCTCTCCAATCAGTAACTGATGTGCCTGTAAATTCCGTCAATGTGTGTGGTGCTAGGAGGAGATCTCAGGGAATTGAGGGAATTGAAAGTGTTCCTCCCAACTCTTCTGTTGTCCAAGTACAAACTGTTGCCAAAGCGCTAGGACCTAAAGATATAGAGAGACTATCCCAGAGCTTACCCTCAGCACGCACACATTTTTCTGAATTTAGAAGAACATTGATCAGTAAAATGCGTCTTTATGACATGTCGTTGGCAGAAGTCACGCAGCTGATGTCACAAATCCTAACTGAATCTGAATTCAACAGTTTTGAGTCTGCTGTTACTTCTGAACTACAACATGCCAGTAAAAGCGATTTGAGAGAAGGTGTTTTGAAAATTCTAAAGAATATCATGGGACCCAAAATAGACTGGTCCAGAATCACTAACTGTGTGCAAAGGATAGAAGAATCTGTGAGTGAATATACTGAGAGATTTTGTCAGTCAGCTGTAATTTACAGTGGAATTGTTTTTGACCCTGAAAGTGTGCTGGAGGACAAGGGACCCCTGGTTCGTATCTGGTCAGATGGGCTTGTAGCCGAATACAGAAAAGCTTTACCCTTTTTAGATCTAACTTGGTCTAACAGAACTAGTAACCTAGACATGTTAGCTACATGGGAAAGAGATGCTGATGTCAAGGCAAAAGTAAGAGTAGCAGCAGCTACGTTTAACACAACGAAACAAGACAATAGATGGTCTAAAAGAGAAAGTAAATGCAAATACTGTGAAAAATTAGGACATTGGGAGAAAGAGTGTAGGAAGAAGTTGCAAGATAGTAAAAGAAATGCTATGCATAATTCTGCTCCTTCTCAGCCTGCACACAACCCTGAAGTAGTTCCGCCAGTGACCACTGAAACTGTAGGACAGCTAGTTCAGGCTCTTCTAAGAGCACAACAAGACCAAGAAAAAAACTAATTGTTGGGGCTGTGAGTAGCTACCTTTCTCCTGTAATCCAACACAATGACCAAAGAATTTTTGTGAAAGGTAGCATAAAAGAGAAAGAGATTGATTTTTTGCTTGATACAGGTGCAGAAATTACAGTAGCAACTCTCACAGCCCCGAATATTGTTATACAGCGTGCACCAGTCACGAACCCATCCTCATGTATGATGTCTGCAATGACTGAATTTGTGTTAGAGGATGAAGGCGAAATGACTCATGATTGTGTTACGCTTACATATGCAGCGACAAGTGAAATAGCAGAAACTCCCATAGAGAACGCAGAATTGGAGTTGTTTGTTGATGGTTCAGCTCAAGTTATTGAAGGTAACAGACGAGCAGGATATGCAGTAACTTCCACCACTGAAGTAGTTGCTTCAGGTCGTCTTCCAGATCATTTTTCAGCTCAAGCTGCAGAACTAGTAGCCTTAACTAGAGCATGCACGCTAGCTTCAGGATCGGTTGCAAATATCTACACAGATTCCAGATATGCTTTTGGGGTAATTCATGATTTTGGTGTCATTTGGCAAACCAGAAAATTTCTAACTTCTGCTGGATCCCCCATTAAGCATGCTGGATTAGTGAAAGATTTAATGTTTGCCATGAACCTCCCAAAGAAATTAGCGGTGATCAAAGTGAAAGCACATCTCACAACTAATACTACGGAAGCTAAAGGTAATGCTCTCGCTGATGTAGCGGCTAAACAGGCTTGTTTCTATGCAACTGTACAAGTGTGTTCAGGTAGTACAGCACAGAAGACAATTCTACCCCCTGAATCAATCATTGATCTGTATAAAGACGTTCCTCTATATGAAGCATGGACATGGTTAGACAAAGGAGCCACTGTGGATTCATCCGGCTGCTGGACCAAAGGGGGAAAGTATGTTGCTCCCGAATCACTGTTGCCATATTTGGCTCAACAAATACACAGTTTGGGTCATAGTGGTCCAGCAACGATGAATCACAGGTTCTCAAATCAATGGTGGAATCCAAAATTCAGAAATGCAGCCACTGAAACAGTCAAGAGATGTGTTACATGTCAGAAAAATAATGATGTACCAGCAGCCACTACACCAGCAGCACATACCCCAGCTCCACCAGGGCCATTTCGTCACCTGCAAGTTGATTACATATCGTTGCCCCCTTGTAAAGGAAAAACTGACGTTTTGGTAGTAATAGACAAGTTCTCAAGATGGGTAGAAGCTTATCCAACAGGGCGTGCTACAGCTCCACATACTGCTAAATGTCTTGTCACTGATTTCATTCCCAGATGGGGATTACCAGATTACATTGACTCAGATCAAGGTACCCACTTCACAGGACAGGTAGTCAAGGAAGTGTCTAGAATGTTGAAGATTAAGTGGAACCTTCACTGTCCCTATAGGCCACAAGCATCAGGACAGGTTGAACGATCAAACAGAACAATCAAAACCAGGCTAAGCAAAATGCATCAGGAAGGAGTACCATGGGTTGAAGCACTGCCCGCAGTACTGTGTAGTATGAGAGCATCACCTAACAGATCAGTAGGACTGAGCCCTCATGAGATTATTACTGGACGCCCAATGCAGAGGCCAGGTGTGATTGATCTTAGAAATGCTGATGTGCACATTGCTTCAGATGCCCTGATCGCTTACTGTGAAAACCTCACAAAGGCAGTGCAGAGTGCCAAAGAGAGAGTTGAGTCGTGTTGGCAGACTCCACCAGAAGGGGGACACACAATCATCCCAGGTCAATGGGTCATGATAAAGGCGTTCAGAAACAAGCCATTAGAACCTAAGTGGTACGGACCACATCAAGTGATGTTGATTACAGCTGCTGCAGTGTTGTGTCAGGGAAGGAAAACCTGGACTCATGTGTCACACTGTAAAGTTGTTCCCCCACCTACAGGGATAGGATAGGACACACGGACCAGTGAGGAGCCCAGGGAAGAACCGAAAGCAACAGGCTTCGGGGGCAAACCCTGCGGTGAAGACTCCCTCATAGGCCTTCCCCATCCACTAGTCCATCCTTACCTCACTGTTCTTTAGGTGTCGCAGGAATTGAGAAATAGGGAAAGAAGGAACAACAATAGCAGACTATATTTGAACAGAGGATACAACCCTAATGTTTGCAGACTCTACAACAAATACTGCTCTGTGCCGTTGGTCTCTCTTCTTTTTGTTTCTTTCTTCCTCTGTGCAGATACCACTTGATGGCTGTCCTGAGATCCATATGCACCGCCCTTCTCACCTGCGGATGAAGCCACAACCTCTAGAAAACAACTAGACCCATTGCCGAGCCAACTACCACACAAGAAAGAGAAAAGAAAGAAGAAAGAAGAAAAAAATATACACAACGCAGAGACTCACATACGGGAACTTCAGTCATCCATCAACATGATCAAGATTTTCGTACTATTAACCATCATGGACATCACGCAAAGTATAGACCCCAGAAACAACATATACTTAGAGCTGATGAATATGTCAAGAAATGCCTTGTTTGCTGGAAAGAACGTTTGCATGCCGCACGCACCTTCAGTAGGAGCAGGAATCCCATGGGTGGCACACCCTATCTCTAAATGTGATACGTGTACCTTATTCGATCATCATACCAGTGGATTATACAACAAGGATACATGTCACAACGTAACAATTCCTCCAGCTTCTTCATGTTGCATTCCTGGACTACCATCCTGCAACCTAACTTCAGCTACTCCCATCATGACAGATCTACTCATGCCAAGGATGTTCTATTGGTGCATGGAAAATTATGCTCCAGCATCGACTACACTGGGTGAAATTCCTCGTGAACATTGCAGCTTTGTGATTGAAAGAAGAACCGAATTTGATGTGTACGTTACTACATCAGATACGAAAGAGGAGAATGAATTAAAAGAGTGTCTCTACGGGAACCCATCCCTACCGAAACTTTTTGCCATAAATCAGTGGTGTATGATTCCTCCACCGACTGGCACTTTGTGGTTATGTGGGACTTCTGTCTACAGCATCCTACCCAGCCAATTCAATGGCAGGTGCACCCTGGTTTATGTCCTACCAGCCATCAGAGAAAATACACACTCCACCTCAAGTTCTCCACATCTACAAAATTCAGCTTCTACCAACAAAGATGGCTGCATTCCAGGACTCACTTGTGTACAAACGTGGTGGTCAAGAACTCTTGGAGCATTAATCCCATCGTATGGTGTCATGCAGGCTCTCGATCAAGTCAGAAGCCTGTCGGATTCTGTACAGAAATTGGCCAATGATACGGTTTTGGCCCTGGGCAACATCAAGGACACTCTTGCCTCGCACAAGATGATGATCTTACAGAACAGAGTGGCCTTAGATTACATTCTTGCAACACAAGGGGGAGCCTGTACCATTATCGGTCCTGAATGCTGCACCGGGTTAATGGATCCAACAGAGAACTTGAACAAAATCCAACAAGACATTCTTGGTCTTTCAGCAAAATTACACCAGATGACTGAAGATAATTCTTCATGGTTCGGAAACTTGTTAGGTAAACCCTGGCTGTGGATCAAGGAAATAGCAATTCTGCTGTTGTTTCTCCTACTTGCGTACTATCTATGCATCCACAGTATCAAGTGTTTCGTTCAGCAAATGACGCCCGCCTTTCACGAGGAAATGACAGTTCCAACCAGAAAAGATTATTACCTGTAAAAACTTCACGGACCCTAATTGCATGTTTTGTTTCTGTGTCAGCATGCAATTACATATAAGCAACACAGAACATGTACAATGTGCCTGTAACGATTACAAGTTACAAGAATTAACTTTCAAGTGTCTAAATTTGTATTTTGTGAGAGTTATTAGAACTCTCAAAGGGGGAATTGTGGGATTACAAATTATATTTAAATGTTTAACTTAGATTCTTATTATCAACTGTGCTCTGTCTCAATCAAGTCATGTTGATTGGCAGAGATTCAAAGAACCCAGACGTTGATTCAAAGAACCCCTGGCCCAGACGTTGATTCGTTAGGTTGATTGGATTAGTGACTATCTTTCGGAGCCCCCTGGCCCAGACGTTGATTCGTTAGGTTGATTGGATTAGTGTCTATCTTTCGGAGCCCCCTGGCCCAGACGTGGATTCGTTAGTTGTCTCCACCTCCAAGAATCCCTCCTCCAAAAATGCCTATAAATAACCTTGTAAAGTTACTTAAGATTGAGATTTTGATGACTGCAGACCAACAGCTTGTGTCCCCAATAAAGAATCCTGCTGACGATCCATCCGATTTCTCCTGGTCTTCACTTCTGAGTTTTCTACACTTTAGAAGAACCAAGTTCACAACAATTTCCCCCATCCACGAGTTCCTGTGAAAGCAAAGGAAATTCCCTTATCACCCTCATCATACTACTGTGCCTGTTCATTGAACTTGTTACTCACCTCCATCAGTTACCCGCTGACTCCACCGATTGAAATAAAACTCACCTGTTGTATTCTAACCATCTGTCTGAGTCTGCTTCCCTAACAGAAGATCGGACCACAACCGAGGAATACGGCAGGATGAGTCAGCCCGATCCATTCCAGGAACTCGTGGACAATCTTCGACGAGTTCTCCTCACCCCCACCGCTACTCCGGTACCTCCTGTCACTAACATCACTAACACCACCTCTTCTTCACCGTCAGTGATTGCCAGTCCCATGGCCAAACCGGCGCCCTTCACAGGTGTGGCGGAGGAGTGCAATGGATTTCTTTTACAATGCTCGCTCGCTCTGGAAATGCAGCCACATCTTTAAACCACGGACAGAGCCAAGATAGCCTTTATCATTTCCCTGCTGACAGGACGAGCGCTCCAGTGGGCCGAGACCATCTGGACCCAATCCGGTACTGTGACCCAATCTGTTAACAGTTTTATTGAACATTTCAGAGAAGTTTTTGGTTGGCCGGTTGGTGATTCATCTGTTGGAGAGCAACTGTATCATCTCCGTCAAGAATCTCTTTCAATAACGGATTATGCTCTCAAATTCAGAACCCTTGCAGCGGCCAGTGGCTGGAATGAGCTTTCGCTCCTCACCACCTATCGGCAGGGATTGGAGCCTAGAGTGCGGCTGCAGCTCTCTGCATACGACGATTCCTGCGGTTTGGAGAGATTCATCCAGCTCTCCATCAGGTGTGCTAACCGTATGCAATCTTGTTTCATGGAATCCCAAAATTCTCCTAGCTCTTCACTCCTTCGCCACCCAATGACTCTCAGCACTCCAGAACCAGGCCACAAACCCATGCAAGTTGACCTAACCCGCCTTTCTTCCACTGAGCGGCAGAGGCGGCTGACTCAAGGCCTGTGTTTGTACTGCGGTGCTGGCGGGCATGTAATCTCCACATGCCCAATTCGTCCTCCTCGACCTATGGTGAGTGTTATAAAGTCAGTTGTGGCTAATATGCAGCCCCTCACTGCCATACTGCCTCCAATGCCTGTGTTCCAGTACATGCCCTCCTCGACTCCGGGTCAGCCGGGAATTTCATCTCCGGGAGCCTCTGCCGCCAGCTCAATCTACCAATCACAGCAACCAAGACCACCTACCAAGTTCAGTCGATAACAGGGAGACCCCTCAGTCGAAGACACGTCAAGTACAGTGCTACAGAACTACGACATCGGCAACAGGGAACTTCTAGCCATCAAACTGGCTTTAGAAGAATGGAGGCATTGGTTGGAGGGTGCGCAACACCCATTCATCGTCCTCACAGACCACAAGAACCTACAATATCTGCGTGATGCCAAAAGACTCAATCCCCGACAGGCCAGGTGGGCGCTGTTTTTCACCCATTTCAATTTTACGATCTCCTATCGTCCAGGTCCCAAGAATGTGAGAGCGGATGCTCTCTCCCGTCTCCATTCCCCAGAAGAGGTCTGTGAGGAACCAAAAACCATCATTCCAAAGGAAATTATCATCAGCCCCATCCAGTGGAATCCCGAGTCAGACACCCCCTCCAATGTCTCCACAGCTAATCCGCCGGGCTGCCCGCCTGGTTTGCAATACATCACCAGAGCACGACACACTCCACTCATTCTCTCTGTGCACACATCTCTGGGCACTGGCCACCCCAGGGCCAACGGCACTCTCTCGTTGCTGAAGGATCGCTTCTGGTGGCCCAATATGGCCGGGGATGTGAGAAGGTTCCTGCTAGGCTGCTCGGACTGTGCCATCTCCAAAACCCCACGCCGTTTACCATCAGGCAAACTCCTCCCGCTGCCCGTCCCCAACCGACCCTGGTCACACCTAGGAGTAGATTTCATCACTGACCTACCGGCCTGGTATGGTAATACCTGTGTCCTCGTTGTTATTGATCGATTCTCCAAGTCCTGTCGTCTGTTACCCCTCAAGGGTCTGCCCACAGCCATGGAAACTGCTATGCTTATGTTTAATTATATCTTCCGTTATTATGGGATCCCTGAAGACATTGTCTCTGATCGGGGACCGCAATTTATCTCCAAAGTATGGAAGGCTTTTTTTACTCTCCTAGGTGTGACCGTGAGCCTTTCATCGGGTTACCATCCCCAGTCGAACGGGCAGATGGAGAGGAAGATCCAGGAAGTTGGGCGCTTCCTCCGAACCTTCTGCCATGGCCACCAGAACTCTTGGAACCAGTTCCTGGGCTGGGCCGAGTACGTGCAGAACTCTCTTCGCCAGCCCTCCACTGGACTCACTCCCTTCCAGTGCGTACTCGGTTACCAGCCTCCTCTATTCCCCTGGTCCGGAGAACCATCCGATGTCCCATCCATCGACTACTGGTTCCGAGAGAGCGAGAGAGTCTGGGACGCTGCTCACCATCAACTACAGCGGGCAGTGCGCAGGCGTAAGATGACAGCAGACCTTCGAAGATCCGAAACTCCCACTTACCAACCTGGACAGAAGGTCTGGCTGTCAACAAGGGACATCCGAATGTGCCTGCCCTGCAAGAAGTTAAGTCCCAGATACGTTGGCCCCTTCACCATCACTAGACAGATCAACCCGGTCACCTACCTGATGCAACTCCCTCCTCAGTACAGAATTCATCCTTCCTTCCATGTGTCATTACTCAAGCCTTACCACTCTCCTGTTTCTCCCTCCACAGAGCCTGGCCCGACAGAGGAACCCCCTCTTCCTTCGATTCTGGAGGACGGCACCATCTACAAGGTCAAGGAGATCTTGGACTCCCGGCGCCGTGGTGGTCAGCTAGAATACTTAGTGGATTGGGAAGGATATGGCCCGGAAGACAGGTCTTGGGTTCCCAGAAACGACATCCTGGACCCAACACTTCTGGAGGAGTTCCATTCAGCCCGTCCTGACCGACCTGCCCCCCGAGGAAGAGGTAGACCACCACGACGTCGGGGTCCTCGGACCTCAGGAGCGAGCCGTGGAGGAGGGGGTACTGTCACGGATCAGCCAGGCTCTTTCACCTCCCAATTACAACGCACTCCTTCACCTGAGTATTAATTGCACTCACCTGCACGTCATCAGCACCCTCATCAGCCTGCATACAAAAGCACACACCTCACACCAGCACATTGTCCGATCTCGTTTCCTTCGAAGTGGACTGATGCTACTACAGCTACTTACCTGTGTTCTTACCTTGATCTCCTACTTGCCTCCTGTCTCATCCCCAGTGTGTTCTTCCCAGCTCTACTCCATCGTCTGTGTTTCCAAGGATCTCCTCGAGTGTGTCTCCCCTGTCCAGGATTGTGAGGTGTGTGCTCCGTTTCCCCCATCCACGAGTTCCTGTGAAAGCAAAGGAAATTCCCTTATCACCCTCATCATACTACTGTGCCTGTTCATTGAACTTGTTACTCACCTCCATCAGTTACCCGCTGACTCCACCGATTGCAATAAAACTCACCTGTTGTATTCTAACCATATGTCTGAGTCTGCATCCCTAACAACCATAGCTAGCACGGCAAAAATGGGTAGCTGCGGGATTACAAAGTGACAGCTTACAAACAGGGATGCAAACTCATCATGGGTGAAAAAGGTGACAAAGACATGCAATGACTGATGGAACAATTTAGAGGATTCACTTGCATATCAATCTCTTATTTACACTGTGTATGCATTTTTTCACTCTCTGATTATATTAGGTAGATCTGCAAGCATGTAGAACTCTGTAAACTTACGAAAATAAAAATTAGTTCATGGGGATTCTTCTGATTAACCTACAGAAAACACCTCTGACTGGCCATTGCTTTCAACAGAGATGCCTGTGATTGGCTACAATACTCAACGCTGCAAAAACACGTAAATAAACTTGTGGTTTTGTAATTTGAAACCAGAGCGTGCAGGCAAAAACACACAGGAGTGTTTAAAAGTGGTTGACTACAAGTGGGTACAGATATGAATTGGTACTAATGGCAGGGACGGATTAACGCACGGGCCTACCGGGCAAGTGCCCAGGGCACTGGACCAGAGGGGGGCCCAGCCTAAAACCGTGCCCCCTCAGATTTTTGAGGCAAGTGGATTTTGAATGCAGCTTCCAAAAGACAGAAAATAAACGAATAATATTTTTTATATTTGATAAACGATCACACCGGTGTGATTAGATCGTTCAGTGCGGCACATCATCAGCTGCTAAATTCAAATCTGCGTTTGCTCAACTTCGCTGGCTGGCACGGAGCCAGAGATAGCCGCGTTTTTAGGTACAGCACTGAGCATTATAACCAATCACACATGATTCTGTTGAGCTTATGAGTACAATAGCCAATAAGAGGCATTCAGATGAGTCATCGCTGAAACAGCTGTTTTATTCAGTGTGAGCGCTCCCTGAATGAATTCTGCTCTCTGCCGATTTCTCTAATCAGAAACAACAAAGTAGGGCCCACAGATGTGCGTAAGATGTAAGCAAGATATTCATTTCACAATGTAAGCAACTTCAGTGATTAATGGGAGTTTTTGAGAGTGCTTGAATTCTGGCTTGACTAAAGTCAATGATAATGTTGATAATGTAAATGCTATTTTGCTCTCTTTCTGTACAATAAATCAGGGCCGGATTTACCCTTTATCGTGACATAGGCAAAACTATATTTTGGGCCCCCCTTCCTTATTAATAAGGCCTATATAATAGTACCACCCCAGCAAAAAAGCAAAATCATTATCAGTGGAAACCATTACAGTGTTTTCTATCACAATAAGCGCTTGCGTTCAGTCAATAAAACTCGAATGCAGAAAGACCGTTCCATTAATATTAGCGTTGTAGCCTTCGGGAGTGCATTATTTCTGTAATAATTTTAACGGCTAGGAGTCGTGAGTCACAACCACATATCAAGACATTGTTATGATGATTTATTTCAAGACATTTGTCATGTTTCCATCCTGAAATATCTTGTGTGTTGAACTAATTTCTTGCGCACCTCATAAACCTTCCATTGCAATTTCCAAAACGTAAGTTTAGAGCTAATAACAGGGGCTTGAGCCATTGATATGCAGGCTAATGCAGTTATTAATGCAGTCTAACACACTTATTAAAGAGAGAGAGATTAAGCGCGTGTGAATACCAGCATCTGTGCGTCTCTCAACAATGTTCAGCAGCAGTGTCTAATAACAAATCTTTAAGTTGAACTGCCTCAAGAACCTCGCTACTGAGAAATGTCATGTAGCTTTTCAACTGCGAAACTATTTTATAGATAAATTTGCGGGGCAGCTGCAGCACGTGTGCGCGCGAGTGCGTGTCTGTAATGTGTGTGCGTCTGTGAGATATAAAGGTCCAAAATCCATTTACTTATTTTTTTCCCCCGTCCTCTTCACTCAACCTGACCAGCGTCCCTCCACCAGCGTGAGCGATCTGGTCAAGTTTGGGGGGAGTGACGACGAACTGCTTGATGACAGCATGTCATTGGCAGCCTCGGACGCAGAGGAGCTGTCGGCTCGGTTGCCGTCGTCCGAGCCCAGCGCCGCCAAGATCGGGATGGATGCTGAACTTTTCCGCGTCCTCTCGAAAGCAGTCGAAGAGCTGGGATTAGAGTGGTCTCCGCCAGAGGGGCCCTCTCGCAGCTGTCTGGACAAATGGTTCCTGCCGGGGCGCCGTCAGGCCCTCGCCAGCATTCCTCTCCGTTCTTTCCAGAAGTCCACAACAAGTCCACTCACCAGGTCGTGGCGTGCCCCCTACTCCGCACGCCTCCATACTTCCGCTTCATCCGGCCTCACTTCGGTTGACGGCGCTGAAGAAAAGGGGTACGAGAATCCGTGCATCTCTGCCCGCCCACTGCCATCCGTCCAAGCCGTGTAGGACTACTTCAGCTCTCGCTGGACATGCCTACTCCTCGGCTGGACAGGCAGCCTCGGTGCTCCATTCCATGGCGGTCCTTCAGGTCTTTCAGGCCAAACTCCTTTCCTGCATGGATGAGTCTGGCCCGGACCTTGCGACGCAGGACTTGCTGTCTATGGAGGGTCTATGGAGGTAATTTTTGTTCCGAAGATGAACAAAGGTCTTACAGATTTGGAATGACATGAGGGTGAATAATTAATGACAGAATGTTCATTTTTGGGTGAAATAACCCTTTAAAGGTGTCCTGCACACAGCCGCTAGATAGTGCCTCTAGCTTGTTCAGTGCTGTCAGAAGCTATCTTTGAAAATGCAGCAGTTTTGCAGTTTGTTTAGCAATTGTTTCAGGCCATTTTGATCTTAGTACAATGCACATTTACAAACATCTGTATAAATATGAACAAAATGCATGCAAATATTTTTTTTCTCTTGTTCTGCCATTTAATTGAGAGCAGATACCACATTTGTTGACAAAATTCAACAGCCATTTATTGTGGTAGCATTTTGTTAATTATTTTATGGAAAGCCATTTACCTCATTATCTCCAGCTGACAGTTTGGACTCTTCAGTCCATCCGAAAGGAGTTTCACTCCAGAATCCTGCAGGTCATTGTTACTCAGATCAAGCTCTCTCAGGACAGAGTATGAGGATTGTAAAACTGATGACAAACTCTCACAAGACTGAGCAGTGAGATTACATATGGAAAATCTGAACAAGAAGAACACAGTAATTACATACAGTGTAAATCATAACAGTGTGATTTTTTTGTAATTAACTTGCAAAAGAATTAATCAAGAATTTCAAACTCAAACCTCAGTATCTCCAGCTGACAGTTTGGACTCTTCAGTCCATCAGAAAGAGGCTTCACTCCTAAATCCTGCAGGTCATTGTTACTCAGGTCCAGCTCTCTCAGGAGAGAGTTTGAGGATTGAAGAGCTGAAGATAAACTTTCACATGACTGAGCAGTGAGTTTACAGCCACACAGCCTGTGTAAAGAACAAAACAAACAGCCATATTAATGTGAATTTATCAGTTTATATAGTTCATAATCTGCAGTGCATGTTTGTGCTAAATACAGTGTAATTAAACTTTATTGGTAACACTTTATAGTAAGTATACTACAACATAGCACTTATAAATCATTCCAAAAATACTATAGTTCATTAGTAGTTTATAAACTGTAGGTAATACCATATTGACCCGAATATAAGACGACCCCCCTTTTTCAAGATGTACCTTTTGGAAAAGGCTTTTTGAAAACCAAATCTTATGTTTTATTAAGAAAAACATTTTTTCTTAAATTATTTTCATATTGCATATTTTTTTCCTATTTTAATTTTTGTTTTGAATGTATGGTAAATACTGATAAAATGTACCAACAATCACATTTAAAATATACACTACCATAAAAATAACAGGTAGCCCATCTGAATTATACAACATTTAGGCTATCCATCTCATAGTAGCCAAGCAAAGTTTCATTATCAGTAGAAGTGAAATCTTATTGTAGCCTTCAAATCTGGGTAGGCTACTGTCTTACATTTTAAAATCACTTACAGATAGGGTGACCACCTGGCAATAGATCTGTTGCGGGACAGTAGATGTGATTTTGCGGGACAATGCAGGACACGTGTGAGACAGATACATTTACTACTGTTATGCTATTTAAATACTGATTTACATTACATCCGTTGTCTTATGCGCCATTTTATGTTTCTGCCGGTGGATGCCCATTGCCCACACTCCAGGTTGCTTTTCTGGCAACATTAAATCCAGGAGAGAGTATAAATTTTGAGCACGCACACATAGGCCTAATGTCTGATAGAGAGAGAGAGCGCATCTGTTTTGTGTGAGAGTGAAAAGAATCCTGCGAGCAGAGACATTTGTTGCGCTCTTGCATTACAATAATACACTCTGGACACTTGTCATTAAAATAACGCCATAGAAACCACCTCAAAGGAACTATTAAAACGAGAAGAAAGTCGTGTCTGAAAGCTGCAATTGATTTTTTTTATAAATGAAGGGAGAATATCGTGTTCTTCCATGTGCGCTCGACCATTTCCGTCGGTGGTGCTCGAGCACTTGATGAGGCCCGCACATCCTTTGCGCCATCCACGCAGTCGTCATCAGCGGAAAAACCCCTCTCTACCACTGCGTCGGTTGGTTATTTTCACAGCTAGAACATGACGGCTGCGCAAATGGATTTGTAAATGCCAGTCACAGTTTTTAATGTATTTCTTATTTTGGTATTTCAATTTCTGGGATAAAAAAACAAAACAGAATACATAATTGAAATGCAGGACGCAGCTTACGTCTTGCGGGACGGGTGGTCACCCTACTTACAGAGGAAGTTTGTTCCCATCAGGCTAACATGACGGTCATGACTCATGCTGCTGTAAGCTTTTCTTTTTCTTTTGTTTTCACTCGCGATCTTCTAACATTATTACAACACACATTACATTACGTATTTCTTGGCACACTCGTTTTATGTGTATTTGGCGCCACCTATTGTTGTGGGTGTATTATTGACATGTCAAAGTCTAGACCCTGAATATAAGACGACCGCGTTTTTTCAGATGTAGTTCCAAGAAAAAAATATCGTCTTATATTCGGGTCAATACGGTACATTAATAGACTACTGTATATACAAACTGTAAGGGTGACCCCGAAAATTCAAAGATTCAATGCTTCGATAGGAGAAGCCTGATTCAACTACCAATATCACAGTTGAATATTCACAGAAGTGTTACAAAACGAGGATCATGCCATTTTGGCTATATGGGGGTGCTCAATGTCTGATTTTAACACCGGTTTTCTCCCAATAAGTTAATAAACAGCCTATTATGATAATGCAAATAAGAATGTGAAAAAGAATGAAGCTTTTAATAAATATTTTTAACATGCATGGATAAATCCAACCACCCCTGTGACAGACTTTCACACTTTCTGCGATCCGTGACCGACAGAGGAGCGGCAGGGATTTAAATCTTTAACAAGACTCAAATTGACTTTGATTGATTTTTTCGATCAGGTATGGTGCAAAATTTCCAAATATTTCAGCCGGTTCTAATTTGATTTTTGGATGCTGTGAACATAGGTGCCAAAAAACTCGAGATATTATGGTCACACTTAATATTAGGTGGCCTTAACTACTATGTACTTGCATCAAAAAATAAGTACAATGTACTTATTGTGTTCATATTGTATTGCAAAACACTTCTGCTGCTATTGAGGTGAGGTTAGGGACAGGTTTGTTTGTATCGGTAGGTTTAAGGGTGGGTTAAGGTGTAAGGGATGGGTCAACAATGTAAATATAAATGTAATTACAGAAATTAATTACTGATGTAATTACATATAGGTATTTTTAAAAATATAAGTACAATGTAAAAACATGTATGTACACAATTAGTGCATTGTACCAAATGATTCATTTAAATGTAAGTACACAGTAGTTAAGGCCACCTAATATAAAGTGGGACCGATATTATCTATTCACTATCATATTGGCAAAACAGATCTGGCAAACTATCCAGTGTGTTGCGCGTAGAAACGAGGGACAGCTTTTTAGTAATTTTAAATGGAGTGCTCTTTGTGTGCTTTCTAGACTATATATAATCCATTAAGAATTTTTATAAAACTTTTATTTTCCGGCCACATGCTGCAAAGTTTTTCATATTTATGCATGATTCACACTCGAAAGAGCAATAGATGGGACAAAAATATACGTGCATTATGTGCATTGAAGATAGAGCACACTTTCTAAAGCATCCTCAGTATTTAATTCTGGAACTGGGCCTGGATAAAACTAGCTGTGTTTGAGCAGTTTTTACAGTAGCTCATATTTATGCGATCACATGGAGTTTTATGCGGCAGTAGGCTATGCTTCAAAGCCAGAAAAATGTGCAGAATTTGTTAATTTCCTCCGTGAAAATCTTTATACAGTTAGAGTAAACATGCACACGTGCTTCATCGAATACTTCTTGCATCTGTTGATTTCCTCTTATGCGTGGATTATTTGTTTTTATTTAGTGCAAATCTCCAGTTTCATCAGGGGGCTGTTTCATAAAAGACGCTAAGAAAAGCGGAGGTTAAAGTCCAAAACCTGACTTGAAATAACCTAACAAATCAATCGGGACTAAAGCGGTTTCATAAACGACAATTTAAGTTCACGCAATCTGACTAATTCGATCCAGGTTCAATGAGTCAGGATAATTTGATGTGCACACTTATTCTTAAGCAGCCCTTAATGTCGATTATGGATCAAATTGATCCACCACGGCAAACAGCGAATATTTGTGCTGTTTAATGCATTTGAGACATTGTGTTTTTCTCGGTGCATAACTGACACGTCACAGGTATATTTTTTCATCTGTAAATGTTAGAAAGTCATGCAAATATATCCATTTTGCTGTCAGGAGTGGGCGAGGCTTACGCGAGCGAACGAGCGCTGCTGCGCGCATGCGCGCTACACAGACGGAGCAGAATAGAATAATAGCACAAGAATTCTGAATAAAATATACATTCTGCTAAAATACTTGTTGTTGGACATTAAATGTGACACATAGAATTTTAATCCTACATATAAGTGTATTTTTATGATAGCAGTAACTGTAAATCAAATGTAAGCTGGCTCATACAGCCCTACTATCTCAAATGAGTTAAATGTGTGTTCCTCTTATCAGTTAAAATGTAATCTGATGTCTATTATTTATTTAACTTTTGATTTCATGTTTTTAATGCTTTAAAGAGCAATTTTAGATTGTAATGTTTTAATGTTCTAATAACCATAAAAGGTACAGCTGTCATAAAATAGAAAATAGAGAGAAAGGCTGCATGGCTAGAAACTGCTGCTGATCAACTGAATGCTCAAGCAGCAACTACAGGTGCATCTCAATAAATTAGAATGTTGTGGAAAAGTTCATTTATTTCAGTAATTCAACTCAAGTTGTGAAACTCGTGTATTAAATAAATTCAATGCACACAGACTGAAGTAGTTTAAGTCTTTGGTTCTTTTAATTGTGATGATTTAAGCTCACATTTAACAAAAACCCACCAATTCACTATCTCAACAAATTAGAATACTTCATAAGACCAATAAAAAAAAACATTTTTAGTGAATTGTTGGCCTTCTGGAAAGCATGTTCATTTACTGTATATTTACTCAATACTTGGTAGGGGCTCCTTTTGCTTTAATTACTGCCTCAATTCAGCGTGGCATGGAGGTGATCAGTTTGTGGCACCTGCTGAGGTGGTATGGAAGCCCAGGTTTCTTTGACAGTGGCCTTCAGGTCATCTGCATTGTTGGGTCAGACGAGCTTGCTGGCCAATCAAGCACAGTAACACCATGGTCATTGAACCAGCTTTTGGTAACTTTGGCAGTGTGTTCAGGTGCCAAGTCCTGCTGGAAAATGAAATCAGCATCTCCATAAAGCTTGTCAGCAGAAGGAAGCATGAAGTGCTCTAAAAATTTCCTGGTAGATGGCTGCGTTGACTGTGGACTTCAGAAAACACAGTGGACCAACACCAGCAGATGACATGGCAGCCCAAATCATCACTGACTGTGGAAACTTCACACTGGACTTCAAGCAACATGGATTCTGTGCCTCTCCACTCTTCCTCCAGACTCTGGGACCTTGATTTCCAAATGAAATGCAAAATTTACTTTCATCTGAAAAGAGGACTTTGGACCACTGAGCAACAGTCCAGTTCTTTTACTCCACAGCCCAGGTAAGATGCTTCTGACGTTGTCTCTGGCTCAGAAGTGGCTTGGTAGCCCTTTTCCTGAAGATGTCTGAGCGTGGTGACTCTTGATGCACTGACTCCAGCTTCAGTCCACTCCTTGTGAAGCTCTCCCAAGTGTTTGAATCAGCTTTGCTTGACTGTATTCTCAAGCTTGCGGTCATCCCTGTTGCTTGTGCACCTTTTCCTACCCAAATTCTTCCTTCCAGTCAACTTTGCATTTAATATGCTTTGATACAGCACTCTGTAAACAGCCACACCTTTCAGTAATGACCTTCTGTGAATTACCCTCTTTGTGGAGGATGTCAATGTTCGTCTTCTGGATCATTGCCAAGTCACCAGTCTTCCCCATTATTGTGGTTTCAAGAGATACACAGAATTTATACTGTATGGATGGTCATTTATTGAAACTCAAATGTAAATATTCTAATATTTTGAGATACTGATTTTTGACTTTCATGAGCTGTAAGCTCTAATCATCAAAATTAAAAAAAAAAATTGAAATGTTTTACTTTACATGTAATGAATCTAAAATATATGAAAGTTTCACTTTTTGAAATAAGTTACAAGAAAAAATTAAATTTTTCACGACATTCTAATTTATTGAGATGCACCTGTATGTTAAAATGTTTTCATATATCTTAAAAAAAGGTCATTATCCTACATTTTGGGCACAAGACATTAAATACAGTTGGTTGTAGCCTATTTTTTATTTATTTGATTATTTAAGGTGTATTTTCTGTATACTTTTATTTTTGGATTAATAATAAAGTCAACTAATTGTATGTGAGAGAGTCAGTGGTAATATCGATGCGTTCCTATTGGTCAGTGTTAGAGGAACTCAGCTTAGCCTTACAGTTAGCCTGCTCCGGACCAGGTTAGTTTCTCAGCATAAATTGCCACAGTGACTGAGCTTGAGCTATGGTAATTTTGCTTTCGGAAACCAAATCAAGTGACAATAATTCAGAATTACTGAAATAAGCCTGGCTTATTTGTTAAACTAGTTTTATGAAACAGCCCCCAGCTCTGATAAGTAATTAACAACATGATATGCAGCCGGCCAATGTTAACTATCTATTAATCAAAACATAAAACATTATTTACCCTGTTTGTATCTGCGAGGCGTCCGTGTGTTAAATGTCAGTATTTAAGACTGTCGAATGTAATGTATTTTGCCCCCTTCCCCCAAACATATGATTCAACTATCAGTCGACAATTCTGATTCGACTGTGTAAATCTTTAGTCAAGGACACCCCTAACGAACAGTGAGTTCATCATTGATTGTCAATGTAACAAAGTTAATAAAGTGTTACTGTTTAATGAGCTCATATGTAAAGAGTTAGATAATGCTTTATTTACAACATATTGACCATAAATAGTTCTCACTTTAGACTAGATTTACCATAAGCTGGCAATAAACAAGTGAAGTTGACAATATGAAATAAAGAAGTGCCCGCTATACAAGGTTTTAGTCGTCGTTCAAAATAGTTAAAGCTTGGACAGGAAGAGATAAGGATAATAAGAGAACAAGAAAAGGTAAAGGCATAGATTTTTTTATGAGGAGGCAGTTAGATGCTCACAGAAAAGCTGAGTTTTCAGTTGTTTCTTGAAGATTGTGAAGGATTTGGCTAGGTCATTCCACCAACAGGGTACGGTGAAAGAGAACGTCCTGGAGAGTGATTTTGTGCCTCTATGCAATGGGACCACGAGCTGCCACTCATTTGCCTACCACAAGCTTCTGGAGGGGATGTAGATGTTTAGGAGAGAGAGGAGGTAGGAGGGTGCGGAGCCCGTGACTGTTCTGTAGGCAAGCACCAATGACTTGAACTTGATTCAAGCCACGACTGGAAGCCAGCGCAGAGAGATGAGAAGTGGTGTAACATGGGCTCTCTTGGGCTCAGTGGAAACAATACATGCTGCTGCAATTTTAATAATTTGCAGAGGTCTGATTACACATGTTGGGATTCCAGCCAGAAAAACATTGCAATAGTCTAGCGTAGAAGGACTTGGACGAGAAGCTGTGTTGCATGCTCTGTTAGAAAAGGTCTGATCTTCCTGATGCATGATCGTGCTGTTTTTGCAATATGATCTTTAAAGTTCAGCTGATGATCAAGGATCACCCCAAGATTCATTGGGGAATCAAACTTGCAGAGCAGGTTTAGGCAAAGTGCCCGTTTCAGGATAAATGCCTCGTTTGGTTCAGTTTTTGCAATTGGCATGTACAGTATTATATGAACTATAATATGCAAAGAAAAAGGTGAAGGTAAAGGGCAAACAATACCAAAATGTACATGGGATGCATCAAAGCGCACTTTCTGTATCTATTTGTTAACTTGTCTGAAATAGAACGCATCCGTTTACTGTATCGCTTGCACTCAGTTACTGAACGACTGATTATAACAGATCCATGTGCTTTGACGCAACGTGTCACGCCGTTTGCACCCGGTGTAGTAGTGTTAATACTACCGCTTCTAGACTAGATGGTGTATCATTTCCATAGACTCCTTACTTTAGTGTTCGCTCGGCTTTCTGTAGCGCAGCTGATGAACTTCCCGTGAAACCAATATGCATTTAGACACAATAAAGCATGATATGCTTTTTCTTGTTTAGAAAAATATATATAAATGCTTTTTGTTTGCTGATTGAAACATTTCTAAAGAGTTTATTCAAAAGGGTGGTTGACTGGTTTTTTTCTAGGCTTGATTGTGTTTATGGGGTGCAGTCTAGCATGTGTTCATGCTTGGTTTTTTTAAAAACGCATTATTTTTCACATAATTTACCTTTATTCCACACCTCTCTGTCCCTTCTCTGACAAACGCCTCGATTTATTTCCTGGTTTTATGAAGCTCCTCCTTCAGAAATACGCGATGGGCTGAGATTGGTTAGCTGGCTCAGTGTGTTGTGATTCGCTAAACTGCCTCTACTGCGCATCTGAACGTCCCGCCCCTCTCCTCAGTGGCATGTGCTCCGTTGAATTGTAAACAGTGGCGTTGTCTATAATGCTTATCAATTTGAGCCCGATTGAGACCCAGAGGATATTAGTGAAGAGGATCGTGCAGAACCTGTGCAAGCACGGCTCTTAATGGTATGTTTGGTTGTTGTTGTCTCATACTTTTAAATACGCTGCTATTTGTAAGTGCTACTGCTTCTGTTAGCTTTTAATATACGGTTTTATCCTGATTAAAGCTTTAATACAGCACAGCAACCGCAAGCGTGTCCATTTATAATGCTTCTCATTGCTGTGTGAAAATAAGTGTATAATTGGAACAGTTTGTTGGAGCTTATCTGACGATCTGAATGAGAGAGAGAGAGAGAGAGAGAGAGAGAGAGATGCAGAGCAGGGCGACAGAGTAACAGTATTAAGAACTGCTGCTTTAATGATTTTGAAACTTGAGAATCCATTAGAATCGTTAGAAGACAGAATCGCGATTCATATGAATAGCTTTTTACGTACATCCCTAGTTTTCTCTTCCTCTTCTCTAAAGCAGCGCAGCATGGCCTCGCCCCCTTTGCTGCGTGTTCCCGGGGGCGGGGTTTATCTGGGTCTGTGACGTATCAGACCCGGGAAGTAACTCGTTGTAGTCCCTTACCTGTCGTTTTTGTAGGCATTAAACTGCCAGAATTTAAAAAGACAATATCTCTGTTTGCAGTGAACTTTCAGCGCTGCAACTCTGCAGATATTGTTTATGCTCAAACAGCAACATTACACACTAACTAATGTTAAAAAAGTGAAATCGCAATCAACCGCCCCTTTAATGCACATAAATATAGCCTAATTTATATTCACGTTGCTTTTTTCTTCTTGGGAAACTTATGATAATATTTCAAGTCCAGTCAAATCAAATATGTCATGAATGCCATGTGCCATTCAGTGTTATATATGGGTTAAAATACATGCTTTTAAGATAGCCTAGCCTATACCACCATTCAAAAAAGTTCAGTAAGATTTAATGGTTTTGAAACAAATCCTTTCTGCAGTAAGTTTGCATTTATTTGATAGAAAATACAGTAAAAACAGTAAATCTACAATTTGAAAGAACTGCTTTCTATTTGAATATGCTAAAGCTATTACTCCAGCTTTCAGTGTCACATGATCCTTAAGAAATCATGCTGATTTTTGCTCAAGAAATATTTATTATTTTTATTATTATACAACTGTAGCTGGCACACCACAACAACAAAAAAAGCAAGATTTGAAATTTAATTGATAATAACAAAAATATACATTTAATTATTTAATTTATATAAGAAAGATATAAATCAGGACGGACTGCACTAAAATAATAACTATTTTGAAAATGAGAAGCATGTGTTTCCCATCTTTCTACAACCCCAATTCCAGAAAAGTTGGGACGTTTTGTGAAATGCCATAAAATCAAGAAAATGTTATGTGTTCATTCTCTTTAACCTATATTTAATTGACTGAAGTACAAAGAAAAATATCCAATGTTTATACTGGCCAAATTGTATTTTGTAAATATAAAAAAATATAAATATAAAATATAAATTTTGATTTTGATGGCTGCAACACACTCCAAAATAGTTGGGACAGAGGCATGTTTAACACTGTCACATCAACTTTCCCTTTAATTACAATGTTTAATTGTTTTGGAATTGAGGACACTAAGTGTTTTGTGAGCAAAATTTTGCCCAATCTCACTAGATACAAGACTTCAGATGCCCATCAATCTGTGGTCATCGATGTTTGATTCTCCTTTTCATGATGGGCCGTACATGTTCAATAGGAGACAGATCTGCTGGCCAGTCAGTCACATGCACATGTGTCTATGAAACCATGTTGTTGTAGCACATGCAAAATGAGAGCTGGCATTGTCTTGATCTAATAACTGTGGACTTCCCATGAAAGACGTCATCTTGATGGCAGTATATGTCTCTGTACAATACCAATATATGCCTCCATGTTAATGGCACCTTAACACATACAGGTGCATCTCAATGAATTAGAAGAAAAAATGAACTTTTTCACGACATTCTAAGTTATTTCAAAAAGTGAAACTTTCATATATTTTAGATTCACTGCATGTAAAGTAAAACATTTCAAAAGTTTTTTGTTTTAATTTTGATGATTGGAGCTTACAGATCATGAAAGTCAAAAATCAGTATCTCAAAATATTAGAATATTTACATTTGAGTTTCAATTAATGACCATCCCTACAGTATACATTCCGGGTATCTCTTGTTCTTTGAAACCACAATAATGGAGAAGACTGCTGAGTTGGCAATGATCCAGAAGACGAACATTCATGCCCTCCACAAAGAGGGTAAGTCACAGAAGGTCATTACTGAAAGGTGTGGCTGTTTACAGAGTGCTGTATCAAAGCATATTGAATGCAAAGTTGACTGGAAGGAAGAATTTGGGTAGGAAAAGGTGCACAAGCAACAGGGATGACTGGAAGCTTGAGAATACTGTCAAGCAAAACTGATTCAAACACTTGTGAGAGCTTCACAAGGAGTGGACTGAAGCTGGAGTCAGTGCATCAAGAACCACCACGCTCAGACGTCTTTAGGAAAAGGGCTACCAAGACACTTCTGAACCAGAGACCACGTCAGAAGCATCTTACCTAGGCTGTGGAGAAAAATAACTGGACTGTTGCTCAGTGGTCCAAAGTCCTCTTTTCAGATGAAAGTAAATTTTGCATTTCATTTGGAAATCAAGGTCCCAGAGTCTGGAGGAAGAGTGGAGAGGCACAGAATCCATGTTGCTTGAAGTCCAGTGTGAAGTTTCCACAGTCAGTGGTGATTTGGGCTGCCATGTCATCTGCTGGTGTTGGTCCACTGTGTTTTCTGAAGTCCAAAGTCAACGCAGCCATCTACCAGGAAATTTTAGAGCACTTCCATGCTTCCTTCTGCTGACAAGCTTTATGGAGATGCTGATTTCATTTTCCAGCAGGACTTGGCACCTGCCCACACTGCCAAAGGTACCAAAAGCTGGTTCAATGACCATGGTGTCACTGTGCTTGATTGGCCAGCAAACTCACCTGACCTGAACCCCATAGAGAATCTATGGGGTACTGTCAAGAGGAAGATGAGAGACACCAGGCCCAACAATGCAGATGAGCTGAAGACCAC
Source organism: Schizothorax lantsangensis (assembly GCA_027422415.1). Lineage (NCBI taxonomy): Eukaryota > Metazoa > Chordata > Actinopteri > Cypriniformes > Cyprinidae > Schizothorax > Schizothorax lantsangensis. The sequence goes on along the minus strand of CM049840.1, from coordinate 934,572 downwards.
TGTCAAAGAAACCTGGGCTTCCATACCACCTCAGCAGTGCCACAAACTGATCACCTCCATGCCACGCCGAATTGAGGCAGTAATTAAAGCAAAAGGAGCCCCTACCAAGTATTGAGTACATATACAGTAAATTAACATACTTTCCAGAAGGCCAACAATTCACTAAAAATGTTTTTTTATTGGTCTTATGAAGTATTCTAATTTGTTGAGATAGTGAATTGGTGGGTTTGTGTTAAATGTGAGCCTAAATCATCACAATTAAAAGAACCAAAGACTTAAACTACTTCAGTCTGTGTGCATTGAATTTATTTAATACACAAGTTTCACAATTTGAGTTGAATTAATGAAATAAATGAACTTTTCCACGACATTCTAATTTATTGAGATGCACCTGTATGCCAGTCACCCATACTGTTTGCTCTGCTGCACCCCCATACCATGACAGACGTGTGCTTTTGCATCTGTCGCTGATGAAAAGTCTGGATGGTCCCTTTGGTCTTTGGGACTGAGAACTCAACATCCAGTTTTCCCAAGAAACAAGTTGAAATGTGGACTCATTTGAGCACAGCACACATTTCCACATTTTTTTTGTTGTTGTATTTTTTGACTATCTGAGAGCTCTGGTCCTGAGAATCCAGTGTTATCACTGCATAAAATTGATAGCTTTCTCCTTGAGTAAAAGAGATTCAAGTTGCATTTCTTGATGCAGCAGCAGACTGTGTTAAGTGACAGCAGTTTTCTGAAGTACTCCTGAGCCCATGTGGTTATATTTAACACTGCAGCATGATGGTTTTTCATGCAATGCCATCTGAGGGCTCAAAGGTCATGCAAATTCACCTGAGGCTTTGCCCTACACAGACTGAGATTTCTCTGGATTTCCTGAATTTTCTTCACAGTATGTAGTTGGTGAAAGACCTAAATTCTTTGTGATTTTGCATTGAGAAATGTGGTTTTTGATTTGTTTGGCACAAAGTGATGAGCCATGACTGAGACTGAGATGATCCATTTATACCCAAACATGATACCCTGGCCTATATTACCAGTCCATCTGCTTACTGTAAACTGTTTCAAAATATTTTAATTTGGATATTCTATAGCCTTTTCATTTTTATTTTCCCTCTGTCCAAACTTAATTGGAGTGTGTTGCAGCCATCAAAATCGAAATTTGTTAATATTTATAAAATGCATTTATTTTGAGCAGCAAAAACGTTGGAAATATTTTCTTTGTACTTCTGTCAATTAAATAAAAGTTATAGAGAACTAACAAATCACAGGTTCTTGATTTTATTGCATTTTACAAAACATCCTAACTTTTCTGGAATTGGGGTTGTACTTTGAAGTATTTGTAAGCAAACTTTGAAGTATTTGTAAGCAAACTTTGAAATACTGTCACAGAATTTATGAAATATATTAAAAGAAGGTTTATATTTTTTCCATTTTCAAGTGTAAATGTGGTATTTACCCACCAAAATTACCATGTCTACTATGTCAGAAAAAAGGAAATTCAGTATATTCTTAAAAAAAGGGTATTTTCTAAAACTAAGGGATAAATATGTTTATTTTTCACTGAAAGCTAATTGAAAACATCCATACATATGACAGCAGTAAAAGGGTGTTCAAGAGTTCCAGGAACAGAAGAACAAACTAAAATCTATTTTTTTTAAATGACCCTGTGGATATATTCTAAACAGGATATTTTTTATCAAGTCTCTTTAAATTTGGGGCAAAGTATATCAGATCTCAACATCACTGAAGCTGTAGTAATGAAAATCACCAACATGCTTAAAAACTAAGCTTAAATTAATCTTATTACACTTGTTTTCAAATATTTCACTGTAAAATAGTACTTTACTGTCTTATTTGATCAATTCAATGGATCCTTAAATTAACTTAATTTCTTAAAAATCCCAATGACCCCATACATTTGAATGGTATACTGTAAAAATAACAGTCCTCATTATAAACACAAAATAATAATCAACTGTAATTTTCAGTGAAGACAATTAGACAGTTTTATTTGATGGGGTGGTGAGGGACCTGGAGAATGGATAGGGAGGCGCTGGCCCAAAAAAGGTTGAGAACCACTGATGTACGAGTTATATTCTCTTTTTGTTCAGCTGTGTCCCTGAAGTAAATTTGAACCTATTTATGAACCAAACTAAACTAAAAAAAAAAACTATTATGTATATAAAATATAAAATTATGTTAAATATAGGTTTTGTTAATAAGGAACAAATTTGTCACAAATCACTTTTAAAATGGCATTAAAATCATTTTTTGCTCAGTTGTTTGTTTGCAGACAAAAGTTTGTATTATTTGAATTATAGATTATAGACTATTCACACTTGGGGTCTGTTACATGAAGATTCATCACAATTTCAGTGACAATGTAATACCCCTTCTCCCATAAGTGAAATCTCTAGTGGTTACCTAACAATTATCAGTGGCCCATTTTGAAAACATTTAACCATAATTTACAGCCATTATTAAATAAAATACTAAATATGATCACCCAGAAGGTGTATTGCTTTTTGTACTGAGCTTCCTTGCCACTTACATATTACTGTGTCTGTCCCCTGCAAACCATCAGGATCTTACTGTTATGGCATTCTGATTTCATGCTTTACAAAAGGAGAAGAAATGAGAGCTTACATGCTTATTTTATCATATGTGCATGTACTGTGTTCAGCATTCTCATTGTGAACAATACTTTTTTCCCCTTATTTTGCAGCTCATACACAGGAACAAGTGCTGGCATGATACAAACAGTTTCTTAAGCAGTTCAAAAAGAACAGACCATGTCTGCTGCTTTTAAGCATGTGGATTGCAACACTGTGGTGCTTAATGCTCCAACAGCAAAGCTTTTTTGCAGCACCTGAGAAATACAAGGATCTTAGCAAGAGCCACAACAATCAAACAAAACTCAGTTTCTTTGCCACAGTGCCATTGCAATCCAGGAAGACTCAACAATTGAAGAAAAAGTCAAGAACTATAAGGGATCTGGAAAGCTACTGCCCTTAAAAACACACTAAATTTTGATGCTGGGGTGAATTTGACTAATTTCAAGAGTCAGGGTATAAAGAACAATTACTGTTAAGAACTGTTCAGATCTGCCTAGTTATGTTTAATGTTGTTACTGTTAAGAAGTTTACTGCTTGATGTTTCAGTATGACTATTATCCTCTAACAGAAACACTTGAAATGTGACATTTCAGGAAGTGGTTATGGAAAGTAATTTTTGGTTTTATTTGGTTCATATTTTAATGGTTGTGTTATGTTTCTTTCTGTCAAGCCATTTTTTCTTTGTCATGTCAAGCTATGTTAACAAAATAAATGTTATGTTTTTTTTACCTGTGTTGTGTCTGCTTTGATTCTTCAAAAGTCGGTCATCTCTTTACCTTTTTTTTGTAAGTAATGGATCATTAATAAATGTTTTATTAGAGCTAAATACTTTCTCACTTTAAATTAAGTCATGCAAAATGCTTAACTGTCATTAAGTGCTTTAATCCTACATTTATTATACATTAATTCCATGAATAATAAGAGTTACTAAAATGTTTACAAAGACGTTAATTAAGCATTGAATGTGCATCAGTTCACTTTATGGGAGTAGAATCCACAGCTCAGTACTCACTATTCAATACTCATGAGTACTTTTAAATAAGCTACTCTTACTCTTATTCAATAGTTTTTTGGAGAAGTACTTTTTACTCTACTCACACAACATTTTTTGGAATGTAATGGTACTTTTACTTGAGTATATTTATTCAGTACTCTTTCCACCACTGATTAACTGTTTGTAAATGATTTGTAAGTACTTTATTAGACTATACTTATTATAAAGTGTTACCAGAACTTTTAATTCTAATGCAATAAATGTTGGTTGGGAAACCCTGATTGTGTCTCATCAGGTTTTTTGAGTAGGCATTGCCTGCCCTGTGTTCTTGGAGAAAATGCCACTGATACAATCATACTACGTTAAAGACTGAGGAAAATATCTGCCATCTATAGTTGTGAAACATCTACATCTACATAAAATCTACATATTTGAACATAGTGATTTAGTGAATGTGAATGTCAAACCTCAGTATGTTTAGTCGACAGTGTGGACTCTTCAGTCCACCAGAAAGCAGCTTCACTCCTGAATCCAGCAGATGATTTCTTCTCAGGTCCAACTCAGTCAGATGGGAGTTTGATGATTGTAGAGCAGAAGACACAGTTTCACAGCATGTTTCATCAAAACCACAGCTGTCAAATCTGCCCAAACAGAATGTTTTTAGCCAGATTATTTTCTGATGTTCAGTTTTTCCACAATAACTTGCTGTACCCTTCATAATTGGGGAAATATTTCACAATGTATTTTGACTTTTAATTGTTTATTGATATAGATCAAAACGTTTAATTTAACAGCAGTCAGTGAAATTACTCACAGGGCTTTTCTGCAGCATCTTACAGCTGGAATGAATCTTGTGTAGTTTGAAGATGACGACGTGAACCTCTTTGGGTTAAACTCATCCAGCACCTTCTCTGACATCAGCAGTACACAGGTTAGCACTGAACACATTGAAGATGAGAGGTCTCTTCCTGGATGTTCATCTGAATTGAGGTAACTCTGGATTTCCTCATATAATGAATGATCTTTGAGCTCAAGTAAGCAGTAAAATAGGTTGACTGAAGCTTCTTCTGAGATATTCTTCTTTTGTAATTCTTTAATGTGTTCACATATTTGTGTAATGCTCTCTGTGGTGTCTTCAGTGTGTGTGATCAGGCCTTTGAGAAGATTTTGACTAGATTCCAGTGAAATTCCCATGAGAAAACGCAGGAACAAGTCCAGATGTCCTCTCTTACTCTGCATTGCTTTTTCAGTGGCACTCTTTGTTAAGTCATGAAATTTGACTTTTCTAAAAAAGAACTGAAGCTTTTGTCTGGCTGTATTTGTCTGGCTGTATTTTGTCTGGCCGAAGCTCTCGCATGTTCTTGTTCAGGTAGCAGATGAACACATGCACTGCAGCAAGAAACTCTTGAACACTCAGATGCACAAAGCAGAAGACCTTTGTCTTATAAAGTCTATCTTCCTTCTTAAAGATCTCAGTGATCATTCCTGTGAACTCAGTTCCTTTACTCACATCAATACCACATGCTTTCAGATCTTTCTCATAGAACACAATGTTTTCCTTCTTCAGCTGTTCAAACGCTAACTTGGCTAACTTCAAAATCATCTCTCTATTTAATTGTAAGTGCTCTTTACGTTCTCTTTCTTGTTGTTCATCATATTTCTGACTCTTCATGTTCATCTGTATCAGCAGGAAGTGAATGTACATTTCGGTGAGTGTTGTGCTGATGTTCTCTGCATTGTTATCAATGAGAATATCTTGAAGTACTGTGGCTGTGATCCAGCAGAACACAGGAATGTGGCACATGATGTAGAGACTACGAGATGTCTTAATGTGTGAGATGATTCTGGAGGCCAGACTCTCATCTGTGATTCTCTTTCTGAAGTACTCCTCCTTCTGTTGGTCAGTGAATCCTCGCACCTCTGTGAACAAACCTACATACTGACGAGGGATCTGATTGGCTGCTGCTGGCCGTGAGGTCACCCAGACATGAGCTGATGGAAGCAGCTTGCCTTTCACCAGACTTGTAAACAGCACATCTACAGATGCTCTTTCCTCAACAGTGTTCAATGTTTCACTTTTAAAGTTCAATGGCAGTTCGACTCTCATCAAGTCCATCAAATATAAATGCTAGCTTACATTCCTTAAAAAACTTTGATTTCTTCAGGTCCTTCAATTCAGGATATAATTTTAGCAGAAACTCATGGAGATTGATCTCTGTGTCTTTAATACTGTTAATATCTCGGAATGGAAGCAGGAACACACAGTCTATATCCTGATTGTTTTTTCCTTCTGCCCAGTCCAGGATGAATTTGTGCACAGAGACTGTTTTTCCGATGCCAGCAACTCCCTTGGTCAGCACAATCTTTTCCTCATTGTTTTTCCTCAGTTCAGTAAATATATCATTGCATTTGATTGGTTCGTCCTGTGTTTTTTTGTTCTTGAAAACATCATCAATCTTCAGAATCTCATGTTCTTAATTGACATCTTTCATATCTCCCTCTGTGATGAACAGTTCTGTGTAAACAGCCATGAGATCTGTGTCATTTTCTTTGTTGCCCTCAAAAATATATTTTGCTGTCTTCTTCATGTTGTTTTTGTGAGTTTTCAAGAAGTTTTGCAGCTCTATAATTAAAAACAAATAAATATGATTTACAAAAAAAATATTTTGACAAATATATTATTTCATATCAGCATTAAATCATTATTAATAACTGAGGCAGACAGATTAAAGGGTGGGGGGGGTCTAATGCTATTTCATGCATTCTGAGTTATTTACACTGTTAAAGAGTTGGATTCTCATGCTAAACATGAACAAAGTCTCGAAAAATTAGTTGGACGCACAACGGAGTATTTCTGTGCCAAATACACTCCTTCTGGGTTTGTATAAGTTTCGGAAATTTTTTTCGATCATGGCATGACATCATGAAGGGCAGAATTCCTTGTATGTGCACTTCTCCGGAAGAGCGCGCCTGCGCCCATCAACATGCTTCATTCGGGTTACGGTCATCGCAGCACTGCACAGGACTTGCTTGAGAAGAATGTCTCCAAAGAAGTGTGTTTTTGGATGTGAGGGAAAGCTTCCCAAAGAAACCAGTATTACTTGAACAGTGGATGCAGTTTCTTTTTCCGCAATGGAGTTTTGCAAGTGTGTTTGTTTCTTCCCATAATTTCGGAGACAAATGTTTTAGGCTCAGTTCTGTGCTGGATTTGCACATTGTTTGATACTGAAAGAAGGAGCGGTCCCAGCGATAACAGATCTCGGTCATGATTTGGAAGTGAAAGTTTTTGTGTTTTGTTGGCAATCGGCGCTCAAGTGCTCGTCACTCTTTAGCACTGCCCATGGCTCGCCTCCAGGAGCTCGGCTGTTTTCAGAGATAATTGTAAATCTGTATCTTTCTTTTATAAATCTGATAAAACTAAAGACTCTTTGGAGATATGAAGGATGGAATATTATAGGTCCTCAAGATTAACATGAGATTGGGTGAAACTGTGTGTGTTATGTCCCATTTAAATTCATACTGCTGAAAACAGCACAGACCATCCCTAACAACTTGGTTTAAAATTTCTAAATATGTTTTTATGTTCTTTTCAGAACACTTATTGGATTGATTCAGATGATCTTTAGGCCATGATGACCAAATGTTACTAAAAGCTGATTAATGGTTTCCACATCATCTAGCACGTTAAACAGGATGTGAGGCTGTATTTACAGTGTTTTAACCTGTTTAAATGAACCTCTGCATGGGAGATTTTAATCATGTCTTGATAATACTGAATCAATTTGGTGACAGTGCCATCTATTGGTTAACTTTAATAAACAAATGTATCACATTATAAGATGTTTAATTAAGGCTTTTAGACCATTGTAAACTGGGTATCAATGGGGACATGCTGTTCTATTCAATATATTTGTATAAGATCTGCCACTGATGTGACTGGCCATATAATTGCTGCTTGCAATTATATTTTCGTTTGTTTCCATTTATAGACAGTGATTGATATTTACTCCAGATATGTTGTGAATTACCTCCAACAGGCACAAGATGTGTTCATATTGCCCTCAGCCTGAGCTGTGAGAGAGAAATAGAGAATTATTTACTGGGAAACATTTATTGGTTTATAAAGGTGTTCTTACTTGACTAATAACTCGTTTACAAATGCAATGATAAGCTGTTATAAATGTATGAATAAAAAGAGTGATTTTAATGCAATACCTGCCAAATAGTGAGCCATTTTTAACTCACATGTTAAACATGCTTAATACATTTATTCTATTTCACTTAAAACCAGATTCCTGATTTATTTCATAATGCAGCAAATATAGACTATTATAGCAAGACTGAAAGGTGTTGTATTTATGGTTTTCTCATTTATATCTAATGACTTATGTCAGTTTTCTTATGTTGCTTACCAGAAGCTACTCTGCATCATGATACCCTGCAAACATTCATGAAGCCTATTCACAGCAGTGTATAAAAACTTGAATTTTGTTTATCAAGATGAAATAATCAAACTTTGTTTTGGGGATGAAAAAACATAAGAGCACAACCATAACTTGATGGGTGTTAGGATTATGAACTTTAGTATTGTCTCTTTCTGTTACGTCTGCCTGTTCCTGTTTTTTCTTAAATGGTTTTGTTCCTGTTCTGTTTTAGCTCATTAGTTTATTTGCTCGTTAGTCATTATTAGTTTACTCCCCATCACCTGTTTGCCCCTCGTCAGCTGCCCTATTTAAAGTCTCCTTTCTGTTCAGTTGACTGTCGGTTATTGTTTCATGTTACATGTGTTTCTGCTACCCCGAGTTATTTCCTTCCCTGTATTCATGTGAATTATAATTAAAGACATTTTGTGGATTATCTTCGTCTTCATCGCCTTCCTTGGTGGAACTGTGACAGAATAACCGACCCACAAAAGATTAAAGCTAAAACTAGCCTCAATTAATGTGGCCCCGAAGGGCAGTGTTCATAGCCCTTCAGGGGCTACAATCTTCATTTTGCAAGACGGACATGACCTGGAGGAATATGTGCTGGAGTTTTTGGACTATTGCCATCTCGCCACATGTGATGACCTCACCTTAATGGAGGGATTCTGGTGCGGGCTGGAAGATGAGATCCGCTTCATCATGCCCAGAGCTGATCCGTGCTGGTCGCTTATGAACTACATAAATTTTGCGCTGTGGATCGCCAGATTAGCATTCTGTAGAACCTGATAGAATAAAGACCCAAACGATTACAGAATCTTGCACACCCAAAGGGAAAACTTAGATGATTCCCTTTCCTGCGAGTCCGAAATTGACCAAGCCACTGACGCCTCAATGTCTAGAAGATAACCGTCTTTATCAACTCAGGAGACCCATAAAACCAGGAGAAACTTGAGAAGAACATCTGGATGTCGTTAAAGAACAGAACCTTCAATGTTGGTACCGACCGGTACCATAAATAAAGTTAGAATGAACAACAATTCAAAGGACGTTGTATCTACAAAATAACTCTTTGGATCTGGATATGTTCAGGATGACCGTTTAACGCATAATTCAATAAGTCGAGACTGTTTTACGAGAGGAAGTCTGAGTGCTGAAGGTTTGCAGATGCACCCTAAAGTGATGTTCTCATGACCTCATAACCTCGCTCTTTTTCTCCCACATTCCACAGCTCGTTTCTGGTCTTGGACCTTGCTAAAAGGACTCAAAACTTTTATAAAGTGTTCCAAGAGACAATTAATACTAGCTACTGGGCTATTAAAGCGATATATTCAAAAGCAATATATACAATATATTTTACAAAATATATCAATGTGTATTTTATGTCATTTATAAGCTTGCTGTGTTATTGGAATCTATGGTATTTTTGGAATCTTTTGATGTCTAATTTTCCCGATCACTATTGTTTAATTCCACATGCTTGGTGTGATTATTTAGAATTTAGGATAGTTTAATCTATGCCTTAGCCATGTAATATATATAATTGAGATATGTACTATAGAGAATGCCAGATATCTACTGTTTGGGTTTTAATGAAAGCTCATTTCAGTGGCAATAATTTGGTGTGAATGAAAATTACCCTTAGCACCATAATGTATGATTATAACACATATAGAAATCTGCCAGGATATTTTCTTCATGTGACAAAATAACTCCCTCAAGCAGAATTCCCTCAAGCCACACAGCGTCATTTCAACTTAAAAGCAAGTATCAAACAAAATCTCTATAAAGTGGCTGAACTGGTCGTATCTATCTCTAAAGTAAGGATAATAGAGTTCTCCTCTTGATGATCGACCCGGGTAAAATCGTGTGGAAATAGCAAAACAGTGCTATATTTTAATCATTCTCAATTGCAACAATTCATTGCCTGTGTGTATGTATTTTGTTTTATGTTATTTAGCTTAGTTCATGTATTTTAGTAAGTGTCAGGGATTCAGCCACACCACCTGTCACATTAACCAGATCACTCTCACCTGCCTATAACCACTGCCACCTGTCTCTGCCAATCAAGCTCCCTTTATCTCTGCACTCACCCTCTGTGTCACTGTCTGGTCTCGTAGCTTCAATGCTGACTTACCTGACTCACTGTGTGTTTTGCTTCCCTGTAAGGATAGAGGAATTACGTCTCTGGGCTCCAGTACTTCTACGCTCCGTTGTTTCCCGTGTTTAGCCTCTCAACCCAACCAGCTACCCTTCAGGATTACTGATCTGTGTTCTCTCGCTGCTTGGGTCTAATAAACCTGTTGTCACGCATCCTTGTGTCTCCAGAGTATTTGTGACAGTAAGATAGCAAATAAACTCTTGTTTGATTTATAGAGAAGTGTTCTGTGTTTTGTTGTGAAATATTCAAATCAAACTTTGCCCAGATTACGTTACCTATGCTCATAACTGTCATAAGGTTATTTAAATAATTCTGTATTATTATATCGTGGCCACGAGAATAAACAGAATTTCTCAGATATACTGAAATCTAACAACTCGCTGGACGATTGTTAAATAAGGTATAAGTTGGACGTTTTGATTAATATCAATTGATCATATCAATATCAAATCTTAAGATTCAGTTTAAAACTAAAATTAAAGTAATGGATAAAAGTGTTATTATTACAATTCACTGTGGATGAAGCGGAGCCCAGCCCGGGGTCATCACATGTGAGTGCCGACAGCCCAGAGTCATCAACCATCATGACCGCTAGCCCAAAGCCCAGTCTACGAACACCCCGCGGCACGGAGCTGCCCGAGCCCACCGCAGACGGAGAGCCAGAGCCTGCCGCGGTCATCGAGCCATCGCCATCAGGAGCGACAGAGCTGGTGATCGCCCCAGAGCCCAAGTGTCTGACCAGATGCGAGAGCCGACAGCACAAGCGACGGGGGAAATAGCAGTGGAGATCGCGGGGGTGAAGAACAGCCCCGCCCACTGCGCCACCGCTGAGGGTGAGCAAGAACTGGACTTGGGAGACGTAATAGACTGGAATACTGAGTTACAAATATGTCCATCATCTGTTCTATCATTCTGGCAAGAAATCCCACCCAACCTCCCTCTCCCACCTCCTCCTCTCATTGATCTGTTCCCTTCCTCAACGCTCATTTAGCTGGATCCTGTCAGCTCCTCTGCTCACCCTCTGCTCACCATTTGTGGCGTGGGCTCGCCGTGGGTCTGCTCATCTCCAGCTCCATTGGCGTAGAGTCTGGAGGATCACTCGACTCCGCCTCCAGCCTCCGAGGCCCAGACTCCGCCTCAGTCCTGAGACCCAGCGGCTCCACCATGGCTTCCAGCTCCCTCGTCTCCAGCGGAGCCCATCAGTCCACCAGCTCCACCAGGCTCCCTCGTCCCGCCGGCTCCGCCTTGGTCAGTCATCCCACTATCTCCACCTTGGGACTGCACTCCTCCGGCTGCGCCTCGTTCCTTCGTCCCTCTGGCTCCGTTGGGCTCCTCCTTCCCTCCAGCTCCACCTCAGTCCTCTGTCGCTCCGGCTCCGCCACGGCCTTCCGGATCCTCGGCTTCGCCCTGGCCCGTCGGCTCTCCGTCTCCGCCTCGGGCTCCACCACAGTCAGTCGGCCCCCTGGATTCGTCAGCCCTTCCTCCACCATGGCTCTTCCATCCGTCGGCTCCACTGGGGGCAGCCATGATTGCTGCGGCCTGGGTCCTGTCTGGCTCCTCCGACTCCAGCTCCCTCCTGTCATCTTCCTGGCTCCTCCAACCGCTCTGCTCTGCCCTGGTACCCTCCATCTCCAAAATGGCTCTTCCCTCCGTCATCGCCACCTTGGACGTCAGCCTGCCTTCCTGCCTGCCCTTCCACCAGCCCTTTGTCGCCCCTCCGTCCTCTTCCCACACCCCCTCCCGCCCTCCTTGGATCATCCTGCTATGGCGCGAGGTCGCGCCTTCCGGGGAGGGGGAGTACTGTTAGGATTATGAACTTTAGTATTGTCTCTTTCTGTTACGTCTGCGTGTTCCTGTTTTTCCTTATATGGTTTTGCTCCTGTTCTGTTTTAACCCATTAGTTCGTTTGCTCGTTAGTCATTATTAGTTTACTCCCGCCCCTCGTCAGCTGCCCTATTTAAAGTCTCCTTTCTGTTCAGTTGACTGTCGGTTGTTGTTTCGTGTTACATGTGTTTCTGCTACCCCGAGTTATTTCCTTCCCTGTATTCGTGTGAATTATAATTAAAGACATTTTGTGGATTATCTTCGTCTTCATCGCCTTCCTTGGTGGAACTGTGACAATGGGATATTAATAATGAAAAATTGGTCCCACTTTATATTGTGCCCCTAATACCTGTGTACTTACACTGTGGTTACATACTACGTACACATCTAGTTACTATGTAAGTACACATTGGTACATAGTATCTACAGCTGTAATATTTCTGTAACTACACACATGTAACAACTCTCAGGATGGTTTGTGTAAGTACAAATGTGTAACAGGACATTAATGTAATGATTTTTATAAACAATACATTGTTTAATTTAGCTCTTTGGTTTAAGCTTTATTTTAGCTTTAGGGAATCTTACGATCTGATATTGATATGATCAATTGATATTAATCAAATCGTCCAACTTATACCTTATCTAACAATCGTCCAGCGAGTTGTTAGATTTCAGTATATCTGAGAAATTCTGTTTATTCTCGTGGCCACGATATAATAATACAGAATTATTTAAATAACCTTATGACAGTTATGAGCATAGGTAACGTAATCTGGGCAAAGTTCTGATTTGAATATTACACAACAGAACACAGAACACTTCTCTATAAATCAAACAAGAGTTTATTTGCTGTCTTACTAAAATACATGAACTAAGCTAAATAACATAAAACAAAATACATACACACAGGCAATGAATTGTTGCAATTGAGAATGATTAAAATATAGCACTGTTTTGCTATTTCCACACGATTTTACCCGTGCCGATCATCAAGAGGAGAACTCTAGTGTCTTTACTTTAGAGATAAATACCACATGATTCAGCCACTTTAGAGGTTGTTTGATACTTGCTTTTAAGTTGAAATGATCCGTGTGGCTTGAGGGAATCCCGCGTGTCCTCGTCGTGTGACATCACTCTGGGGATGCCCTTCGGTTGTTGGTTGGTTGGCTCTGGGTGCTGTTTGACGCTCTTGAGTTCCTTTCGCATAGCTTCAGACTTTCAAGGGTTTCTTCAGAGATTTGACTAAGTGTTGGTTCAATGTTCAAACTCGGCCAGATGTTAAGGCTAGGAGCTCGTTTGGAGCAGCTCCAAGTTTCAAGAAATGCGCGATTTGCAAGCAGAGAGCAGAGAGAGAGAGGTCTGTGTTTGAGGGTTTTAACCAGAGGCCTTCCGTCCAACCCCCAGAGGCTTCCACCAATTAGATTGTCCTTGTAGACGGAGCTCCGCCTACACGGCTCATTTTCCATGCAGTAAATCCTCTCGCCTAGTTGCTTTAATCTCATGAGGAAAATATCTTAACGCATTCTGTATGCGTTGTAATCATACATTATTATAATAAAAGTTAACTTTCGTCCATACCAAATTCTTGCCAACGAAATCAGCTTTCATTCAAACTCAAACACCACGTATTTGGCATATACATATAATAACTTTATCTACTCCGTGGTTAAGGCAAAGATTAAACTATCTTAAATTCTGAATAATACCACCAAGCCTATGATACTGAACACAGGGGAAAGGTTATATGTCACAGATACAGGAAATAGCATTCGTTTCAATACACAGCAAGCTTATGACATAGAATACAACCTGAATATATATATTGTAAAATATATTGTATATATTGCTTTTGAGTATATTGCTTTAATAGCCCAGTAGCTATTATTAATTGTCTTTTGGAACACTTTATAAAAGTTTTGAGTCCTTTTAGCAAGGTCCAAGACCAGAAACGAGCTGTGGAATGTGGGTAAAACGGGAGGTCCGGAAAGAGCTGTCCAGGTCATGAGAATGTCACGTTTGTGGTAGGCTTGCTGCGATAGACGGTGTTGGCGGTGATACCGGTGTTAAGCCGCAACACCGTTTACGTCACTTGCACCGTCCCTCACCGTCATTTTGATTTTTTTTATAGTAATAAAAATCCTTTAGTTCAGTTAGAGGACACTACAATTAAAACTGAACGCGGCAGCTGAATGCAGCGCACCGAACGAACGACAGTCGCGCATCACAGATCAGATTTCATTTATCACACGTGAGGAGAGTGAGTCGAGCTGACTGACGAGAAGAGTGAGGTGAGACAGACAAGACGATGGCAGAAGAGTTTCAAAACGAAATGTAAAAGTGCCTGTTTTAAAAATATTTGGGATTTTGAAAAGCCTGTTGACTTCTGCCATTAATCTAAGTCAGTGGTTCTCAACCTTTTTTTCCACCGGGCCGCACTATGGTCCAAGTGCAAGTCTCATGGGCCGCACGCATTTACATATTACGTCATCAATACAAACCAACCAGATATATATTATTAATAATATATATAATATTATTTATAGCCTAAATATTATGACATCTGAATGATTACATTTATTGAAATAAATAAGTAAATAAATAAATAATTCTACTCACCATTAATAAAACACATGACGCTGTCGGGAGCTTACCAATTTTGTGAAATTCTGCTCGAAAGGAACAGCACAATGAAGTTGCGATTGTAAGTTTCAGTCTGTGAGACGCGCACGGAAGCGTTACTTGACGCGCGACACTGCAGAAAGTGTGCGTTCACAAATGTAGCCTATGTTGATCCAAATATGAAAAGCACTTTCGAATTTAATAATCTGAGGTTCTCTCCAGAGATGTTTTGCCACATCTCTGTAATTAAGGATGATTGCTGCGTAGTAGCCTATGAGTGTTTCTTTTTCCCTGAACATCTTCAAGTGAGTGGCGGGGCAAACTGAAAGTCCAGCACTCTCTTCACTGCTGATGCTGCGACGATCTTGTTTGAATGCGTTCCTTCGCTGGCATTTTACACATTTCGTTTTCTCCCTTAACAAATTTGTTCATTCTGATGCTCAGTTTTACAGAACTAATGGCTGCTGATGACTATTTGAATTGAATTCTGCCAAAGTGCGCGCTTGTAAATGTTCGTTAAATGCGTAACATTAATTACGTGAGTACATAGATCTGCTCATGTCTGAAAATAATATATGAAAAACTAAATTATTTTACATAACATTATAGCTTATATTTGTTTAGTAAATTTTTTAATTAATGTAAAAACTAAAATGAACTGTAAAACTGAAAGTTATTTTTTTAATTGTGTTCAGCACATAGACTGTAACATTCAGCATGGTGGACCGCATCTGGATTCGTGACGGATTCGTTAGAACCACTGATCTAAGTGATAATGGAAGTTTTTTAAAACATTCGTTTCTCATTTATTTGGTTCCACAGTATGCTGATTTTTATTTTATTTAAACTGTGCATATTTCCCCCCATTATTTTACATAAAGGCGTATGCCGTCCGTGCCTCCAAACTTTCTTATTCGTTTTGCTATTAAATGTTCTACGTTTCATAATTATCTGTTCCTCATTCTTTCCCCCATTCTTTTACATAAAGGCGTATGCCGTCCGTGCCTCCAAACTTTCTTATTCGTTTTGCTATTAAATGTTCTACGTTTCATAATTATCTGTTCCTCATTCTTTACTGATTTTTAGTTTTGTATACCTATTTAAACTTTATAAGTTATTTGTTATTTTATATTAGGCATATAGCATGGTGTATTTTTATTCGTTTTGTTAATAAAAGTTCTTTGTTCTACGTTGTATTTTGTTGTTGCTTGAATTGAATTCAAGCAATTGATGCCCAACTGCAGCTAATTTAAAAGTGAAAGTAAAATGCGCATGGAGCTTTTATAAGCTATTTAAGCAAAGGAAAGTGAGGAAAAGTGGGAAAACTCAAACGAACTAAAAACAAACAACTGCTTGACGCCGAATTGCCGTGAATTTAAAAGTGAAAGTAACAGGTGCATGGCGCTTACAGGCTATTTAAAACCGAAGGAAAGCTAGGAAAAGAGGGAAAACCCAAATGACCCCCCCACCACGGTAATACCGGTATTATCGGTGTTGTCACACGTCGATTAACCGGTGGGAAAATTTCCTCACCGTCACAACCCTAAGCACCATTACATTGTCCACTATGCTGCTTTGATACTCAAGTTTGGACATCTAATAAGATTGTGGACAATGAGATTTGAGAGTAAGCATTCCTATTTTAAAAGATGTGTGAGAAGAACACAAAACTTCAAACATATCTATACTCCATTTCTGTCTTTGCTCCTACTTTGCAAGTGAAGCAGTCCACCCCTTTCCATGCAGACTTGTACAGTGATGCAGTATGCAGTGCAGTAGAGGCAAGCTTGCCTGATCAGTGTGCTCTTGTTGCATCCACTGAGATACTGTGGAAAGGCACTCTTTACAGAAAGAGCATTTTTCTTTGCACAAGTCCTTGCATGCCAACAGAGTTTGCACAAATCGAACTTGTGCTAATAATGGATAAAAATGTGTACTTTCTTGTAACTCCTCATGGCTCATTGTATTTACAACAGTTGGGACTGTATGAAATTCACATAGCAAATGGGGACATGAAGTGCCTAAATGGAGAGCTGTTGTTGGATTAATATCCATTGCCTGCTTATCCTCTTTGTGGAACTAGAGTAATTTCTCTCAAACATAGCATAGTAGATACTGAGTAGGGGAAAATGACATTGTGCCATAAATATATTTTTTTTTTCATAGTTGTCAAAACAGAAACTCTCATCCACTCACAAAGATGCAGACACGTACTAAAACATAATTCAGGCTAAAAGTGTTCAGAGCCAATAGTGAAATGGCTGCCTCTGAAGCTAAGAAATTAAGAATATATTACATTTGTTGTTGGGCTGAATTGGCCTTTGGAGAATGTTTGGGCTAACACTGAATTAAAATGTATGACCCCTTTCTTCTTAGTAATGGATAATGTAGACGGTGATCTTGCTGACTTCATTGGCTCTGTGCTGCCAAATTCAAGTTCAAAAGACCTGGGCCTGTATTCCTTAAAGATTCTAAGAATCCTTTCAGAGAACTCCTAATTTATCTTAAAAATTTCTAACTAGGAGTCTTAGCTTAAAAGTGATTCAGGACCAATCTGAGAGCAACTCCGAGCGAGGAAAAGACAAAAACTTTTATCTTAGTGAGGAGGCGGGGCTATGACACAGTCTTTTGAAGACTATGATTGGTTGGTTGTCCAAGAAGGAAATAAAAGAGCGCTTTTAAGAGTAAGGTTTATTATAAGCCTTCACTTTGAAATTACAGGCGTAATTTTTCCTGTTTTACCGTACTCTCTCTCTCTCTCACTCACACACACACATTATATATAATATATATATATATAAATATAAAAATATTCAAATTTGAGTAATATTTAAGAAAGAAATGCTTTATAAATGTATATATGGCAATCTTGTTGTGGAGCCATCACTACCTTAGTAATCTATGGAGATGTTTATACTGGCAGCAGACGCATCACAGTCATTGTTGGCTCACTTGCTTAATAGGAGATACTCAAATATGGCCACGTCACATCTTGCTCAGTCTGCAATCCAAAGTGAACCTACAGCAGATATGAAACTTTTAGTGTCGCAAAGGTACTTCTAATAAAGAAATAAAAGATGCCATCCCTACTGTATTGTAATTACTTGATACAAGTGAATTAACATGATTACAAACCTTCACATCAGGAAATTTTCTTTTAGGACAGTAGACAAAATTACTGTTGAAAAAAATGATCAGGTTTAAACTGCAAACCGGCAATGCTTTGACCCATCAGGCAGGAAACTTTGTGAAAAGGTGTATCATTTCTATTGTCAGTTACATTTAACCCAGCAGTGGGTTAAGCAAAAATACACTATAAAAATAACAAAATGACCCAAAAGGCTAGACCCAGTGACTGGATTTAAAAAAAAAATTATCCAGACAATATTTAATATTCTGTTAATCCCAAGGTACTCTCATTGATTACAAACATTGCAAACTTTGAATGGGGAGTAGAATAGAAAGCTTCTTGCATTGCCAGTGTCTTCTCTTTCATATACAGTTTAAGTGTTCCAATTTCTTTGTATACCATTCTGTAATGTTTAAACTTTTCATTCTGCTGGAATTATTTCTTGGGAGGGTATGGGTGGTGGATAAGTGGGTGAGCAGTATTATGGGTGGGGTTTTGTTTCATTTAATTTTTTTTTTGTTTTGTTTTGTAATGCATATTGTGTAGAAATGGCTCTAAAAAGCTGTAATTCCCACAGTAAAAACTGTTAATGGAAAAATTGGTTAGTATTAAAAAAAATAATAACCAGTGGCTAACAATGTTGCTAAGCTAACGATGTTGTTGTTGTTGTTGTTGTTAAATGCTGACCAAATGTGTTATTTGCAAATAACAAATAAATAAATAATAATAATTAATGGTTTTGTATTTCAGGAAATCCTTTTGCAGTTTACCATACTATTATTATTTTTTTTTTTTTTTACTTTTACGTTTATGTATATAAACAATGTTATAGTTTATATCTACAGTTAGATTTACGGTGTTTTTTTTATAATAACAGTAATTATCTGTACTTAAGCTTTTTTTTAATCATTCTTTAAAGATAGTTATTCTATTTTAAAGGTGTATTACTGTTTTCTGACAATTGTTATGTTAAAAGTAAAAGATTTCGTGGAATTATAATTACAGTAATAACCTGTAACTATGGAATAAGAAATTACTGTTTTTTAAAGGTTTATATTTTTTAGGTTTAAGTTTTTTTTTCTGTTTTTTAACAGAAATTTTCTGGCGCCCCTGCTGCCAGAAAATTACCGTTTTTTTTACAGTGTAGCGGAAATTGAAATGTGAGATTCTGGACTAGATCTAAATTTAGCGAAGAGAACGGTCAGGTCGGGAAGAAAATTATCCTAAGCCGACAGCGGGTGAACAAAGAGTGAATATATAGCAGGAGCGGGTGGGTGCGGAATATAACCTCGTGGGAGTGGGACTGAAAAAACAGCTATTTCTAGTTTCATTGTTTTGGCTGAATCGTGGACAGGTTTTATTTATTCATTTCTTGTTTAATAATGGGAAAGAAATAATACAATGTGCTCGCATTTTCACTAAAATTAAGGAAGGAATTAATAAAAAAAAAATGTTCAACGATTTCTTAATTCAGGCATGTCATGTGCATGAGTTGTCTACTGTAGTTCTCTGTCCTGTTAAATAAGGACAGATAACAAAGTTCGTCCGTGACATGTAGAAATTGTAACGTTTTTTTGTAGGAATTATTAAATGTAAAGTTCAAACATTTGTATTTGTGACAAATATTAAGTAATGTGACACTGACAGTAGCATATCCACATTGAATATGCTTCCACTTTTAATGCTCCAATACAAAGTAAACTACCTTTTCTTTATTTTATGGGAATGTAACATATCATTCAATAATATAAATAATACTGCACACCTGTTAAATTTGTATATTTAAAATACAGTGTAGTGTGTAACAGAGTAAAACGTAAGCACAGGCTCACTGTCATTTATATGCTGCTTGAGTTCGTTCTGTATAACAAAGTACTAAAGTACTAAATTTGCTTCTGTGAATATTAATTATTTTAACTAGTTTATCTTAGATTATAGACCAACTGCAACCAATTTCGGCAGAGTGCAATGCAAAACGCGAGAGAATGTGCTCCAACGCGTTCATATTCGTACTTTTCAAAGTCTGTGGTTAAAGCGCCACTTAGCGGTAAAAGGCAGCAAATACACATTTTTAATGTTGCCGCCGCGGCAACAGCGGCGGTAGAAGTATTATTCTGGATGAGTACCATCTGTATATTCATTATTACATCCAACAACTAAACACCTCAATCACTTAAGTTCACTCAGGGCGGGTCTAAGGTAAGACGGCCTTGTCAATCAACTATTGTGGGAGCGGTCTGTGCAGAACTACGTCATTCTGACAGGAACCTCAGAACAGCCTGATTTGAGAAAGGGGATTTAAAAAAAAAAAAACACTGGGTGGATTTTTATCATTGTAGGATGGATGTGTACACACACTTCCAACACACATTTATGTTCAAACAACTTGTAAAGTGAATTTTGCATCCGATGACACCTTTAAGACATTTTGGATGAAAACCGGGAGGCTTGTGACTGTCCCATTGACTGCCAAGTAAATAACACTGTCAAGGCCCAGAAAAGTATGAAAGACATTGTCAAAATAGTCCATCTGCCATCAGTGGTTCAATCTGAATTTAATGAAGCGATGAGAACACTTTTTCTGCACAAAGAAAACAAAACAACGACTTTATTCAACAATTTGTCTCCTCTGCGTCAGCGTAGCGCCATTTTGGAGAGTATCCGCTGGACGCAAGCAGCGTACGCACTTCTGTGTCAGCCGCATACCGGATATGCTGTTTTCCTTCAAATCAAAGCGTAAACAAACGTAGGACATTTTTACTTTTTTTTTTTTTTACTTATGTGGTCCTCAAGAAAAGGGAAAATGACGCAGAAGTACAATGAAGGTATCTATCCTATCTTATCATAATAAAAGTATTCCTATAATTTTAAATGATCAGAATGTATCTATGACAAAGGGTTCTAAAACAATTTGGCTTCTTATAAAAAAAAAAAAAAGTGTTCCTATGGCTAAGTTGACCTGAGTCGAGTCGGGTAAGATGCACCATCTGGGTGTAAAATGACCATCTGACTGAATCTGATTCAAACCCATTTTCTTTTACAAAGTCATTTATTTTCATAAAGTTAACATTAACAACATAAAACCAACCAAATGAAGTTTAAATTTCAATATTGATTTTTTTTGCATTTCTGAAACAATATGTTTAACACCAAAGTTGTAACCTTCCTAAAAATAGTCTAAACAGAGTTTGCTGGCCATTAGTGACTATAGGTGGAAAGATACAGTATATATGATTATAATGTGATGAAAAGCATTTTCTGGTTCTTCTCAGAGAACGATTTGGTGCACTTGTACACTCTCCCTATCAAAATACTACAAATAATATGATAAACTAAACTAGTAATATCACATTAAAATACCAGTTTATAATTCAGAGATTTAACTTAACTACAGTAATGTGGGGTGAGTTAAAATGCTGACTCAATTTACCCCACAACATTTGGCTCACTTTGTCCCTGTCAGAGAGTCACAGACACAGTCACCGCAGTCAACAGCAATCACCAGATCACAGTCACCTGAGTTCTAATCACTTACCTTGTTGTTTCCCAGAATTACTCCTGTAATCCTCCAGCATTGTTTCCTGTACTCCCGGACTCACGATCTCCTGGCAACCTGTGAAAGAGACTTGATTCAGTTCCCAGCCGTGTCTCTCAGTATTGGACATTTCATATATTCACTCACCTGCTTCCTCACCTCTCCATCTGCATTCCGTCAATAAAGCCATTGTATCATTACTTACCTGTTTCTCCTGGCTCTGTTTGTGACCGCCATTTTGGAAAAAAACTAGCTAGCTTACCAATTCAGGTTAATATTTAGCTAAATGATTTGCATGGTTTTATATGTTGCTAAATATCATAAATACCTGTATAAATTAGCTTTGATGTAACAACCATTACATCTGTTATGTTAAAATTTTACTTTGACAAGCCTAAAACAGTTTTTAAATTAAATGGGTGCCTTCCACTGCCCTCATGTGTTTCTCCTTTTTCCACAGTCTGGCAGAAATGATGGGTGGTTCCAAAATACATGGTCACATGACAGTAAAAGTGTATTTGCCAAGATACAGGGAATGGGTCAACTTACCCCACTCTCCCCTATTTCCATTGAAGATGAGGCAGAAGCAGGCTCAGAGAGTGAGGGAGAGCCCACTTTTATCAAAACATCTAAATTAAAGTCTGAAATTTATTACAGAGTGTGCTCTTTTAATTGTATATTTGTAACAACTGGATAATTTGTATTAACAACCCACCCCCTAAGTGCCCCTTTTTTGGTTTGGGCCACTGCCCCTCAAAATGTCTGTGCACGGCCCTGCATCAGTGTTTATATTGCCATAAATACTCTCTGACATTTTCATTCACAGTGAATCAGTCGTGAAACGATAGACATTGTTTCTGCTCTGCAGACTGTACTTTCAGCAAATGAGTCCAAATGTGACAAAGTATGTCAAAGTACAAGAAAATGTGTGAAGTCTAGCTTGTTCATACCAATTCATTTGCATAGCAACCGTAAGTAAAAAAAAATGTATAGTCTTGATAAAGGGTAAAGTGGAAATCACATGATATGGTGTCACTCGGTTAAGCACTTTATTGTTCTGTTCCTAGAAGTTCGGAGCAGCAAAAACAGCTGCCAGATTCAAATTAGCAAAGCTTGTGATCTTGCTGAATTTAGTGAATTTAAGATTGCTCAGAAACTTATTTCAGTTGCATCTAATCTGAGGTACTGCGTCAGTCATTGCTTTTGACTGACTTCTTAACATACATAGCGGTAAATGTGTTTCTGCAGTGGTTAAAGTGAATGTATTCAAAACAAAACCACTGCTAACTAGCTGCTTGCAGGTTTGAAACTCTTGACACTTAAAAAAAAAGGTTGCGGTGACCAGGGGCATTGGACAGGGGGTAATGGTGAAACAGTTTCAGGGGGGCCTGTACAAGGCCCCCAGAATCCCTAGCAAAGCCCCTGATGGTGAGGCACTTGCAGTTGCAAAGGTAAATGTGGCCAATTATTTGAGGATCTAAAAGTATAAATTTGAAGCTACTTCTAATGGTGATTTTGTGTTCTTTTTTAGGCTTGAAATCTCCACTTTCCAACTTTTAAATCTTGAAAACATCTTCTGTTCCACAGAAGCTGTTGATTGTAACTACTAACAGCATATGCCGGTAAAGTTGGGATTGAAAGCACCATGGTTTCTCTGTCCCTCAGTGCCACTTCCATATTTAGGTCATGTAGAAGACAAGTATTTTAACGTCGTTTCACAAAACCCAGCAGCATTCTCAAACATTTACTGAAGGTTCTTCTTTAGACAGTCATGGCTAACTAATGCTGGATGTATCTCTATTTGAATAGTTTTCATCAGTACCTACACTTAAGGAACAGAGCACCTGATGGCATTTGAGGTTCAGGATAGACTGCAAGGTCTAGAAATTTGTGTCTTTAAACTCTCCATAGAAATTGTACAAAAGCTTATTTACCCCTTATTTATCCCTAAAGGATGCATATTTGTGCCTTAAAGTTACATATAATTAACTGAATTGTACATATTACTACATATAATGGTATATATTAGTACCTTAAAAGGGTACCAGCCCAGTGGCAGTTTTTGTACCTTTTATTCTGAGAGTCCAGGACAGACGTGACAGAAGAGACACTGTTGGTCTGAGTTGAAGCTGCTGTTGTTTAGACTACATGAACTCCTCATTTGGACTCATCATTGTTTTATTAATTGTAATAAGACATCATCTTTTAAATGCCATTATTTACAACTATGTCGCACTAAGAGAAACCAAACACTTTCAATGTATTGGGTTTGAGAAACATCTATCTTCATATTTGTCATCTTCAGGAAGTGATTGTGTGAAGATCAGAAACTACAGAGCAGCTGTAGTGTGTTTGGTTCTGCTGTGTGTTCTTCTGCTGACTGCAGTCATAGTGCTGTGTGTCCACATCCATACAAACAACACAAAAAAGACAAACCAGCTAACCAACCTCACAGAAGAAAGACCTTTATTTATATAGCGCTTTTAACAATACAGATTGTGTCAAAGCACTTAACAGTATCAAGTTGGAGGATAGAGTGTCAGTAATGTATAATGATAAGATTAAACACTCAATTTTCAGTTAAGGGCATTTCATTATTGAATTCGGAGACGTCATTGTCTAGCTCAGTTTAGTTTAAATAGTATCTGTGCAATCAAATTGACGATAATCGCTAGAAATTAAGTGTCCCCAACTGAGCAAGCCAAAGGCGACACTGTATGTCACAGTACAAGAGCATGTGATATCCTGTCTGTTAACACCAATTAATCTGCACAATAGAAAGGACACTATTGTGGTAGTGTGGATAATTGTAGCAGGTTCAAATTAGCACATGAGAAAAAAAGTCACCTTAGGATTTGTTTACATGACAATGACGTACAAAACTTGGAAATGTTTTTCCTTTGCATTTTTGAAAAGGTTCACTTACAGATGACAACATTGCCAAAACAAAACGGTGTTCACACAATCCTGTGTTGTGCATACCAGGCCAGTAGCTGGCGATGTCATTTTTTTTTTTACATTATGCATGTACCTACAGACTGAACATATAATAGTGACACGTCACAGTTTTCACAATTTTGCGTTAGTGTAGTTTACACAATTCAATAGTGGTATTGTTTTTCTTGTAAATTCCCCCTTAATCCAGTGAATTTAAAAATGATCAGAAAATGTAACTTGTAAGATGCAATGCGTGACATCTGTATTATTCCATTGCATGTTTGTTTATATTGGCCTCTATGCTTATTTTAGATCAGGGGTAGGCAACGTCGGTCCTGGAGTGCTGATGTCCTGCAGAGTTTAGCTCCAACCCTGAAAAAAAACCTCAGTTGCCTGTAGCCCTAGTAATTCTGAAGACCTTGATTAGCTTGTTCAGGTGTGTTTGATTAGGGTTGGAGCTAAACTCTACAGGACCGAGATTGCCTACCCCTGTTTTAGATGCTATTGTAGGAGTCATTTAGAACAGCAGAACTGAAGGTGATGAAGTCCCAAATCATGAGTTGCAGTGATCACAGGGGCTACAATAATAGTTTTGAGGTTTATTAATATAATGAGGCTGACACAGAATGAGTCTTTCAATGAGTATATGCAATCAGACCTTTCAATAAAAATGAATAATGCACCTCAAATTGATGACAGACATGATGTTTAAATGACTGAACATGTGCAAACTGTGACATTTTATAAAATAAATGCATGTGATTACCTGTGTGCTGAAGTGGTTGGAGTGTGTTTGTCTTTGCCGTGAAGTCATGATCTCTCACACAATCTGCACTCTCATAGATAGCCACCGTCATCTCCACTCTCTCTCTCTTCATTTCCTCAACCCTGATCACATCATCATAAATAGCATCAGACATTTCTGCTCTTTAATCATCAATTATTAAACAATTTAGTTCCTTGTTCCTGTGTAGATGTGTTTAAGTAGTCAGCACTTGTCTTCTTTTTAAAGCTAGAGAAAAAACTTGTGGTCAGTGTGTGAAATCATGTGACATCAGATCCTTAAAGTCAGTATGAACTGGAAGTTGCGATAATCTTTCCTTCTCTATTGTAACATATGTACAAATGAAACATCTTCTCAAACAAGAAAAAATGTATGACAGGAATTTATTTTGTTAATTGGGAATTGATTGGCTGGCTGAATGGTTGTGGTTTGGTATTGCTTTGATCTCATGTGATTGACAGGTTGTCCCGCCCTCACGCCATTAAACTCGCATGCTGCTGTGTGTCTCTCTGTTGTCAGATATGCATCTCTCACTCTTAGATTCATCTTTGACCCACCGATGTTATGTATTTATCATTTCTGACTTGGATTCTTATTGTTTATTCATGTAATTGGCATTCTTACCTGACAAATACAATTTTATATTTGATTTATTCTGAGCTCTCCTGAAATCATTATGGCAAATAGATCATGTGGAGGTTGATTACATAATATAAGGCATGAATAATTCACAAATATTTAAGAAACATGCTAATTTCACTGTTTTGAAGTGGGCGTTCCTTGTCAGAATGTTCACTCACTTGTTCCTCTTTGTTGTTCATGATGACCAGATCTGCTCCGCTCTGCAAACAGTCTCGTCTGCTGTCAGTCCAGTTCTTCCACTCAGAGGAAATATAGTAGGAACTGCGCTTGTGCGTTATCCATTTAGGGTTGTCAGAGCACCGATCAAGGAATAGTTACCCCCCCCCCCCCCCAATATTTACGCTCAGGCCATCCACGATGTAGTTTCTTCATCAGAACAGATTTGAAGAAATTTAGAACCTGCTCACTAATGGATCCTCTACAGTGAATGGGAGTCATCAGAATGAGAGTACAGCATAAAAACATCCACAAGTAATCAAAGTGACTCCAGAAGCTGCGTGTTTGTAAGAAACAAATCCATTATTAAGGCATTTTAACTTTAAACTGTTGTGTGAGTGACGGTAAGTTTCTCCAAATCTGTTTTGATGAAGAGACTAATTCATATATATCTTGGATGGCCTTAGAGGCTGAGTAAACTATACTAGTTTTCAAATCTACAGCAAGTGGACCCATGTAGAACTCTGCACTGATCTGTAACTTCTAGCGGATAGTTTACTCAAAGAATATATAGTGTACCTTAAAAGGTTACTGAGACCACAACCAAACTACATAAAATTAAGAAACTTACCTTTGCCAAAAAACTGGTGGGTAGTTTGTTCTTATTGTATGGATGTGGACACACAGCACTGTGACTGCAGTCAGCAGAAGAACACACAGCAGAACCAAACACACTACAGCTGATCTACATAGTTTCTGATCCTCACTGAAATGAAGATGACAGATATGCAGATAAATGTTTCTTAAACTCTCTTATGACTAGGGATGCAGCGATTAACCGGTTCCGCAATTAACCGCGTTTTAAAACGTCACGGTTAATTAATCGTAAAGGTTCCGCAAAACCGAGTGTTTCTGTTGCAAGGAACGGAACTGTTGCAGCTTGCGCAAAACGAAAACAAAGTTACACTAGTGGTGCACCAGCTTAAAATGCCGTGCTTATCAGAGAGACAGAGGCTACTACACGCATTAGATTAGTGACAGAGGGACTAAACAGCGAAGCTTTATTTCCACCAGAGAAATGCCTGTTGATAGTGTGGGACCATTTTGGGTACACCAAGAATGACCAGGGTGTCATTTAAATATTGCCGTAAAAAAACTGCTGCTAAAGAGTGAAATACATAAGGGATAATGCACGGCTAGCTGTACATTGAACGATTTTAATGCACAACGTGAAGGCAAGAACCACCTGACGCGAAGCTATTAGCTCAGCATTATGCCCGCTTCAGACCAGAACGAGATTAAATAGTGCGGTAAGATCACATTTATTTGAATTAGTTATAACATTTAGCTACTTGAATTAATTATTCAATCGAGAGAGCGAGAGAGAAGTGACAGTTGCCTGTGTGAATTAGCCTACCTGCGTCTGTGTCTCTCCAGTAGGCTATTTAATCTATTTTATTAATAAAAGTCACGGGGCAGCGTTCTCAAGAAGTTTGTGTCCTGCTGAATGTATTTACACGTGCACAGCGTGATCTCCGATCTCACAAACCAAAACAATAGACATGATTTTCTCAGGCCACATGTAAAATCTTATGAATTATTATAAAGATTATTAAAATGAATACCTATGGATGACAGCAATAATATTTCAGTTTATTTCCATCATTAGTAACAGTTTCCCCAGTAGGATAAATAAAGTTTATATTAGTCGTATTAGTGTTGTCAGAAGACCCGGTACTTCGGTACCAAGTCGGTACTAAAAAGAAGAAAACTTCACGGTACCAGGTGTCTTTAAGTCCCGGTGGTACCGAGGACCCGGTCGACCCGGTTCTTGCTGTGTGATCTGAAAGCTGCAGATGCGCTCTCTTCATAAAAGCACTGTGACGTGCGACATCCAAAGGAGGAAATGCATCAAACTAACAACACTTTAAAGATCAAATGAAAGAGTTCGAGCAGGTAAGTTTAAATTTAATATTTAGATATTCTGTTATGAATATTATTCCATATTTGAATTTGAATGTCGGATTAAAATAAACTGCCGTTATAGCAGAGTTAATCGTTAGCATAAGCGCGGCTAACGCTAATATAATGAGCATTAGAATTAAGTTTCTTTATTAACTACTTAATGTGCCTATAACTTTTATTAGGGTAAAAACAACAGGAGGACATGATGGTATTTACTATTGTTACACACCAGAGGCTTTTAAATGAATTGTGAATCTAAAATATGCGTGTTGGAGAATGTACAAACAGTTAATAGTGTTTATGTCATATCAGTCCGTCAGAAAACAGTTCTGGCCTGTTTTTTTTTTTTTTTTTTTTTTTTGCTAGTTAGTTGCTAGTTGTTGTTATTCTTGGCTGGATAACTAGCAGGTTTAAAAGCCCTTTCAAATTAAATATGTACATAGTTTGTATTAAATGAAAGTACAGTCAAATGTTATCTCCTGTATAGACTTTACAATGACTTCATGTTATTATCTAACATCAACTTACAGTGAGTGAACAATATATTTTTACAACATTAATTAATGTTTGTGAATGTTATTTAATACAAACACATGATCATTCATGTTTGTTCATTGTGCATTAAATAATTTTAAAAGATTGAACTTTGATTGATTGATTTTATGTATTTGTAAATTTTGAAATTAACCCTAAGAAGAATTGCAATATATAACTATTGTTTATTTGATAGGTCATGTAAAATGTTTTTAATACTACAGTTTCCATCTATTTGATATACAGTTGTCTTAAAATATATGTAATCATATCTAAATTTATTATAAAAGCTGAGGTTTGTTATTTACTGAAATGTTATATTTTAGCTGGAGTCAATGATCTAATGTTGCATCTGGTCAGACTCAGTCCACTGCTTTACTTATATTATATTTTCCTTTTACAGCTGCAGGAAGATCATGAAGCACCAGCAAACCCTAAAACAGACAGTTTACAGTTTTTCAGCAGAAGCAGAAATATGACAAACATTTGGGTGGAACTTGCTTACTTTTTTTCATACTTTTATTAATTGTGGAAAAATTTGAAATAATTTTAAATAAGCATAAAGAATGGCATTGGTTTTTGTGCAGTTTATTTTTGTTTAACTTTATTAATAAAAATGTGTTTTTTAATTAGCATATTTTTGCTTTGGTACCGAAATTGGTACCGAGAACCGTGGATTTTCACTGGTATTGGTACCGAATACTGAAATTTTGGTACCGTGACAACCCTAAGTCGTATATTAATAATACTTAATTAACTTTGTTATTTACTATCCCATTTGTAGTATTATTCATAAGTAAAAAATAACAAGATTTTTTTTTTCACCAAATTCTCTACCCCAGGTCCAAAAGAAATGTAAAGAATGTACAAACTGAAAACATTAAATACTTTTGTGATCTATTTCCATTTCTTATTTTCAAAAGAGAAATGAATGGATGTTTACAGAGCAGCGGTCACATTTTTTAATTCTAATGGGAGAGATGGACTTTTGTTTGTGTTTTGTTTATTATTATTTTGTACTGTATTGTTGGTTTCTGTGTCATTTCTGATTCAAAAGCCAGCAATAAATAACAATTTAACATCTAAAGTGTGTTCATGTGATTTTATACATTAGTAATGTTGGGAAATGAATAAATGCATAATAATCGTCATAATCGTAAAACCGTGATTATTCCTCAGACAATAATCGTACAAGCAAAATCTGTAATCGTTGCATCCCTACTTATGACTAAAATATATCTGTTAGGGTGCTTTCACACTCAACACATTTGTTGTGGTCCAAATTCAAATGTGATTGTTCACAGTGCCTTCTGCAGTGTTGGTCTCAAGCCCCATGCATTTGTATTCATCTTGTATCACACAATTTACCCCTAAATAATTCATAGTAGCACTTAAGGGCACATATTACTAGTCTTAGGGTGTACGTATATAGGAAGTCTTGGGTTCAGTACCATGGTGCGTTCCCAGGTTTGCATGACAGTTTTCACATTAGCAATTTTGTGTGCTGTGCAAACTGTGATTTGTTTAGACCTAAACTGCCAGTTGTGATTATAATAAAATGAGTCTCAGTAACTGTGTCCAAGAGCTCTCTTTCCGTATAGACATCACTACTGTTGATATCCTTCTCTTCATATTCTATTTCCATCCCACATTTCCCAGAAATGTACATATTGCTGTGAGATTATTAGAAGTTGTTGCTTCAAGTGGTCTGGAACACTCGGAACTATAAAGCTTTCAGATTTATAAAGCACCCCTGTGGTCATGTGATATCTTGTTCAGGCACTGATTTATGTATTTTTCTTCTTTCTCCTGACTATTTAGAAGAATGGAGTTAATTTTGGAAAATGGTTAGATGTGACCCTAC
This sequence comes from Schizothorax lantsangensis, assembly GCA_027422415.1. Classification (NCBI taxonomy): domain Eukaryota; kingdom Metazoa; phylum Chordata; class Actinopteri; order Cypriniformes; family Cyprinidae; genus Schizothorax; species Schizothorax lantsangensis. Next base: position 904,382 of record CM049840.1, on the reverse strand, counting down.
CTTTAGGTGATTCTCCTTTGGTGACTCTTATGGGGGGATTTTTTTAATTTTGACAGAAGATGTCTAATTCTAGGGCCTCCTTCTTATAGCATTAGACACATTTTACTGCTGCTGTCTTTCCTGTCAAGGCGGTTGTATTACACTAGAGATATGTGACAATTTGCAATTTTATACAATTGTGCGTGTCATTGAATATACATTTTTGGGTGAATTGTCCATTTAATGACTAGTTATGGCTAGAATAAATAATCAAAATTGATTTTTTTTTCTTTTTTTCTGGGACTTGGCAACCCTTGGTGTGGTAAAGGACTTAAATCATTATAATAGCAGTTTTCTGAAGAACCCAATGCATTCCCAAAATATACTGTGTCCACTTTCTGTTCCTCATTTTCTCAAAATGCATAAAAGGTTACCAGATTTCTGAAATGGGAACTGACATTAATAACAAGCAGTTCGAAACAGTATTATATTATGACAAAATATGACTTCACAAAAAACTCATAACAAAATACATGTGAAAAGATATGATAAATAAAACAGTATAACAAATATTTTTAACATGTTCTAAAAGTGTTTTCATTATTATTATATTTTATTTTCACATTGTACTGTATACATATACATATATACAGTATATATATATATATATATATATATATATATATATATACACAGGTGCATCTCAATAAATTAGAATGTCGTGGAAAAGTTCATTTATTTCAGTAATTCAACTCAAATTGTGAAACTCGTGTATTAAATACATTCAGTGCACACAGACTGAAGTAGTTTAAGTCTTTGGTTCTTTTAATTGTGATGATTTAGGCTCACATTTAACAAAAACCCACCAATTCACTATCTCAACAAATTAGAATACTTCATAAGACCAATAAAAAAAACATTTTTAGTGAATTGTTGGCCTTCTGGAAAGTATGTTCATTTACTGTATATGTACTCAATACTTGGTAGGGGCTCCTTTTGCTTTAATTACTGCCTCAATTCGGCGTGGCATGGAGGTGATCAGTTTGTGGCACTGCTGAGGTGGTATGGAAGCCCAGGTTTTTTTGACAGTGGCCTTCAGGTCATCTGCATTGTTGGGTCTGGTGTCTCTCATCTTCCTCTTGACAATACCCCATAGATTCTCTATGGGGTTCAGGTCAGGCGAGTTTGCTGGCCAATCAAGCACAGTAACACCATGGTCATTGAACCAGCTTTTGGTACCTTTGGCAGTGTGGGCAGGTTCCAAGTCCTGCTGGAAAATGAAATCAGCATCTCCATGAAGCTTGTCAGCAGAAGGAAGCATGAAGTGCTCTAAAATTTCCTGGTAGATGGCTGCGTTGACTGTGGACTTCAGAAAACACAGTGGACCAATGACATGATGACACAGATGACATGGCAGCCCAAATCATCACTGACTGTGGAAACTTCACACTGGACTTCAAGCAACATGGATTCTGTGCCTCCACTCTTCCTCCAGACTCTGGGACCTTGATTTCCAAATGAAATGCAAAATTTACTTTCATCTGAAAAGAGGACTTTGGACCACTGAGCAACAGTCCAGTTCTTTTTCTCCACAGCCCAGGTAAGATGCTTCTGACGTTGTCTCTGGTTCAGAAGTGGCTTGGTAGCCCTTTTCCTGAAGATGTCTGAGTGTGGTGACTCTTGATGCACTGACTCCAGCTTCAGTCCACTCCTTGTGAAGCTCTCCCAAGTGTTTGAATCAGCTTTGCTTGACTGTATTCTCAAGCTTGCAGTCATCCCTGTTGCTTGTGCTCCTTTTCCTACCCAAATTCTTCCTTCCAGTCAACTTTGCATTTAATATGCTTTGATACAGCACTCTGTAAACAGCCACACCTTTCAGTAATGACCCTCTGTGACTTACCCTCTTTATGGAGGGCGTCAATGTTCGTCTTCTGGACCATTGCCAAGTCAGCAGTCTTCCCCATTATTGTGGTTTCAAAGAACAAGAGATACCCGGAATTTATACTGTAGGGATGGTCATTAATTGAAACTCAAATGTAAATATTCTAATATTTTGAGATACTGATTTTTGACTTTCATGAGCTGTAAGCTCTAATCATCAAAATTAAAACAAATTTTTTTTTTAAATGTTTTACTTTACATGTAATGAGTCTAAAATATATGAAAGTTTCACTTTGTGAAATAAGTTACAAGAAAAAAAGAACTTTTTTACAACATTCTAATTTATTGAGATGCACCTGTATATATATATTAAGGGTGTAACAGTACATGTATTCGTACTGAACCGTCACGGTACGGACATCTCGATTCGGTGCATGCATGAGGCCTTACAACGAATACAGGCAATTCAATCCAGAAGGCGCATGCACTAATGTAACACTGTTTGATAACCGCCAGCAGAAGAACAGGCAAATGCCATGAGTTGCACACTTGAAAATAAAACCCACTAGACAGTGACCATGACCATGTACTGATTCAAAGGAGTATACTTTAAAGGCTTGCGTACTCAAACTGTTCGTGAAATGGAGCTTTGTGCTCATGTATCCTACCTCTCTCATTTGGCACAAATCCAAATATTCCATAATATTTCCATATTTGCGATGTATCTGAATACAAAACTATTATTCATTATGTAAATTATAGGCTTTGTACTTCAATTGCGTTCCAACGGTGACACAGAGGCGGCGCACTGATGTTTGGTTCACTGTATTTTATTTTGATAAAGTACCAACTGCGCTGTCAAGTTAGCAATGCTGGAAGTTGTTTTGTGTGTGTGTGTGTGTGTGTGTGTGTGTGCTCGCGATCACTTCAACTGTTTCCTTATACTAGCAGAGTCAACTTAAAACACTCCCGTCATTTATTGTCTTATTAATAATGCATCACTGTATCAAATTGTGCTTTTGTAAAATAAAGAAAACAAATAGGATGTCGCTTTCTGCCATTTGAGTTTCCTTTCTGTGAACAAATTAAGCGTGTCACAAAAATGAACTGAAACTCAACATAACAGCCTATATAGGCTAAGTAACATGTCACACTGTTTTTATCCCCTTGTTTATCTGTTTACTAAATCTAAATATATTTCAAGTATTTATTCCTTGTATGTATGTATCATATGTACTGCAGATTATATATAACATTATTATTTAATATAATATTTAGTGTTTTCACATCTAGGTGAAAAATGTTTTAATTTGTACTACTGTCTGTTCAAAATAAATGAAAAGAAACCTAGCATAGTAGATTTGTTGTTTTTTCTTGTTGTACCGAAATTGTATCGAACCGTGACCCCCGAACCGAGGTATGCACCGAACCGTGACATCTGTGTACCGTTACACCCCTTATATATATATATATATATATCACTGATTCTTGAGATAAGGGACAAAAGTACTTTTGAAAAGTGACAAACAAAAAATCGATACTACATTAATTTGAACTGGATATCTTCATAAACACAGGTCTCATCTATCATACCATGAAAAGGAACAGGTTTTTTATTTAACCACTTTTTAAAAAATGTACATTTACTCACTTAGTAACTTGACATTTGTCAACTCCGTCTGACACATGAAAATATGTTTTTTTGTGTGTTTGATCAATTCAACAACACTGTAAAGTCTTTAAGTGTGTAGAAATGGTGTGCCTTAGCAAGGTTAAGTGATTAATTGCATTGTATACACTTTTAATATTATTTTATATTGTTTTGGCATTAGCCATTTTAAATTACCTTCATTTAGTTTACTAATTTTTTCATTTTTAATATATACAATCAATGGTTTTGTGCACACAAGACACTGATAAATGTAGATAAGTTGGTGTTTTAATGTATGAACACACTCAATTGAACAAAAGAAACATACATTTTTTTATAAAAATGAAAAACCTCCATCTTACGGTGTTGACACATAACTAACGGTGTTGACACACAATTGACGGTGTTGACAAACTGATCGAGAATTAAACTGAATAAAGATATTTACCTAGTTTTAACATGGAAAAGGGAGAGAGTATCAAGGGAAAGGGTATCAAACTTCAAACAAAGTGTACATGGTGACAGGATCTTTAAGGCACACATGAAAATGTCAAAATGTTCCTGGTATCAAAAGAAAAAAGCAAATGTATCTGGAGCTCCTCTATTGCTCATCTATATTTGAACTAAACTGTAAATCTAACAACTGATTTGAAAGAGGACACAAAAGGCTGAGAACTAACTAATAAAAGTATGTAATAGTGTTAATAGTGTACAAATGTTGAAGTGTAACAGGATCCAGAATTATCCCCATGCATTTCCTGACTACTTCCAAAGGCTCACTGAAAAAAATGAAAAGTGAACAATCAGACTCATAATGTCAGTGTTTCTGTAAATCTAAATTGGTTGAAATGTCTGTTGTAATTCCATCTATACATTAACACAGGGGTTCAGACAGGTAAGTTATATGATTTACTTCAATTTCTCTCAACAAATAGTTTGTCTAACCTGCGGGACTTGGGCATTGGACAAGAGGTGTTGAACATGCCTACGCTCTATAAAGTCCATAACATCAGGGGCTATGGCATAGAGCTCCCTGGTCCGGCTTGCTTGGAGGGAACAAGCTGTCCCTGTCAGTTTCAAAAGGACATCTTTCAATGGACAGAAACAGACATCTCTCCTCCCATGTTTTGGGTGAAAATTGGCAGTAGGGCCATGAGGATGCATAAACTCAACTTTCACGTCTTGGGGTTCTATATCTACATCAATGGACTTTCCTAACCACCAGTGATCATCATACACCACTGCCAGCCAATCCCCTGTCTCAATACTGTTGATAGTTATATCAACAATAGCACCCTCAGGACCTTTCAATGACTCCTCTTCCATTTCATCTTCCATTTCATCGACTGAATCCCCTGCTTCTCCCAACTCGTCTTCAATCTCCTCCATCAACATGGCCAATGGACGGCTCTTCCTGGCCCTTGCATTAGTCTGCTGCTCCTCTAAGCAGTATCTTATACAAAGAGTAGCTGGGGAAAAACATTGGCAATCCAATGGCTCACTGCAAAAGCATGATAGCTGTCTGTGGCAGATGCAATTTTGATGTGGGATTACCTGGTGTATTTGTCTTGTTGATGGAACCTGTTTGAGGTGTTGTGTAACAAGTGTGTCATGTCTCCAAGTTCTCTTCCAAAATATGATACAGTTGAACACCATTCAAACTGTTCGAGATCTTCTCAAAGAAATCTTTACCATCCACAACATCATTTCCCCGCAGAAGCAAGGAGTCTGCAGTTCTTTTTACTGTTCCTCCAATGCCGTCAGGGGCACCTTTTCCATGGGATGTTGGGAAGTAATTCCATGTGGTCCTGCTGAAGCCCAGAGTGGGTGGTACTTCAGAAATGAGGTAGAAGTTCTTCTTATTCTTATACTGCTTACTGGGGCCATCTGACCAGAAGTGCACAGTAGTAACTGATGGATATTTAGTCCGTATATCTCTAAGGACAGGATCCATGTGAGTCCAGATTGCTGCTGCATCTTGTCTCTTAGACTCTGACACTGAGCAAAATGCCCCCTTTTCACCCTTGGTGTAATACATTCCAGTATGAAGAGTTAACTGAGGTAAGTTCTGGCCAAAATGGCAAGCCTGAATTTCAGAAGCATATTTACACTTCCATGACTCTGAAAAATCAACATGTACAATTACTGTGTTCTCACTGCATGTTTTAATCAGTTCTCTGTATGCTTTTGCCTGATTGTGAACCAGCACACATGTGTTGTTGTCTCACTTCTAAGTTTCTCCTCATACAGATGAAGCAACTCTGAAAGACTCCCACTATGTAAGTTGAGTTTCATGTTGAAGTGGATCCCACTGGCTGTTTGGTCTTGATCTCGCTCCCACTGCCTCCATTGAACACTGATTCCACTTATCTCTGGAGCCAAAACTGTATGCTTGGTTTTGCACCGTAAACAGGTTCGAAGAAGGCAGGCCTCAGTTGCTGGAGTGCAACAAACTAATTGAAAACTATCCTCCAGTTTGGTTGACTTTAGAGCACCCGATGACATTAGAACCTGAAGCATCAAGTCTGCATTTTCATGATGACGACACAGACATGTACTTCTGTCGGATGCCTTAGGTGCTGTAACATAGAAGGGCCTCAGAGTACAGAAGGATGAGTAACTCAGCTTCATACTCGGGTTCTTCTTGAGAAAGTCACTATGGAGGTTCAGCATTGAGTCTGTTAAAATCATCCTTTGATGTTTCATCTTTTTCCTGGTGATGGTGTCTGTTTTATCTGTTGTCATGCGAGATGAGTTTACAATGAACTCCTTAACAGTCTGGCTGATACGTTGGAGATATGTTGCCTTCTTATGTGTCGTCTGTTTTTTGTCACTCATTAACTTGTAGCTAACACCAAACTGGCGAAGCCTATGAAGAAGCCGATACTTCTTTAGAACCTTGCCTGATAATGCCAGTTGTCTGTGACCTGATTTTTCAACGGCTCGTCTCTGTGCCACAGGAGTTGTATTATTCCTTCTCAGCTCTTGGCAGAGAACATTGTGGAAAAGAAGAGATCTCCTAATGTTGGGGTTCCGAAGTTGGCTTCCCGTTATCATCCTCTCTGTTTCTGTTCGTGGAGAATCTACAATTGTTTTATCTTTTAGTTTGACATTAGACTTTTCTATTTGAGCCTTCTTCTTCCGCCATTCCTGCTTTCTTAGTTTGTGTCGCTCTTTTGTTAATTTCTTAACCTTTTCTTTCAATGCTTTTATCTCCCTTGCGTGTCTTTTCCTGGTTTTTCTCCCCCTCCCTCTCAGCTGCAAGAGCACGCCTGCTTGAAGTAGGCTCCTTAACAGTCTGGTCCAGAGGACTTTCTGGTGGGGTGTCTATTTCATTTAGCCGTCTATTCTGCATAGCTCTGGACCTTTTCTTTGCTTTCCTCCAATACTTTCTGCGGTGCCTCTTTGCTCTTGGTCCTAATTCTCCTATTTGTTTTACTGTTTTGTTTTGGACCCTGTCCTTCCATCTCTGTCTCTCCTTTTCTAACTGGTCTCTTCTGCTTTCTGGGTCACTGTTAATTCTTTCTCTCATTTTTCTCTGGTACTCTCTGTTTCTTTTTCTTTGCTCCTCCACTGACAGTTTTGTCTAGCCATGTCTGCCTACAGTACAGATCAAATATATTAAGATATTTTAAATATATTAATATATTTTAAATATATTAAGATATTTTAAGTCAATCAACATGTATACTTAGATCATATTATCATGCTATGTAGTTGTTATACATTACTTAATGAGTATTTTGGAGCACTTTTCCACTCCTTCAGCTTACATGTCAACACCGTCAGACAAAATATCTGACGGAGTTGACATCTGACGGAGTTGACAAAACAACATGTTTCTACTTAATCATGTCTAATAGATGGTAGCCATTTAGATTTTCCTCATTGCCAGCTGCCACTAAACTAAACCAAAATACCAACTTTTATTTCAAAATCCTTGATTAAAATCATCCCTACTTTGAAGACAGTGTTGACACATAAAAGCTGTGACCACAGGGATTTCAACTTGTTTGCTGAATATTTAAAACAATGTAAAACTTACGAGACCATGTGTTGGACTGCTGCATCCATCAACAGAAAGAAGCCAAAGGGGGTCCTCAGGGTTAAAGCTGACCAAAATATGCCTGATTTATTTCAAATTTGAAAAATATCTGACGGAGTTGACATGAATTGATGACAGATTTTGAAAGGCTGTTGTTAATGTATAAAATAATGCAATGTTTACTTTAAGTATTTTGTGATATTTTATTAAGCCGTCCAATTAACCTCATATTCATATTTGTGCATTTTGGGCATTTTAAAACCCTTTTTTTTTGCAGTTCGATACTGTGACCTCTACAGAGGACGAGTTAATTTGCATGGTCTTTCATAGTACAGTGCCGGTATTTTATAAAATTACTATGAAATAATATAAATATATACAAAACTAAGGGTGTAAACATACACAAGTCTTTCATATCCAACTTTTAAAGCCTTTTTAAATAAAACAATTTATTGCTTTTTAAGGCAAATTGTAACATTTTGATGGGGGACATGTTTTGTCCTTATTTCAAGAATCAGTGACATATATATATATATATATATATATATATATATATATATATATATATATATATATTGTGGCGGGAAGAGCATACGACAGACACAGTGGGTGTGGCGTCAGGCCTCGGAGAGGCTTTTATTAAACCGAAATAATAAAATAGTGTCCAAAGGGATAAAGTGTCCAAAATAAACAGGGGATCTGGTGTCCTCGTCGTGCTCCGGGGTTCGTGACGGGAGGGTAGTGTTCTGGAAGGAAGGGTCCAGGTAAGGGGCGGAGTCCGGCGGCCGCACGCGCTCCCCTCTTGGGTCCGGAGCGCGAGGGGCGGTGGCTTCTTCTAGCGGCTTCGTCCTCCTTCGGCCCGCGGCACTTCCGTGGATTATACGGCCCGGCATCCTGGCCCGTCAGCCGTGTCACAGGTGCGGCACTTGCTCCCTCAATGCTCCCTTCCTGGACCCACGAGGACACCAGCGTGCATGCACGGGGAAGAGACCGGTCTCCCGAGGAGAGGTGCGCTCGGCATATAACAGCGGCGGTGATGAGGCTCCATTCACTTCAGGTGTGCCTCATCACACGCCACCAGACCTGGCTGTTTCCAGCGCCCCTCCTCTCTCACACACCCACTCCCGTCGGGAGCCTGGTGAAGGGCGGCGATTAAGGGACAGGGAGACGCTGATAATTAGGGGGAGGCAGCCGTCTCGTCACAATATATATACACACATTGTGTTATATAGGTTGTGAGATAATGTTTATGGTCTGTGGTATCTCTAGTCTTTCTGACCTTTTAGCCAAAGAAGCACAATACATGTACTGCAGAAACAGACAGTGTTAATTTTGTCAGCTATTTTCAATTTTAGTCTTAGTCCTGTGTTAAATGACCTTGTTAGTTTTTATCATATTTAGTCAACCTTATCCTATTTAGTTTTAGTCAAGTTTTAGTCGACTAAAAGTCTCAACATTTTAGTCTAGTTTTAGTCAAAGAAAATCTACCCTCGGTTTCACAGACAAGGCTTAAGCCTAGTCCCAGATTAAAATGTAAATCTGAGCTGTTTCAACTGAAAGAAACTTGCACTGATTGATCTTGAAATATGTCATTGCCCTTGTTTTGTCTCAAGATGCACACCAGTAATGTTTTTTTTTCTAAGGCATGTTTATAAAAATTACTTTAATGTCCTAATTGAACTATGGCCTAATCCTGGCTTAGTCTAAAACCAGCCCCTAAAGTATTTTAGTCTAGTTTTAGTCGATGAAAACTTTTTTTTTTTTTAAGATTATTATTAATTAACCGTACAGCAGTATTAATTTGCAATGAGGAGCAAGCGCGTGCGCATGGTTGCCAGATTGCTTAAAATAAGCAAACCACCGGGCAGAAAATGTATCCTTAGAACAGCGAAGCGTTGATTCGGGGATTTGAACTCTTGATATCTGGCAACTGCACTCATGAAAGCTCGCGTAGTAGAGGCATGTAGAGCAGTCCACAATAACATTTTCCCTGCGTCCCAATGTGTATACTATCCACCCTATCTGCCCTAAATAGCAGGGCCGTAACCACTGTAGACATTGAGGGGGACAAGTCCCCCCCAATAATTTGAAATGGCTAAATTAATTTAATGTTAGTCAACTGTTTTACAATAGAAATGTTAAATGACTGACCGTATATTCAGTACAGCAAACTACTCGACGTTTTCTCAAATATGCCCATTTTCAGAATGAGCTTTATTGGCCAAGTATGTTTACACATACAAGGAATTTGTTGTAGTCACAGAAGCTCCACAGTGCAACAGAAAGAAGCAACAGGACAGGACACAGATAATAAAAGAATAATATACAAATATCCAAATAGGCAATGTACAAAACAGCAAAAACACAATATATAATATAGACAATTATGTATGTACAGGTCAAGTATGTGCAAATTTTAAATGAGAAAATAAAATAAGTGAGTGTGGTGAATGGATAATGTATAATAGTTGTGTGTTCCACGTTTATTGTCGAGTGTTCATGAGATGGATTGCCTGAGGGAAGAAACTGTTCCTGTGTCTGGTCGTTCTGGTGCACAGAGCTCTGTAGCGTCAACCAGATGGTAACAGTTCAAAGAGGGAGTGTGCTGGATGTGAGGGGTCCAGAGTGATTTTGCCAGCCCTTTTGCTCACTCTGGATAAGTACAGTTCTTGGAGAGTGGGGAGGGTTGTACCAATGATTCGCTCAGCAGTCCGGACTACCCTCTGTAGTCTTCTGATGTCAGATTTGGTAGCTGAGCTGAACCAGACAGTTAATGAAGTGCAGAGGATGGATTCAATGATGGCAGAGTAGAACTGTTTCAGCAGCTCCTGTGGTCGGTTGAACTTCCTCAGCTGGCAAAGAAAGTACAACCTCTGCTGGGCCTTTTTGACAATGGAGTCTATGTGAATATCCCACTTCAGGTCCTGGGTGATGGTGGTGCCCAGGAATCTGAATGACTCCACTGCAGTCACAGTGCTGTTCATGATGGTGAGTGGGGGGAGAGCAGGGGGGTTTCTCCTGAAGTCCACAATCATCTCCACAGTTTTGAGCGTGTTAAGCTCCAGGTTGATAAGACTGCACCAGACAGCCAGCTCCTTAACCTCCTGTCTGTAAGCAGACTCGTCACCGTCCTGAATGAGGCTGATCAGTGTGGTGTCATCTGCAAACTTCAGGAGCTTGACAGAGGGGTCTTTAGATGTGTAGTCATTCGTGTAGAGGGAGAAGAGCAGTGGGGAGAGAACGCAGCCCTGAGGAGCTCCAGTGCTGATGGTGTGGGTGTTGGATGTGAATTTACCAAGCTTTACTGACTGCTGCCTGTCTGTCAGGAAGCTGTTGATCCACTGACAGACAGAGGTGGGGACGGAGAGCTGAATTAGTTTATTCTGAAGGGTGTCCGTGATGATGGTGTTAAAAGTGGAGCTGAAGTCCACAAACAGGATCCTCACATAAGTCCCTGGTCTGTCCAGATGCTGCAGGATGAAGTCCCATGTTGACTGCATCATCCACAGACCTGTTTGCTCTGTAGGCAAACTGCAGGGGGTCCAGTAAGGGCTCAGTGATGTCCTTCAGATAAGCCAAAACCAGTCTTTCAAATGATTTCATGGCCACAGACGTTAGAGCCACAGGTCTGTAGTCATTAAGTCCAGTAATTTTGGGTTTCTTTGGGATGGGGATGATGGTGGAGCATTTGAAGCATGAGGGGACTTCACACAGCTCCAGTGATCTGTTGAAGATCTGTGTGAAGATGGGGGCCAGCTGGTCAGCACAGGTTTTTAGGCAGGCTGGTGACACACCGTCTGGGCCTGGTGCTTTTCTTCACTGATCTGAATTGTAGGTGTGGGGGAGAGGGGGGTTGCTGGAGGTGTGAATGGTTGTGTGGAGAGGTGTTCAGGGCGGGTGTGGGGTGATTTTTCAAAACGGCAAAAAAACTTGTTCAAGTCGTCCGCCAGTTGTTGATTCTCCAGAGTGCTGGGGGATGGTGTCTTGTAACTGGTGATATCTTTCATACCTTTCCACACTGAAGCAGGATCACTGGAAGATAATTTTTTCCTTAGCTTGTCAGAATAATTCCTCTTTGCCACTCTGATCTCCTTTTCCAGTGTGTATTTGGCCTGTTTGTACAAGACTTTATCCCCCTTTCTGTAAGCATCTTCTTTGGCCTGACGGAGCTGTCTGAGTTTTGCTGTGAACCATGGTATGTCGTTGTTGTAGATTAAATGAGTCCAGGTAGGAATGCACATATCCTCACAGAAACTGATATAAGATGTTACAGTCTCTGTGAGCTCGTCCAGATCGGTGGCAGCGGCTTCAAAAACAGACCAATCAGTGAGAGAGAAACAGGCTTGTAAATCCCGCTCTGTTTCATTAGTCCATCTTTTAACATTTCTTAATAAAGGCTTTGCAGATTTAAATTTCTGCCTGTAGGTCGGAATAAGATGAACCAAACAGTGATCAGAGAGTCCTAAAGCTGCCCGTGGGACAGAGTGATATGCGTCCTTTATTGTTGTGTAACAGTGATCCAATATATTACTGTCTCTGGTGGGACATGTGATGTGCTGTCTGTATTTTGGCAGTTCGCAAGAGAGATTTGATTTATTAAAGTCCCAGAGAATTATTAAAACAGAGTCCGGGTGTTGTTGCTCACTCTCTGTGATCATATCAGCAAGTTTCTGTAAAGCTGTGCTCACATGCACTTGCGGAGGAATGTAAACACCCGCGAGAATGAAAGAACAAATCTCCCGCGGCGAGTAGAACGGCTTGCAGTTAATGAAGAGCGTTTCTAGATCTGAACAGCACATCTTCTTTAACAGTTACATCTGTACACCACCTCTCATTGATGTAAAATTTCACCGTTGATTCCGCGTCCCGATCTGCTCTGATCAGCTGGAAATTAGGCAGATGAATCGCGCTGTCGCCATTTAGCCAGGTTTCCGTGAAACACAGGGCAGCAGAGTTAGAAAAATCCTTGTTTGTCCGGGAGATCAGAAGGAGTTTGTCAGTTTTGTTGGGTAGAGAGCGGAGATTCGCCAGATGGATGCTAGGCAACGCCGTTCGAAATACGCGCTGTCTGAGCTTCACGAGCGCGCCGGCTCGCTTCCCCCGCCTGCGCCTCCTGTAGCGTTTGACCAGAGCTACGGCTCCGCCAACTACAATGTCCAGCAAAACGTCCGAAAAAACTAAATCCGGTAAAAGATTTTGTGGTGTGTTCTGCCGAATGTTCAGCAGGTGATCCCTGGTAAAACTGATCGTATTTGAAAAACAAAAACAGTACAAACACTGAAGAGCAACGCACAATAGCTGCCATCATCGGCGTCATCTTTTGATTTCTTTACCAATGACTTGTACATATGGGTAAAGTCATTTTAGACACTTCCAAAACTGTTGCAACAGAGATGGAAATACAATTTTTAAATACATGAATTATGTTCCCATCGTTGTTGCCACAGATTTGGAAGTGCATTTTTCTGTTCTAAAGAAGGGGGTGTCCCAATACTTTTGTCTGTATAGTGTATGTACAAGTCATTGGTGTTTGGTGATGAGTTTTTGGCTCAAGGTCTGCATTTACAGTCACACCAGAGGTGTTAAACTGGGATTAGGATTTGGTTTTATGCAGGCCAGTCAAGTTCTTCCACACTGACTGAATCAATCATTTCTTTTTGAACCTTGCCTTATACACAGAGGCATTGTCATGTTAGAATAGAAAAGGGTCCTGTCCAAACTCTTGCTATAATATTAGAAGCACACAATTTCCTAGAATATCATTATATGCTTTAACATTAAGATTTGTACTCATAGAAATTACTAAAGTAGTCAAACCTGTTCATTAGAAGGGGGCGACCCAATACTTTTGGCAATATAGTGTATGTGTGTGTGTGTGTGTGTGTGTGTGTGTGTGGTTGGTCCCCCCCAAAGTTCAAGACATGGTTACGGCCTTGCTAAATAGTATTGAAAATTACTACTATCACATAGAATTTAGGATGGATAGTATGCACACAGGCTTTGTCTCCTTTTTTGCCGAAAATAAAGAAAATAGGTTTTTGGTAAAGTTTTTATCTTTTTGAATACATTTTAGTCTTGTATTATATCATCAATGAAATTGCATGTTGATATAGTCTTAGTTATCGTTTATTGACCTTATTGTTGTCTCGTCTTCGTCTCGTCTTTGTCATGGGAAAAAAGCTCATCAACAAACATTTTTCGTCATAGTTTTCGTTAACGAAATTAACACTAGAAACAGAGCAACTGACAGCATCTGAGGTTCAGGATGGACTGCAGGGCCCTTCCTCTTTTAATCTGTATATTTAATCGTCAAAGCTCTCTAAAGCAGGTCACAGTGTGTTTTACTCTTGGATTATGTTCCGATCTTGTGAATCCATTAAATAAAACAGCTTCACAATTGAAAGGCAACATTGGTAATTTAGCGGCTTACAACTGTGGTGTGCTGCACTCCCATCTGTCCACATGTGCAGACATATTGCTCAAACCACACTGGGTTGCCATTACTATTATCATTACATCTTCCTTTTTTTTTTTTTTTTTTTTTTTTTTAAATACACAAATAACAATCATGAATCTTAGCCACACTTAATTCATAAAGAACATAATTTACACACTACTAATAAATACAAATAAATATTTCAGCATGTTTCAATAAGTCTCACAGGGCATTTCCGTACACGAACAGATCTTCTCTTCTCAGAATTTGCTCTGTTTGTTCTGACTCAGCAGGCACATCTTTCAACAAATGTTGACAATTTCTCCTTAACACAGCACCATTTGGCATTTCAACATTGTAAGACTTTGGTTGAATCGGTTCAAGAACAATGCCTTTCTGATTCCAGATACTGGATTTATCTTTGAATCTAACCTCCTCGCAACACAAAGCTCAGGCAACTGGTGAGTTCCTTTATCGTAATACGACTTCTGTTTAGCCCTTTGCTGTTCTTTGTATTTCTTGACTTTCTCACCGTGTCGTGTTAACACAGGCAAATAAGAATGAAGACGTCGACCCATCAGAAGATATGCCGGTGAGTATCCACATTCAAGAAAGAGGTGTACTACGATAAACAAGCAGTCCCATATAAAAACTACTTCCATTATTCTCTTTACTATTCCAACAGACTTTTCCACAAGACCATTGGACTGCGGAAAATGTGGACTAGAAGTTGTATGTTTAAAATCCCATTCTCCTGCAAAGCTCCGAAAGCTGGCATTAATAAATTGAGGGCCATTATCAGTAAAGACTTCCTTTGGTACTCCATGTCGAGCAAAAATTTACTTCATGCATGAGATAACATTTTCTGTTGTAATTGTGCTTAACATACACACCTCAGGATAAAATGAATAATAGTCAGTAACAAATAGGTAATTTTTTCCATGACGTAAAAATGTCTGCACCTACTTTTTGATATGGTCTTTCAGGTGCTGGATGTGGTTGTAGAGGCTCTCTTGGATTACTATATTGATGTTTAACACACGGCTGGCATTTTGACACAACAGTTGTAATGTCTTGATTGATTCCAGGCCAATACATGACCTCACGAGCTCTCTTCTTACACTTCTCAATGCCTAAATGGCCTTCATGGATTTTCACCAACATCCTATATCTCAGACTTCTGGGAATCACTATTTTATTTCCTTTATACAGAATTTCATCACAAACAGACAATTCATCCTTGCAGTTCCAAAACTCATACACCTCTGCAACACAATTTTGTTTTTTATCTGGCCAGCCATTCATGACATACTGTTTCACCTGTTGGAGTCTCTTTAACAATTAACTTCATCTTTGAGTCAGCGACAGGCAAGGTTTCCAGAACCATGTTCACATATGCTTGAATATCCTCAGTCAATTTCTCACTAGACAAGACCCCCCCCCCCCATCTGAGGGTTGTCCCCCTAAAATATGATTAAAAACCACGCTATGTATTGTAAATAACAATGTTTTTTTACTTTAAATAATTGTGTAAGTAGTAAAACAACACAAATGGGGCAAAAATGCGTTTTAAGTTTAGAAACATTTTGAGTCTCCCCCTCTCTTGCCTCATAGTGCTTTGGTTCAAATGCCTACCTTGCTTTCCTCTTATACATCACCTACACAAGTCCTGTGAGAGAGAACGAAGTCAACAGTTGTGGAACTAAGGCTGTCAAGGCTATTTTATTCACTTAAACATCGGATGGATTGATTATTTTCTCTTTAATACAGATGATGCCAATGTATTTTTCGATGTGTCCGCTATGTTAGCAATAATAACATTACCTGCTTGACTGAAAGGGTTGCCAGGTTTTCACAACAAAACCCGCCCAATTGCTACTCAAAACTAGCCCAAAACCTGCAAACTAACCGTGTTTCAAGGGGGTCCCCTGGTAAAAATCATGTTCCGGGGGATAAAATACTCGTTACTGGGGTCACTTCAACCCGCAGACATGAAAAACAACTCACAGTAACAGTGATAAAGTAGCCCAATTCCACGGGAAAACCGTGGACATGGCAACACTGTGACGGATAGTAATGTTTACAATGGATGTGACCGCTGTCGCAGCGCGACCACAACAGCTTGATGTTGTCTAATTTGGCACGGGTCTCCCTGCTGCACTAATAGTAGTAAGGCTTTCCTCGGTGTATACATATCCTTACAAGTACAATTTTAGCTGTATTATTTGTGTCCCCTTCAAAAATTGCTCTTGAGAAATGTTATGTGGAATCTAGTAATAAACATTTCATATCATAAATCAAATATCAAAGACACAATGTGACGATTCAGAAGCAAAAATGGACACCCCTGCTTTAAATGATAATCATTAGTTATGAAAGTTTTGCACTGTTAAACCTAGGTCGTCCAAAAAAAATTTTTTTTATAAAAAATAAATAAATAAATCCTAGGACTGTATGAGAGGTAAAATACTTTTCTCACAGATCCATTGATAAGCATCATTACATTTAACATCATGCCACCCTAATACATTAGGGTTATTATTTAAATAAGTCACAGCACAGTTCTCTAAACTTCCTCCTTTTGGCTCTCTTATTTCTCCACTGGATGCCCAGAACCTGCAACAACAGATCAGCATTAGATGTTCAGTGCTGCTTTCTGTGTGATATGATACCGACAGTAAGAATCATTCATTACATAATAATCAGTTCAGTTCAGTGATTTCTTACCCTGAGGTCAGTGTGCTGCCATCAACCCATTTCCAAGTGCCCTCTTCATCAGCATCAGTCACACCAATCCAGAATTCTCTTTTATCATTAATTTTCATAACAAAATCCTAAACAGTTAAACCAATTACATGTTTATATCATAGATCAATAATATACACATTTCATCTGAACATCTCTGACTTAGCAACTAAACACCACAAACACAGAGAGTATCTTTCACTCACTTGTTCCTCTCTGTTGTTTATGATGATCAGATCTGCTCCTCTCTTCTTACAGTCTCGTCTGCTCTCAGTCCAGTTCTTCCTCTCATTGGACATGTAGTAAAAACTGGATTGATAGTAAATCAATTTTTCTGTAAACAACAAGGTCAAGTATTTCCATTTACTCTTACCCACCTGTATCTTCTAGTAGATAGTTTACTCAATGACTGTACTGTATAGTGTATACCAGGCCCGGATTGGCTAATCGGTAGCACCGGGAGCATTCCCGGTGGGCCGGTCCGGTCTGTTTTTTTGGCCGCGAGAGCCTGTGTTGTCATGCCACTGGGTTGAGCTATGCTGTTCCTAGGCTGCCTGCACTCATAGCAGCCCCACTCTTTTTATTTATTATTTTCTCACAGCCCATATTATTTTCACCAGACTATCAGTAACAAATTCTCAGTTGATAACTAATCATTCTTTTTGTGCAAATCATTGTTTTATTTGTGAAAGTAGGAGTTTGAGGAAGGCTTTAAGACCAAGCGGAATTCTTTGCGGGCTGCTCCCTAGCAGGACTCGCGCCAACTTCACCCTAAAAGGGATAGTTCACCAGAATTCTGTCCCAAATTTTTGTTTCTTTTTGCAAGCTTGTGAGCGTTTGATGTTGTGTGGGAATTCTGTCATGAAAATGTATGTCTTTTACTCACCCTCAAGTAGTTCCAAACCTGTATGAATTTCTTTGTTCTGCCGAACACAAAGGAAGATATTTTGAAGAAAGTTTGTAACTTTTGGGGGCACCATTGACTTCCATAGTAGGAAAAAAAAATACTATGGAAGTCAATGGTGCCCCAGAACTGCTCTGTTTCTCACATTCTTCAGAATATCTTCCTTTGTGTTCAGCAGAACAAAGACATTCATACAGGTTTGGAACTACTTGAGGGTGAGTAAATGATGACAGAATTTTCATTTTTGGGTGAACTATCCCTTTAAGGTCATTACACACCGAGTCCGAAATGTTCGCGTGCGTTTTTTCGTATTCGTCATACTTTCCTATGAAAATGCTTGCTACGGATGCGAAAACGCAGAAAATCGAACCTGATCTGAATTTTTTTTATGACGGATGAAAGTTTTGGAGGCAGTGTGTAAACGTGATTGACACAACGTGAGGTCGTATTTATTTTTTAACGTGCGAAAATTTCAGACTCAGTGTGCAATGGCCTTTAATCGTTCGCTTATTTTACAAAATAAGTTTGGGGCGAATGCAAACAACTTATTGATCATGAGCCCAACATCCAGCACGGCAGGAAAACATTTAATCTGCCTGAGGGAAGATGTCTTTAATTGTAAGTTAATGCTGTTAAATAGAGAGGGAAAAAAGGCATTACAAAAAAATTAAAAATACTTCTAGCGTAGGCTATTCTCACACTTGGACCTCATTATTGAAGTACAAATCCAAGCACCAGAAGCGGCCCACACTCTACAAGTTTTCTTTAATTGAAAAATATGCATTTTCATTCATGCAAAGGCTATAGTTGCAATAGTATTTTAGTTCAAAACTTTCAGTGCCATTGTTTAAAAAAATGCTTGATTGACTGACGTTTCATAGACCTTCAGTTGTTACACTTTCAAATTACATGCCAGTATTTCAATCATGACAACTCTCAGAAAAGTGTAGCATGGTGATGGATATGACAATGTAAATGTATTTGGTCTTGGCAGAATAGATCTGCTAAACTGCTGCTGAATTGCTGCTGCTGTTGGTTACTGCTGTAGTTGTAGATTATTGCTGCTGCTGCTGCAAGCAAGTACAGGAACTTGCTACTGCCAATGCATATGGCGATACGGTGCCATGAGTATTTAAGACATACTGCTGCTGCACAAATAGCATGTACAATAACCCCCCAACAAAGCTGGAGAAGAAAACAAAGCAATTAATTATGTATGCGCTGCTGCTATACAATAATATGCTTAAATCATCCTTATAGGCAGAAGGGATATAAAAGATAAACCCCCCCCAGAACAAGCAGATCTATTGCCAAGACATGTACTGCTGCTGCTTCGGAGAGCCGTGAGACCGTGTGTTTGCTATCTATGTGAGCCTGGGCCAGCTTTGCCGAATGGCTTAACACTAGTGAACTATTGCTGTGTGTACCTGGTCGGTTGACCAGATAGCTTAAACTTGTGACCGGAGTTAAATGCGTTTCTGGGCTAATGAAGCCCGGATAAATTAACTAGTGGCTTAACAATGTGAACCTGGGTGATGTACCCTTAGGTTTATTTAACTAATGACCTAAATAACTATGTGAGTCTGAGCCAATAGCTCAAACTTACCAAGGTAGAAACGCGCACTGTGTGTGTCATTAACAATCACGCTGCAGGCTGATAGATGAAGTAACCCCCAGCAACCACCTGACTCAGGCTCGGGTGGCCTGAGCAAATAGTTTTAAAATTGTCTTTAAAGAGTTGTAATTTTTTTTTTTATTATTATTATTATTATTTTATTTATTTATTTATTTTTACATTCATCAATGTTACTGCAATGGAAATACTTACCTTTAACTTATTAATAGCTAACAAAATATTTAGCAAAATAATAAATCACTGTACACCCTGTAGTTGTGGTGTCATATGCCCAGGACTAATTCTGCCTCAAAAGCAGCTTCTCATTTATTTTGATAATTTAAATTATTTATATTGCATATTAAGAACAATAATGTTTGCATTGTATGAACACATCATTGCTAAATGCATGGCTCATTCCAGAATGGTCTTGAGCAAGACACTACAGTGACTATATTTAAATGGAGTTGTCTGCTTTTAAATTAATTGTATCCAAATTAAAATTGCTACATAGAAATGCTGTGTATGCTGCTGAGAATCTCAATGACTGAATGCCTATGCAAGCTGCTGCTACTGCGCAAGAGACTGAACTGCTGAGAGCTCCATTAATTAGGCATATAAGCAGCTAGGCGAATGCCTACTTTACTCTAACACGGAGTCTATGCCAGACGCGAGCGGCACAACATAAGTCAATAGACCCGTTACTGTCATGATATGTAATAGTTCATCCCACTTCTGACACCAATTCAAAACAAAACACAAAGAAATGCTAGTCCTACGGAGCTTCCAAGTCTCCCAACCAAAACAGCCAGTGGACGTATTGTCACCAAGCCAAGAAGGCTTGTTGAGGAGTAGCTATGAGCTTTGTGATGCCTGTTCAGGTGCAATAGTTTAAAGGACAATATAGAAGCGGTTAAAGAAAAAAACAAAACAAAGGAATGTAAAAACGTGTTTATAATCAAGAAAGATGTTATGTGATACCAAGTGTAACCCAGGTTACTAGTGGGTAGTAGCAGAGACAGAATAATAGAGCAAATAATAACCTCAAAAGGATGAAAAGTGCAGCGAGAATAAATATGTACCTGTGATTGAATAAAATATTTATGAACATAAATCTTTATAAATGAAAAATATTGAGGATCATGATCTCATCCAATGAAAACGCATTTTGAATGACGTCATTACGTCTTCCGCTATCGCGGCAATTTTACAACGCAGTGCGTTCCAGATCTTTCTTTTCTCTGTGAACTTGAGATGAGAGCAGATGTCCGTCGCTGCTCTAAGAGATTCAGTGCTTCAGAATTTAATATAAACAACGACTGAGAGAAAAGCAGGGTGTGTCTGAGAGTGATATCTTCAAACGTGGATCATCGGGAGTTTTCCGGATTTTTCATATGTACATTTGAACGAGTTTCCTTGTGTGAACCTTTCCTGGATTGTGAACTGTCTCAACTCTCTTCTGTGTGCGTAACGGTGGAGTTGGACTGGCGAGCCACCCGTTGACTGGAGTTTGTGAACATTCCTGTTTTGAAAGAGCACAGAAATTGAACTTATTCATCTTCAAATGGTAGGAGTGGAATTTTAGACTTTACCCAACAAACACATTTACGTTGTGGCAACGTCGCTGCCACGTTCCATTTTTACTGTGCCAACGTTGCAGTCTACATGCTCGCGACATTGTAGCAACGTTGAATTGTAAGACGCGAAAGGGCTGTAGCAACGTTGTTGCGCGACGTTCAGCAACTGCGAGATACGACGTTCCGACCACATTTATTTTTAAACCAGATTATAAATATTATATTACCTTTTCTGCGTCTTATTTTTTATGTATTTATTTTTTGTGGTGAATCTCTTAAAAATCACACGCAAGATGAATATGTAACACTTTTTTAAATACTGTTAATCATTAAT
This sequence comes from Schizothorax lantsangensis, assembly GCA_027422415.1. Classification (NCBI taxonomy): domain Eukaryota; kingdom Metazoa; phylum Chordata; class Actinopteri; order Cypriniformes; family Cyprinidae; genus Schizothorax; species Schizothorax lantsangensis. The sequence goes on along the minus strand of CM049840.1, from coordinate 883,215 downwards.
TGTTCTTTTTAACGTAAAACCTACTAGGAAACTTTAACGAGGAAAAATGCCATACAAGTTCATATAATCCAACTTTATTAAAACATTGCAAACATATAATTACACTACCAAAACATACATTTGAAAAAAAAAGTACATTAATATAGAGTATATTAATTATATTTAGCTCAAATATAATAGACTACAAATAAAAAAAGCATAAAAAGGGCATTTGAGAACATTTGCTGAACAAAAGAAAAGCAGCTGAGACAGTCAGCAGGTCACCGGCCGATGAGGTGGACTCGGGACTGGAGAAAACGGGGGACGGGAGCACAGACGAGAAGGTCGGTAGACATCAACAGTCCAATAAAGATAAACAAATCCAGAGGGAAAGGGCAAGCGAAGAAACCAGTCGGCAGGCACAAGTCAAAACCAGGCAGACAGTCCGGGGACAGAGAATGATGGGCGGCAGGCACAGGTAAAACTGGGCAGAGAACAAGACGGAGCAAAATCAAATAGTAAGCCTCCGATATAGGAGGACACAAATAGGATCTTGATATGACAGGACAGGCCACATGTATAGCATGAGCAGACAGAAGAAAATAATCTAAAACGAAAATAGTAAAAACGAAACCGAGCACACTATAGCAGAGAAATGGATAAAACTTTACAATACGGTGACACTATATGCATTAATTCATGCTTAAACTAATGCACAGATAGTCATGAGTTAATGTATAACTCATGAAGAACTAAACCATTTATTAACAATTACTGCATCAGCAACAAATGAGCATTCTATATGATTCATAGATTAAGTAATCAATAAATTGTTATTAGTTAAATGTGTCAAAGTATTAATTCCCTAATGACATATTACATTAACTAATAGTGTCAATTCATATGTTAATTACAACAATGGGTTGAAGCATGCATTTCAACTTCCAGTTGTCTGCTTTAATTAATCATTAGCTAATGATTTGCATGGGTATCATTATGTTGTGACTTTACTTGTTGAGGCACATGACTAACTAATTCAAAATCTATAATCACAATGACATATTACTTAACAATTAGTTAATAGTTCTATTGCCTCAACAAGTAAAGTCATAACGGTAACACTTTATTTTAGGGTCTCTTAACTAGTTGCTTATTAGCATGCATATTACTACAATATTAGCCATTTATTAGTTACTAATTAAGCACATATTAATGCCTTATTCTACATCCCTAATCCTACCCAATAACTAAACTTAACAACCACCTTACTATTAATAAGCATCCAATTAGGAATTTATTGAAGGAAAAGTCGTAGTTAATACTAAATAAGTGTTCCTTATTCTAAAGTGTTACCGTCATAACATAATGATACCTTTGCAAATCCTTAGCTAATGATTAATTAAAGCAGACAACTGGAAGTTGAAAGGGATGGCTTCGACCCAATGTGGTAATTAACATATGAATTTACTTCATTAGTTAATATAATGTGTTATTACGGAATTAATACATTATGACACATTTAACTAATAACAAGTTATTGATACTTAATCTTAGAATCATATAGCATGTTCATTAGTTTCTGATGCAGTAATCATTAATAAATGGTTTAGTTCTTCAGGAGTTATACATTAACTCATGATTCGCCGCACTGTCTCTCCATAGTTTGGTCCTCCAATTGTAGAAAGGTATTTAACCTGAATTTAATTTAAATGGAATTGTCAATTCCTATGCATACACACAGAAAAGTTCAGCTGCAAATAAGAATGTCAAATTCTTAACCGTTTTTCTTTGGAGCTCTTCGTCCACCCTCAGCTTATCCTCAAAGGAGAGCAAGTCAGGTAACTGACCAATAGACGGGATAGGGTTCTCTGGCCCTGTGTCTTCTTCTCTTGTCTGAAGTAGCCGCCGAAGCAAGAGAGAATGCTCTTCCTGTTTTGCAATTATTTTATCCAGTTTCATGAGGACATTTAACTGGAAATCTGTAAAATAATATCAGTTTGTAAGAACTACTGTTGGTTTGATATTTTTTATATGTATAAAACTTTTATACATAAAGGTTTATATAAAATATAAAACCTCTTATAAATATTATGGAGTTATTAATATTACTTACTGTTATTTGATGTACAATTTTGCCCATTTGAATTGAAGTCATCTGAAAACCGAGCAAGTTTAAAAAAAAAAATCAAACACATACAGTACACATACAAAGAATATTTACTTAAAGGGATACTCCACTCAAAAATGAAAAAAAAAAAAAGACTCATGACTTGTTTGTTTTTGAAGCATTTCTGTTCATCTGAAAAAAAAACAATGATGGTTACCCCAGTTGATGAATCAATGTGTCCTGAAGCAAAACATTTGCAATAAGTAGCGCCCTCTATGCTTGCATCACTTCTCATACAAGTTTTATGATGCAACTTACATCAATGGTTTATACTTTAAGTTTAAAATACTAATATTTTTCTCACATATGCCTATCAATTTGCTTCAGAACACACTGATTCATCAACTGGGGTCATATGGATTAACGTTATGTTTGTTTAGTGTGTTTTTTCACAAATCAACTTTGGCGTCCTATTTACTTGCTTTATATAGACTCACAGAGGTGGATTATTTTTCTAAAAATCTCAGTTTGTGTTCCACAGAAGGGAGAAATAAAGTCATATATACAACCCCAAATGAGAAAAAGTTGGGATGTTTTAAAATGCCATGAAATTGAGAATCTGTGGTTTGTTAATTATCTTTGTCTTTTATTTAATTTACAAAAGTACAAAGAAAATACTAACAATGCTTTCACTGACCAACTTAAATGCATTTTGTAAAAACAAAGAAATTTTGATTTTGATGGCTACAATACTTAAAAAAGTTGAGACAGAGGCAAAATAAACATGACAGAATATAGAATATACTAATTAAACTGTTTTGAGACAGTTCACAGGCAGGTCATTTGGTAATAGGTGAGGGTATCATGTTTGGGTATAAAAGGAGCATTTTAGTCTTTGCAAGCAAAGTTGGATCATGGCTTATCACAAATTTCAAAATTTGTTTACATTTACAAAATACAATTAATTTGGTCAGTAAATTCATTGTAAATCTTTTCTTTGTACCTTTACAAGGAATTCTGCAGCAAGATCATTTAACTAAACAAAATACATTTTAATTTTCACAGACTTGATTTTGATGTTATTGAATTTTACAAAACGTCCCCATTTCAGATTGGATTTGTACATCTGGGATGGCATGAGGTTGAGTAAATAATGGGAAATTTTTCATTTTTGGATGGAGTACCCGATTTAACATTACTTACAATTTTGTCTTTGAGTATCTGTCCAGCTTCCATTGCCACTGGCTGTCCAGGCTGATTCTAAGCAAAAAAATGTCAAATTTGTATGCAAAACTTATTAAAAATTATCAGGCCTCACAATAGCACTTCATACATTTTGAGGTTTTCAAAATAGACTCGAAGCCATTAGTGCTCTGTCATGATAAAATTTTGCATCAAAGATAAAATGTAACATACTATGTTGGTGTTGATCCACATTTGAATTATGTTCATGACTCCATTCTTGCATTCTTGGTGCTACAGAAGAGACATAATTGTGATTCTCTAATATAAACAATATTTAAATACATTACATTTACAAGTTCGATAAGACAAATGCTGCTTTCACACATTAAACACAGTAACTGCTGCAAAACCAGTGATCCTAGACTTCTGGGGGCCCTACGCAAAACCGTGTTGGGGGGGTGAGTTATGAATGAATGAAGCACCTTTGTCCGTGTTCACTCCGTGTTGAATCGCGCTCACAGAAAGCGCTTGAGATACAGTGTCTCTTACGCTTTTATTAGTCTCGAGCAAGAGACTGTAGGCTATGACATTCACGTAACATGATTTGACTGATTTTTACGTAGAAAGGGTGACAGTGCACAGCATTGAAAGAAATTAACATTCATGTTTTCATAACCGCTGGCCAAATTCAAAAACAAAACTAAAATTAAATCATCTTTGAAAGCAAGGGGGCCCCCTGGTGTTTCGGGGCCCTACGCAGCTTGTGTTCTTTGCGTATAGGGAGGATCGGCTCTGTGTAAAACTGCCAGATTGCTATTTCCAGTAATTCTACCATATCTGCTGTTCACAAAGCAACACATTTTCTTTCCTCTTTTTACCATTTATAATTTTTCAATAAAATATAAATAAAATAAATGAAAGAAGAGAAGGATAAAGAAAGAAAGAAAGAAAAAAATGGAATAGACGTGGTGGATAATAAAATTACACTTAAATGTTGTGGCATCATTGACTGAGTGCTATCACGTAATGTACAGCTTATATGTATGCCCCCTGGCATCTCTGGATCAATGACATATTAATAATTACATCAACAATTAAATACTGATTAATTTTGTGATGTTTATCATTATCATCAGTTATGTCCATCAGAGCTTTTGACTGATTCAAAACAGAACTTTTTAATTTTTTTATACAAGCATCAAAACAGTAATTTACAAATTATAACTTCTTATTCTGGACAATTGTCACAACTGATATAATGATATTTTTCAAAAAGATCATCTACCAAATGTCAATAATTTGGTAAATTGCTCATAATTTCTGAAAAAGTTGCATGTATCTTGCCTTCGATTTGATATGTCATAACCCTATGTCCTTCACTCTGTCATCCCAGTTTGGTGTAATGAAGAAATCTAAAAAGGAATATTTAATTTGTGTTAGTACAATTACATGTTTAATAAATATTCTGTACTGGCTATAAGATACAGCTTTTGCCTTTGTAGTGGAAATTGTATGCCATTCAAACTAATAAACAAACAAACAAACAATACCTAAATGTTGTGGCCTCATTGAATGGGTGCTATCGGTATGGATAGCTGCTCTGTAACCCCCTGGCATGTTTGGATCATTGAGATATTAATAAATTACAGGGCTGCAATCATTTTTGATAAATGGTGTATTGTGTAAATCTGCTTATCTTCATTATTATTGATACTTACCACAAAATCCAGCTCTTGTCTGTGATGGCTCAGGTGCTAAAAAAAAAAGAAAGATTTATATCATCGTAATAATACCGTTGTTATAAACAAATGACAACAATATTAATTGTTTACTGTAAATAAATGTATTGGTGTGGCCCAATGGTTTACAAATTAAAAAAAATTCAATTTTATTGTACTTTCAGATGAGTTCCTTCTTGGTTCCTTTGTTCTCGGTGGAGAGGGAAGGGTTGTTATTTTTGCTGGTGGCCTGGTGTTGATATTACCTAAAACTATTTTATTAAATTTAAGTTTTTATCATTTAATTACTTTATAAACCAAACAAGATATGTGAATTCATAAACATACTGTCTTCAATATCTGTGATATCATTATCTGACTCTAAAAGGCGTAAAGGTGGTCTCTTCAGCCTGGTTAGCCTTTTCTCAGTGATGGAGGAGTCTGAGAGTTCAGGACACAAGGTGATTTGAGCTTTTCTCATGAGCTTATGGGCTGTCATGTAGTCAACTAAAGAAAACATTTTTTTTTTTAGTTGGCATTGAAAGGTACAACAATGTATCAAAGTATCCACCTTATTTTACCCGTAAGAGCTGTTGTGGCCATTTGTAAATTTAATGTGTATGGCTTCTGGTCTCATCCGCTTCCAGCTGATTTTTATCTGTACAAATCAGCTTGCTTTGCTGCATAATATTGCAAACTTGTGTTTCTTACCATATTATTTTAATGTAATGACTTAATTATAAACACACTGGTTTGTAGCAAAGTTTTACCCTTTACTGTACTTTGATATTCTTCTCAATATTTCCCTACAGTGGCTAATGAATCGGAAATTGTGCACATTCACAGAAAACAGCTTACTTGCGCACTGAACAATAAGGTGAAAAGAGTGAAGTAAAACCAGAATATCCAAAAAGGAGTGTGTAAAATGTAAAAACAGTACAGCCAGAAAAATAAGCAAATATATGTGACCCTGGACCACAAAACCAGTCTTAAGTCGCTGGGTACTTGTAGCAATAGCCAAAAATACATTGTATGGGTAAAAATTATTGTGTATTAATCATTATCTCAAAAGTCAAAATCTGGGTAATATTTGACGTACCTGAGGATTTAAAAACTCTGTGGACTTGTAGTCTGTTCCACTTTATTTTATCAGGCAAAGTCCTTTTTTATAGACTTTGGACATTGTTGGGTGGCCAGTAGCAATAGATGTCCTGAGGAAAAAATAGTATAAATATATATTTTAAAAAAAAAAACATTTGAGGATTAGATTTTTCAACAAAAAATGTTTAAAAATGTATCTCTTTTATTTTCATATTTTATTTTGGTGTGCAAAATATGAAGGGTCAGATTATAATGTATTTGCATACATTCATTTTGACATTAATTTGGCAATACATTTTTTAAAATTTACTTTGGTACAATTTTCACAAGTTTACTATGTAAATTTGAAAAAAAACAATTAGTAAAAACTCCAAACTGATCACCTTTGCAACACCGCTGGTCATTCTTTCAAACCTGATTTTATACTTTAATTCCAGATGAACTGTACATATTTCTTTACACGCAATCATTGTTTGAAAGCACAAGATGACCGTAATATCAAATGAGATAATTTGGCCACCAAAACACAACGGTATTATTTCCTTTTAATATAGTACTTTTAACAATCAGTTCATTTAATTAGCAGACGATGCAAGATACATGTTTTGAATCACTGTTGTTACTGAAATAAAGATGTTACAGTAATTCAGGCTACAGTTGCCATGTTACAAAATATTTTACATAACTTGCATAATCAACATAAAATCCATGATTTTTGTATTGATAAATTGACTAAGTTAGGTAATATAAGTGCATTTTCTAATGTGGCAACTGTATTACTGAAACAATTTAAAACCGTAAACCAGTGAGATTTATGTAGCAAATATGCATACGTCTATACGTCTTACCTGGTCTAATTTTTCTTTCCATGCATCAGGAATTACAGCTACACTGTGATCTGAGGTGAATTCCACAACTGAAAACATTCTGAAAGACAAGGTATATGACTATTAAAAAAAAAAAAAAAGTCAGTTGTACATTAGAGTTTTTTTATATAAATGTTACTTACACATGATATGTGTTTTAAAGAGATAATTTGTTGATGTCTACTTGTCATGATTGTGAAGAATAGTCAAACAGATTATAAATTATATTTTAGGCTATATTAAAATAGGAAACCAATATTAGAAATTGCAATAAGATTTCACAATATTGCTGTGTTTTTCTGTATTTTTGATCGAATAGCCTTGATGAGCAGAAGAGACTCTCTTAAAAAACATAAAAAATCTTACTGATCCCAAATTTTTGAGCGGCTGTGTGTGTGTGTGTGTATGTATGTGTTTGTGTGTGTGTGTGTGTATATATATATATATATATATATATGCATACTAAATTTATGCCTAATATCAATATGAAACGCAATAAGATCTGATGACCTGCTGGGTTAATGAATATTAATCACGTTATCATGCCTTGGCTCAAATTGATTTGCTGAAATTAGAACGTGAAAGCAATCAGTGAGCCTTAGACAATGAAAACAAAGTCATTTTAACAGGGGGAAAAATGCCGTATACACATATCGTGTGCCAATTTTACTCGGCATGTCAGACCCATTCTCTGCGTGTGTGTGAGAGAAACACAGAGCGCTTTCCTCAGCCAATAATGCGCTCATTGCTCTATATAGACAGAGTGAAACTTAATCGTTCAGTCAGAGTGATCAAATGTAGGCAAGTGAAAATGTATCTGTGCTGAAATATCTTTTACACGTTTAACAAATACACTGGCGAGTTAAATTTAACAATTTATTGGCCAATGGCTAATGATAGATATTATTAGTCGAGATTGAACATTAATTTGCGAGTACGCGCTTGTCTGTTGTGGTGAAATGTCAATCACTTTTCATAGCTTCATTATGGCTTATAACATTTGGCGTAATGTTAAAACACTTTATCACATGACCAGAATATGTGTAATGCCTTTTCTTAATTAACGATACCTGAATAGGCCTACTGAAAGAAATATAGTTAGCATACATACACCAAACCCGATCGCAAACTAACACTCAGTATGTGAATTTTCAGCTATTCTGTCCATTTTGTTTATTAACAGAACAAATAAATCTCACATTGGACACGAAAATTGTAGGTTTTGTTTGGATATTTACATATCTTATTTATCTAAAAGAGAAATCATAAGCAATACTCACGTATCCTGGCTTGAAGAAGAATAACGGCCCAACGGTCTGTTCAAATTTAAAATGCGCTTCGGAACAGTGATGAGTACATGTCTCACAGAAGTTGTCCAGACAGCCTAAACACAACCTTCAGCAATGGCCCTGAACCGTGGTTGAATGGCAACATTGTGACAACGCTGTAACAACCTTAACAACACAACGTAGAACCAACAACCTTTTAGCCATGTTGTTACAACGTTGCCAAAAGGTTGGCCACGTTGAGGCAACGTTCTGTGTTTGTTGGGTAGAGACTGTGGATTTCATCAATTCTTGGATTCTTGGACTAAATTTATGAACTGACTGGTTTTTTCAAAGAATCATTCTGAGTGTTCATTACAAGCAGTGGACTCTTGTTTAAGTTTGAAGTGTTCAGACTGAATGTAATTTTGTTTTATTGGGTGTTTATTCTTTCAGAAACTTGTTTGAGGTTTATGGGTAAATGTTCAAAGTGTTGAATAACTAAACTAAGATCAAATTTAAGAACAAAACAGTTAAAGAAGAGAAAAGGTTGATTACATGCTTAATGATAAACGGCTTTAAAAATTTTACTTTAGTGAATTAGCTGTCAACAAAGGAGAAAACAGAAGGGAAACATCAACTTACCTTGACGAGTGATATTGCCATAAAGTCTGTAAGGTAAGAAAAAACCGGTACAAATCCTTACTATTGAATGTAAACTAAACTGAGGTCATTGTACACTGAGTGTGAGAAACAAATTTTTTTTTTTTTTTTTTTTTCTGGGTCATTGTTAAAATATAATCTTTTCTTATTCTTACCTCAACCCCTGTATCTGAGTGGTTCACTGCTGTCGCACCATCTCTCTTCTCGGACGAACCTAGACTGCTGAATTTACTGGTCCATTGATAAAATAACTTGCAAGATATTCGAGTGTCACGGGTTACACAAGCAGATTTTTTTTTTTTCATTTTCAGGTAATGGACTGTATAGTGTGACGTGTTCATGTAAAAAAAAAAAAAAAAAAAAGGGATGACATGTAATAGTTCATCTTGATTATGATGCAGTTCATTAAAGAAACAAGTTGTTGGCAGAAAACCTAGAGGAGGTCTGTCTTGTATGCTCTATATTAAACGCATTAAAACAGTTACGATATGTAAAGCTGTCCGCAATGTATGAAGTGCGATATGGCCAACGCAACAAAACTTCTGCTACTGCTGCTATTGATAATATTCACTAACATTTCAATACTGAGTTGAAATACATGCGGTTGCTCTCAATGATATTCACAGTGTTGTAGTAGGAATTTACTGTGCGAGCTGTTGCTTTTGTAAAATTTAATCAGAATTGCGAAGCACAATCTACTGCTGCTGTGCGAAACCTGCTGTAAGCCCTGTTTAATAAGCAAAGTAATAAATGCCTGTTGCACTTAAAAGAGTTAATTAACCCTCCATGAGTTATCACTAAAATTTCATGCAACTAAAGCGTTCTTCTGCTATATTAGCAACAATAATAATATGACTTGCCATGCATGCTGTTGCTAATATTATTTCTAACCTTGCATCTGAATTTGCTATGCATGCTATAAAATTTGCTAACATTGCGATCTGAATAGCTATGCATACTGCTGCACAAGAGTACTTAGAATGCTACTGCCCCTTTATTAAATACCCAAACACAACCAATTAATGCTTATTTCGCTTTGAAGAGTTCTATAAACCCTGTTAAATCGAATAGCAAAGTAATAATAAAATGCCTATCACCTAAAGTTCACTACCATCCAAACGTTATCTTTTCAGTGAATTTCATGCAAGTAAATGTACTTTCTGCTGCCGCTGCTATATTAGCAACAATGATTGGACTGCCATGCAGACTGCTGCTGATATTTCTAACATTGCGTCTGAATTGCTATGTGTGCTGCTGCTATAAAAATTCACTAAACTAGCGATCTGAATAGCTATGCATACTGCTGCTACAGCTGCACGAAGGTACTTAGAAATGCTATAAGTGTCTTTATAAACAAGCAAACGCAATCAAATAATACCTATTTCACTTTGAAGAGTTCATAAAATCTACTGTATGCCTCATTAAATAAGCAAATAAATAAAATGTCTTTTTATTTCACTTTAAAGAGTTACTTACCCCATGCGTTATCACTGAAATTGCAAGCAACTAAGTACTTTCTGCTGCCGCTGCTATTAGCACCAAGATTGACTTCCTGCTGCTAATATTATTTCTAACATTGCATATGAATTTGCTATGCATGCTGCTGCTATTAAATTCGCTAATTGTGATCTGAATAACTGCATACTGCTGCTACAGCTGCACAAGGTACTTAGAATTGCTATTAGTCCCTTTTAAATAACGAAACGCGAATGATGTCTATTTGCTTGAAGAGTTCACATACCATCCATTTGTGTCACTGAAACTTCAGCAATAGTAAGTCGCTTAGTTTGAAAGCCTCTGCAAAATGAATACATGTAAATGTAAACTACGGTCTACCTACTGCTGCCGCAACTAAACGCTTCATTTGATTTGCTATGCATACTGCTATTAATATTTCGCTAATAACGTGATCTGAAATTCTATGATACTGCTGCTACACTCCATGAAAGTACTATAATTGCTGTAAGCCACTGAATACACAAATACTAAATGCCAGTTTAGGAGTGTACTATTAGCTACATTGTACATAGGCTACTGATTGGAAATGATTTATTATTAGTAGTAACTTTATATTTTAAACAAATTAATGATAATTTATCTTTAAACTATCACTAAACATGACTTCATCATAAACTCTTCACTATAACTGAACCAAGGTAACGAGTGAGATAGAAATGTGGCCCCTTTAAGACGATCCCTCTTCTGAACTGAATTGCGATGCTGCAGGAGTAACGTACATGTATTAGCGAGTATATAATTTCTGTTGCTCATTAGTTTTTATGGTTAAATAGGTAAGGCTGATGGCAGTATGACGTTTATGAAGACGGGTTCACCTTGACTTAAACTGTGAACGACTGTGAAATGCCAACTGCAACTGACTCCACTAGTGAGGTGCATCTGAAGTGATCCGTTCGCGGTTAATGTAGAAATGAATGCCCACAGAAGATATTAAAAGCATTGCGATTTCGGGCAAATAAGGTAATCCCCAAACCCCAACTCACTTTACTGCTCTAAAATCCAAGACGCTTGACCCCAGCAAACACAGAACGTTCCCCTAACGTTAATTTTTGGTTCCCGTTTGGTTATTTTATGGGGAACCAAATACTAACGTTAGGGAAAAGTTTTTTTTAGGTATTTTTTTTTGTAACCATAAAATAACGTTCCCAGAACGTTGCATGGTGGTTATTATTAAATAACCTAAAATTAACTTATAGATAACGTTCCCTAATGGTTAGTTTTAGGTTATTTTTTCCAACCATAAAATAATGTTCCGAGAACGTTGCAGGGTGGTTATTTTTAAAATAACCTAAAAAAATAAAATAAAAAACTTATAGAGAACAATGGTTAGTTTTAGGTTATTTTTATAACCCTGTAAAGGTGGGCCGTCAGGGGCAGCAGGGCCTTCTCTGCTGGCCCTATAAAAAATTAAATTGTGTGAAAAATGTTTTTATTGATTATTTAGGTATCATTTTCATGATGTCCACAAAATTGCCTGTGATTAGTTTAGTTGAGGTTGAACTGGAATATCCTACATAAAAAAAAAGTCTGAGGCCAGCACTACAGATAGTGCTACCCTTTAGTTGAAAGACGTCACATCTGATTTGTTACGAGCATAAGTGACAGAATCATCAGCCAATCAAATTTTGACGTTCAATGACAGCCCGCCCTCTGGGTCTAGCTACGTGCCCAGTGCTACCCCCAGCGTTAGACCGCCCCTTTAGTCAGGGATTTCCAAGGAACGAAAGTGAAACACAACGAAAAGAAAATGACAGCTGCAGTCATCGGCGCCTACACCAGATCTTGTTGCCGATCTACTAAACACGCCTTTTTCAAGGCGCTCTTTTGCAGACAAAAGAGAATAACTGAGAAAGGAAGACCTACACCCAAACCGAATTCGCTAACATAGGCCAGCAACTTTGAGTGCTATGAGTGGCTAACAGCTAGCACCGAGCACAAGTTATTTTGTTGGCCGTGTTTACTTTTTAATCCGAGTAAAGGGACATGGAATGATAGACCCAGGGACTTTATTTACAAGTGACAGGTGAGTGCTTTATTATTTGATGAGTATTGTATCATGCACATTGTTATGGAGGTGTACGTGGTGTGTTGATACTGTGGTGCGGTGTGTGAATGTCCAGCTTTTGAACAGTTTTGCTGCTTTGGGCGCGTCGTCATTTTAGAGTGACGTGAATGTGCATGACCCGTGTATTGGCGGATTACTTTTACTGACCATGTAGGGAAATTTACTCTGCGTTTAACCCACCCTAATCTAGCCTACTGTTGAAATTGTTGATCAGCCGTCATTGTTGTTGAGAGCCTGTGTGCGGCATAATATGTACATTATATGCATATGGCTGCCTTAGCTGTAACAGAGATGTGTAAGATGTGTGCATGTAGTTTACAGTTGCAGCTTACTAAAGAGGCCAGGCCCTGATAACTCATTCTCTGTCTGAGAATTGAAGTGACCCCACGTTACGCCACTGTGTAAAACTATCTTTCCAATGAAAACGTTGCAGATGTTTTTTGTGTAATGACCTATTCAGAGCCCTGAAATTCGTTTAATGCAGAATTTATTAAAATACAGAAATTATATCTATCAAAACAAGTTTTAACTTGTAATATTAAGCCAGGATTAAGCAGGGAGTGATAACAGAAATCATAACTTCGTGGGTTTGTTTCATCTTCATTTACTGCATGCGCGCCTCTGATCTGCAGGCTCTGCTCCAGCATGCGCTTTTCACCCGTCTTCCACAGAGAGCCGCGCGCTCGCGGAATTTAAAAATGAACGGTCATTTCGTTTTACTTGTTTACTCGTACTCGCTCGTTTATCGATCTATTTATTGAATGATTACTTAAAATGAATACAGTTATGACAGTAAATATGATTTCGGAGGGATTTGACATGCCTAACTGAAGAGAACATGATGTTAAGCGAGAATTTTTTGTTTACGGATCAAAATAGGAGTGTCCCGCTGTACGTTACAAACTGTACACTTCAGTGGTAATGAAATTAATGTACTGATATCCTACTTTAAGTCAAGTAATTTTTTTATTCTTTTTTAATATCTGTGAATAAACGTCATATTTTATAAACCATACATTGTGTGAAGTCATTTGGTGCTGAAGAAATAAAATCTGGGTAGCTACCCCGTAATGGACGGATTTAATCTTATTTAATCTTACATATCATAGTTGATGTGCTCAGATAATTTTTTATTAATTAAACAATAGATAAAAACAAGATATGGTTTTTATAATACTGATTAGGCGTCCATACAGATCATTTTCATGCCACTTATACTATACTGGCTCGTGTGTGCTGGATGATTTACTGACCTACAGTGGAGTGAGCATACTGGAGTAAATAGGTTAGAATAACATTAGAATAACGTTCTAAAAACCAAAAACTAACGTTCTGGGAACGTTATAATAACGTTCTACAAACCAAAAACTAACGTTCTTCTATTTCCGTTAAGAAAACTTTCCTGGCTAACCAAAAACAAACCATAAAAATAACGTTCTGGGAACCAAAAGCTAACGTTCCCAGAACGTTCTGGGAACCAAGAATTGTTAATAAGGACGTTGTATTCGCACATAAGTTACATGACAAGGAAAACTGCTTGCTGCTGCTGCTGCTACTGCTGTTATATGAACACACATGCTTAGTAATTACTCCTCACGCGAATAACCTGAATAAAACTGACGAACGCAAAAATGCACTGAAATCAGAGTGAAGACCGTTTTACTTATCTAGCTGTTGAGCTTCAGAGATACTCTAGCATGCTGCAGGAATCTCAAGTGAATACTACTAGCCAGCCATATAAATGCAAGGCATTAAGCTCATTGGCTGCATGTCCAGCATGAGCCAATCAGCTTGTGCCAAGTCGTTTAACTCTCTGAATATCATCAGTTACGTTAACAACCCGTCAGCTTGCACCATCTAGAGTTTCATGACTGAACTATTTATTTTCACCTCCTAAATTACACGTGGGAAGTCACAATTCTATAATGGTACAATTTACTCAGGCCAATTACTTTTTTTGTATGACATTAAAATTATTTTTAGAATAATTGTACATAAATAGGTCAAGCAAAACAATTGTGATTATTTCTGAGAACTTTTTAACTGCAGGCAGACTTGGGCCTACATTATGGTACAGTACAAATATTTGGAACGTCCCTTATTCTGTCCCTTATTTTCTACAAGAATAAACACTATTTTCTTAAAGAATAAGAAAAAAAATCAAAATGTTCCCTTATTTTCCATTTCTGAAGTTAATTGGCAATGATGACATAATTATCTTTTGACTCCCCTGACAACGGCACCTTGCTAAAAAAAAAAAAGAAATGTCATTGTTGGAGATATGCGAGCAAAACAATAATAGATACAAAATGTATAATAGAAAGTGCAAAGGTGGCACTGAAAAAGCCAATACAAAAAAACTAAGTGGGCCGGTCTAAGGCATGAAACTCCGGGGCTGAAAATGAGTCCCACTCCGGCCCTGGTGTACACTAAAAGTTACTGAGACCACAACCAAAGTATATAGAATGAATAAACTTACCGTCTTTATCAAGAATTGGAAGCTGATTTATTAGCTGGTCTCTCTTGTTCAACAGATTTGTATTCTTTATTATTAGCTCATTTTTTTCTTCTGTAAGGTTGGTGATGTTGGTTAGTAGCTGGTCTCTTTCTTCTGTAAGGTTGGTGATGTTGGTTAGTATTTCTTCTGTAAGGTTGGCGATGTTGGTTAGTAGCTGGACTCTTTCTTCTGTAAGGTTGATGTTGGTTAGTAGCTGGACTCTTTCTTCTGTAAGGTTGGTGATGTTGGTTAGTAGCTGGACTCTTTCTTCTGTAAGGTTGGTGATGTTGGTTAGTAGCTGGACTCTTTCTTCTGTAAGGTTGGCGATGTTGGTTAGTAGCTGGACTCTTTCTTCTGTAAGGTTGGTGATGTTGGTTAGTAGCTGGACTCTTTCTTCTGTAATGTTGGTGATGTTGGTTAGTAGCTGGACTCTTTCTTCTGTAAGGTTGGTGATGTTGGTTAGTAGCTGGACTCTTTCTTCTGTAAGGTTGGTGATGTTGGTTAGTAGCTGGACTCTTTCTTCTGTAAGGTTGGTGATGTTGGTTAGTAGCTGGACTCTTTCTTCTGTAAGGTTGGTGATGTTGGTTAGTAGCTGGTTTGTCTCTTGTGTGTAGTTTGTGTTGTTTGTATGGATGTAGACACACAGCACTATGACTGCAGTCAGCAGAAGAACACACAGCAGAACAAAACACACTACAGCTGCTCTGGAGCTTCTGATCCTCACTGAATCACTTCCTGATTATGACAGAGAGGGTAGTAAATGAGCTTTCACTCTGTTGTTCTTTCTCATACAGTTCTCATGCAGTTATGAGGAAAATATAAATCGTGATATAGCACCTTATACCATGACTTCCATGATTTTAACACAACATTCAAAATTTTTATATTTGTTTTCAGTAAACAATTTTCCTTATATGCCATCACACTATTTTCATAGATGAAATGTCTGAAGGTAATTGCACACTGAGTCCGAAAATTTTGTCCGAAATTTTCACACGTTAAAAAATAAATACGACCTCCCGTTATGTCAATCACGTTTACACACTGCCTCCGAAATGTTCATCCGTCATAAAAAAATTCAGATCGGTTCATTTTTTTGCATTTTTCACAAGCATTTTGAGAGGTGTTTTGACAGTTCAGAGCCACACCGTACAAGCGAACGCCAAAATCCAGAATGACGATTGTCAATTTCATCCACTTCAGCACAAAGCACTGTGTATATAGATCCTTGCACACTGAGTTCACAGAAATCGGTGGTCTTCTTTTTAATATGTGGCTCTAGTATCGCTAGCAAAGCATAAAACTGAGCCACTGACATCCCGAAGTAAACTTTGAATCGCCCGTGATAATCCCGCTGATCCTTAATAAGGGGGAACTCTCAGTCCTCTGGATATATTTTAGAATTGGATGGACCCAATATTTCCTTTCCTTTTCTTTTTTTAAGAAGCTAGAGGACAACAAAATCATCCTCAATGGTTGAAGACTCCAATTAGTAGACTACTCCGTCTGCAAGGTTTCTGTGCGTGACAAATTTTTAGGATTACGAATACGAAAAAACACATACGAAAATTTCTGACTCAGTGTACAATGACCTTAACTATGCAAAAAATAAAGTGAAATAAAAGTTTATGAATATGTGTTCAGCTTTATACAAACCCATGCATTAACTCTACAAAGACAAATAAACTGATTTGGTGTTTTAATAAAGCTACTACATGTGAAAATGTAGTGCAGTTTTGTCTTGATTGCTGTATAGTTTTTATATGTACAGGTATACATGGTCCATGTATATATTTCAGTATATTGAAAAATTTTAGCACTAGTTTCCAGTAATATGGAAATGTATTATTTAATACATCACATTATATTTTCCAGTATATTCCCATATATTTTTGTTTTGTAAGGGGCGCTTCAGATGTGTTTAAGGTTGTCAGTAGGCCTATTCAGTTCAGTTATAAATATGTAATTCATTCTAGATATCAGATTTATGGCCTTACTGAGTGTGTGTTCATTCATGAGGAACACTCAAGTTCGTGACATACGCAAACAGTTAGTTATTGTCTGTAACTTTAACTTAAAAGTTCTATAATAGCATCGGAAGAACACATAGGAGCTGCTCTGGAGCTTCTGATCTTCACACAATCACTTCCTGAACACTACAGACATGATGTTAAATGACTGAACATGTGCAAACTGGAACATTTAATCAAATAAATGAATGTGATTACCTGTACGCTGAAGTGGTTGGTGTATCTTTGTCTCTGTCCTGAAGTCATGATCTCTCACATGATCTACACTCTCATAGATATCCACTGTCATCTCCACTCTCTCTCTCTTCATTCCCTCAGTCTCTGTCCCGAAGACATCGTCATAAATATCATAAGACATTTTTGCTCTTTAACCATCTAACATTAAACTATTTAGTTCCTTGTTCCTGTATAGATGTGTTAAGTAGTCAGTGCTTGTCTTCTTTTAACACCAGCGGGAAACAGAGGTGTAGTCAATGTGTGAAAAAACTAAAAGGTGTCATCAAACACTTAAGTTTAGAACCATCCATAAAGTAAATCTATAAACATGTATAAAAATGACTAGTGATTTTTAGAAATATATTTATTTTAATCTATAATTATTATGAAAACCATTTGTCTCAATTTACCACTATATTGTGGGTGTTTGTGTGTGTAAATTTAATATCATATAATGTCAAAACTTGTATATAGTATCAATAGTAACACTGAAGAATTTGAAGGATGTTCATAAGCATTTCTCTACAGGTCATCACCATCATGAATGACCAAACTGTTCTCATTTGCTAAATGTTTAGAAGAAAACACAGCAGCTTCAAACACACTGTTTGTAGTGGTGCCTGAAATTATAGTGGACATTATCAAGTGCACTCATTCAATCCCACAAAGCAATGCAATAACTAGTGTACAACCAATACTGAATGAATCATTTGAATGAATGATTTGATGATTCAAGACTGTATTCATTGTATCGACTAATTTTTAAATGCTCTTCATCTTGTCAAACACTGCTGCTGTTCTGAAGAGATGTGGCATTAGTTCATTGGAACTTCCTGTTGATGGTGGTAAATAAGCTTTCATGCTGTTGTTCTTCCTCATACTGTATATAAATGTAAAAATAGTAAAGCAGTCTAGGGTTTAGTGTAGTTTAAATATAAATACCATGGTCTCTCTGAATACTTGATTCTGATTGTCTGGCAGGTATGTACCGTTTAATGCCCAGGTAGTTCCAAGTCAGTTTAATCACCGTTCTATATTAATGTGCTGCTTTAATTGATGCACACAAACCCACACACATCACTTGCACACAAACACACAGAGGTTGAAGGTAAGGAGATTCCAGATTGCGCTGCGCACACACAGAGACTTGTTGTCAGTGCTGCCCCACGACTTTTATTAATAAAATAGCCTAGATACTAGATCACTACATTATATTTCTCAGCAACGAGGTGGTGTTTTGAAGTGACTAAACACAGCTTCATTGTTTGTAGAGAGATGCGCAGACACAGGTAACACACAATTAATTTAAATAATAATTCAGTAGATAATTTAATAATTAAGTCAAATAAATGCTACAAATCATTCAAATAAATGTGATCTTACCACACTATTTAATCTCTGCGTCTGATTTGAAGCGATCAGAATGCTAGCGCTAACGAGCCGTAACTGACGAAAAATTCACATCCTTTTTACTCTTGATTCTGTGCTTACTTGATCTAATATTTGATGTTTTTTAAAATGTTGTAGATTTAAGTAGCATATGAGAATCGCTAAAATTAATGCATATATTTTGAGACAATTTTTTTGTGTCTTTTTTATGATTTTCAGTTTTGTTTAAGATAGTTAAAGCAACAGTTTTTAAATAGCGAAAGAATATGTAAAAGTATGGTATTTGGTGTAAAAAGTGTCCCTGCTGTTGGGGCTAAAGGCGCACAGTAATTAACATGATAATTAATAGGTGGCTGACTTTTCCATTTATTGACATGACATGGTTAGATTCAGATGGTAAATATCATATATTATGCTGGGTGTCCATATTAGAGATAATCTTTAGAATGAAATAATGTTTAGAATGAAACCATCATATTTAAAAACATGATATTAATCATATCATATAATCAAATATAATTTGTTGTTACTACTGTAAATATGTATTTAATTATTATTGGATCTCCTTCAATACTTTCAGAATCTTTACTTATTAAGATTATTTTGTTTCTGTATTTTAAAATATATATTTTTTAAATTAACATTTTAATGTGTAGCGTTTGGACCGATCAGACACACAACTATTTGTTATATTTAACAAATAATCTCTTATGCCCCCTCACCAAACTAAAGGGCCAACTATGAGGGTCTGTGGACCCTTCCCCCGAAATGCATCTAACACCTAAGAAAGGCAGGCCTCTGGTTCCATGGCAACCCATCTGATAACTCTAGTTTTATTGCTCAAAGAATGCAGGCAGAGCAACTCTCACTACCTTTTTCCTATAGGAAAGACATTATGCCATAAAAATTGACTCTTCTCCAATTAATTCATAGAAAAACCTTTCTTTGAATGAACACACATATCTTCAGGTCATTGTGTATATTATTACTGTTCTTGTATATGTTCTTGTGTATTGTATACTGTCTTATGCATGCTTAAGGTAGATCACTAGTTAATATCACCTCACTTATACCATGTTTGGTCTCTATCAATTCGTCTTCGGATGATCTAATTGAGAGTGAACATTACATGTTGATACCTATGCAACATATTAGTGTCCTAAGAATCTTTAATAGTTTGTGCATTAACCCCAGGCGAATTCCCATGCTCAGAGACAAAGAGTCGTAAAACTTTCCCTCCAAAAGTTCAAGACACCATTGGCTCTTTGACACCCCAGAGGTGTGACCTCTATAGCAGATAAAGCTCTCACATCAGTGACGCCCCGCCAGTCTGCGGATCTGTTAGATTCTGAGAAAATGAGGATGTGAGCTAGAACTCTTCTGGACCCTTAAGTTTTGCGCCAGGCCTTGCGGCCTTGACTTTCCATTTAACCAGAACTCCTCGGATCTCAGCAGATCTCTTTCTTAGCTCTTTTTCACTTTCTACCTGGGAAGAAACTCCCAATCACCATCGAGTCGGGACGTCTTTGGAATTCATCACTCTTCAACCCGCAAGAACGTGATCGTGAGTCCAAAATCTTGAAACCATCAAGACTTCAATCCGAGACTGCATCTCGTCAACGACAAAGGCAATGCAAATATCGTACATTTAACTAAACGAAACAGAGGTTTAGTATAAGCTATTGACCCCGTTATAAACGGTGCTGATGGTTTTATTCAGGTGGTTAACTGACTCTTTTCATAGCTTCATTCTCTGGTTTCTTGATGGTTTCATCCATCAACTCTCATTTGCCCTTTCCCCATGTATGAGTGATTGTATGTTTGTTTGTTAGACTAGTTTGTGTTAGTGTTTAGTTAATAAATAGTTTGTGTTAGTGTTTAGTTAATAAAAGTTGTGTGCACAAATTACATGGGTTCTGGTTCTGCCTTGCAAATGAATGTCTCTTTAAGATTTTGACCCTCGCTACATGCTCTAATGCATTAATAGGAAAGTATTTTCTGTGGCCAAGGAAATAGCCTTTCTTAGAGTTGATATGAACTTACACTGAATGTTCGCTGGACGAACAGATCAGTTGATGGCAATTTAATTCTGCTAGTTATTACTGTCAGCCGATATAAATAATTGTAATTAATCATAATTAATTGTAATTATTTATATTCAATTCCCTTTTGAGCTAATTTGCTACAAATTACAGTATATTTATTGAACAAAAATTAATTCTTTTATTTTTCAAAATAAGCAGAAAATAGTACAAGCTTTGCTAAAGTGATTGTTTTGAACAAGCATTATCTTAGACATTATAAAAAAAACAACAACATTATTTTAGCTGAAGTATTTGTATCAATACCGTGTGCCTTTTACCCCGTGTGTGGGGTAAAAGGCCCCCCTTGCCACCTCATACATTTATACGATTTTTAAACAAAATAAACAACTTGAATGATTTATTTTCACACAAAATATGTTGCTCCATTAATGTTCAATACAACGTATATATTTTTTCTGCAATTATACATTTTAGGTGCAGTGAATAGCAAATTTTTTCTTAAGGTGGGCCTTTAGCCCCGTTGTACTCTATACACATCTGTACCCGACCCAAATCAACCCAAGTCACTTCTTACCCAAACCAACGTGTGTAATATATACAACAGTTCTTTCTGGTCCTCGAATATGATTGGCTGATAAGAGTGTTGATATTTAGTTGGATAGTCCAACAGAACTCCAACAGCCGTTTCACCGTTTGTAACACTCCACTTGTCAGCTGAGTCAGCTAAGTACAGGAAACTGATGCTACAGTTTGCACAGGCTTACCAAAACTGGACAATAGATGATTGGAAAAAGGTTGCCTGCTCTTATGAGTCTCGACATTCTGATAATAGGGTCAGAATTTGGCATAGAAAACAATAAATCCTTCCTTCCTTGTATCAAAGGTTCAGGCTGCTGCTGGTGGTGTAATGGGGTGGGGGACATTTTCTTTGCACATTTTGGGCCCCGTTTTGCATTGTTTTCTGTGAGCAAGTACACAAGATGATTTTAACATAATTTAGAAGCAAAGACTCTAGGCTACAAGATCCAGTTCTCAAAAGTCTTGTGAACACATGTGTGTTGTATGTGTTTTTTGGTCTTACTTCAGTTACTTAAAAAAAAAATGTTTTCACTAACCATGCATAAACGTTGTTTTCTCAAAAATACAATCACGTACATACATGCTGCTCACATATTATTGTAGCCCAGTTTGTGCTGAATACAGTGTATTTAGACTTTAGCCATTAAAATGTTTATAAGCAACTGAAAAAAGCACAAATTTCAGGGCATGTCAAAACTTCTCCGGGGCCCCAAAACACCCTCAGACCCCAGAGGGTTAAATGTCACAGTCTACCTTAGTATTGTTACTGATCATGTCAATCCCTTGATGACCACACAGTGTTGCCAACTTAGCAATTTTGTTGCTAAATTTAGCAACTTTTCAGACTACCCTAGCAACTTTTTCTTTCAAAAAACTACACCTGGTATTTTCACGATCAGACAGCTATCCGATCAGAGAAAACCAAATGTGATATGATAATTTGTATGTATTTAACGTAAAATGTGGTTCTACAAAACATACATTTACTTACGTTTTTACAGGCACTAAAACGTACAATACTAACATATTGTACAATACTGACGTACTAAAACGTACAATACTGACAAGATAGCAGCACCAAACACACTGGAGCTAACCCTCTCAGGTTTCAGGTTGCACCTTGAGTTTTTGTTTGTTGTTGTTGGTCTAAGTGGACTGTGAAGCTCTCTACATTCAAACCACTTTAACTTCTAGCAGCTAGTTACTAATATATAATGTACACTAGTTGCTGAGGCCATAGTAACATGAAGTAACTTACCCTCTTTACCAATAATTGAAAGTTGATTTATTAGCTGGTATCTGTTTATTATTAGCTCATCTCTCCCTTCTGTGAGGTTGGTGATGTTGGTTAGTAGCTGGTGTGTCTCTTGTGTGTAGTTTGTGTTGTTTGTATGGATGTGGACACACAGCACTATGACTGCAGTCAGCAGAAGAACACACAGCAGAACCAAACAACTTGTGATCTTCACTGAATCACTTCCTGAAGATGGCAGACATTAGGAAATAAATGTTTCTTCCTTTCTACAGACAGTACTGAAAGTGTGTTTGCGTTTTTCTTGGTGTGTCTGTCAATTCCTTGTATTTCATCAGTGTTTATAATGCTATAAATGTCAGGGAGTCACAGTCACTGCCAACTACGCTCATCAGATCCTAATCCCCTGATTATTGATCACAGCCACCTGTCACCACTCATCAAAAGCACTATATCCTTGCACTCCTCCCGCACAGTCACAGTCTGGTCTTGAACATTATATGTGTACTTACCTGACTCTCACCTGCTATAGCTTATCTGACAGTTGCTCCAGCGATCGTCTCCCTGTTCTCCTCTGCTCCACCGTCGTCTTGTTCCCCCGATCTCCGCGGATATCCTGGAAAGGAAGGAAATAGGACTCATCACTCAGTGATGACTCAAGTCCCAAGTAACCTGCTTAACCCAGTTTACTCACCTGGACTCGCTGCCTTGCTTTACTTTAGGGGTGGGCGATATGAGCTAAAATTCATATCACGGTATTTTCCACTGTCCAGACGATATCGATATTATATCTCGGTATGAGGGAAAAAATAATTGGAATCACATTTTAGTAGACCTTAGTTAAATTACAGGCAAAATATATATTTTAACCTTATATAACTAGAAGAAAAAAACATGATTTCAAGGTCTAAGGCAAAAATAGTATGGTCTGACTTTAGAAATTATGCTACATAAGACACCTGCGCAAAAGAAAAACAGCAAATGGACTGAAAGAACATGCAAATTCACTCTCTGACAGCAGATGGCGCTTGTGGCCTCAATTTAGCGTTCCTTTGGTTACCGCTATAAATAAAGCTGCTCTGTGCTGCGCTTATGAACACCGAGGTAAGAGAAAAAGAAAATGGCATCTAAAGTTTTCTGAAGAGAGTTCCCTTCAGATACTCAATCATATTAACCCCTGCCACCAATTCATTATTTATATTTTTCTTCCTATAGTTCAAGCATTGTGAACAGTGATCTTGCGCTGCCTGCTACAGTATTTTCTCTCTTTGTGTCTCTCTGTACTGTATTAACGGCCATTTACAGACTTAGTAATATTACCACACAAATTACATTTTGTGAAATTATTGTATGTATATTGTTTGTGTGCAGTTCCGAAAAGCCGATCTTGTGTTTGGAGCAAAAACTATCCGGTTCTGATTTATGTCTGATCAAGCGGGGCATCTCTCTCTCTCTCTGATGCAGTAACGGCTGCGGGGAAAAAAATCTTTGTCTGGCCATCCAATGAAATCCATGAATATGTAACGGTATCCACGGTATAGCAAAATCCATATCATGGCACAACATAACACGTTAATACCGGTATAGCGCCCACCCCTACTTTACTTCTGCCTGATTTACTCCCGGAACCTGGCCGAACATCACCACCACGTCACGCAGGTCCTTCAGCAGCTCCGTAAACACCATCTCTACCTGAAGCTCAAGAAATGTGAATTCTACCGCTCCACGGTCCAGTTCCTCGGTTACATCATCAGTGTGGAGGGCATTCAGATGGACCAGGGGAAGGTCCAAGCCATCCGTGACTGGCCCCAACCACAGTCTGTTAACGAGCTCCAACGATTCCTTGGATTCGCAAACTTTTACCGCAGATTTATCAAGAACTTAAGTCTCCTCTCAGGACTCGCTGCCTTGCGTTACTTCTGCCTGTGTTTCAATAAACCTGCTTTTGTGCGCTTACCTATGTGTCCTCCAGTCTGTGTGCTGACAGAAGACCAGACCGAACTAACAAGGACCGGGGATGGAGTCCCGCAACCCCGCAATGGCGGATGTTCTCGGAGAGCTCGTCAGCACTCTTCGAGCCGCACTCACTCCGGTCACCAACCCTCAGTCTGCCTCTGCCAGTCCCATGGCCCTTCCGCTCCATATTCGGGTGAGGCGGTTGAATGTGGCGGTTTTATGTTCCAAATCTCTCTTTATCAAGATGCAGCCCTAGAAGTTTGTCACAGAGCGGTCGAAAGTGCCGTTCCTGATCTCCCTGCTCACCGGATGAGCGTTGCTCTGAGCACGAGCCATATGGAATTCTCAGAGCACATTAATTAACTCTTTTGATGACTTTGCAGCCCATTTTAAAGAAGTCTTCGGCCAAGCCACCGATGCTCTTGTCTGTCGCCGACCAGCTCATTCGCTCAGGGCTCCACTTCGGCGGATGATTATAGGCAAGGCAAGGCATGTTTATTTATATAGCACATTTCATACACAGTGGTAATTCAAAGTGCTGTACATAAAAGAAAGTGAAATAGTCATTCACAGCAATAAAAACAAGGAATTAAAAATAATAAAAACAAGGAATTTTAAGAAGTTATAGAAATTAATTTAAAATGAAATTTAAAACAGTTAAATAGAATATGATTATACATAAAATACAGTGCAGTCAGTTCGGACGTAGCACAGTGTTCATTCAACAAATGCACAGCTAAACAGATGAGTTTTCAGTCTGGATTTAAATGTGCCTAATGTTTTAGCACATCTGATCTCTTCTGGAAGCTGGTTCCAACTGCGGGCGGCATAATAGCTAAAAGCGGACTCCCCTTGTTTTGTGTGAACCCTTGGTATTTCTAACTGACTCGATCCTAATGATCTGAGTGGTCTGTTAGGTTTATATTCAGTGAGCATATCTGCAATGTATTTAGGTCCTAGGCCATTGAGTGACTTATAAACGAGTAAAAGTACTTTAAAATCAATCCTAAATGTAACTGGAAGCCAGTGTAAGGACCTGAGGACTGGTGTGATATGCTCAGATTTTCTGGTTCTAGTCAGAATCCTGGCAGCAGCGTTCTGGATGAGCTGCAGCTGTCTAATGGTCTTCTTTGGAAGGCCGGTGAGGGGACCATTACAATAATCCACCCTGCTGGTGATAAAGGCATGAACAAGTTTCTCCAAGTCGTGACTGGAAACAAAACATCTAATTCTTGCAATGTTTTTGAGATGATAGTATACCCTGCAGTTCCGCACCCTGGTGGCCTCTAGCGGATGGAACGAGGCGGTGCTGCTGGCGGCCTTCCGTCAGGGTTTAGACCACCAGATCTGGGCCATGATGGCCATATACAATGATACTGTCGGCTTGGAGAACTTCATGCAAAAGGCCATGAAAATTTCCCAGCTCCTCACCGCTTGCCTGCCTGATGAAACCGCTCTTTCACCAGCCTCACCCGTTGCCTGTCCTCCAGTACCAGAACCGATGTTAGTAGATTCCTATCATCTCTTACGCTCAGAGTGAGCTCGACATCTCGCCATGGGTCTGTGTCTCTACAGTGGAGCTTCGGGGCACTTCATAAAGACGTGCCCTTCTCGCCCCCCACGCCCAACGGTGAGTACCCTCCATGTAGAACCTGATATCTCAACCTTACCACTGTTGACAGTTTGACTACTCACCCCTCGTCATTCCATTTCAGCGTCTGCCCTCCTTGACTTGGGCTCCTTGGGAAATTTCATCTCCCAAGCCCTCCTGAAACGCCTCAACCCCCGTAGGAGGCAAGCTCAGGATTGAAACTATCCAGGGAAAACCGCTTGGGCGTGGGCGCATCAAGTACCGACCTCCTCCTGTGTCTCTGCAAGTCGGATGTTTCCATCGTGAGACGATTTCCTTTCTGGTACTGGAGGGACCCACTGTGGATATCATCCTGGGACGCCCCTGGCGCTCCAACACTCACCAGAGGTCAGATGGGATTCTAGTGAGATCCTACGATGGAGTGAGGCCTGTTTCCAGAATTGTCTCTCTGATGTTCCATCGCCCCCTGAGAGAACTTCCTGTCTCCAAGTTAACTCCACCCTCGTGGAAAGCCCCGAACCCCAGGAGAGCCCAGCAATCCCATCTGAGTGGAAGACGGCGTTCATTATCCCCCCAGGCCACTATGAATATCAGGGGATGCCGTATGGCCTAGTGAACTCACCGTCTGTCTTCCAGGGGTTCATGAACGAGGTGTTCCAAGAGTTTCTCCACCGATTTGTCTTTGCGTACATTGACGATATCCTGATTTACTCCCGGAACCTGGCCGAACATCACCACCACGTCACGCAGGTCCTTCAGCAGGTCCGTAAACACCACCTCTACCTGAAGTTTGAGAAATGTGAATTCCACCACTCCACGGTCCAGTTCCTCGGTTACATCATACATACATACATACATAATCTTTGACTATTCGGGGACACTCCTAGTATTGTGATATTGGTATCATGATACTTCAGCCGCTATACTATCATAACATATAATAATTTTGTGAATAACTCAGTGACTATGTCACCCCCTATAGTGCTCTATTTGAGAGGACAGTCATTTGTAGTGGTGTCCGAAAGGATAGTTGACTTTGAGTGCACTCATTCAATCCCATAATGCACCGTATTAGCAATTGTATAACCAATGTACACTGTAACGTTAAAACGTAATATTAATGTATAATTTAAAGGGAAACAGGTCAATTTAGCTCAAAGGAAATAATTTATGATTTTATAGGGAATTTGAACACACTCACTGTTCACGGCGATTCACTGAACAAGCCGTATAATCTAAACTCTGCACTGGATATTAAAATCCCAAAATATAGTGAAAACACTAATAGGACAGTAACAAGATCGTCAGATTAAGACATTAACTTGTGAGCACAAAACACAAGATACTTCACTTTTCAATATAAACAAGGCTTTATTTGATAAATCTAAGACATGTAAACTAATCAAACACATGAACACACACATTCACACGTTGCAGAAGGACAGAAAGTAAGGGAAGGATGAGTTAAGAGAATGAAAATGTGATGTCCCACGTTTGCAGCAATATGTGCAATTGCATAGACCTGAACAACCATCAATTACTTATTTAACCCTCGCTTTGAGTTTCTCAATGAGGCTAAAATTAAACTGCCCCAATTCAGTAAAACTGGAGGTTACTTGCTGTTGCCTTTGTGTTAAGGGATTCCCTTCTGTTTGTCATCGTCACAGGGGGGGGTTTCCCGAATCCCGATGTTGCTGATTGGCTGGAAGTTCAATAGACTTTGAAGTGACGTCTTGGGTGTTGGCTGAAAATGCGGAGTTGGTCTGGTTGAAGTTTGAAGCGAGTGCAGTCGGATCTGAACTTTGCAGCAAACTTACATCAGAACATGAAACGCCCAACGGAAAAGAAAATAAATTAAAGAAAAAGGGTAAAGGATGTAAAGAGACTAGGTGGCTTTTCTTCTCATCTTGGTGTTAGCTGGTGTGCAGGCCGAAGCACATGGCGCTCAAAGAGCGCTAAAACGCAGCGTTGAAGCAAAAAGAGAAGAGGAGAAGAGAGAGAGATTGTAAGAGTATTTTTAAGAGAGATTCAAGAGGACATCAAGAGATTGTATGATGGTGTCCTGAGGTTTTAAACTCGGCTTTCAGACACCTCCTAATGCTTGTCTTGACCAATTAGAAATGATCTGAGCTAGGGGTGTTGCTCTGTTCCTCCACCCAATCAATAGTCAAGTCAAGTCAAGTCACCTTTATTTATATAGCGCTTTTAACAATAGAGATTGTGTCAAAGCACTGAACAGTATCAAGTTGGAGGATAGAGAGTCAGTAATGTATAATAATAAGATTAAACACTCAATTTTCAGTTAAAGGCATTTCATTATTGAATTCGGAGATGCCATTGTCTAGCTCAATTTAGTTTAATTAGTATCTGTGAAATCAAATTGATGATAATCACTAGAAATTAAGTGTTCCCAACTGAGCAAGCCAGAGGCGACAGCAGCAAGGAACCAAAACTCCCTCTGAGACAGAATGGAGAAAAAAAAACCTTGGGAGAAACCAGGCTCAGTCGGGGGCCAGTTCTCCTCTGGCCAGGATATTATTGTTTATTTATTGTTTACTTATTGTTTTAATTAAAATTTTAAATGTATAAACTGTATTATATTTATATTTTATATTGTTGCAATTTCTAACAATAATAGTATTATGCAGTTAGGTATTTTATTATTATATTTTTAGTTATTTGTTTTATTTTTAGTTTTATTGTATTTTTAGTCGAGGTCTTCACTGGGGATATGTCTCTGGGCTCATCGCTGACGATCAGGGCCACAGACATCATCTCCCGGCGCCGATCCACCATCTGATCCGGACACGGACTGAGAAACAGAATAAGAAAGAAACAAATATTAGCGTAGATGCCAATCTTCTTACGATGTAACGAGTACATCGTGTGTTATGGGAAGTGTTCCGGTTCCAGTAGATCTAATTAATGCAGCCTAACAATCCTTTAACGGATTTGAATAATAGAAGTGTATTAGTGTGTTATGTGTACGCCAGGTTAAAGAGATGGGTCTTTAATCTAGATTTAAACTGACAGAGTGTGTCTGCCTCCCGAACAGTGTTAGGTAGATTGTTCCAGAGTTTGGGAGCTAAATAGGAAAAAGATCTGCCACCCGCAGTTGATTTTGATATTCTAGGTATTATCAAACGGCCAGAGTTTTGAGAACGCAGCGGCCGTGGAGGACTATAGTGTGATAGGAGCTCGCTCAAGTACTGAGGAGATAAGCCATTCATGGCTTTATAAGTCATTAACAAGATTTTTAAATCTATACGATGTTTGATAGGGAGCCAGTGCAGTGTTGACAGAAGTGGGCTAATATGGTCATACTTCCTTGTTCTAGTAAGAACTCTAGCTGCTGCATTTTGGACCATCTGTAGTTTGTTGATCAAGCATGCAGAACAACCACCCAATAAAGCATTACAATAATCTAACCTTGAGGTCATAAACGCATGAATTAGCATTTCTGCATTTAACGTTGAGAGCAATAAATCAACATGTTATCTGATCAGTCACAGGTCCGAACTTTACAAGCTCTTGCAAAGTATACTTTTGGGATGTGATTTTTATAACCAGAATATGATACATTTGACAAAGAATTGATTGGAAGAAACATTTAAAGCATGATTTTTCAAACTCATACATACTAAACATGAATATTAACCCTTAAGGCTTAAGCTATTCAATACTTATTAAAAGCAAGACATAGTCAAGTCACCTTTATTTATATAGCGCTTTTAACAATACAAATTGTGTCAAAGCAACTGCACAATATCAAAATAGGAAAATAGTGAGTCAATAATGTAAAATGACAAGATTAAACACTCGATTTTCGGTTAAAGGCATTTCATTATTGAATTCAGTGATGTCATCATCCAGCTCAGTTCAGTTCAAAAAGTTTCTGTTCAATCAAGTCGACGATATCGCTGGAAATGAAGTGTCCCGAACTAAGCAAGCCAGAGGCGACAGCAGCAAGGAACCAAAACTCCATCGGTGACAGAACGGAGAAAAAAACCTTGGGAGAAACCAGGCTCAGTCGGGGGGCCATTTCTCCTCTGGCCAGACGACCCAGCAGTTCAATTCCAACTGCTGCAAAGTCAGATTGTAAGGGCTCAACTGCTTCCAGTGGTCTTTTCCCAATGGCTGTCTAGGTGACAGGGTCCTCACTGGGGATCTGTCTCTGTCTCACATACACACTGAGTGATTAAAACGAGGATAGTCAAATGTGTGGGTTACATACATAATATGCAGTTATGCATAGAAATTATTAGTTTCATTAAAAATGAAAATGAAAGTCCTTTAAGATGATTTTAGGTGCATATGGAAAGAAAGTCTCTGTGTGTAGTTCTACGTAGAACAAAAACATGTTCTTTGGACAAAGTAGCGTGGAACCCATGTGACGTTCATGCGGTTCGTTTCTTTTGACCATCAGTCTTGATTACTTGCCCCAAACTTGACAGTCTTTGTCCTGAATTGGAATCATCAATAAGTGTTCTTTTGTTTTAATGTTGCAAGCTGTTCTGTGAAAGAGTTGGTTAGTTGCTTGCTTCAGACTAGTTGGAGCTAGGAATCTGATTTATGGCATCCTGTTTCCTTGGGCCTCTCTGGAATTCCAGCTCCTCATGTTTCAATGTTCTGATCGCATCTTAAATTTGTCTGATTCAGCCTCTGATATTCTACAACACGCAACAGCTAGAGAAACCCATGAGAGTAGCTCCAAATTAATGTCTGTGTCTTGCCAGAAGTGATAGCATATTCCTAGCATATTGGCTTTATATTATTGCTTCTAAAGCACATATTAATGCCTTATTCTGTATGTCTATATTCTAGTTCTCTTAACCCTACCCAATACCTAAACATAACTTTACTTACCTTACTTACTGTCAATAAGCAACAAATTAGAAGTTTATTAAAAGGGAAAATCCAATGAGTGGCAGTTTTATGGATGAAAATGCCTTGTTGATGTCAGAGGAGAACGGCCAGACTAGTTCAAGTTGATAGAAAGGAAGCGGTAACTCAAATAACCACTCATTACAACCAATGAATGCAGAAGAACATCTCTGAACTAGGGCTGGGGAAATAAATTGATTAATCGTGAATCGAGAAATGATTCTGCATAAATTCTGAGATTTTCTGAATGCATTGCGATTATCTTGAATTGATTCTGAGCTTAGTTTTTAAACTGCAGAAGGCACTACATGCTTTAGAAACAGCCATACTCTGCTTGGTTCCTGCAAACTGAGGCTATATTTCGCACAGGCTTGCCAAAATTGGCAAAATAGAAAATTGGAAAAAGGTTGCCTGGTCTGATGAGTCTCGATTTCTGCTGCAACATTTGGATGATAGGGTCAGAATTCCTTCCTTGTATCAATGTTTCAGGCTACTGGTGGTGGTGTAATGTGTGGAGGATATTTTCTTGGCACCTTTTAGGCCTTTCTGGGCATCATTTAAACACCATAAACTACCTGAGTATTGTTCCTTGACCATGTCCATCCCTTCATGACCCCAGTGTTTCCATCTTGTAATGGCTGCTTCCAGCCAGACAACGCATAAAGCTCTAATCAACTCATACTGATTTCTGGAATATGACAATGAGTTCACTATATTCAAATAAACTTTAATCACCAAACCTTAATCCAATAGACCTGTGCTGGAACTGGAGATTTTTATCATGGATGTGCTGCCAACAAATCTGCAGCAACTGCGTGATGCTGTCACGTCAGTATAGATCAAAATCTCAGAGGAATGGTTCTAGCACATTGTTGAATCTATGCCACAATGAATTAAGGCAGTTCTGAAGACAAAATGGGGTCCAACCCAGTGCTAGCAAGGTGCACCTTGTTCCCCAGTGAGTGTATATGTATCAGTCCCTCCAGGATTTCGTGATTCTGCGATTGCTGAATTTATCGCAAAATCAAGCAAATGCCGCAATTTTCGCAAGAACGCGCAAATTTTCATAATTGCCGCAAATTTCCCGCAGATTTTGGGTTTAGACGCATCCCGTGATGTCATCGCAACGCGCATTCAGTCAAAGAAAGGTTGTTTCTCAGTTTGAGAAATGGAATGAACAGCCTTGCGTTTTAATCATGCTTGATTTACAAGAACTACATTAGACAAACGAACTGAAAGCGGAACGAATCCGCGCTACTCGTTTGGGCTACGCGGCGCAGACCGTTTATCTGCTCGGGCCGGAGCCGCGGACTGCTCTCGCTCACGCGACACCGTTATACACAGCGCCGGGAGATACAGTGAAGAAAGTAGTCGAATTCGCCGCAGAATCAATAACATCTCTGTCAAATCTTGTGAGAAGCATTCAAATTCGGCGCAGAATTCTGTTAAAGCTACGGATATCAGAACAAACGCCACTGATGTGGAAACCAGGAAAAACATTGCTCTATAAACACAAATCTCCACCATTCACCATGGATTTAACATAACTAATGTCTTCAAGTGTTTTTAAATGCTTCACACAACTTTTCCCAGCACTTCAAAGCTTTAAGTATTACCGAATTTGAAAGTTATTTTTAATGTGATGACATTTGTTCATCCTTCATAGTTTGCCTCCATTTATAAAACTAAAAGTTTAATAATGTAGGAAAGCAAACACTTATTTAAAAATAAAAAAAGACATTAAATTACCACTACTTGCTGTATAGGCTTATTAGCCATTTCCACTCCCTAATATATATATATATATTTTTTTATTTTTTTTATTTTTTTATTTATCAAATTATATTTAGACATTTTGAATGATAGTAATAAATGTTAATTTTATCTGCATGTCAACTACCCAGACAGCACAAGTGTGTCTGTAAGACGTCTGCTAAAGATCTGGGAAACATCTGCCTTGTAATCTGATAAATGTCTCAGAAGCAGTTTTACATGCATTCTAATAAATGTCTATTTGACATCTGACAGGAAACGTCTTAGAGACGTATTGCAGATGAGCAAACACCCTAAAAAATACGTCTAGCATATGTAAATGCAGACATCAAATAGACATCTCCGAGATGGACATGTGCGATTAGGATGCTTTACTGTCAGGTGCTGGTGCCACCTTCTGTAGAACTTAATGTCCTCAGATTTTAGTCTGGAGCCCTACGATGGTTCTCGAAGTCAGAAAAGTCATAATGTTAGAAGAATGTTGTCTGTGGTATATTTTCACTGCAAAACAATAAGAAATGCCGCAAATATAACCGCAAATTTTGAGAAAAGCCGCAGCAAAATCAGTCATTTTAGGCCACAAAAATCAGAAAAAAGTCCCGCGAAATCCTGGAGGGAGTGATGTATATAGTGATTGAATAGGAGTGAGTTGTTTTGGTGAGCCATATGTTCCCTGTTTATTTAATAATGACAATTTAAGAAATATTACACACAAGATGCTGCATTGACAAATGAGTGCACAATTTGATTTATCATTTGTTTTAATATCTTCTCATTTTTCTATTAACATTATTTAAATTAGCATAAAATATCCATTATAATAATAATGAAAAGTCTCTTCTTCCTGTTTTAATGGGGCAAAATCTATACGCCGTTTTATCTTCACACTTTTATTTTTCTTTTTTTTTTTTAAACTAACAAATTTTTTCACAAATTACAACTCTTTGAAATGACCATAAAAATGGGCCCAAAAGGAGTACAGCACAGTTCATCTCTTTGTTATTGCTTTTTGTTTTTTACGACAACAGATCATCATTACAACGTATTTATGTGTCATGTGATTGTTTCAAATACGTTACATTGAAAGTTAAATCACCCTTACTTTTTTATTTTTTTTTTTTTTTTTAACATTTTTTTTACATTGTTTACTGAAGATTGAGAACAGCTTCACCCAGTGGTAAATAATTTCAACCCACTTCCAAGAAAATAAAAAAATAACAAAAAATAATAATAAAAAAAAAAATTCCAAAATTAAAAAATTATGTCCCAGAGAATCCTCCCGCGAAACGACCAGATCGGCTTCTTACGAGTTGCAGTTGTTGGTTGGGGCACGTGGGGTGGTGGCTCTGGGCCAATTGGCGGTGGTACGTTATCCAGCAGAAGGTCTCGTAGCGACCTTAGTGCTTGTAGACACCTTTAGGAATGCTGAAAATGACCTGGGGCCATGAGATATGTGGTGCGTGATCTTAACAAATTTGAGGGATTTACCATGTTAATGGTTTAGTTTATTTTTCATAGGATTCATTGCAGAGGATCCATTATTGGGTAATGCTAATTTGGGAAGGGACTCGGGGGGAAAGTGAGGTGTAATCGAGTGTTAATGCAAGAATGTATCAACTAACTCTTTACTAAATGTGGGTGGTATTTTTAGGAAGGAGCACCTAAACAGATAACATCCTCTAACGACCAAAATCAGATTGCACAAGTAAGGAAATCCATGACATTGTGGGATTTATCTTTTTTATTGTAGGAAGAAACTCATCCCCACCCAACCCGTTTGGACATGTTCACTGTGGAAACCATTGCCATGAATGTTGATGGTAGGTTTGCGAGGTTGCCACGAGTGATATTGTAACACCAATTGTTTGCGAGAAATCTTTAAAAATATGTGGAGTTTTTTTTGATTTCATTGAAGGTTTGGAGGGAGCAATACCAGGTATTTGGGTTTTCTAATCGTATCAGCAAGTACTGTAATTTCAAGGGATAAACCGCACATAAGAGTACGGTGTTCCTCCAATGACAAGAGACAGCGTTAAAGGTGTTGATATGTAGCATTGACATTCCAAGTAGTATTGCGTCCAAATTCAAAATAGGGAGGGGGGTTTTTGTAATTCACGAGTGCCGATGCAGATTCCACACCAACGACCCACAAGGTGATTAAATACGCCTCCGCCAATTGCAGGGATTCTACCAATTGGCAAGGGTGGGGGGGGATCGGGTGTAATACACAGTGGTTTGTTGGTGCCAAAGGGACCCAACCCGGGGCACTGCTGTAGGGTTTCTGTTCAGGTATTTGAATTGCAATTTGGTATTTTGGTATTTTTATGCTTTAGTAGAGAATCCTTTTACAGCACTTTTAATAATGCTTCCATCATTCTTAGCTTTAATATTTTGACATTTTTATTAAGAAATATTAACCAACAGAAGATGAAATGTCAGTCCCATACCCGCATCCAAGCACTCATCAAAGTTTCGGACACTATCTCGATCGGATTCTTGGGTTTTCCGATCTAAGTGAAACTTCTGAAGACCTCTACATTTAACAGTAGTAACTTAGCAGATTGTTTACTTCAAAGTTATATGCTTACACTAAATATAATATTTAGTTAATACTGAGACCACAATCCAAAAAAGGAAGAAATAACTCCGTAGCTTTTGTCTCTTGTGTGTTAATGCAAAATATATTTGAATGTGGACACCAGCACTATGCTGCAGTCAGCGAAGACACAGGATTTGAAACACTACAGATGCTCTGTACAAAGCACTTCCTGTTTTGACAGATAGATAAATTTTCTTATTTCCATCCATAAAATAGTTGAAAACAAAAAATTCTTTAGATGCTATTTTAGGAGGTTGAGAATGACAATGCACACATATGGAAGGATCACTGTTTGAACAATAACAGACGCTCATTTGGTTGTGAATAATAATGAGTGTTGACTAATGATTTAAAAAAGATAATTACAAGGCCCAAAAAAATTTGACCAATGTCGTGAAATTAAATAACAATTGAAAAAACAAAATGAAATTAAATTGAATAAAATAAAAATTTTAAATAATAATATTGTGAAACTGACAATCAACTTAACATGACATGGACAAAATCAATATGGTCAGAAAAATGAAAATAGCTAATGCTAAAGTGAAAATTGAAAGCTTGAACTGAAATCTTGAAAACTTGCAAGGTGACATTCCCAGACCAAGCTGTAGGGTTGAACATACATTAATGTAAATTTAGTGGATTGAACAGAATGATAGTATATACATTATTTTTTCTTTTGCACATAGCACTGTTATTGAGGTTAAAAGGTTTTGTAGCCCCCCCACACTGCATTGTTTTTCCCAGAAAGACATACTGAGAGTTTAGGTGGATTCAACAACCGACGTACATCAGCAGACCAGTTTGCAGATGCGTCTTCTGTGCTGGACAAGTGGTGGGTGAATGGCACGAGGCACATTCCGCGGGGGCCTGGGCGTCCTCGCTGATCTGTCTGTATGTATAGGTTTGTCTGTACCAAACGTAAAATGTGGAGATATAAACGTGAATTAGGGGTGGGCTAAAAAAGTTATATTTGTAAAGATCCACAAAACTTTTTTGATTTTGCTTATGAAGTGGCCAATTAATATTAATTGTGATTATTGGGGATTTTTGTTGGGAGCTTAGTGTATGGGGCCGGACGGGGTATTTTGTGGAATTGAGAGCGACGAAATGAATTTCGTTTATTCTGGTGAGGCGGTAGGCCTTGTTTCGAAAGGTATTATTACAGTGGTTGGCTTAGTTACATTTTTCCGCTGTTTCGTTTAACCCTACACATCTAGTTGTTACTCTTCTGGAAGGGAATTAGTGGGGAACACAAGTGGCTACTCCAAACCGTCCGCTCGACATCGGGTACCCCCCAATTTTATTCACGATCTTCATCATACTTCAGTGGAGCAGCCACCAGAAACCACTGCCCAGCACTGATCTTCACACATCCTCAGTCCTGCACAAGCACAGAAGTATCACTGTCAGTCAGACCAATCCACACAATGTTTGCACTAGTAACTTTTGTAATAAATTCCTAGAATTAAATATTATACCTTTAGACCATAAGCAGTATTCAGCACTGATTCAAAGACAATATTTCACTCACTTGTTCCTCTTTGTTGTTTATGATGACCAGATCTGCTCCTCTCTGCAAACAGTCTTGTCTGCTGTCAGTCCAGTTCTTCCACGCAGAAGAAACGTAGTAAGAATAGTGCTTGTACGTTATCCATTTATGGTCCTCAGAGCACTGACCTGTCAAAGAAATAATTCACCTAAAAATGAATTTGCTGAAAATTAGAAACCCCCCAGGCCATCCAAGATATAGATGCGTTTATTTCTTCATCATAACAAATTTGGAGAGATTTACCATTACTTAAGTGGTTTAGACTTATTCTGGTGGCACCCATTCATTGCAGAGGATCCATTGTTGAGCAAGTAATGTAATGCTAAGTTTGATGAAGAAGCAAACTCATCTACATCTTGGATGGTGTGAAAGTGAGTAAATTTTAAGAAATCAATTGTTAAACATGAAAAATCAACTAATTCATTTTACTTAAATGTTCTGCTATTTCTTTTTACTTGAAGGAGCACACTATAAATTGTTATTTTTGATACACTACCTGAAAGACCAAAATCAGAAACAACAAATAAGAAACACCATGACAGGTGTAGATTTATCTTCCTACTTTATTTGTAGATGAAACTCATTCTCAGATCTTTCTTTGTAACATGCATGTTAGCTATGTTTTAACCATGTTGCCATAAGCCAGATAATGTATACTTTGTCAAAAATGTGAGAGAATATGTTTTCTGTGGATTTTCACAAATTGTTTTGTTTGAGAAAAAGCATAAAAATATTCAGTTGTGTTTTTTTTTCTTTTTCTTATTTTGAATGAGTTCATTAGTTTTGCAATATGCTGCATTTGGGTGGTTTTCTATAATCAGTATCAGCAAGTACTGTAATTTCAAGGAGATAAACCGCACATAAGATGTACGGTATGTTCCACCTCAAATGACAAGGACATTTTTGTTCATTTTAAAGGTGTTGTATGTAGCATTGACATTCCAAGTAGTATTGCAGTCCAAATTCAAAATATTGGAGAGGGTTTTTTTCACCTGGACCCTCCACGCGCAGATTGCCAGATTAACGACACCAACAGAAACGAGCGCACATGGCGATGAATGAAATTAAATACGCTGTGTTTTCCGCCAATTGGCAACCCGGGATGCCGAAATACAATTGGTTAAACTGGCAGTGGACGGGTTTCACAAACCATAACAAACACAGATATTCCGTGCCGGAACGCACATTTTCAAAGGAGAATAACTGACTGTAGCACTGTTTTTCAGATAAACAAGTATGTTAACTTAGCATGTTTCTTAAATATCTGCAAACATATTATGGTATTTTTATGCTTTAGTAGAGTCAAAATCCTACATACAGCACTTTTAATAATGATACCCCTGCATTCATTCTCTTGAATGGCTTAGGTTTGTTTGTTTGTTTATTCATTCTGTTTTTAACATTAATTAGAACCAAACAGAGGGAGATGAAATGTCAGTCTCAACCCGCATCCAAGGCACTCATCAAAGTTTCGGACCTGAACCACTCGATTCGGACCTTGGGTTTTCCGATCTAAGTGAACCCATGAAGACCTCTACACTTAACCACCAGTAACTTATAGCAGATTGTTTACTCAAAGAATATATAGCATACACTACACTATAATATGTAGTGTACAGTTACTGAGACCACAATCCAACTACATAGAATGAAGAAACTTACTTAGTAGCTGGTGTGTCTCTTGTGTGTAGTTTGTGTTGTTTGTATGAATGTGGACACACAGCACTATGACTGCAGTCAGCAGAAGAACACACAGCAGAACCAAACACACTACAGCTGCTCTGGAGCCTCTGCTCTTCACACAGTCACTTCCTGAAGATGACAGATAAGATAAATGTTTCTTAATTTCCACAGAAAATAGTTGGCCTCTTTGCTTCTTTTAGATGCTATTTTAGGAGTCGTTGAGAACAGTAGAACAGAACTGATCTAAGGACAGTGTGTGAGTTACAATGATCACAGATGCTACAATAAAGGTTTTGAACTTTATTAACATGAGGTTGACAGAATGAGTCTTTCAATGAATATGTACAATCAGGCCCAATTAAAATGAGTAATGCACCTGAAGTTTGGAAGAAAATTAAATATTAAAATGAAATGAAAACAAAAAGAAAGTTATTTTATTATTTTAAAGAAATTTACTTCACACAAAGCTGTTGCATGACTACAGAGGATTTGGAATAAAATCCTGAATTATATGGTCATATTTTATTATATTATTAATAATGCTAATGTGTCGTTTCTCTAACTTGAAATTTCAACTTCCCTTGTTTTGAAATCTTCAAAACATTATCATCTGTGTGCCACAGAAGCTGATGATTGTAACTAACATCACTATGCTGGTAAATTTAAGGTTGAAAGTACTTGATTTTTATTTATTTATTTTTTGCTTTTGCACATAGCACTGTTATTACAGAGGTTAAAAGTTTTGTAGCACATACCACACTGCATTTATTTTATCATCAGCTAATTGACCACATAGAGTTTATGTGGTTTCAACAACCAGATGCATTTACACTTGTCCAGTTTTGTCTGGAATGCGTCTTAGACCACCTCCTGAAGTGGTTTGAGTGATCTGTCTCGAAAGCATTTACACCTGGTATTTTCACGATCGGACAGCTCTCCGATCAGAGAAAACCAAACATGATCTCATGATAATTTGTCTGTATTTAACGTAAAATGTGGTTCTATAAAACGTAAATTTTTACAGGCACTAAAGCGTACAATACTGATATATTTTCAGCATCTAAACGTACAAAACTGATGTATTGATGACACCTAAAAGTGAATCCCTATGAATATTGAAATTGCGGCATTAATATTATTATTATTGTTGATTTTAGTTGTCATGTCAATGACCTTGTTTTCAATTCCATTGTTGAATTGTTGACTCGTTTACTTAATAAGAAATGATAACATTTCGTTCTGTTCTGTGTGATTTCTGCTGCCAGCTTGTTTCCAAGAAAAGCCTACATAATGTTAAACAAGACTTTAAACCCTTAAAATAAATAACCTTTCTGCAATCGTTTAACCTTTACTTGTCATGTAATGTTTACTTTGTCTACCATGGGCATTATTACGAAATTAAACAATTTAATTTGTGCGCTGTAATCCAAATCTTCAGAATCCATATGACTGCGAGGAACAGACCCAAACCCAAACTTTTATTCGGCGATCTTCATTTTAACTTAAGATCCTATAATAGCATCAGAAGAAGATAGCAGCACCAAACACACTGCAGCTTCTGATCTTCACACAATCACTTCCTGCACACCACAGACATGATGTTGACTGAACATGTGCAAACTGTGACATTTAATCAAAGAAATGTATGTGATTACCTGTACGCTGAAGTGGTTGGTGTTTGTTTGTCTCTGTCCTGAAATCTTGATCTCTCACACAGTCTGCATTATTATAGATAACCACCGTCATCTCTTCTCTGTTTATCTTTATTCTCTCAGACTCAGTCCTGATCACATCATCATAAATATCAGACATTTCTGCTCATTAATCGTCAAACATT
Organism: Schizothorax lantsangensis; assembly: GCA_027422415.1. Lineage (NCBI taxonomy): Eukaryota > Metazoa > Chordata > Actinopteri > Cypriniformes > Cyprinidae > Schizothorax > Schizothorax lantsangensis. The sequence continues at coordinate 842,865 of CM049840.1, read as the reverse complement.
AAACTATTTAGTTCTTTGTTCCTGTGTAGATGTGATATCCTGTGATATCAGTTCCTTTTTCTCAAAGAAGTTCTTCTCAAACAAGAAAAAAAAAATTGTATGGTGGGACTTGATTTTGTTCATCAGAAATTGATTGGATGGTTGGATGTGATTGACAGGTTGTCCTACCCTCACACCAGTAAACAGAAAGGGTAGAAGAAAGAGCAAGAGGGAGGGCAGGTTATTTTAAATGATGTGCAATTTAAATGATAAATCATTTATAATAAATGCAACAATATTCCATAAAAAAATAATAATATTGTCATCATTGTGACTCAACCATCTGAAAAGTAAATCTAAAAACTTCTATAAAAATTACTATAAATTATTATATTATTAAGACAATAAAACAATACAGATATTTTAACTTTAAAGTGTGTAATTATAATGAAAACCTATATTGTGTTTGTATGGGTGGATTGGGTGGGTGTGCATGTGGGTGTAAATGTAATGTCTTATAATATCAAAATGTGTATATAGATCCTACTTGTGCTATATTGCTAATGTTCAAGGACAACATCAGATGTAGACACAACAGTTCAATAAACAAGAAGTTAATTTTGAGGAACTTATATTTTAGACACAGTATTGCCAGTAACTTTGTCTATTTCTGCTCCACCAAGGAAAATAGTTACAAACGAAGCAAAAGCAGAATAAACAGTTCCGCTTCTCAGAGCAACCCACAGCAGTGGTGTTTCGTTCCTGAGTGAATGAGAGTATTTAAATTAATTGATTGACTAAATGATTCAGTGTAGTGGTGTCCAAAACTATAGTGGACATTATCGAGTGTGCTCACTCAATCCCATAATGCACCGCAATAGCAACTGTATAACCAATGTACACTCAACAGCTAGAGAAACCCATGAGAGTCACACCAAATGAATTTCCACTTATTGCTAGAAGATGAAATTCGCAGTCCTTCTGCCACACTCAGTGTCCGAATTCGTACACTCATCACTTCCATTCATTATTTAAAGTGGTCTATATTAATAGAGTAAAGTAGGGAACAGTGAATGAGGGCGTAGTGGTGATTTCAAAAACAACCAATGTGTTATTGAATAAATCGTTTGAGTGAAAGATTTGATGATTTCATATCCATCCATCCATTCATCCCACAGCTACTCACAATGCATCGAAGCCCACTTTATGATTTCTTGCTTTCCCTGGGAATCAAACCCATGACTTTGCTTTACTGTTTGAGCTACAGGAAGGCTTTTAGGGTTAAAGAAAACTTTTCTTTTCTTACAGTGAACAGCAGAATTTCTTGTTAAAATTAAAGTTTATTCATATTAATTATTTATTTATTCATCATATTTCTTTCCTTCATTCTTTTATAAAAAATATTGGTCTAAGTAAAAATAATTATAATTAAATAAATAAATAAACACTAATTCTGTCATAGTTTGGATAAAAAGTAGATCATCTTTATTACAACTATTCATAATAAAAAAGTGAGAAGGAATTCAAATCAAAAAGATTTGATATATTAAATATTGCATTGTTGCATAACAAAGAGTTCCCCAAACAATACTAAACCAATGTTCTTAACAAAAGACTTGTTTAACAGATTAATCATGTGTGCTCATAAAGTACTATATAAGCCTGCACAAGTATTTATTGAAATTTGTTTACATTTCATCAGTAATTCATGAAAGTATTGTAATGTTACATTTCGGTAATGTTAAAAATAAAAAAGGTGTATGATGTTCCTAGGGCAGTACAATGTGCAAAATACTCATCTCACAGATCCATTTAAAAATACCGTTACATGAATAATCATACCACACTGAGTAATAACTCAGAGCGCAGTCTTCGCCAGTGTAATTATTAGGCTCTCCAGGCCGCCAGAACCTGCATCAACAGATCAGCATTAGATGTTCAGTGCTGCTTTCTGTGAGAATAATTTATTACATGATAATCAGTTCAGTTCAGTGATTTCTTACCCAGAGTTCAGTGTGCTGCCATCAACCCATTTCCATCTGCCCTCCACATCACTGTCAGTCAGACCAATCCAGCATACAGCATCACCAGAAATGTTCTCAACAAAATCCTGAGCAGATGAAACAACTATACATTTCTATTATAAACTGACAATAGATGCATTTCATCACTCATCCAACAAAACAGCACATTCTTTCACTCACTTGTTCCTCTCTGTTGTTTATGATGATCAGATCTGCTCCTCTCTCTGTGCAGTATCTTCTGCTCTCAGTCCAGCTCTTCTTCTCAGAGGAATTGAAGTAAAAGCTGGATTTATAGTAAATCCATCCATCTGTGTAAAACAACCAACTATTATCTTTCCAGCCTGAACAATTTATGAAGTGTCTGTTTACACTAAGTGCAAATAGTCTGTCTTATTTTCACTAACTTCACCCAACGTTCTTACAAAAGAAACAAATTTAGGAAGTGGGATTGTGGCGTGGAGTGAAAGAACAGTGGATTTAGCTTATGATGTAACTGACCATCAAATCCATCTCCGATCATATTTCTCCTCAGTTACCACTGTATGCGGTATATCAGAGAGGCGTTTATTTTAAATAAAAATGAAGTGCCTGAGAGATATCTGATATCTGGCTTATAATTGAAATCGGATGGTGGAAGGTGTCTTGTTGATCAGATGGGTTGACACATCAACCGTAAATCATGCAGCTCATATTGTTACCATGTTCAAAACTGTTCCTAGACCTGTGCAGACACCTTAAGTGATCAGCAGATTCAATATGGTTTGGATTAGGGGTTGATTTTAAGGATAGAGACAAAGGAGCATCCATTTATGATTTTAATAAATACAACCATATACACTGAATGTGTTATTATTGTGTACTGTTTTATAATGTAGACAAAACACTGAGGTCCAAATGGTAACACTTTAGTTTAGGGATCAATTCTCACTGTTAACTATGTGCTTATTAGCATGCATATTGCTGCCATATTGGCTGTTTATTAGTACTTATAAAGCACATATAAATGCCTTATTCTGCATGACCATATTTTTGAGCCCTTATTCCTGCCCCATACCTAAACTTAACAACTACCTTACCAACTATTAATAAGCAGCAAACTAGGAGTTTGAGGCAAAAGTTGTAGTAAATAGTTATTAGTGAGTAATAGTTAGTGAGAACTGGTCCCCAAACTAAAGTCCAAATATATATGTGCCACTATTTGAAGAAATTCAAATAATTTATTTATGCATGCATGCATGCATGCATGTATGTTTGTGTGTGTGTGTATGTGTATGTATATGTGTGTGTGTGTGTGTGTGTGTTTGTACAGTGTGATTAATTATTTTAGCAATCATCTTAATTATTCTAATGTAGATTGGTATGGTTGTTCATCTTGATTTTTAACTCAAGGTAAAATAATAATTATTTTAAATTGAGTCACTTAACCCCAACTCTGTGAAAACTTTACATGGTATTCTGTGATCCTAAAAAGAGGAAATATTTAAATTTTACATTGGTGTTAGTTTATGGTTTATTTTAAAGAACTTGTACAAAGATGTACAAATACTTATAAATACTAACCAGATCTTGTTCATGTTATGTAGCAATTACTAAAAAGACAAAAGAAACTCACCCACTTTACCAAGATAACCCTTAAGAGCATTTTTCTCCCATTTTAGCTGCTCTCTCTCTTGAGTGAGTGTGACACAGCACTATGACTGCAGTCAGCAGAAGAACACACAGCAGAACCAAACACACTACAGCTGCTCTGGAGCTTCTGTTCCTCACTGAATCACTTCCTGAAGATTAACAATCATGACTTTATTCTCTTGATTTATGCTGTTAACACAGCACACATCAATGGAAAGCATAAAAACTGAGCAAATGCTTTTGCCTTTAAGCCATTATTGATACATTTGTGCTATATGTTGTGTGATGAAATGTAATTTAATTAATCTCAGTACCTGTGAGTTCAGATGACTGGATTCTCGTTGCGTTACTGTCCGTGGTTTGTTTTACAAATGTACCTTTTGTAGCAAAAATATTTTCATAGATATTATCAGTGGTTTTTCCATCTTCTTTGTACATTTTCCAAACTCTTAAATGTTGCCAAGATGCCGACAAACTTACACTAGTTTTCTCCTGGAGGGAACTGTGTTGTGTTCCTCATCTGTGTTTGTGTGGCCAGTATTTATGCAGAAATTTGCAGAATGTTACCGTAAATTTTTGTTGTAACAATGTGAATTGTTGTAATGTGGGGTTTTGTGGTTTTCTTTAAGTAGCCATGTCATTGCCTTGTTCCTTGTCGTGTATTAATGTTGTAACCTGCTGTTGGTGAGTCTAGTGTGTTCATGCCACGTCAAGTCTGTTTCATGTCGAGTCTGTTCAAGTCAAGTCTTGGATTATGTTTGGATGTTTGGAATACACATTGTAAATAAACTGCACTTGGGTTCATCACTACGCTCACCTTCTGTGGACTCTCATTACAATTGTGTTCATTTAAATGAGGTTTAAATGCATAAGTTATTACAAAATCACTCAGTATCTGTGTGAAAGTTATGTTTACCTTCATTCTCAGGGTCTAACAAACACGTGGAAAGCAATTCCCTCCCTATTAATGGTAAATTTGTGATACATGATATAGGTAAAAAGAAAATAGCCTGATAACAGTGATAACCTGTTTTTTAATCTTTTTTTTTTTTTTTCCTAGACTGATTGTTGAATTAAAAACAAATTAATAAATACATCAATTAATAATATCTCAAGTATTATATCTAATTGGTGAAGATGAAGATTAGAGTGTAGGGAAAGAAAACCCCAAAATAAATATAGTATTTGCAGAGGCAGCAGAAGAAGCAGACTAAACTAAACATTTTATGTTGTGTCTATGTGACAGGAAGGGACTAGGGAAAGTTCTTATGGAAGTCCCATGTACTTCTCTTGCAACCAATGATATAATCAAGACAAAAAGTACCCTAGCAGATCTTTTTAGGTCACCATGGTCCTTGTGTGACTTAATAATCAATTGTGGTTTCAACGCCTACAGGCAGAATATAGAAAACGAAGCATAACTCAATATTTTGAAAGTCTTGCAGCAGAGGTTTAAAGTATGTTTAGTACCTTGTTCAGAACACACAGCTGAACAAATGTGTCTGTAAGTATGTGTGTGTGGCAACATGCACTACTAGATTATAGGTGGTCACAGAGTTTCCTGTAAAGACAGGCTCCTGAGGTGATTGGTCCGTTACTTGATACACCATAGGTGACTATTGATAGTTTTCACGTGACGTCACACCCTCATAGGAACGCCCATCTGGAGGGCAAAAGGAAGCTTTGCTCCACTGACCGCCAGCTATTTTTACTGAGTTTGCATGAAGTAGTAATGTAGTAAAACGCAGATATTAAAAGGCGAAATTCAGGAAATAGGTATATTTTGTACAGGCAAGCAGATGAAGCCAGAATATAAACACAATGTGCAAAGTTTCACATTAAATGGCTTCCCATAGAAAAGCATTAGAAGGAAAACACTGAACCGTTAAGCGGACTGCGTTCATGTTCTGGCCTCATCTGCTTGCCTATCATTAATATGGTGATTGCTGAATTTGATCTTTTAATATTAATGTTTTAAATATATTAAGGCACTTTAAGTGTTTTTACAACATTTTGTCGCACTGTTTATGATTGAAATATTGCTTAATATGGATCGCAAATGGCCAAAACTTGCATTTTGTTCAGAAATACCTTTGTTTTATTATTTTGAGAGGTGATCTAAATATTTGCGGCTGGGAAACAGATGAAAAACTGACACGTTTGTGCAGCAGTTCTATGGATGTTTTGCCCTCAAGGTCTTCGAACCTGTCACGTGACTGAAAGCTATTAATATAGAGAGTGAAAATTCTTTTTATCCATTCAGATTACTTATTTTGCTAAGAATTTTTGTTGATAAATATAAATTGTCAACACACAAAAAAGTCCTTAAAGTCTCCCTGTGGTGATAATCAAGTTTTTTATGTTGTTTATTTGTCAATGTGGTGTTTTTAATATGCTTTTAGACAAACCATGTGCCAATCCATTAATCAACACCATTGCTGAGTATTTTCTCCTTAAAACTGTAGTTTCCCAATGGCACTCCCAGAAATGCGGCTTGAAAAAGCCCTCGGGTTGCTACGTCACAAACCAATAACCAATCACGTCAAGGGATCGATTCCATCACTAGCATGCAAAATATACCAATACCAGCACAAAACCAAACATAAATTAGAGCAAGAAAATACATGAAGCCGTGGTTTAATGTGAATTTAGATCCGCTAACTTGCATTATAACCCGTGGCAACAGTGTAAAAGTAGCCCGGAGTCAGACCCACCTCTCCCGCATCGGCGTCTGCTCGCGGGCGCGAATCAAGAATCACAAACGGCTGCATTCGAGTCTTCAAGGCATTTTGAGGACACAACATCATCAAGTAAGTAACTTTAACGAATGTTACAGTATCCACTGTAGTTGTCCGCTAGTAAAAACATAGTTTTATCAGTCATTATCCGTGGATCAGGGATGGTGCGACTGAGTGGAGGCAGGGCTAATTTACATATTCATAGATCAGCGTATAGTAAATGAGGCAAGGGTGTTGAGTTACATTCAAGCTATTTTAAGGCATGAGAAAATTATTTTCACAATACATTTTTTTTTTATATGTCATTTTGATGATCAAAGATAAGTTTTAAGGGATAAAATATTTGACTACAGGGGGACTAAATATGGCCCAATTATAATATAAAGGATTTTTCACAGGTGCTTTACCTTTTTCTTATAGTCAACTGGAATTTATTAGAATTTACTTGTTTTAAGGCCCGTTCACACCAAGCATGATAACAACAATGATAAAGATATAGTTCTAAAAATCATTCTCAGTATTAAAGAATAGTAGCGTCCACACCACAACTATAATGATAAAAGCACAAAGAAACGATATCATTGGAATCACTTCCAGAACGATTTTTTCCAGCTGATGAACGATAAAAACACTGACAGCCAATCAGAATCCATCCTGCTATAATGTGCTTGAGAATTTAAAGCGGCAGACGCGCATGCACTGAGAATAAACAGACGATATAGTTTGCTGGTGTGGACGCTAATATCGTTATCTTTATAGTTATCGTTCTTGGTGTGAACGGGCCTTGTTTTTTTAGTACACTTAATCAGTTTCTGTAATGTTGCATGTGGGTAATGTTATGAGAAAAAAAAGAAATATGATGTTCCTAGGACAGTGCAATGTGTAAAAATACTCTTCTCACAGATCCATTTAAAAGTACTGTAACATGAAAAATCATACCACACTGAGGTATAGCTTAGAGCGCAGTTTTCATCGACAGAGTATCTAGGCTCTCCAGGCCACCAGAACCTACATCAACAGATCAGCAATAGATGTTCAGGGCTGCTTTCTGTGAATCATTTATTACATGATAATCAGTTCAGTTCAGTGATTTCTCACCCAGAGGTCAGTGTGCTGCCATCAACCCATTTCCATCTGCCCTCCACATCACTGTCAGTCAGACCAATCCAGACATGGGCATCAGCAGAAATGTTCTTAACAAATTCCTTAGGAGGTTAAACAACAACACATTTCTATTTTAAACTGACAACAGACATTGTATCACTCATCCAGCTAAACAACACACACAAACACACACACACACCCAGTATCTTTCACTCACTTGTTCCTCTCTGTTGTTTATGATGATCAGATCTGCTCCTCTCTCTGTACAGTATCTTCTGCTCTCAGGCCAGCTCTTCGTCTTATTGGACATTTAGTAACAACTGAATTGATAGTAAATCCATCCATCTGTGTAAAACAACCAACTATTATTTATTGCAATCTGCTCTAAACTGAACAAGTTATGAAGTGTCTGTTTACACTAAGTGCAAATAGTCTGAATTATTTTCACTATCTTCACCCACCGTTCTTACAAAAGAAACAAATTTAGTAAGTGGGATTGTGGCGTGGAGTGAAAGAACAGTGGATTTACCTTAAAGGGTTAGTTCACACAAAAAAATTAATTCTGTCATTAATCAATATCTTAATTTGTGTTCCGAAGATGAACGGAGGTCTCATGGATTTGAAACGACACGAGGGTGAGTAAATAATGACAGAATTTTCATTTTTGGGTGAACTAACCATTTAAGATGATCCCTTTTTTGTCCCTATTCCCATTGTATATATCACCTCAGAGAGGTGTTTATTTTAAATAAAATGAAGTGCTTAAGAGATATCTGATAGGCTTAGAATTGAAATTGGATAAGATGTCTTGTTGTTGATCAGACAGGTTGGCATCAACCGTAAATCATGCAGCTCATATTGTTACCACACAAAAAAAGTCTAGACTATAGAATATGAAAGTGCAACTACTTGAAGAAATTATTTATTCATTTATTCGTTTGCTAGTGTCATGAATCTGGTCCGTGGCTTTCTGTCCGATTGCCACCAGAGGTCGCCCTTCCATCATATTGACTCTGACTGCACAAACTGTTATACTATACCCTGGACTACATTTCCCATCATCCATTGCACTGATTACACACACAGTTGTAACCAATCAAACACTTTATAAGCCATAGACTTCCTCTTTCAGATTGCCGAGTATTGTATAGCATTCATCACTCTCCTAGCGATAGCTACTCTACTGAGCCAGTTCTAGTTTTCATAGTCTAGTCATAGGCTTGCCTTGCCTGTTTTCATGTGTTCAGATTCTTGCCTGTGTGTTTCAGATCCCTTTTGTCTCGCCTTTCGGCCTCTGTTTGCCCCTGCCTGGACTATTGCTGTGCACCTGGATTATCTTTGCCTTGCCCTGTTGGATTATGTTCGCCGTTGATTGACCCTCGCCTGTTTGCTGGACTACTCTTGTGTCTTGCCCACGATATACCTGTTTGCCATTGTTTGACCCCTTGCCTTTTTTGTGACCACGTCTTTGAAGAAAGCTTGCATATGGATCGGCACATCTCTTGTCCCTGTCGCCTCGTAACAGCTAGTTTGTTTGTTTGTTATGCCCCTTACAATTAGTGTAATTTACAATTTGTGTAAATAGCATCTAATATAATTTGTACTTGTGTAAATATCTTCTGCCAACAAGTGTCTGTACAGTATGATCACAGTTACTTTTCCAAATTTTCCTATGTAGATTTTAACTTGACTCATATATTTGCATATATTTGAGGTAAAATATAAATATTTTTAATTAAATCACTTAACCCCAGCACAGCAGTAACTTTACATGGTGTTCAGTGACCCTAAAAAAAGGGGAAACATTTGTACATTATTTACATGTTAAACTTTAAATTGGTTTAGGTTAGGGTTTCTTTTAAATCCTTTCATGTGGTTCATACTCTGTGCACTAGAATTACTCGCTCGGTATCGGAATCGCTCAGTATTTATATGAAGCCTTCAGAGATTTGTTGAGTTTGTTGGTGTTTGGGAACATTTACAGCTTTTGAAATGTTCAGGTTGTTGCTGGTACATCAAAAGTTAATGCAGCTGATCTTTTTTGTGGTTGATGGTTTTAGCAGTGGCTTCATCTGTATGCTCGTCCAACTATGTGCAAATGATTGTGATTTTCACAAGGGTCGAGTTTTTAAATGATCTTGTCTCCTTAAATTTGGGCCAAATCTGTTGAGATTCATTAAAGTAAAATGTATCATCAACTGTCTTAAATTTTTTTTAATGTAAACTGTTTTAATATGTAAAAATTGCTCGAGCAGCCTACTGTTGCTATGGTTAATTGTCAGGTCATCACATACAAGTTAATAGTAACACAAGTTAAACTCTACTCAGCACTAGTGACATAAGGTTAATTATCACAAAAGTAAAAATCTGGGTTACAGTGAGGCACTTACAATGAAAGTGAGTGGGGCCAATCCATAAATGTTAAAATGCTTGCTAATATTTTTTTTACATTTACAAAACTTTTTGTTTGTGAAATAGCAAATTTACAACTTCACTGCCTTGTCAACATGACACTAAAATGGTTAAATGATTTAAACAGGTTTATGGCTCATGTTACAAGTTTTAACAGAATAAATAATGTAGGGGTTTGGGGGTTTTAAGGTTTTCAAAGGCACCGATTTTGATATCACCTCTTGAAACCTGGGAAAAGAAAAGAAAAAGGAGGGGAAACAAATTCATTGTAGAATACATGATTTAATTTACTTTAACTTTTAAGGTCTATCTGTATAGTATGCATTTATTTGTTTGATTTTTTTTGGTTTTGCATTAGACTTTTATTTTTATTTTGTAAATACAGATTAATTGCTTAACTTGAAATGTTTATGTTAACCCATAACTTAAAATTATCATCTAATCTCATCTTAAATATTTATAGTAGTGGAAACTAGCTATAACTAGCTAATGCAGTAAATGCTAACATGCTAATTGGTAGCTCAATAATTAGCTTAGCAGTTGCTGAATGAGTAAGGCCGTATACAGAACATTAAACATATACCTGTTCTCGAATTAAGCTCATGATCCACTCGTCATCATGATGGAAACTCTTCTTGCAAAGCCAAACATGAAACACTACTAAATCTCCCACTTAACATTTATCTTAAACAATTCATAACCTGGGAAACAGAAATCCCGGCGCAGTTAAATTGAAGTTCCTTTGAGTTTAAAGAAACAAGTTTATTAAACTGAAAAAATGAAATAATTCAGATTACATAAAACTGTCAGTTTAATGAGCTCTAAAGAAAAGGAAAGTTCTAAATGCTCATAAAAATTAATTGGTTTAAACGTATTTGTTTAATTCAAGTTCACTGTTAGGGTTTACAGTATTCAAAACAGAGATTTTATTTGTATTTACAAATTTATTCATTATGGAATCGCAACAAAACAAAGATCTACCCAAACCGTAGCAATCATTTTTTTCTCTACTAAATATTTAATGGGTAACACTTTATTTCGATAGTCCACTTTAGACATTTAACTAACAGTAAGTAACTTTGCAACTACATGTCAACTAGCAGTCTAGAGTATTAGTAGACTGTCTGATTAACCCTCTGGTTGTGTTCGTGTCAAATTGACCCGGAAAAGATTTTATTTTCCCCGAAAATACCAGTTAACATTATCGCATTGGACTCAAACTTACTGACTTTGTTCACATTGGGCATAAGTACTTATACCATTTTTGGTAACCCATTTTTGACAAGTGTGACTTTGTGCAATTTTGTACAAAATTAAAGCATTTAAAAGCAAACTTCCTGATTAAACATTAAAGCACACTAGTATTTTTCTCACACTAGTGTGAGATTTTCTTATCTCATATTGTGAAAATTATTCATAAAAAATGCTTTTTCACTCAAAAAATTAGGTGCCTACTCTCAGATAAATGAGGCTTACGATTAATCAGATGCAAATAGAAACACAAAACCAGTCCTAAATGAAAGAAAACAAGTTGACAAAAAGAATGAATCCAATATTTGGTGATAATATAGCAAAATTAGAAATTTATAAGCAATTGATTGGAGTCACAAGTGTGACAGGAGTCTGAACACAACCAGAGGGTTAATATCTTTTAACACTTTATTTTGATGGGTGCACAACATTCAACATACTGAGTATGAGAAACTTTGCAAGTATGTCAACTTATTCTACTAACCCTAAACCTACCCAACTGAGAGTTAGTAGACATGTAGTTGACATGTAGTTACAAATTTACTTGTAATTAGTAGAATGTCTAAAGTGGACTATCAAAATAAAGTGTAACCATTTAATGTTTAACAGGTGTGTGTTTGTAAAGTACAATATACAGATATTTATGAAGTTAATGTTGATTTATCTAAACAAATTTTGTATGATGTTCCTAGGGCAGTGTGGTGGGTAAAATTCTCTTCTCACAGATCCATTTAAAAGCATCATTACATGGATAATCATCCCATCTTGATGGATTATTTAGAGCACAGTTCTCTCCTCTGTGTCCATTTGGCTCTCCAGACCACCAGAACCTGCATCAACAGATCAGCATTAGATGTTTCTGTGTGATATGATACTAACTGTGAGAATCATTTATTAGATAATAATCAGTTCAATTCAGTGATTACTCACCCAGAGGTCAGTGTGCTGCCATCAACCCATTTCCATGTGTCCTCTTCTTCACTGTCAGTGAGACCAATCCAGACATCAGCACCACCAGAAATATTATTAACAAATTCCTTTGAAGATTAAACAATAACACAGTTCCATAATAAACTGACAATAGAGGCATTTCATCACTCATCCAGATAAACAACACACACACACACACACACACACACACACACACACAGTATCTTTCACTCACAATATCTTCTGCTCTCAGTCCAGCTCTTCCACCCAGAGGAAATGTAGTAATAACTGAATTCATGGTAAATCCATCCATCTGTGAAGACAAATTTAATCCTTGTGCATCAATAAAAAAAAGTTACGCTTAGGTCCATAGTGGACAAAAATGTCCATGTCAAAAAAACAGCTATAAAAATTGGAAGCTTGGGAGCACAGATTTAAGTTTGGTCTCATTTTAAAGAAGACCCATGGCAGATTATTGTTCAAGTTTAAAAAGTGAGACCAAAAAAAAGTTATACAGGTTTAAGTTTATGAAAATGATTTATGAACAATATTTTATATTTTATTTTATATATGAAACATGTTGAACTCTATACCTGCTAGAAAATCAAAGCCATAAATCTAAACAAGTTGTGTTCCAAATTTGAGGTTGATATCTCAAAAAATTAGCTTTTTTAAATTAATTTTGTTTGAGCACAGTACCAAATTTTCCCCATTAGATGCCAGCAAAACTCCGCTGGTGCACACAGTGCTTGGATTTGTGATTTGCAGTAGAGTTTCTCTCTCTCCATTTTTACAAGAACACACACGTACACACACATTTTTATGACACATACAAACCACACTCTGACATCCATACCAACACACCCACACAATTATATCTGCATTATTTATCAAATTGGCTCTATTATATGCAGAAGCAGAAAACAGGAATAAAGTGAGTATTTGCTTTATAGACCAAACCTGAAAAAAATGGCACCATCTGGTAAAAAATAGTACAAAATTTAATTTTGAAGCCTTGCCAACAGAATGAAAGCCTATTAACAAAAATTGCATCATTTTACAGTTAAACGGCACTGCGATTAAAAATAGCTGTTTTAATGGGTTTCAATGGGGACATTTTTGTCCAAAAGGTGCTGAGTGTTTCACTTTTTTGTACCTAGTGTAAAATAGATTTATTAAAGGAAATGAGGGTGGAATATTAAAATTCCAATAAAAATACACACCTGAGCCAAAATGTATGCAGTTAGCATTAACACAGGCAAAATTATAAAAAAAAAAAAAAAAAAACTAAAATGGACAAAAATGTCCATAAGGGTGCACAAGGGTTAACTATATATAATGTGTCCTCTAAAACATGTTTTGTTCTTGTTTTAATATAATTTATAATTACCCATTTCATGGAGACTTTTCAACATTTCGTTTATCTCCTGGTTTAACTGGTCTCTTTGTTTAATCAGGTTGTCATTCTTGGATATTAATTCATCTCTTTCATTTGTGAGATTAATGTTCTTGTTTAGTAGCCAGTCTCTGTCTCCTGAAAGGCTAGTAATCTTAGATAGTAGCTGGTCTCTCTCTTCTGTGAGGTTTTTGTTCCTGGTTAGTAGCTGGCCTTTCTTCTGTGAGGTTTTTATTCCTGGTTAGTAGCTGGTCTCTCTCTTCTGTGAGATTTTTATTCCTGGTTAGTAGCTGGTCTCTCTCTTCTGTGAGGTTTTTATTCCTGGTTAGTAGCTGGTCTCTCTCTTCTCTGAGGTTTTTATTCCTGGCTAGTAGCTGGCCTCTTTCTTCTGTGAGGTTTTTGTTCCTGGTTAGTAGCTGGCCTCTTTCTTCCATGATATTTTTGCCCTTGGTTTGAAACAGGTCAATATTTGTAAAGACTTGGACACACAGCACTATGACTGCAGTCAGCAGAAGAACACACAGCAGAACCAAACACACTACAGCTGCTCTGGAGCTTCTGATCCTCACTGAATCACTTCCTGAACACAGACATGCTGTTATTCCCTTCACTACCATTAAATACAGCACAGGTACATACTTGATCTCTCTCTTTGAAGGTTTGTGCATATGCTATTATTTTTCATAATAAATATTTTTTCATGAGGAAATGTATTAATTATTAAACTCTGTACCTGTGTGTTCAGGTGGCTGTATTCTTGTTGTATTCAAATCTTCTATCTCCAGTGTGATTCCGCCTCTTATAGCATCAGTATTTTCATAAATATAATCTGTTTTCTTTTGTCTCTCTCTTGTGTCCATTTTCTGAGCCATACCTCAATTCACTTTCAAATAGTTCCAGTGAAGAGAAGTGAGAGTTCTAAAATATAACATAAATGTAGACTATTTTATATATACCAACTAACAAATAAAGATAAGTATAAATACTTGAAATATTTCCACATATCAGGAAACACATCAGGAATATAACAAGGCAGACCTTGTTATATTCCTGATGTGTTTCCTGATATGTGGAAATATTTCAAGTATTTATACTTATGTACAGGAAGTTCAGTTCACTTCAGAATGTCACAGAGGGGTTTGTTCTATTTAGAAGTTTAATAATTATACCAGGAACCTGCCACTGTTTGATTATTCAAAATGTTTTCCAAATGTTCTCCTAAACTGACATTTCTGAAAGGTTGAAAAGTACTTTGGCTCCAAAATTTCCCCCTGTAAGTCATGTCATTATTAACCCCTTAACTGTCACCCCCCATTTTTGAACATATATGTGAAAGTGCACTATACAAACTTAAACTCTTATAATTCATGAATGCTTTAGAATACATAAGGTTGGACTCTTTTTAAAGAAGACAATCAGCAGATTACTGCAGAAGTGGAATTATTTTAAAATATGAAAGTAACAAAAAGTTATAGAAGTTTACATTCACTGTAAAGAAAATACACGGTATTAATCTTTTTATATTTTATATAACATAAATATTTTACATAACAGGTTTTACACTAAAATTGATATAAAATTAAAGCCTTATGTCTAAATAAGTTATGTTCCAAATTTGAAGTTGATATGAAAAAAATTGAGGTTCCTGTGAGATTTTGTTTAGAGCATCATACCACAAACAGCCACCGGGTGCCATCCAAACTCCATTTAATTTTTTTTTATGCATTTTTCTGTCACAAATGTCTAAATTTCTGTCAATATTACTCAGATCACAAAAAGACCACCAAATATGGAATCCTGAGAGTCTGACCTTTATGTATTTTGTCAAGATTATAAAATGTTTTGATTCTAAAAGTCTGTAATACATTGTGTAATATGACACTTGACACCGCCCACTAAGGGGGAGGAGACCGCCAAAAGATTTTAAAGTACCATTTGCATGGTAATGCAATGTCCGATTTCAAAATGGTTTTCACAGGTTTTAAGCTTTCAAATGATATATAATCTATGATGATTACTAAAATATTTCATATGCCAAAAAGGCAACGAAAAAAAGAGCGCCAAGCGTCCCACAGGTGGGACGGTGACAGTTAAAAACATGAGTTGTCATGGAAGACTTAACTTCTTTACATGGGGGGGGGACTTTTTCTGAAGATGTAGGGGTGAAAATTAACTATAGACACTACATGAAATCCATACACATTGCATTATACTTTCTGAACTGACCCTTCACAAAGAGCTTGATTGACAGGCGATCTGACCAATCATAACACTGAATACCCCATTCCGCCAACAAACAAATAAGACAGGAGAGTATAGATCAACTTCAGTAGACTTAAACTTGAAAAATTGTGTGTATTGATGTCTTTCCGCTGTTGAAATAAAATACATTCTGATGTTGATTCATGTTTATTTTGTGCTTTAAATAAATATGAAAAGTCGGCCGGTTCAAATGCCACTTGAACTGCGGCTCTACAGCAATCTGTCACGGCACATTAAAGAGCCACAAAATGGTATTTATTGTTCAAATTTCTTAAAAAAATTCAAAATTTGAAAGCTGAGACTTTGTTTTATACCAGAAGTAACCCCTGCTCTGTCTTGTCTGTAGGCATGTTTTCAGTGTCCTCTTTGCTCCGCGATGTATTTTTCACTGCATGAGAACATGATGTGTGGCGTGAGAGCACCATGGCTTGTCGGACATAGCAATAGTAACTAAGGAGGGTGGACTTTTGCGAAGGGTAAATTGGCTTCTAATTTTTTAATTATGTTGTTGGCATGATACATTCTTACCTGATTCAGAATGCAGCGGCACGACTGGTCTTCAGCGAGCCCAAAAGAGCCCATGTTACACCTCTCTTCATCTCCTTGCACTGGCTACCAGTGGCAGCTCGCATCAAGTTCAAGACACTGATGCTTGCATACAGAACGACCACAGGCTCAGCACCCTCCTACTTCCACTCACTATTACGAATCTACACCCCCTCCAGAAGTCTGAGATCTGCTAGTGAGTGACGCCTTGTGGTACCATCACAGAGAGGCTCAAAATCACTCTCCAGAACATTCTCGTTCACCATTCCTGGCTGGTGGAATAATCTTCCCACCCCTATCCGGAATGCTGGATCCTTGTCTTCAAGCAACAACTGAAAACTCATCTCTTTCGGCACTACTTGACTTCATCCTAAACATAAAAAAAAAAAAGAATAACTTAATCTTTCCCTTTATCTTTCTCTCCTTCCCTTGCTAGCTTGTACTTATTTGAACAATGACTGAGACTTGGTGTTACGAGCACTTCCTCTGTCTGATTGGCTCTTCAAGATATATCACTTTATGTATTCCCCAATTGTAAGTCGCTTTGGATAAAAGCGTCTGCCAAATGACTAAATGTAAATGTAAATGTTCCTGACAAATAAAATGTTGTATTTGAGTGATTATGAACTCTCCAGAAATCATTATGGCTAGTAGATCATGTGGAGGCTGATGTTACCTCAAATTTATGGCCAGGGTAGGTCACACTGGATGAATGGATTTCTGTCTATCACTGATTTAGCAAGTTGAATGGGAAAAGAGTAAGTAAACTACACTTTGTGTCAAGAGCAAGGAGTAGGTGGCTGACTTATTGTTATTGGTCAACCTACAGCCTCTGATTAAAATCAGACTGTTTGTGTTATAATGAGATCCACGTACGGCCAACGTGAGACTCAATTGTGACATTGGGTCCCTGATGGCTGAATAATTGAAAGTATGGGATATTCAGAATAACCAAATATCTACATTAATACATAATCAATATTTGTGATCAGTTCTTAATTACAAATACTGTCTAAATTCAATGATCAATTGAAATTGGAATCAGATTAAACGTAGAGCTAGAATCAAATCAAATTGAAACTAAATCCTAATAATTGAAGTGAACTTTGCAGAAGCACACGTAAAAGACCTACACACATTATACCTTCACCCATGTCATTGGGTTCTGTCGTTGGGCCAAAGGGTGGACTTTATGTTATAATTGCTTTATGGTCTGTAATCGCTTTTCCAAATTTACTTCTTGTATTTTTTTCATTCACTTTTTGACAGTTTTGTCATCATTAAATGCCAACAAACTAGTGGACTGTGTTGCGCTGCTCATCTGTGTTTGTGTAGCCATGTATTTATGCAGAAAGGAACTTTTTTTGTGGAAATCTTTTAAGTATTTATGCGATAAGGAACTTCATTTCATTGCAGGAAGACACTAGAAATATTTAATTGTTTCAGAAATGTTGATTGTGTTCATTTAAATGAGGCTCATATGCATTTATTATCATAGATTCACTCAGTATCTGTATAAAGTCTCCAGAGGCTTGATCATTTTGTTGCTGGCTGGTGTTTGGGAACATTTATGGCTTTTGAGATGTTCAGGTTGTTGCTGGTACATCAAAAGATAAGACAGCTGATTTTTTGTTTTGGTTGATGGTTTAGGAGCTCTTCCAACACTACAAATTATTCAATGATTTTTAAGAGGGTCAAAAATGAAAAAGTAATGTTCTCTTTGTCAAGTTTTACAATCAAAATCAAATTTATTGTAAATATATTTTTAACTTTTATTTCATGGAAAAAAAAATTTCTTTTGAAAGAGGTTGTTTTCATTTGTGAACTTTATACACATAATGGGCCTCATTCATGAAACATTCGAAAATATAGCAGTTAATTCCGAGTAATTTGCGCGTAAAACAGACCTTCCTGAAAACTCCAGATTCACAAACTAAATGTAAAAACATCCAATCTGATAGTTAAACAATTCAAAACAATTGACTGTTAATTAATTCCAATCATTCGGGTGCTCATGCACGCTCATACACAATTAGCATAATCCCTGCCTATGAATTACAGCGTGTCCAGGAAGTCAGTGGAATATTCAGCTCTACTTTCTCAAGCTTGGCTCCAGTATATTGCATAAATGCAAAAAAGACTAAAAGGCCATATGGCTAACAATAAATATTCAATAACGTGTGTCCACCAAAGCGTTTTTAGCCACCTGAAAAATGCCAGGTGCTCTTCTCTGCTGGTGGCGCTTGAGAACACTTTGGTGGCACAGCGTTTTTCCAGCTGAGACGCTTTGATAAGGAATATCCATGGCAGTAACATATTACTAGTATCTCATTTTGAAGAAAATTACTGAATATAAAAATGCAGTAATCAGTCATGTTAACTTCTCTATTGCGGTTCAGTTGTTGTAGGATGATTGGTCAGTGTGGTATTTGTCCCATCCCTCCTCCATTGATTGGACGGCTGGGTAAAAAGTGATAGTGACAAGCGCTGCGTTGAACCCAAAGCTAAACAGTTTATCAACTTTTTCAGTTTATCAAAAAAAATAATTTTTTTTTAATTAAATTAAAAGCAGCAAACGACCTTGTAAAATATTATAATGGCAGTGCATCAAAATTCAGTATCATCAGTTTGCCAAAAAGAACACAGAAAGTTTTATGCACCATTTACACGTGGTAGGGAGCAGGTGTACATTTCTTTCGTACCAACTTAACATTTTGAAAATACAAACATTTTCATGAATTCAAAAGTTTACGTCAGAACGGCTTTACAAACGATTTACAAAAAAATTAGTTCTGCTCGTGTTTCATGAATGAGGCCCATTGTTTTTAATATTGTTTAAAGTGTATTTCAGTCTTATTTGTGTGTATGTGGCCAGTATTTATGCATATAGGAACTGTTTTTGTTAAAATGTTTTAAATATTTATGCATACAGTATAGGTACTTTAACTTACCGCAGAAGGACAATATTTGTTTCAACAATGTGGATTGTGTTCATTTAAATGAGGTTCAAATACATATATTAATTTTAAGAATTGGTGATGTTTTCAAAATTTTAATAGCTTTTAGGTTGTTGCTGGTACATCAAAGTCCAGAGAGTTGATCAATATATAGTTAACAGTTTTTTAAGGAGGTTGACTTTTTAAAGGAACTTTTGTCAGTAACATTTGGGCCAAAGCTTACCACTTGTGCTAAACATAATGAGAGAATGGTCAAAAATAACATCAGCTCATAGTATTACATTAAAGTTAGTTTATTAAAAAATTACAATAAATCAAAAATCTGTAATAACATCAACAGACAAAATGACTCTACAAAAGACTCTGGCTATACTCTGTATAGACACATGGGATAATTATATGATATTTTTGCATACTTTTTTTTAAGCTTGAATGTGGTTCACCATTCACTGCCATTATATAAATAAGTGCGAGCAAAAAAAAAAAAAAAAAAAAGGATGAGTAAGTAATGATTTTCATTTTAACATTTTAATTCTCCAGATAAAAGGCTTTAACAAGCATTTCTTTTAGATCAGGGGTGTCCATTTTTGCTCATGGAGGACCACCATCCTGCAGAGTTTCATTTCAACACACTTGCCTGAAAATTTTTTGTAATCCTGAAAACCTTGATAGGTTCAGGCTAAAATCGGCTGCAAAGCTGGCCCACCAGGAGCAGGATTGGACACCCCTGCCTTACATGATAATCATTAATTATGAAAGCTTTGTAAAAGTTGTATGATGTTCTTAGGGCCATATGAGGAGTAAATCATCTTCTCACAGATCCATTGATAAGCACCATCACATCTAACATCAAGCCACCCTAGAAAAAGGCCAGTTTGTCAAATACGTCACATCACAATTCTCTATTGTTAGTCCATAGGGCACTCCAAGGTCAAGGTCAAGTTTATTTATCTAGCACCTTAAAAGCAACAAGTGCTGACCAAGGGGCTGCACAGCCAAAAACGTTAAAAATATCAACATTCAACTTCTTCAGAGCTGTGTAGGATATCAGAGTGAATCAGACAATTTAAGATTCAATCAGATTGGTGTTAGAACCACCAAAAGAGCAAATTCCACAAAGAGGCCCCGGATAATAAGACAACATCATAAATCTGTCCACGATACCATGGCGCCATGAGT
Organism: Schizothorax lantsangensis; assembly: GCA_027422415.1. NCBI lineage: Eukaryota > Metazoa > Chordata > Actinopteri > Cypriniformes > Cyprinidae > Schizothorax > Schizothorax lantsangensis. The sequence goes on along the minus strand of CM049840.1, from coordinate 822,458 downwards.
CTGAAACAAGCCTCTTTCACAGAACAGCTTAAACATTGACACAAAGAACACTTACTGATAATCCCAACTCAGGAAGGAGATTGTTAAATCTGGGGCAAGTATTCAAGATTGATGGTCAAAGAGATGCACAGCATGGCCATCACATTTAAACCCATGATAGACATCATGAGCTTCCTCAGATTGACTTCCCCCCCCCACCTAGAGGGCAAAGACCAGACTGAAATTCCTTCTAAACCCCTTTTGACCTTTTTGTTCTACACAGAACTACACAGAGACCGTCTTTTCCATATGCACCTAAAATCATCTTAAAAGGACTTGTAAGCAACTAATCATTTCTATGCATAACTCCATATTATGTATGTAACCCACACACTTGACTATCATGTTCTAATCACTCATTGTGTATGTCCAAAAGCCGAGTTTAAAAACTCAGGACACCATCAAACCTCCTCTCTTTTGCTTTTTGCCACCGTGTTTTGACGCTGCTTTTTAGCGCTCTTTGAGCGTGCTCTGGCTTACATGCTATGGAGTTTATTTTTTGTGTCTTTTTTATTCAATCAAACATGCTGTGTTTGAGAGCAAAACTAATTATTTTGTAATTAAAAAAAAGTTTACAAAAAATTCTTCTTAAGGCTCAAAAATAAAGAAATTGAAAACAAAATAATTTGCAGTGCGTGTAAATCTTTGAAAAATCATATTTATACAATACAATATGTCACGGAATGCATAGTCGATATAAAAAACTGGATGACAAGTAATTTCTTACTGCTAAATTCTGAAAAAACAGAGGTGTTAATTATCGGACCTAAAAAATCAACATGTAATAACTTAAAACACTATCTAACACTTGACGGCTGCTCTGTAAATTCTTCTTCTTCATCAGTCAGGAACCTAGGTGTGCTATTTGATAGCAACCTTTCCTTTGAAAGCCATGTTTCTAGCATCTGTAAAACTGCGTTTTTCTATCTCAAAAACATATCTAAATTGCGACCTATGCTCTCAACGTCAAATGCAGAAATGCTAATTCATGCGTTTATGACCTCAAGGTTAGACTATTGTAATGCTTTACTGGGAGGTTGTTCTGCACGCTTGATCAGCAAACTACAGATGGTCCAAAATGCAGCAGCTAGATTCCTTACTAGAACCAGGAAGTATGACCACATTAGCCCGGTCCTGTCAACACTGCACTGGCTCCCTATTAAACATCGTACAGATTTTAAAATCTTGTTAATCACTTATAAAGCCCTGAATGGTTTAGCTCCTCAGTACTTGAGCGAGCTCCTATCACACTATAGTCCTCCACGTCCGCTGCGTTCTCAAAACTCTGGCCGTTTGATAATACCTAGAATATCAAAATCAACTGCGGGCGGCAGATCTTTTTCCTATTTAGCGCCCAAACTCTGGAACAATCTACCAAACACTGTTCGGGAGGCAGACACACTTGTCAATTTAAATCTCGATTAAAGACCCATCTCTTTAACCTGGCATACACATAACACACTAATACACTTCTAATATTCAAATCCGTTAAAGGATTGTTAGGCTGCATTAATTAGATTAATTAGCTTTATTGTTTTTAGCTTTATATACAAATAATTGTATTTATTTATTTTTACAGGCTCTCCAAGGAAGGTGATTTTCAAGGGACTGACAGGGCTTCCTGTTTTTGATGTTTCCACAACTTTCCACAACAATGTAATGTAGTGAGTGTACCAGTGTAAATTTGCTGTCCCCTCAAAATAACTCAACACACAGCCATTAATGTCTAAACCGCTGGCCACAAAAGTGAGTACACCCCTAAGTGAAAATGTCCAAATCGGGCCCAATTAGCCATTTTCTCTCCCTGGTGTCATGTGACTCGTTAGTGTTACAAGGTCTCAGGTGTGAATGGGGAGCAGGTGTGTTAAATTTGGTGTTATCGCTCTCATTCTCTCATACTGGTCACTGGAAGTTCAACATGGCACCTCATGGCAAAGAACTCTCTGAGGATCTGAAAAAAGAATTGTTGCTCTACATAAAGATGGCGTAGGCTATAAGAAGATTGCCAAGACCCTGAAACTGAGCTGCAGCACGGTGACCAAGACCATGGGTTTAACAGGACAGATTCCACTCAGAACAGGCCTCGCCATGATTTAAGAGATTAAACCAAAGAGAATTTCTTCCAGAGAGAAGGTGTCTCACGGAATGCAGTGGCCCAGCTCGCTCCAATCGCAGAGCTGTACTTTGCAGACAGGGAGCAGTTTAACAGCATCAGCTTCACACCAGGGAAGTTAGCTGAGTTTGCTCAAAAGTGCAGAGAAAACATAGTAGGGGATGGGTCAGGGTATATTCTGGCAAACCATTTACTGTGGCACACGCCACCTACCAACACGCGATGGGTAACTCGCAAAGCACAATGTTCATTTGTGTTTTCCTAGCACGAGACCATAGAAAAGAATTTAAAGTACAAGGTTTGAGAATTAAGAGGCAGGGCAACAGTTAAAAAATTTCAAAGTTAAAGTTCATGCAAAAAAAAATTTTTTTGCGCCCACCCCGCAATTAATAAAATTGTAACGTTATTTTTTTTTTATTATTTGGCTACCCGACCTGCGGGTTACCCGCAGCGCCCGCGGATAGGCTATAACCGCGATCCGCGCATCATAGGCTACATGAAAGAAAGGAAAATTAGTAAAAATGTGTAATGTAATGTAGGTAATGTAATTTTTGCATTATTGTCAAATCTGTAATTGGTTTCTGCAACAAAATGTGAATAGATAAATATTGTGCAATGATGATAATATTATTTTTGTTTGGATTTGTTGGATTAGAATGACTTTATGAACGTCTTGAAAATCCTTGATTTGGTCCTGATGTGTTGATCTAATGTTGAAAAATAAATGAACAACACAAAGTTGCAAGGTGCAATTTTATAACACACAAACTTGGTAAAGGACACCTTGTGTTCTACCAAGGTTGTTTTTAAATAGGCTACATACAAACTTAACCATTACATTTTAAGTAATTACAGTTAGTAAACAAATACAGAAATCTGCAGTATTACAAATTGTTGCCTACATGATAAGCCTATACAGTGGTTCCTGGTGCAGAATGTCTTCATTTCATTAGTAGGCTAACCTTTTATATTGTCCATGTAAAATGACAACCTATAAAAAGACATTTTAAAAGTTCTTTAATTAAATTAGCGAATATACATTTGCAAACATAACTATTGTAAATGTGTCAGTCAAATAATACATTTATATAATTATTTAAGAAATAATACAGTCCAAGGGCTGGATGGTCATAATAAATTATTATTTAAGTCAAATACTTTATCAAAGTATTGACATAAAACGACCTCCACGTGGCGTACTGGCGCTATTGCACGTCAAACAGATGTGACATATATGTCCCCCCCCCCACAATCAATCAATATACATTTATATACTGAGGCTGACGATGCACAGGGCAACTTTTTGAGCAATTTTGCCATTCAACTTTTATTTTTTTTTATTTTTTTTTAGCAATGTTGCTTGGGCACTTTCCCACTGAGAATGGGTAACAAATTTCGATCTGGATTGGTCATGGGCCCTGTGTCTCACCTAGTTTCCCGATGATGGTTAACATTAACCAAAGTTGCCCAGCAACATTGCTCAAAAAGTTGCCCCTTGTATCATCAGCCTTACACAAATTGATTTATGCAAACGCATTAGATAAATTACATTACTATTCTCAGCCATATCTATTTACAGGTTTGTGACTATGAAAATGTATGTATAAACTTTTGATTGTCCAGTCCTCATAGAAAGTAATTAAAATGTTTGCATATTTGAAGTGTATTATAAACAGTGAAATATATAAATGACTATTTTTATGAACCGTTTTAAAAGATTTCATTGGATAAATGCTGAGAATAATGTATAAGATGAGTTTAAAAATCAAAATCCAGTAATCATGTAGGACTGGAAAACTAACCAAATCTTTTGTTGGATAAAAGTGTGAATTAAATTCATTATGCTTATTGTATTGTATTGATATTGTGCTGTTCCCTTGATTTCTCTGTAGGTAACACAATCAAGTGTTTACTTGACCAGCGACCAGGGAGTTTCATTTTTTCCATCTAAATCTGGATTTTTTTGGTTGTTTGGATCTCATGACTGGTGGGGGTACCTTCCAGGTAATGGGTGATGAAATGTGCGGGGCATTACCAGGCCCAGTCATAAACCCGTTTCACCCAAACCCTGGACAGAGTCGACCTCGTTTTAGTTTTTCAAGATCAGCCACTGCTACAGCTGCTCGCACACCCCATCCTGCAACTAGTCCAAAAATGTACCAAAGGTAATTTTTTTGGGCAGATAACAGTTGGTCTGCATTGTTAAATATAACAAAAAAATGTTTTTTTTTTTTATTAATATAAACATTTATTTTTAGGTTTTCATTCAACATTTTCAGAAAATCCAATCTCTAATGATTAAACCACAATGTGGCAGTTACTAACGTTCTTCATTTAATACTTTGTGCAACCTCTGTTTGACAAGATAACAGCTCTGAGTCTTCTATAAACTGTAATTGTACAGTAGATATTTATGAATGTAAAACAACAGGAAACGGGAGAAGCTACAAAACCAGAAACTCAAATAATGAACCTAAGATAGTAAAAACCAACAAAACCTGACAAAGGAAGCAGAGAACATAAAATATTAAATAAACTTATCAAGATAAATACACATTAATTGACTAATTAAGATCAGATACAGATGAGAACAATGAGGTGTTGAGAAACAGGAACCCAACTTTAAAATAAGTCCAACAAAACTGGTAGATATGACACACAAACACACAATTTTGCTCATACATTACTGTTGCTGTTCTTGTAGCTTAATTGGTAGGGCATTCTTTAGTAGCAAAGGCTATGGGTGTGATACCAAGGGGACACACGTGCTGATAAAACGTGAAGCCTGAAAGCACTGGCTTTGGCTCAAAGCATCTGCCAAATGCATAAATGTAATGAAAAATATTCCAATAGTGTGTTATATGTGTATGTAGAGAAAAAACACATTACAAGAATGTATGAGTCTGGTTTCTAGATTGCAGAAAATAACAGTTAGCTGAGATCGTTCAATGCAAATGTCTGTGTTTAGAGTATTAAAAACATCTGTTTTTAATGTGCTTGTGTGTGTGTTTCCACAGAACTATTTTCCTTGGACAACTTGAGGGTGACAAAATAATACAGGACAAGGCATTGGTTATCCCTTTTGAAGAGTCTGAGGCCTCATTACCTACTATGACAACCAAAGTAAAAGAAGCCCTTGCTATGGGTGCTGATGAAAACATAATTTTAACCGATAGTCAAGGAAACCTACTCCTTGATACCCCTGGCACTAAAGGTTTGTGGTTTTGGGTTGGAATGGACATTGAACAAGTTTATTATGAAATTCACCACAGCTCATCAACATGCAAGTTACTACTTCGTATATTACCTTGTCAGTACCTGTTACGGTGCACACACCAGGGAGAGACGAGGAACACGCAGACGAGGATTAACTTCAAAATAATAGTCTTTACTGACAACATCAAGGGTAACACAGGGCAAGGTAGACACACCGGGAATAACGAGTAGACCAGACCAACCACTAACTGAACAGACAGGACCTTATATACACAAGACAATCACAGATAAATACACACACCTGAACTGAATAAACTACAAATCAAACTCAACAAGGACAGGAACATGACCAAATAAGGACACAAGAGGCGGGAACACATGACACACACGACAGAGGACGTAACAGTACTCCCCCCTCCCGGAAGGCTCGACCCGAGCCGTAACAGTTCCACCGGGGAGGGGGGGTGGGCACTCTGGAGACCCCTCAGGACAGACACGGATACATACACAGGACGGGGCCTCCAGAGTAGAACAGACAGACCGAGGTCCAGGTAGAGCAGGGAGCTCGGGAGGCCATGGCGGAGCAGGGAGCTCGGGAGGCCATGGTGGGACCGCTTCCGAGACCGCGGCCCCAGCCCCCACCTCAGTCTCCTCGGCCGGAGCCCTACTACCCCCCCCCAAAATTTCCTTGGGGAAGCTCAGGGGTATCAGGAGCCCTCCGGGGCTAAACACACAGAAACAGTTAAAAAGACCACAGGTCACAGTCTGGTCAATTACGGCCACGGCCGGCTGGCTTGTCAATACGGCAGCAGCCGGCTGGCGAGACCATAACCGGCTGGCTTGACAAATAACGGCAGCAGCCGGCGGGCTTGACCACACAACGGCAGGGACCGGCGGGCTGGAGGGAGCCTCAGCCGGCTGCGGGCCGAGTGAACCGCGGACGGCGGGTTGGCTTTCCCCGCGTAGAAGCACGTGAAACAGGTGGGCCGCGGACGGTGGCGTGAAACCCAAGTGGTGCGATTTCCAGCACTGAAAATCGCTTGCAGTAGCTCTGCTACTAAATTTATTTAAAAAAGACTATCCCTGTACAGCTATGATCAGCTGTTTCACCATCTTGGCTGAGTTTTCAATGTTGTTACAGGAAAGGATGAAGCTGATTGGTTGGTTCTTGTCACATGACCCGCGGTGCGCTTGCGGCAATCTGAGAATTTTAAATGTTTTTATCTAGATGCGGCGCGTACGCGCCTGGAAAAAGCGAGCGTCGCTTCCATTATGAGCGCGCCTGCCGCGCGTCTACATTTAAAAATAACGAACTTGAGCGCGCAAAAGACGCAATATGTGAATGGCCCCTATGGGTGTTTATTTTTGCCTGAACATCTTCAAGTGAGTGGCGGGGGGCAAACCGAAAGTTGATGCCGAAAGTCCAGCACTCTCTTCTCTGCGCCCATTCTTGTTTGAATGCGTTCCTTCGCTGGCATTTTCCTCATTTCGTTTTCTCCCTTAACAAATTTGTCCATTCTGATGCTCAGTTTTACAGAACTAATGGCTGCTGATGACTATTTGAATTAAATTCTAACAAAGTGCGCGCTTGTATGTGTTCGTTAAATGCGTAGCATTAATTACGTGAGTACATTGATCTGCTCATGTCTGAAAATAATATATATAAAAAACTAAATTATTTTACATAACAAAAACATCATAGCGTATATTTGTTTAGTACATTTTTAAAGTAATGTAAAAACTAAAATGAATTGTAAAACTGAAAGTTATTGTTTAATTGTGTTCAGCACAGCATGGTGGGCCGCATTAGGATTCGTGACGGGCCGCATGCGGCCCGCGGGTTGAGAACCACTGATATAGATGATAATCATTCATTCTGAATGTTTTGAACAGTTAAACTTAGGTCACCAAAAAAATTAAAAGAAGGAAAGAAAAATTGTTTACGATGTTTCTCTCTGTATGAGAGGTAAAATACTCTTCTCACAGATCCATTGATATGCATCATTACATTTAACATCAATCCACCCTATTAATTCAGGCCACTTTTTTAAATAAGTCACAGCACAGTTCTCTACTCTTCCTCCATTTGGCTCTTTAGACGCCCAGAACCTGCAACAACAGATCAGCATTAGATGTTCAGTGTTGCTTTCTGTGTGATATGATACTGACTGTGAGAATCATTTATTAGATAATAATCAGTTCAGTTCAGTGATTTCTCACCCAGAGGTCAGTGTGCTGCCATCAACCCATTTCCATGTGTCCTCTTCATCAGCATCAGTCAGACCAATCCAGAATTCTCTTTTATCAGTAATTTTCATAACAAAATCCTAAACAGTTAAACCAATTACATGTGTATATCATAAATCGACAATATAAACATTTCATCTGAACATCGCTGACTTAGCAATTAAACACCACAAACACACACCCAGTATCTTTCACTCACTTGTTTCTCTCTGTTGTTTATGATGGTCAGATCTGCTCCTCTCTCCATACAGTCTCTTCTGCTCTCAGTCCAGCTCTTCTTCTCAGAGGAAATGAAGTACAGATTAGATTGATAGTAAATCCATCCATCTGTAAACAGAAACAATTCAACTATTAGCACTTTATTCTCATCACACTGATCTACTAATAAGTGGTAGTTTTAGTTTTAATGTAGTTCATAATTACCCATCCCATGAATACTTTTCAACAGTTCATTTTTCTCCTGATGTAATTGGTCTGTTTGTTTAATTAGATCATGGTTACTTGATAATAATTCATCTCTCCCTTTTGTCAGCTGAATGCTCTCGTTTACTAGCCGGTCTCTCACTTCTGTGAGGTTGACAATCTTAGTTAGTAGCTGGTATGACTTTTCCGTGAGTTCTGTATTCCTGGTTAGTAGCTCACCTCTGTCTTCTGTGTAGTTTGTGTTGTTTGTATGGATGTGGACACACAGCACTATGACTGCAGTCAGCAGAAGAACACACAGCAGAACCAAAAACACTACAGCTGCTCTGGAGTTTCTGATCTTCACACAATCACTTCCTGAAGATTATTAAGCACTCATATAACTTAAATGTGTTATATGTGTGTCAAATGTATTGTTGTTGTTATAATGAAATGAGTCGCAGTACCTGTGTGTTGAAGTGTGTCTGTTTCTGTCCTGACATCATGAATGTTTACAGAATGTACATTAGCATAGATGTTCATCTCCTCTTTATCTTTATCCATTCCATGCTTCATGAATTCCATTAATAAGATGGAGGTAAATGTGAGATTGTTAGAAGTTGTTGCTTCAAGTAGGCTGCACTGCTCTGAACTTCTGCTTTGAGGTTTTACTTTTATGAGGCACCACTGTGGTCATGAACGTGATATCCTAGTAAGGGGGGATGGGGGTGGATTATCTTTTGTACTCGTGTACTGTAGATCATAATGAAATTGCACTGTAGTTACTCTTCACATTAGTTGCTCCTTCACTACAGTTGCAATATTTGTATAATAAACACACTGGTTGAGAACTAGTTGCTTTTGGTAGCGTGAACAAGCACTTCTCAGAAGCCAATGCTGCAAATGACACCAACGCCACAAGTCTCGCTGTAGAAACACTTTCCAGAAGAACAGTGCTGTTCCAATGTACAACTATAAAAATATATATATACATCTTTTTTTTTTTTTATTACAAAATATATTATCAACTGAATGTTGGATTGAAATGTTGGACTACTTAATAGTACTATTCATTTCTTTAGAGGAATAACATTCGAATGTGGAAGAAATTACAAATGCTGCATCTAAAAACACTAGAGGAAGTGAAACTAATAAGTGGCTTCTGTCACTGAGTTCTGTTTCTGTCCTGACATCATGACTGTTTATAGGATCGCCATTAGCATAGATCTTCATCTCCTCTTTATCTTCTCTTGAGCTTCACCTTTTTTTATTTTGATGTCTGGAGTCACATCATCTCAGTGTTTCTCTCTTTGCATATTCATTTATATTTAAGCATTTGGTATAAACTTTAATCCAAAATGACTTACTCAATACAGATACTATAGATAGATAGAACACTAATGTTGGTAAAGTTGTACTAAGGGAAGGGTTCTGGTTTTGAGCTTTTGCAACTGTGGTCAGGAACATGTGATATCCTGTTAACACCTAACTTTTAACATGTAATTATTTTATTTATTTATTTACTTTCTTTCTTGATGAAGCTTATTATAAAAGGGGAAAAAAAGGAACGGTCGTGAAGTGTCCCATACTTGGAATTTGTGCTCTGCATTTAACCCATCCAAGTGCACACACACAGCAGTGAGAAGTGAACAAACACACACACACACACACTGAACACACACCCGGATTAAAAAATTATAAAATAATTAAAATAATGTTTTAATATATTAACTAACATACATTTGATATGAGTAAATTAATCATTTTGAAGTAGTGTTTTACTCTGCTGCTGTTTATAATAGTCAGATTTGCTCATGTCTTTGAACAATCTTGATTGCTGTCAGTCCAGTTTTTCTCTTCAGAGGAGATGTGGTATAAACCGGATTTATAGCACCTCCATCCATCTGCTAACACAACCAGATTAGTTACAAGCCTCTTGTTCTCATTTACCCTGAATTGAAACTTACTAATAACAGCCTGTACTACACACATACAATATCTTTTTAGTGTATAGTTCAAGATTACCCATTTCACAAAGATGATCTGACAGTAGTTTTTCCTCCTAATGCCGAGTTCACACTGCACGATTTTAGCCCGATGTTTCACTCGCCGACAGGTTTTGATAAATCGCTGACAAATGCCCGAGATTGGAGGCAAATCGGTGCTCGTTCACGTGAGTGACAATCACGCAGTGTGAATTATCAAAGATGCGATCTGAGGCAACCGCCAACATGTCACCGACACCCGCAAAATATTTGGCATGCTAAATATCTGGAGCTGTCTGCGATTCACAATCCTGCTGTGTGAATGAGTTCTGACTGAAAAATACATCGACAATGACCTACAGCCAATGAGAGAGCACAATACAGGGCAGCGGGAAGTTCGGGGAGGACTGTAAATAATATTCTTCTATAAAAGGACAACAGATTTATAGAATTTTTCTTTTTCATCTTTTGTTTTTTTTAGGCTATAAGAAATAATCTCTTTATAAAATGCACAACAGGTTGGTTTCACTTTTAAGTAGGCTACTTAGATTTGTGTATATAAAAATTTCCCAGCAGAAGTGTTTGTTAACAAGTCATCTTTATTAATTATTGTGTGTTGGGGAGGACTTATAGACCATAATATCAGCATGATCTTGCGTTCTTGAGTTGTCGGCGATTCTTCCTATTGTGCAATTATGCAATGTGAACACAGCAGAGACTGAATGCTACCCCAGATAGTCATGCAGTGTGAAAACAACAGCGATCCGACGAGTTTGAAAATCGTGCAGTGTGAACTCGGCATAAGTTAACTGGTGATTTTGTTTGGTCATTTCGTTATTGGCATTCACTAATTTGTCCTTTTCTTTTAACAAGTTTTCAATCTGAAAAAGTAGGTCGTTTCTTGTTTTACTGAAGGTTACCGCACTGTTTTCATACCGGTGGTATGGTGGATGCTCTGTGTGTTTTTGTAGTCCTCTGCTTTTCTAGACTCTAATTTCAGTAGTGAGGTCAGTGGATGGAAAAGTATGTCTTTGTATTTGAACATGTGGTATCCTTTCAACAATGAAAAAAAAAAATAGTCTTGCTAAAGGGCATTGTTGTGGTCACCTTGTGGTTTTGATGTAACTGCCAAATTCAAATTAGCAGTTTAATTATATATATGAGAAAGAAGTCACTTTACTTAATCCAATGAATTTAAACTCAATCAGAAAATGTAGATTCATTTTGCTTGAATATCTGTGTTTTTATGTTGCACAATTGTTTATTGATTATTTTAGTTTCTATTTTAGGACAAGTTGTTGAGAACAGCAGAACGGAACTGATCAGAGAACAGAATGTGACTTCCTGATTATAAAAGACATGGTGCTAAATGAGTTTTCAAGTCAAGTCAAGTCAAGTCACCTTTATTTATATAGCGCTTTTAACAATACAGATTGTGTCAAAGCACTGAACAGTATCAAGTTGGAGGATAGAGTGTCAGTAATGTATAATAATAAGATTAAACACTCAATTTTCAGTTAAGGGCATTTCATTATTGAATTTGGAGATGTCATTGTCTAGCTCAATATAGTTTAAATAGTATCTGTGCAATCAAATTGACGATAATCACTAGAAATTAAGTGTTCCCAACTGAGCAAGCCAAAGGCGACAGCGGCAAGGAACCAAAACTCCCTCTGAGACAGAATGGAGAAAAAAACCTTGGGAGAAACCAGGCTCAGTCGGGGGGCCAGTTCTCCTCTGGCCAGGATATTATTGTTTATTTATTGTTTACTTATTGTTTTAATTAAAAATTTTAAATGTATAAATGTATTATATTTATATTTTTATATTGTTGCAATTTCTAACAATAATAGTATTATGTAGTTAGGTATTTTATTATTATTATATTTTTAGTTATTTGTTTTATTTTTATTTTTATTGTATTTTTAGTCGAGGTCTTCACTGGGGATATGTCTCTGGGGCTCATCGCTGACGATCAGGGCCGCAGACATCATCTCCCGGCGCTGATCCACCTTCTGATCCGGACACGGACTGAGAAACAGAATAAGAAAGAAACAATTATTAGCATAGATGCCAATCTTCTTACGATGTAACGAGTACATTGTGTGTTATGGAAGTGTTCCCGGTTCCAGTAGATCTAATTAATGCAGCCTAACAATCCTTTAACGGATTTGAATAATAGAAGTGTAGTAGTGTGTTATGTGTACGCCAGGTTAAAGAGATGGGTCTTTAATCTAGATTTAAACTGACAGAGTGTGTCTGCCTCCCGAACAGTGTTAGGTAGATTGTTCCAGAGTTTAGGAGCTAAATAGGAAAAATATCTGCCGCCCGCAGTCGATTTTGATATTCTAGGTATTATCAAACGGCCAGAGTTTTGAGAATGCAGCGGACGTGGAGGACTATAATGTGATAGGAGCTCGCTCAAGTACTGAGGAGCTAAGCCATTCATGGCTTTATAAGTCATTAACAAGATTTTAAAATCTATACGATGTTTGATAGGGAGCCAGTGCAGTGTTGACAGAACCGGGCTAATATGGTCATACTTCCTTGTTCTAGTAAGAACTCTAGCTGCTGCATTTTGGACCAACTGTAGTTTGTTGATCAAGCGTGCAGAACAACCACCCAGTAAAGCATTACAATAGTCTAACCTTGAGCTCATAAACGCATGAATTAGCATTTCTGCATTTGACGTTGAGAGCATAGGTCGCAATTTAGATATGTTTTTGAGATGGAAGAATGCAGTTTTACAGATGCTAGAAACATGGCTTTCAAAAGAAAGATTGCTTTCAAACAGCACACCTAGGTTCCTGACTGATGAAGAAGAAGAAGAATTTACAGAGCAGCCGTCAAGTGTTAGATAGTGTTCTAGGTTATTACTTGTGGGGTTTTTAGGTCCGATAATTAACACCTCTGTTTTTTCAGAATTTAGCAGTAAGAAATTACTCGTCATCCAGTTTTTTATATCGACTATGCATTCCGTTAGTTTCTCAATTTGGTGCGTTTCCCCGGGCCGTGATGAAATATAGAGCTGAGTATCATCAGCATAACAGTGAAACCTAACACCATGTCTCCTGATAATATCTCCCAAGGGTAACATGTAAAGCGTGAAAAGTAACGGCCCTAGTACTGAGCCTTGAGGTACTCCATACTGCACTTGTGATCGATATGATACCTCTTCATTCACTGCTACGAACTGATGGCGGTCAGATAAGTACGATTTGAACCAAGCTAAGGCACTTCCACTAATGCCAGCAAAGTTTTCTAGTCTATTTAAAAGAATGTTGTGATCGATAGTGTCGAACGCAGCGCTAAGATCCAGTAGAACTAATAAAGAGATACAACCACGATCAGATGATAGAAGCAGATCATTTGTCACTCTAATGAGAGCAGTCTCAGTACTATGATAAGGTCTAAATCCTGACTGGAAATCCTCACAGATACCATTTTTCTCTAAGAAGGAATATAATTGTGAGGATACCACCTTTTCTAGTATCTTTGACAGAAAAGGGAGATTTGAGATCGGTCTGTAATTAACTAGATCTTTGGGGTCAAGTTGTGTTTTTTTAATGAGAGGCTTAATAACAGCCAATTTGAAGGTTTTGGGGACATATCCTAATGACAATGATTTCACCCAATTCTTCCTCATATTAGATCAGCATAGACAGCAAATGTAAGAGGACAAATCAGGTTAGTGATTCTCCAGAAAACATTTCTGTTTTTTGTCTTATCTTAAAGTCCTATGATAGCATGAGAAGAAACGGACTGTAGCTGCTCTAGAGCTTAACGTCCTCATTTACTCTGTGTATTTAATCATGTCAAACCTCTCTAAAGCAGGTCACAGTGTGTTTTAATCTTGGATGCTACTCAGTTGTGCTGTTTAAGAGTTCATAGTTTTTAAAAGCACTTAAATTAATTCTTCTGTTGAAACTTGTGGACTGTATTGCTAGTCCGAAAGTCTTTTTGTTTTAGTTTTTATTTACAGTGGCAACCCATTCACATTCATTGCAAGTGCCACACATTCATTCATTTGGAGGAACAAGTGGAAATTGCAATATTATGCCACTAAACCCTGCTGCTATTTTTTTCTTTTGTGCATCCAGTCAAATATTATTGCAAAATAAACCCAGACAGGTTGATCAAGACACAATGCAAAATATTGATTTGAGTTTAAATATGCAAAATATTGATTTGAGTTTAAATATTTGTGACCCTGGACCACAAACCAGTCATAAGGGTCTTTTTTTTATTTATACATTTATACATTATAGGACAATATTTGGCCGATAATATTTGACAATGTTAGCGCGTTCTGGCGCTACCACAGCTCTCAAATGAGCCGAGTCTAGAACTGTTCTCAGGAACGATACCCGTTGGCTGGGGGAGAGTGCGCTTTTGGCGAAATTGACCCTGAGCCCCAGGCGCTCTAAGTGGCTGAGGAGGAGGATCCTGTGTGAAAGTAGCTCCACCTCTGCCTGGGCCAGAATGAGCCAGTCGTCGAGGTATTTGAGAATGCAGATTCCCATCTGTCTTAGAGGGGAAAGAGCCGCGTCCATGCACTTCGTAAAAGTGCGGGGGCCAGAGACAGTCCAAGGGGAAGGATCGTGTACTGATAAGCCACTCCCTCGAAGGCGAATCTCAAGAATCATCTGTGATGGGGGCTATCTGGATGTGAAAGTATGCATCTTTCAGGTCCAGAGAACAGAACCAGTCCCCTGTGCGAATCTGCGAGAGGATCTGCTTCAGCGTGATCATCCTGAACAACCTCCTCATGAGGGCGTGATTCAGGCGTCTGAGATCGAGGATGGGCCGGAGGCCGTCATCCTTTTTGGGGACGAGGAAGTAACGGCTGTAAAAGCCTGACTCGCTCTGAGCTGGAGGAACCTTTCTATGGCTCCTTTTTCCAACAGCGTCATCACCTCTGAGCGTAGAACATGAGCATTCTCGCCCTGCACCGAGGTGGAGACCACACCGCTGAAACGTGGGGGTCTTCGAGCAAATTGCAGTGAATAACCTCGTTTTATTATCCCCATAACCCAATCTGACACTCCGGGGATGGCCTGACAGGCCTCGGCCCGTGTGGTGAGAGGTTGAATCGTTTCGAGTGGCAGGCCGCCTAGTGGGGACTTGAAGCTCATGATAAGAGGGAGAGGAATGTGCTCTCTTTTTGAAAAAAAGTGTTTTATTTTCCTCGCTATAACAGCGATCAGTTGTGTGGGCGCTATTTGAACAGTGTTCACAACCGTATTTGCCACAAACTCATTGCTGTCGGCACCCGGAGCTGAACGGGGTGCTTGGAGGCGTGACGGAGGCCGTTTGGGGGCGCTAGACTCGATGCTTTTGTAACGAAAGCATTCAGCCCCTGTGGGCATGGCCCAGAGGAGTCTGAAGCTGTCAGTTATAATCATAGTGGCAGCCTTTGCTTTCAATCTGCCACTTTCACTGAAGGAGGAGGACCGTGAGCGCAGCATGGACAGACTGATGCTTTCATAATGAAAGCAGCACTGGCAGATCAAAGAGCTGCAAGAGGCGCTAATCCTTAGTGTAAACACACTGGCAGATCAAAGCATATGCAGAGTGAAACGTGCGGGGCTATGCCGGAGCGAGTTCAAGCCTGAACACCCAGCCCCGCGATTTTACCGTCTCTTTCTCCGTGATGACTGGGAGAAGAGAAACATGAGAGGCAGGGCCACCCAGCGCAGCATTCTACGATCTGTGCAGAAGGATTGAGCTACTCTATGTAATGAGGGGCGCTAATCCTCACGTGTTAACACACACGCTGGCAGATCAAAGTGAGCACGCAGGATATGCTAGCGTGCAGATCACTCAAGCCTGATCACTCGGCCTCGCAAGCTTGCCATTCCTGTCTCTGAGATGACAGGGAGAAGATAAACATGAGAGCGGGGGATGCAGGGGGGCCTGCTACATAGAGGACCGCGAGCGAATCAGGACGGAGTCCGGCTTTCGGTGAAAGCAGGCTGCCTGTGTGAGCACAGCCTCAGCAACGCACACACATAGCTTTCCACTCCGATCCGCCCTAGAGAATAGAGCCGCTCAATAATGAGGAGCTCTGATTCTCACGTGTGAACACCGGCGGATCAGAGCGCTGCGGGAAGCTCCGTGGCTCTGATGTTTCATTCTCCGAGCTTTGCTGAGAGAGGAGAAATGGGAGAGCGGAGCTGTTTTCATAGAAGGTGGTCAGCAAGCGGGGAAGAGCGAGACTCATACTCTGAACGAGCATTCCGTGTCGGTGAGCGCACAGTCTCTGCGTGGGCGTTACTGCTCTTGTGCCACACTCGCGGTCGCGGCATTTGCAACAACGCCGAGAAATTTGCTCTTTTTAGAGCACTCACCAGATGGCGGCAGCGAACGGGACCGGAACTGCTGCGATGCTGGAGCGCGAGGAAAAGGCGGCCGAGCAGATTTGAGGTCGCTGGTCCAGCTGCGAGGCGTGTCAACGGCGAGCAGGCTTCTGGGATCAGTGGAGACGAAGTCATCATCGCTGAAGGAGAAGAAATCTGAGGATCTTATGGCAAAACGGTCGCTTATATAGCCAGATGGCTCCGCCCATTCTGGCGGAATCTGGCGGGCTTCGTCGCCATAGGCTCGTGCAGCTCTGCTGCTGACTCATTGGTTCGTTTTTTACACACTGCACAAACCAATAGTCACCGCGTGATTGAATAAGGCTTCAGTTCAGGAGAAAAAAGGCTTTTTCCCATATGCATCTTTATCAAGACGCAGTACGAGTGGAGTATTGACAGGGACAATAATTTTGACCCATACAAAGTATTTTTGGCTATTGCTACAAATACTGTATACGCCAGCGACTTAAGACTGGTTTTGTGGTCCAGGGTCACATTTTATTATCTCAGAACGCAAAGCTTCTGTGAAATAAAAGAGTTCCTAGCAAGTGGCTAGACATGAATAATATACACATTTACACATTGCAGATGCACATTTCAGTTACCCAGATTAGAGGTCTGTTATACAGCCATGCTATTGATGTGTAATAAACCTATATAATAACGCTTCAGAATAACACCTGGGTGAGAAAATAATGCCCAAAATGTAATTTTTAGGTGAACTTCTCCTTTAATTATGTATCGTGTGTTTGTACAGTACAGGCCTAAACACGCATTTGTTTTAGGGGTGTCCAGCCCTGCTCTTACATGGTCCCCATCCTGAAGACTTTAGCTCCAACACACCTGCCTGGTATCTATTAGTGATCCTGAAGACCTAGATTTTGCTGGTTAAGTTGTGTTTTAGTAGGGCTGGAACAGCGTTATTATCATTAACAAAAAAAAAGCAATTAAAATAAACATTAACTAAACTTTTTTATTTCAGCTAGTTGCCAAGGCAACATCACTCATTTAGTTGTTTGTGTTAAAGTACTAAGATAAAAACACAAAAGAAAATTAAAAACCTAAAACTTTAACCAAAATTAAAATGAATAAAAACTCATGCTATTATAGTTTTTATTAATATTTTGAATATCAATTTTATACTATTCAATTCAACTATTTTAGTATCATTGATATTCAAAATATTAATAAAAACTATAATAGCATGAGTTTTTATTCATTTTTTGAATATCAATGATACTAAAATAGTATATGTACACACTCTGCCCTACTTTAGATGATAATCATTAGTTACTGTGTACTGTAGATTATCATTAATTAGTTGTGTACTATTAAAAAACTTGGGTCATCAAAAAAAAAATCAGATATTCCTAGGACCATGTTCTCTTCTCACAGATCCACTGAAAAGCATCATTACAGTCAACATCAAGCCACCCTAATAAATCAAGCCACTTTGTTAAATAAGTCCCTGTGCAGTTCTCTACTCTTCCTCCATTTGGCTCTTTTATGTGTCCACTGGATGCCCAGAACCTGAAAGTACAGATCAGCATTAGATGATCAGTCCTGCTTTCTGTGTGATATGATACTGACTGTGAGATTCATTTATTAAATAATAATCAGTTCAGTTCAGTGATGTCTCACCCAGAGGTCAGTGTGCTTCATCAGCATCAGTCACACCAATCCAGAATTCTCTCTTATCAGTAATTTCCACAACAAAATCCTAAGCAGATGAAACAGTTACACATTTGTCATAAACTGACATTAGACAAATTTCATCTGACCATCTCTCACTCAGCAGCTAAACACCACAAACACACACAATATCTCTCACTCACTTGTTCCTCTCTGTTTTTTATGATGATCAGATCTGCTCCTCTCTTTAGACAGACTCGTCTGCTATCGTCTCAGCTCTTCCTCTCAGTGGACATGTAGTAAAAACTGGATTGATAGTAAATCCATTCTTCTGTAAACAACAACATCAGCCATTAGCACTTTACTCTCACCCGCCTGAAAACTGTAGCTGATAGTTTACTCTGTGGCTGAAATGATTAGTCGACAACTATTGACAATGTCAACAATGAAAAAAAAATAAAAAACAATTTTGACAAATATTTTTGTTACAATCCCCAGCTGGAGTGCCAGTGAGCTCCTCCAGAGGGCACTTCACCCCAGACTGAGTCTGTTTCTCAATATGCGTTCTTCAGCGATCTTGAGTCCTTGTGTTCTCGTTCTATGTCATCATCAACCGTCGAAGTTCAGTTCCAATTCTCAAGAACGCAAGTACAGAGGACGAAAATTCCCGTATGTGTTCTTGATATCGAGGATGTATCGAGTGCAGACTTGAAAGAATCGAGCCGTAAGAAATCCAAGAAGACGCTGCGGGTGGACGGTGTACGGAAGCCTATAAACTTTAAACTTGCTCTCGCAAATACTTGACGGCTCTTGAAAGTAAAAATGTATCGTTTGTTTTGCTTAATTTTAATAAAGACCTGGAGAAGTCTGCAGTATTTTTATTGGCATATTAAAATGAATCTGAACATAGTCATAGTTAAACATATAACGCTGCAAAATAAAACGATATACAATTATATGAAAATAATATCTATATAATAGTATGAAATGTTTTAAGAGGTTATGACATTTGTTTGTAATGTTATGTTATATTTATTGTTCATTGGCCGCTGCTTATGCTTATGCAAGAAAGCAGTACATCTCATAAGGATGCTGTTCTGTGTTCTCGCATCCTTCCGAGTTCATTCTTCCAAGGAAGCATTGCTAGACTGGTCTCCACGAGAACAAGTCTGTTCTCTGCGTTCTTGGAATTAAGAAAGAGCCTGTGTCTGGCACACAAACTACATATACCAGTATGTCCAGACTGATTAGACCTGATTGTTCCCACCTGTTACTCGTTACCTTTTTTTTTTTTTTTTGCAGTACCGTGACTTGTGCTGTCTCAACATTCACCTTGCGCATGCGCTGTTGTACGCTCACCGTCTGCGCGGTCTCAAAAAATTGCCAGTATGCTGACTGGGTGCACGGCAAAAACAGCGATGTACACCGCAAACAAAAAATGCTGTCATGTGTAAACCCCTGATATACTCACGGTGAATTTCTTTTTTCATTCTTTGAATAGAAAGAAAAGAAGTTTGATATAAGCAAGCAGCAATTTACTATTAGCGGACATCCCGACCCTGCTGAGAGTGGAGCTTGGATAAATGTGTACAACCCCAAATCAGAAAAAGTTGGGACAGTATGGAAAACGC
Source organism: Schizothorax lantsangensis (assembly GCA_027422415.1). Lineage (NCBI taxonomy): Eukaryota > Metazoa > Chordata > Actinopteri > Cypriniformes > Cyprinidae > Schizothorax > Schizothorax lantsangensis. The sequence continues at coordinate 802,834 of CM049840.1, read as the reverse complement.
AAATAAAAAAAGAAAGTAGTGATTTCTAAATTTACTTTGACTTGAATTTCATTGCAGACAATATGAACACAAAATATTTCATGTTTTGTCTGGTCAACTTCATGTCATTTGTAAATATACATCCTTTCCTGTCATTCAGACCTGCAACACATTCCAAAAAAAGTTGGGACAGTACAGCATTTACCACTTTGTAATGTTGCCATTCCTTTTCACAACACTTAAAAGACGTTTAGGGACTGAAGACACCAAGTGATGAAGTGTTTTCAGGTGTAATTTTGTCCCATTCATCCTGCAAACAAGTCTTAAGGTGGGCAACAGTACGGGGTCTTCGTTGTCGCATTTTTCGCTTCAAAATGTGCCACACATTCTCTATTGGAGACAGGTCGGGACTGCAGGCAGGCCAGTCAAGTACCCGTACCCTCTTCCTCCCCAGCCAGGACTTTGTAATGTGTGCAGAATGTGGTTTTGCATTGTCTTGTTGAAATATGCATGGACGTCCCTGGAAAAGATGTCTTCTTGAAGGCAACATTTTGTGCTCCAAAATCTCTATGTACTTTTCAGCATTAATGGTGCCATCACAGAAGTGCAAGTTACCTTTGCCAAGGGCACTGACACGACCCTATACCATGACAGACCCTGGCTTTTGGACTTGTTGCTGGTAACAGTCTGGATGATCCTTTTCTTCTTTGGTCCGAAGCACACGGCGTCCATTCCTCCCAAAAAATACCTGAAATACTGATTCATCTGACCACAGTACACGTTTCCACTGTGTGATGGTCCATCCCAGATGCCTCCGAGCCCAGAGAAGTCGACGGCGCTTCTGGACACTGTTAACATAGGGCTTCCTTTTGGCACAGTACAGTTTTAACTGGCATTTGTGGATGTAACTACGTATTGTGGTACTTGACAAAGGTTTGCCAAAGTAGTCCTGAGCCCATGTGGTGATATCGCTTATACATGAATGACGATTCTTGATGCAGTGCCGCCTGAGGGATCGGAGATCACGGTTGTTCAGCTTAGGCTTGCGCCCTTGTCCTTTACGCACTGAAATTCCTCCAGATTCCTTGAATCTTTTAATTAAGTTATGCACTGTTGAAGGTGAAATATCCAAATCTCTTCCTATCTTTCTTTGAGGAACATTGTTTTTAAACATTTCAATAATTTTCTCACGTATTTGTTGGCAAACTGGCGATCCTCAGCCCATCTTTGCTCCTAAAGGACTAGACCTTTCTTGGATGCTGCTTTTGTACCAAATCATAATTACAATCACCTGTTGACATCATTATTTAACCAATTTACCTCATTACTAGCCCTAAATTGCTCCTGTCCCAACTTTTTTTGGAATGTGTTGCAGGTCTGAATGACAGAAAAGGATGTATATTTACAAATGACATGAAGTTGACCAAACAAAACATGAAATATTTTGTGTTCATATTGTCTGCAATGAAATACAAGTCAAAGTAAATTTAGAAATCACTACTTTCTTTTTTTATTTGCGTTTTCCATACTGTCCCAACTTTTTCTGATTTGGGGTTGTAAATATATGCTGTTTGCTTTCTTCTCAATAATAAAATGAACGCAAAACAAACATGACAGCATTGGAAGACAGCAGTTAATCATTATAATAATCGTTGGATTGTTAATCGTTGACAGTTTGTAGCAGCCCTAGTTCACTCAAAGAATATATAGCATACACTGCAGGTTACGGAGACCACAACCAAACTACATATAATGAAGAAACTTACCCTTTTTTAAAATAAATTGGAGGTCGAATTATTAGCTCCTCCATCTCGTTCAACAGATTTCCATTCTTTATTATTAGCTCATCTCTTTTTTCTGTGAGGTTGGTAATGTTAGTTAGTAGCTGGTCTCTCTCTTCTGTGAGGTTGGTGATGTTGGTCAGTAGCTGGTGTGTCTCTTGTGTGTAGTTTGTGTTGTTTGTATGGATGTAGACACACAGCACTATGACTGCAGTCAGCAGAAGAACACACAGCAGAACCAAAAACACTACAGCTGATCTGGAGCTTCTGATCCTCACTGAATCACTTCCTGAAGATGACAGACATGTAGACAAATATTTCTTAACCCCAATACAATGAATGTGTGTTTGTGTTTGTGTTAGTAGGCTACCTGTGTGTTGAGGGGTTCAGTTTCTCGTTACGTCTGTCCTTATCCCATGTTCCATCAGTGATCATATTGGCATAAACAAGCTCAGACATCTTCATAGACTTGACCCACGTCATGTAAATGGTGGAAGCTGTCTGTGTGTTTCTACTCTGCTTTTGAGACTCTAATTTTAGTTAGTGAGGCCAATGTGGGGCATCTTTCAGAGTACAAGAGCATGTGACATCCTGTTGGTTCATACCATAATGAGCATCAGGGGGAAAAAAAATTATAAATTCTCGCTAAACGGCAATATTGTGGTGACCAGGAGCGCTGTAAGGGGGTGGGAAGTTAGGACGATTCTAAGGACCCAACGATGGGAGGGGGCCCCCGAGGGGGAAATATGATTTCTACCGAGGGGAACGCTAGAGCCCTGCATTTCAGCCGACTTTTTTACGCCTCTAGGGCCGGGCTTTGATCGGGCCAATTTTCATGTTATAGTTCAGACGTGGGCCGGGCCTTGGGCCTGTTTTAGGCTTCTCCTTATTTTTATATTTTAGACATCCATCAATTAGTGATGAAAAAAATTGCCGCACTGGTGGAAACAACAGGAGACCGTGTCGCGACTGTCAAGAGCGGCTCAAGGGTGTTTAGAGTCCCGCAGCAGCAGAGATCCGTCAGCGCAGCTGAAGAGTTCTGCGTTCAAATACACGCAATAAAGCTTGCCGTAAAGCCCCAGCAAAAGTAATTACCATGAATGTGTCAGGGGGAAATAGTAAAGAGATATTTGAATTATTTACTAATAAACTAGTGTTTTCTGTTTCAGTGTCGCAAAGGTGATGATTCTGACTCGCCATCTCCTCATTCATGGGCGGCGCTAGGGAGGGGCTAGCAGGTGCTCTAGCACCCCCAAGAAAAACCAAAGCACCCCCATAAAAAATGAAATAAAATAAAAACATTTGACTCATTAAACACATGCATAAATACTGCAATTCAATAACGTGATTTGCAGTCAAGTCAAGTCACCTTTATTTATATAGCACTTTTAACAATACAGATTGTGTCAAAGCACTTAACAGTATCAAGTTGGAGGATAGAGTGTCAGTAATGTATTGTAATGTATAAGATTAAACACTCAATTTCCAGTTAAGGGCATTTCATTATTGAATTCGGAGATGTCATTGTCTAGCTCAGTTTAGTTTAAATAGTATCTGTGAAATCAAATTGACCATAATCGCTAGAAATTAAGTGTCCCCAACTGAGCAAGCCAGAGGCGACAGCGGCAAGGAACCAAAACTCCCTCTGTGACAGAATGGAGAAAAAAAACCTTGGGAGAAACCAGGCTCAGACAGTGCAGTCGCACGTAATGTCAGCATTTTATTTTAAAAATGGATCGGTTCCTTGTGCCTGCTGTACTGCTGGCCTGCCCCCAACTAAAGATTTTTCTGGTCAACTATTCGCACGTTTATATTAAATTGATAGTATAATAACCTACTAAACCATCCTTTAATATAGGCATTTAGGCGTATTATTCCACGCTCAAACACACGCATAAAGCTTGCCAAAGCACTGGCTAAAGTAATGATTATGAATGCATCGGGGAAAAAGACGACATTTAAATTATTTATTAATAAACTAGTGCTTTCTCAGGCTCGCCATCTCCACAGTGGACGTGTCTTTAATAGAGAAATGCACCTATACAGACTACATAATCAGAGAAGATTTGTTTTTTATTTTAATTGGTTTTCAAGCTTTCTGCAGATTTATTTCTTATGTCTGTGAGCTGGTTCATTGTTGTGACGTGCTCCATTTTTGGAGACTGCATGAGACGACAGAAAGCACATCTAAAAATGACAGGAGTATAAGCTCTTTCCACAGGAAGAAATAAATACAAATAATTGTGTGCACGCCCCCATGCAGTAGGCTAAGCGCGATACTACTCCCACATTCCTCATAAACATTTGAAATGCGCCTAAACAGCGATTTTATTATTCATATAAAATAATAATAATAACAACCTGTTTTGGTCATATACTATTAATTGCCCGGCTCCCCCGGTCATTGATCTAGCACCCCCTCAGCACCTGCGTTCAAAATTCTCTGTCGCCGCCCCTGTCCTCATTAGACACGCCTTTAGAGAGAAGTGCATCTTCATGGATTATAATGAAAGAGTTTTTGTTTTCGATTTGATTTATTTCGTTAAGTAGTAATTTAAAAATTTCTATATATATATATAAAAAAAAAAAAAAATTTTTATTTTTTTTTTATTATTATTATGCAAACAAACATACTATTTACAGGTGACAAATAAAATACAAAATAACCAAGGTCAATAAAACATACATGACAGCCAACGTGATTTGTGTGAGTGGATATGAGTGTGTGTGTGTATGTATATGTGTGTAAGTGTGACTGGGTATTGGGGATGGGGGTATATAAAAAAAAAAAAAAAAAAAAAAAAAAAAAAAAAGAAGTAAAGTACAACAGACATAACAATAGTAATGATAACAGTAGTAATAATAATAATAATAGCATTCATAACAAAAATTTGAGGATGGAGGGTGAGGAAGGTGATAAGTAATAATAGTAATAGTAGCAGCAATAATATTAATAAATAAATAATAACAAAACAAAAATAATAGTAATTGACTCAATTAGTCAGAAATGAGGGGAAGTTGGAAGATGAGGAAGAGGACAAATAGTAATAATGATAATAATAATAAGAATAATAAGAATAATAATGATAGTAATAGTAGTGGTAATGATGAAATAATAATAATAATAATAATAAAGCTATAGAGAGTAAGATATTGTAAGGCTGCCTCTGGGCCCTCTGTGAGCAAGGCATAAATTAGGCCCAAGACGAGCCATCAAGGAGAGGTGCTGCGGGGCACAAGGCCCAAAGTCCCACCCCCGGCCGCCACTCACATGCCACGCTTACCCTACATATGTATATGTATTGTTGAGTGTATGATGCATTAAAAAAAGCGTGACGTGCAGCATGGAGCCAGCCCAGTGCAAAGTCCAGGCCCCCATGCTCACATCCCACTTACCCTGTGTGTGTCTGATATACATATATGCATTTTTTTTCCTTTCTTTTTTCTTTCTCCCTTCTTCCCTTGCTTGTTTTACAATAGATGTGTGTATATCGTCTAATGATGCATTAAAAAAGCAAGGCATGTGTTGCTGAACCTGCCAGAGGCAAGAAAACCAGGCCAAAGCTGGTACAGGTTGGAGGTACAAGGTCCCCGGCCCCACAGCACACCCACCAACCACTAAACCGAACCACACAGGGCAGGAACTGAGATGCCACAGCCAACAGAGGCCCAGAAGCGTGAAACGAGAAAGAGAAAAGAAAAGAGAGAGAAAAAAATAAATAATAATAAAAAAAAGAAAAAAAAAAGAAAAAAGAAAAACACACTAAAAGTGGAGAGAACAGAAAGAGACAGAAAGAAAGGATAAGAGAGAAAAAATTATAATCTTTTAAAATCGTTTAATCTTTTATTAGTTTTTAATTTAGTTTGATATTAGCCATTGCTGCTACCTCTTCCTAACCCCCCTCCCCCAAATCTTGGGTAGATATTGATGAATGGTGTGTTGTTGAGGATGGCTTCAGACAAAGAGGGTCAACGGATTCATGATTGATGGAAGTTTATGAGAGATAACAAAGAGGGGTTTAATTCTATTGTATTATTTTGAGTGGAAGTTGACAGGTTTTCCATTGAGATGTAGTCTGTTAAGTTTTTCCAAGATGTAATATGTATGGTATTCCTTGATTTCCAGTTCATGAGGATAGTTTTCTTGGCGATATTTAGAGCCACTAGGAGTAATTTACTATCTGTATAGGTTGAGTTGGTTATGGATATGTCACCTAATATACAGAGGGAGGGAGACAATGGGATGTGACATCCCATATGGTTGGATAGTGACTCCCAAAATTCTTTAACTGGGGTGCAATGCCACATGGCGTGAAGATAGGTATCTGGGGTGTTTTGTGTACAATGTGAGCATGTTTCTGAAGTAAAACCCATTTTAAATAACTTTTGTCCAGTAAGGTGAAATCTATGAAGTACTTTATATTGTATAAGTTGAAGGTTGGCATTTTTTCTCATGAAATAAATATTTTTACAGATTTGTGTCCAGAAGGCGGCATCGGGAGCAATAGATAAATCTGATTCCCATTTAACATTTGGTAGACCTAATGTATTGTCTGATTTATGAAAGATATGCTGAAGTTGTGCGATTCCCTTTTCTGCCCATGTGCGTAAATTGAGTGGCTCCTTGTTAGCTGTAAAATCTGGGTTATTCCAAATCGGGGGGTATTTAGATAGTGCAAGAGGGGAGTTTGTGATTTGATGGAATTTCCACCAGGCTGTCAGAGCTGCTGCTATTGTCGGCATTTTAAAACAATTATGCTTTTTGATTGTCTGATTGTAGAAGGGTAAATCTCTGAAGTATTAATGTCCTTACAAATTGTTTCTTTAACATCTAGCCATGTGCTTTCTGATGGGTCAGGGTGAATCCATTTATGTATATTTTGAAGTTGATTGGCCAGAAAGTAGTGGTAAAAATGTGGTGCTTCCAGTCCTCCTTGTGTTCTTAATTTCTGTAGGGTAGTCAATTTAATTCTTAGGGTCTTGTCTTTCCAGTATAATTTGGTAATGATTGAATCTAGTGATTTAAACCAGGAAAGGGTAGGTTGTGTTGGTGTCATTGTAAATAAATAGTTTAATTTAGGGAGTATAGTCATTTTAATTACTGATATTCTGCCCATAATAGATAGTGGTAGGATAATCCAGTGTTGAAGATCATCGTCTATTGTCTTAAGTAGTGGAGTGTAGTTGAGTCCAAACAGCTCTGACAGCCTGGGGGAAACATTAATTCCTAGATATGTGAAGTAATTGGTGCACAGAGGAATTGGTGGTATAGCGGCATATACTCAAAAAACCAAAAGCCGCAGCAGGCTAAGACACGAGGAGATTATACTAAAGACGCGTCACACTGAAGCATTACATCTGATATTATATTTATTACTCCGTTTCACCAGCAGAAAGAACAAACACCAATCACTTACTTTGGTAGATGCATTCAGTCGAAGGAAAATACATCAAACAGCGCATAGTAATAGATAGTGATGGTAGTAACGTCATTGACAGTAGTGACGGCCAAAAGAAAGTTTTTCCCCATGCTCACCCCGCAGTCATGCTCCAAACAACCCCCCATGTCCCAGGTGAACACACACGCTAATATACACACACCACACCCCCTCACGGTGCCATAGTTACAAATGACGTCACATGCACCGCACGTGCACATACACAGTATAGAAGGAAAGAAGAAATATCACAAAAGACTAATCAAACCGATGTATGGCTCCTACATTCCGGCCCCAAATTATTTCATAGTAATAATTAACCACCACTATTACCTTGTGGGAGACAGACACCAATCAGAATATGAAGAATGAACTATTAGTCCTTTAAAGTCCAATAATAACAAAGTTCATTCAAACTGTACAAAATCTTCACTGCCCTACTGCTTCCTGCAGAAGGCAGACTTTAGTTATTGGTCTGTTCAGATAGCTAGTTTTAGTCTTAATCCGTACACTTCGTACAAGTCCATTTTTATCTAGAACAGTATCCACAATTCTTCCTGTAATCCAAGTGTTTCGAGGTGCCATATCATCCACTAGTATCACCAGATCTCCTGAAACAAAGTTTCTTTTTACAGAATTCCACTTCTGGCACTCCTGAAGTCCAGGAAGCTACTCCTTTACCCAACGCTTCCAGAACAAATCCGACATGTACTGAACCTGTCTCCAACGACGACGAGAATAAACATCCTTCTTGAACAATCCTGGAGGCAATAACGGCCGCGATTTAAGCAAAAGCAGATGATTAGGAGTCAATGCCTCCAAATCTTGAGGATCTATAGATGCTTTCGTTATTGGACGACTGTTAACAATCGCTTCAGCCTCACAAAATACCGTTGCCAAGCTTTCTTCGTCAAGGATCTGAGTCTTAAAGACCGAGTTCAGCACTCTACGAACTGAACGAATTAATCTTTCCCAAGCGCCTCCATGATGTGATGCTGCTGGGGGATTAAAAACCCATTTAACACCCTTTTGCAACAGTACATCATTTATGAGGTCATGATTCAGATTCTCAATAGCCTGCCTCAATTCACGTTCAGCACCCACGAAATTAGTACCGTTGTCTGAACGGATTTCCAGGACTTGTCCACGTCTCGCTATAAACCTTCTGAAACCATTAATGAAGGAGTCCGTGTCTAAAGACGAAAGAACTTCAAGGTGTATGGCTCGTATTGCCAAGCATGTAAAAATGAGCCCATACCTCTTGATCACAGTTCTTCCTCGTTTTACTTCAAATGGTCCAAAACAATCCAAACCAACTCGACTGAAAGGAGGCTCATCGAGTAATTCTGTTGTGAGGAAGATCAGCCATTTTCTGCTGTCCAGGTGAAGCAGACAGTTTACGACAGATAACACATTTAGTCAGAACCTTTCTGATGGCAACACAGGCACCAGTAATCCAATACTTCTGACGTAAATGAGAAAGCATATGGTTTCGTCCACCATGGCCTGTTTCTTGATGTACATGAGCAAGGATGAGATTAGAAATGTGTTGATTTTTAGCCAGTATAACTGGATGTTTCGCTTCAAGTGGCATTGCTGCTCTACTGAGCCGTCCTCCAACCCTAATGAGATCACCATCCATGATCGGGTTGAGCTTGTAGAGATGACTTGTCCTTCTTACACACTCTCCTTTCTTCAAATAGGACAGTTCCTCCGGAAACCTTATTTTTTGACAGAAACGGATAATGTTTAACTCTGCCATGACCATATCCTCTAAAGATAAAACATCCTTTGGCACTTGAGCCTTAACACCTTCCATCTGAACCTGTAACTTTTTCTCCAGCTGATCAGTACTTAGATCCAAATTAGAAAGGTTTTTTCTCAGCAACTTTCGATGTCGCACCAAGGATAGGAGCAAGATCTTAAACTTGAGAAACCAACCAACTGCCCTCTTAAGACGGAACCATGAGGAAAAGTAACCAATGAGCTTCTCCACCGGACTAACCTGCTCAACTTGAGCAGCATTCACCGCCACAGCCTTGACCTCTGGGTCTCCAAAAAGAGAGCTTTCCAAGGTCTCAGGATTTTCGGGCCACCTGTACTCAGGCTCATGAAGAAAATCAGGGCCACAGAGCCAAGCATCAGTCTTTAAAAATGACTGAACTTTAACACCTCTGGAAGCTAGATCCGCAGGGTTGTTTGATGTATTCACGTACCTCCACTGCGATACGTTAGATGTTTTCAATATTTCAGACACTCTGTTTGCTGTAAAGATCTTAAATCTAGATGTCTCATTTTTTATATATTTCAAAACAGAAGTGCTGTCCGTCCAAAAGACCGACTCTTCAAGGTCCATTTGCAGCTCCTTCCTCCACAACTTGTCCATTCTGCTAGCCACCACCGCGGCAGTCAGCTCCATCCGAGGAATAGTGACAAGTTTAAGAGGAGCTACACGTGCCTTTCCCATTACAAATGCACTGTGAGTTCGTCCATTATTGTCATGGAGCAACAAATAAGTCACAGTCCCAAACCCTTCCTCACTTGCATCTGCAAAATGGTGTAGCTGAGCAGAAACAAGACGACCACAGTCCACAGGTTTTAAGCACCTATTGACCTCCCAATTTTCAAGGTCATGAAGGTCTTCCAGCCAAGCCATCCATTCTCCGACAACAGAAGAGGGCAAAGGATCATCCCATCCCAAACGTCTCCTGCAAAGGTCTTGGAGGATTTTCTTGGCAGACAAAACGACAGGGGCCACGAAACCAAGAGGGTCATAAATCGAACTAACCATGGACAGGATTCCTCTTCTTGTGAGTGGGTAAGTTTTAAGTACGATTTTAAACTTAAATGAGTCAGATTCGACACACCATCGCACACCCAAGGCACGCTCAACGGGCAAAGAATCTTTATCCAGATCCAAATCTTTTACCTCTTTGTCTCGCTCTTCCGGCGGAATTCCAGCGAGGACATTACGTCGATTACTAATCCATTTTGTGAGCTTAAAACCACCTTCAGCACATAAGGCACTAAGCTCTTGACATAAAGATACTGCTTCCTCTTCAGAGCCAACATACACTAAACAATCATCAACATAGAAATGGTGTAGGATGGTGTTAACTGCCGCAGAACTGAAGCACTTTTGATTGTCTTCAGCACATTTTCTCAAAGCAAAACAAGCGCAACTAGGAGAGGAAGTAGCACCGAACGGATGCACCATCATTCTGTACTCCACTAACTCCTGACTGCAATCTCCATTGGGCCACCACAGAAATCTCAACAAGTCAGAGTCTTCAGCTGGAACCCTGACCTGATGGAACATGGCCTCTATATCTGCCATAAGCACCACAGGTTCTTTGCGGAATCTTGTGAGGACTCCCACCAGCAAATTTGTGAGATCTGGTCCTTGAAACAACTGTGAATTCAGAGATGTCCCCTGGAATGTAGCTCCACAATCATAAACTACCCGCAGTTTTTTCTTTTTAGGATGATACACCCCGTGGTGGGGTAAATACCACACTCTTCCATCACTACGAGTCAGATGCTCATGCGGAACTCTCTCAGCATAGCCTTCAGCCAGCATCTTGGACATGAATGCAATATAGTCGGAACAAAAAGATGGATCTTTATTCAACCGTCTTTTGAGACTCAATGCACGCTGTTCTGCAACTGGTTTATTGTTAGGCATTTTTAGGTATTTTTGTCTTATCGGCAAACCGATACTGTAATGACCATCAATAAACTTGGCAGATTCGGAAACTGACTCAATGAAGTGCTTATCCTCTCTCGACTGACCAGGTTGTTCATCCTGCAGATTTTCAGGAAAATCCACCTTCAGTTGCTTCTCCCAAAGCTCATCAAGCCTTGCCACAGAGATGCGATTAACTGTGATGTTGGGCTGCAAACACTGATCACTGATCTGATTATCTCCTCGGAGTGGACCATTTACGGTCCAACCCAGAATGGTCTTAATTGCATAAGGTCCCCCATTCGCTGCACGAATCACTTCCCACGGTTCCAGAGCTTGAGGGACGTTATTGCCGATCAGAAGATCTACATCAGCATCGATCTCTGCCATTTTTAATTTTCTCAGATACGACCATCTTTGGAGGTCTTTCGAGCATGGAATATTACCTCGATAAACAGGTATACTCTTCTGAGTAAAAACCTCAGACAGGCCAAAAAAGTTGTCAGAATCTAATCCGGCTACTTCCAAGTCTGACAGCTTATAACTGTCCACCACTTTCTCTTGTCCCATAGTTCTAAGGAGAATTCCCAGTTTCTTTCCTGTAAGATTAAGCCGATTCATGAGTCGCTCTGTACAAAACGAAGAAGTACTCCCTGGATCCAAAAACGCATACGTGACAAAAGTCTCTTGCCCTCTCTTGGATCTCACCTGAACAGGCAAAATAGAAAGCATGCAGTCCTGTTTACCGGCCCCAGTCAAACCACTGGACTGAACTGACACCACAGCACCTTCTCTGGTCATTTCCAAGCCACCGAAGGCCTGAGTTGAACTCTTTTGTTTAGCTTTGGGGTGGATATGCAACAACGTAGGGTGTTTATAATTACATAAATCTACATATCAGTCATTTTCTGCAATCCTTACTCATGTGCCCAACGCACAGGCATCCAAAGCACATACGGTTCTCCTTCAAAAAATACATTTTTTCATCTTGAGTCCTTTTATCCAAAAGAAGACAAACATCCAACGAATGTCCAGCTCCACAAAACAAACAAGCTTTCACTAGTGAATTCTTCTCCCTTTTATTCATAGACTCTACTTTCTTCTCAGCAGGTGGTGCTACAGCAGTGGCAAAGCTACTGCCTCTAGCCTTCGAACCAGTTTGAGACTTGACCATTTTTAATTATTTTCTTCCTGTCACAGTTGTATCTTGGATGTTTCCAAAGAGAGGATCACTTGCTATCTTGACCTGTCTCTCAACAAACTCCACTATGTCCAAAAATGTAGATCTACGATGAAACTTCTCCTGAATATCACCAGCCACACTTCTCCAATAATCCCGCAACTTATAAGGCAGCTTTCTCACAATAGTCTACATATTTGTAGGTACATTCAGGTCACTTACGGCGGTCCCCATGGAGTTGCAACATTCCTGTAACATGAAACTGTAGGCCCGCAAAGCCTTAATATCTTCAGCTTTAACCATCGGCCATGAAAGCACCTTATCCATATAAGCAGAGGCTACTTTGAATGGATCGCCAAAATGTTCCTGAAGTAATGACTTTGCCTTAGTGTATCCATGAGACAGTGGCAGATGTTGACAGCTTCGGACCAAATCCCTGGGCTGACCTCTTGTATACTGCTCAAGGAAATATAAACAGTCCTTTTGACTTTGTGTTCTTCCTTCAATGTTGTGTTCAAATCCTCTTATGAAGGTTTGATACTCCAGTGGATCTCCGTCAAAAACTTGTAAGTCTTGCTTGGGTAATAGAAAAAGTGACTCTTGCCCAATCAATAAAGATGTAATTTGATTTTGTCTTTCCAAAACTTTAAGAAAACGATGATCAGAGTTATTCACTGTTACAGGTGCAGCTTCATATTGAAGGCGAGTAACTGGTGGATGAAAAGCACCCTCTGACAGAGTGGGGAGACCAGCATTATTCGTGACAGCAGGCTGAAAAGATAAAGTGGATGAATAATCTCTGGTCACAACAGCAGGCAGCCCAATTTTGTTGTGTGTCTTGGGCCTCAAAGCAGCATAACCTGAAAGCAAAGCTTCATCTCCAGCCGATGGTTGAGTGTTAAACTCAGGAACAAATGTTGCAGTGCCATGGCTTAACTGTGTTTTTTTTCCTTTTCCATATAGGAATTCATCCCATCTGATCTCACAGATGCATGAGACGCACAAGATACTTCTGAAACCTTGAACACGCTTACTTTAGCCATAGATGCTGCCAGCTCCATGTCCAGATCGAGCTCCTCCTTCTTCCTCCTCAACAGTTCCTGCTGTTCCTCCAAGGCATGCTTCTGACTCAGCAGCCTTTGACGAGCCTTAAGAGCAGCTGTCTCAGCCTCAGCCCTCATTCTAGCTGATGATGCAGTAGACATAGATTTACTCACCACTGTACTACGTTTCTTTGACCTCACTGACACATTAGAAACGCTATCACTTGGCCTAATATCATCTTCTACTGTATTTTCCATAATTCTAGATATATGGGCCTCATTAGCATTGGAAACGGTAGGTCGTAAACATGGGACATCAGCGCCCTTTACAGATATGTCTGGCGCATTCAACAGCCATTTATTTGTCTCTTCCACAAAAGCGGTTTTATGTTTTTCAATGCTATCAAACCAAGCATTCTGTTTTTCTTGTTCTTCAGGTGGGATCATAGAAATCACAACACCATGAAGATGACTTGCTTCATTAAACAGGCTTGATATATTTTCAAGGTGTGACCGTATATATTCAGCACTATCAGCACTTTGCATTAAGTCTTTAATATCTTTAATTGCACCTTTAATCTTTCTTATTTTGTTTGACGTTCTTCTTGGAGCTTTCCCAATTTATATTCGAAAGCCCTAGGTGTCAATGATATTTGCCTTTTCTCTTTCAACCTGGTATCACTCAACTCCATTTTATCTACAAAATAATCCAAAACAAATCACAAAAAAATATCTGCTAATGACACTTAACACAGCATACTTGAATTAACTTTCCAACCCTAGTCTTCTGTGCATACTAGCGGTGGGTATTTATGTACCTCTATACCGATAGTCTTGAACCAGACTAACCGTCTTGGGACCAGAACTACGGCGGCACTCCCAAGCGCAATGCTTCACCTGCTTGACTCACAAACCAAAATACTACAAAGGGTAATAAAACAAACATGCCAGTACAATCACCTTATGTGAAAGTACCGCTAAGCCTAGCAGGGAATACAATCCTTTTTTGACCAGCAATCCATTGTTTACAGTGTACTTTTCAAATACAAACGGCTGTAATAGTCCAAAAAAATTAGCATCTATTATAACAGAAAATTTGTGAATGAAATAAGTTTTACACGAGACAAATGCGCGTTCACGTCTATCGCTTAACAATCCAACGTTAACCAACAATACGTTTGAATCAGCGCTTCGTGAAACTTTCTTTTGACACAATATAGCGGCATATACTCAAAAAACCAAAAGCCGCAGCAGGCTAAGACACGAGGAGATTATACTAAAGACGCGTCACACTGAAGCATTACATCTGATATTATATTTATTACTCCGTTTCACCAGCAGAAAGAACAAACACCAATCACTTACTTTGGTAGATGCATTCAGTCGAAGGAAAATACATCAAACAGCGCATAGTAATAGATAGTGATGGTAGTAACGTCATTGACAGTAGTGACGGCCAAAAGAAAGTTTTTCCCCATGCTCACCCCGCAGTCATGCTCCAAACAACCCCCCATGTCCCAGGTGAACACACACGCTAATATACACACACCACACCCCCTCACGGTGCCATAGTTACAAATGACGTCACATACACCGCACATGCACATACACAGTATAGAAGGAAAGAAGAAATATCACAAAAGACTAATCAAACCCGATGTATGGCTCCTACAGGTGGTGTATGGGATGTCACATCCAAACTGGTGGAATGTAATGAAAGTATAGCAGATTTACTCCAGTTGATTGAGTATTCAGAAATATTTGAGAAAGAGTCAATAAGTTTAATCATTTCTTGTAATGATGATGGAGGATCTTGTAAATATAATAATATATCTTCAGCGTAAAGACTTATTTTGTGGTGTATATTTAGTGTTTGAATTCCTTTTATGTTGCTGTTTTGACGGATGGCTGCTGCTAATGGTTCAATGAAAATGGTGAAAAGTGAGGGGGAGAGTGGGCATCCTTGTCTAGTCCCCCGGTGCAGTGTGAAGCTACGTGATGTTAGTCCATTGGTGATGACAGTGGCTAAAGGTGATGTATATAGTATTTTAATCCAATTAATGAATGACTGCCCAAAACAAAACCTCTCTAATGTGGAAAACAGGAATTTCCAGTTTACTCTATCGAAAGCTTTTTCTGCATCAAGAGTGACTATGATGGTTTTGGCTTTATGAATTGATGAATAATACATTAAGTTAAAAAGTCTACGTGTGTTGTTAGATGCAAGTCTACCTTTAATGAAACCAGTTTGGTCTGGATGGATTATAGATGGTGTGACTATTTCTAATCTATAGGCTATAGTGCTTTGGCGATGATTTTAATGTCTACATTGATTAGGGAAATTGGACGATAGCTTGACAGCAGTGTTGGGTCTTTATTGGGTTTGAGAAGGAGTGAAATTGTAGCTGTGTTCATATTGTCTGGGAGTTTTGATTTTTGGTTTGATTAATTTATCATTCGGATAAAGAGTGGTGATAAGATGGACCAAAAGTGTTTGTAGAACTCAGCAGGGTATCCATCAGGACCTGGTGCTTTATTCTTCGGCATAAGTTTAAGAGCATTAAAAAATTAATGTTCTGTTAACGGGGATTCAAGAGTATTTATTTGGTGTTTACTAAGTTGAGGTAGGTTGATATTGTTGAGAAATGAATCGATGTCTTTCTGAGTCGGGTGTTTTTCGGAAGAATATAATTTACTGTAAAAATGTGTAAAAAATTGATTTATTTCTTCTAGTGAATTGGTGGACCTCCCTGCTGTGTCTGTAATAACTGCTATTGTTGATTTTTCCTTATTTTGTTTGATTTGATTTGCCAAATATTTACCACATTTGTTACTGTGCTGGAAGTTTTCTTGTCTTAGCCTTTGAATTAGGAATTGGGTATGTTTATTGATTAATTCGTTTAACTGAAATTTATATTTTCTTAATGAATCCTGTGTGTTTTCTGTTGGGTTATTTATATTGGAGTCTTCTAGTTCTTTGATTTTTTTGTTCCAGTTCTGCTTGTTGATCCTTCTCTTTCCTTTTTTTGTAAACGGAGAATGAAATTATATTTCCTCTTAGTACTGCTTTCCCTGCTTCCCACATAAGAGATGGAGATAATTCCGGGGAGTCATTCATCTCTAGAAAGCATGCCCACTCTCTTTTAAAATAACTGTCAAAGTCATGGTCTTTCAGAAGAGATGTGTTAAATCGCCATCTAGTAAAGGGTTTATGTGGACTATTTATGTTCCATTTTAATTTTACTGGGGCATGATCACTAATAACTATTGGATGGATCTTTGATTCAGAAATATTTGATATGATAGAGTTACTGGTGAGAAAGAAGTCAATGCGGGAATATGATTGGTGGACTGGTGAGAAAAATTTATATTCTTTAACGTTAGGATGCTGTATACGCCAACTATCGCCAAGATCAAAATCACTCATGAACTGTTTTATGGTTTCTGCAGATTTCCAGATACGTTTATTGCCTAAACTGTTAGATCTATCTATTGTTGAGTCTAGAACTGCGTTGAAATCACCTGCTATTATGACTGGACAGTTAGAAAAGTTTGAAATGTTAGAAAAAAAGGTCTGAAAAAAAGATGGGTCATCTGTGTTTGGGCCATATAAATTGCCAAATGTAACTGGGTTGTTATTAATTGAGATGTTTATGATAATGAAACGCCCCTCTGGGTCTATAACGGTGGTGTTATGAACAAATGAGATTTTTTTACTTATTAGAATGCATACTCCTCTCTGTTTTATGTTGTAGTGAGCCGAGAATAAATTACTGTAGTGTACTTTGATGACTTAATTTTGTTATGATCAGATTCTAATAGATGTGTTTCTTGCAGAAGGCATATGTCAGCTTGTAGTTTATTTAGATGATTAAAAACTTTAATCCTCTTTGTCTGAGAACCAAATCCACGAACGTTCCAGGTTACAAAATTGATAGTTGACATGTTTTAATGAAAAGTGAACAGAAATATATATTAATGTGTGGGCCTGTTAGTACTGTAAATGTATAAATGTGAGTGTATGTATTCGAAAGGATACAGCAGAGCATGTGTGTGTGTGTGTGTGTGTATAACAACGCAATGTTGTTGGCAAACTGACAAAACTACAGATACATAATTGACAATGTACACAGCAGGACAACACTAACAAAACAAAAAACATTAAATACAAACATAAGGTGGAACATGGGAGGGCGGAGCATGAGACCTAGGTGCAAAAACAAGAGCACATCTTATATATTAGAGAGAGAGAGAGAGAGAGAGAGAAGGAGAGTTTAGATCAGATTATCATAATGACAGTTATCAGGAGTGAAATGTTCAGAAAAGCCAGGGGGTAATGTCCTTATCGCGATATAGTTGTCCATCTATGTATAATTTGTCCACTGTAATGATTGCTCTTTGTCCTTCATTTATTTTCTGTTTTCGGATTGGGAAAAGTTGCTTTCGACGTTCGAGAATGTCCTTTGGGTACTGCTCGTTGAGACCATAGTTTGTGCCTTTAAGTTGTCTGCCTTGCCTCTGAACCAGTTCTTTGTGTTTATAGTGTTCGAATTTTGCGATGGTCGGTCGTGGTCTGTTGTTGTTGTTTTGAGATCTGATACGGTGAACACGCTGAAAGGTGATGATCTGTACAGTTTCAGCTGGTAATTTGAGTTGTTTTATCATAAAGTCCTTGACTGATTTCTCGGGGTCGTCTGGAGTTTGTTCCGGGATGCCTGTGAAGACTAAATTGTCCCTCATGCTGCGCGTTTGCAAATCCAAAATGTTTTCTTTTATGGTTTTATTTTCTGCGGCGACAGAGGTGAGTTGAGTGGTAAGTGCGTGAACTGAATCCTTTAAAAAGTTATTTTCTTTAGTGAGAGTGTCTATCTGTTCTTGGCTGAATTCTAAATTGTGCCGCAAGTCCTGAAAATCTTTGTGTATAACTTCAATCAATGCGAGCCGGGTATCAAGTCCGGAAAGTTTATTTGCGATGGAGAGTAGAATGTCGCTTACCTCAGTGCAGCACGGCGGTTTAGGTGATGTGGATGGTGTTTTACCTGGACTGGAAGGTGAATCGGGAAGAGGTCTCTTGGAGATTGGAGTGGAGTTACCTTTAGAGTGTGTTGTAGTGTGCATCGATATAATCCTCGAGATAATCCAGGTTGTAAAATGGTATAGTCCAGTTTTGAAATGGGGGGGGGAAAGCGAGATGAAAGAAGTGGGTGAAAAGACGAGAGAGAGAAAAAAAAAGTACAGGTATTCGAATGTTTAATCCTGGAGTTGTTTACACTCTAGCAGACGGGAGCCGCCATCTTAGATCACGCACCAGGTCTCATGTGGTCTCGCGTTACTCAGCCATCATGAGGTGCCCCCCCTAATCTTCCCAATATATCCATCAATATATAGATATATTTATCATGTCTGTGAGTCATGTATTCGCCGACTTTCGGTTCATTTTTGTGAAGCGCTCCTGTTCAAGACGAGACGGCGCATTGTTTTCTTTATTTTATAAAATTATTTTATATATTTTATAAAAAGTTTTGTTGATAATGTGAGTGCACACAAATAAAAGTAGACCCTCTACAGTTCCGAATGATGTATTACTCTTACCTTTATGAGTAAAAATTACAGCGTAAGTTGTTTCCATTGAAAAAAATGGAAATGGCTGGTGCCTCCGTGTCCTGCGCTTTAGCTTCCACTCTTCGCACAAACTACTGATGCAGCGCACATTTATCTAGGTTTAACGATTGTTATATGCTTGAACTGTTTTAGTATATCTATAGATTTTATTTTAGGCAAGTCGTGATGATTTGAGAAGGCTACATTTATCAAACATGGCTATGATCAGCCTGCCGGTCTGCCGCTGGCCTCTTGGTCGTTACTTTAAGAAAGAAAAAAAACGCATTTAACGAACAAAAAAAATACTCCAAACGTTTTTTCTAAATTAACTTTATAAAAAACCAAAACTAAATATTATCACTTTGCCATTACATACAAAACTGAACAATTTTAATAGCTGAAACCGAATAATCTGATTTGGGAGAAGGGGAAGAAAAGACGGGCTCTGGTCTGACTCGGGCTGGTAATTCGATTAAGCTGTCGGGCACGTGCCGGGCTAGAGCCTGAGCGTCTCGGGCCAGGGCCTAAATTTCAGGCCCGTGTGCAGGGCTCTGCCAGGAACGCAATCGTGATTTCTACCAAGGGGGATTCTACCGGAACGTGATCTGTATGGAGGGGGAAACCAACAACACCAATGTCCCCCCCCCCCCCCCGCAGGAGAGCCCGAGTGAATATGCCGTCCAGGGAGCCCAGAATCCGTAGCGGCGCCCCTGGTGGTGACCGTGTGGTTAGATGCAACTGTCAGGTTCAAATTAGCACATGAGAAAAAAGGTCACCTGTCTTAATCCAGTGAACTAAAAATTTATCAGCAATTCTTAAAGGAATAGTTCACATTTAGTTGTCAATGTCAATAAGTCAATGGGAATCAGCAACTGAAGGTATACTATCCCTTTAAAACAACAATTCAGTAACCACAATCGTAAACAATATAGTCAAGATCTCATGACAGAACACAGACCGGCAGAGGGACACATTTCAATGCATTTCATTTAGATCACTAAACTCCAGCTTGTTTGTCTGTGTTTTCCATAGACTGTAAAAAAAGATGGACGACGCGTCTCCGCTTCCGTCCACTATAGAAAAGTTAAGCAAATACATCTCAGTATGGCCACTGCCATCTTGAGTAAATGACGTAATTTGGAGCCAGAGTCTGCGCAGTAGAGGTTCGTTTGGAGCCAGAGTCTGCGCAGTAGAGTCGTGAGGCGGAGCCGTGGTATCAAACTCCCGCAGACCCAATCAACCATAACGACACGCCCCGTTTTTATAGCATTAAATTACTAGCTAGAATCAAACTTATCACAAAAACGAACAATTGAACATATATCAGCGTGATAACAACTACCTTAAATGACCGAACCATATTTCGGAAAATTGTATTGGAAGTGTAATTTATTTTTTTATTTTGACTGAAGTCCCATTCGTTTACATGGAGAGGGCGGGGTTTATGACCTGTACTTCAGCCAGCCACCAGGGGGCAATCAAAGAGCCCGCAGCTTCACTTTTAAGGACGAGTGAGATACCGAATATCAGTGTTTATTTTTCTTATGATATTAATTTTTTAAATACCGCAATACCGGTCGGTATATGTCGTTTAAACAACGTTCGGAATGAGACACTGTTTGAGAGGGGTCTCTTTTCACTGTTGCACTGTGGTGAGGACACAGCTGTATGTTACTAAGTGTGAAAGTTCTGAAACTGAAGCTGTAGAACTAGTAGAACGTGAACTCAGCCACAAATATCCACCGCCCGCTGCCATCAGCTCCCGCGTCTCACACACACACACGAGCGCGACTTCAGCACTATATTTTGCAACTTTCAGACCCTTTTAGCGGGTTTTTTTCTTCCATAATAAGGTACATACTGACAAACCTAGCGACTTTTCTGGATAAACCTTAGCTATGGTTCAGTTGGAAGATGTCTCTAGTACTGCCCCGCGAGCGCAAGGTCCGACTCTCCCGGTGCAGTGTCACCTCTCTCGGCGTCTCTTCTGTGCAGTGAGCGGTAGAGAAGCAGCGCATTCTCGCGTTGCAGAGGCGTGTAGAGAAGTTTTTGGTAAAGTTTTTATCTTTTTTGAA
This sequence comes from Schizothorax lantsangensis, assembly GCA_027422415.1. Classification (NCBI taxonomy): domain Eukaryota; kingdom Metazoa; phylum Chordata; class Actinopteri; order Cypriniformes; family Cyprinidae; genus Schizothorax; species Schizothorax lantsangensis. The sequence continues at coordinate 782,052 of CM049840.1, read as the reverse complement.
TACATTTTAGTCTTATTTCATCAACAAAATTGCATGTTGATATAGTCTTAGTTAACATTTATTGACCTTATTGTCGTCTCGTCATGGGGAAAAAAACATGTGGGTACTTAAACATGGGAGAAATTTAAATTTGCTCAGAAACACATCTCAGTTGCAGCTAATCTAAAGTACTGTGTCAGCTGTGTTTTCAACTCCATAGGCGGAAATCCCGGGGGGGTCTGGGGGGACAGGACCCCCCATCTGAGGGTTTTCCCCCTAAAAATATGATTAAAAACCACACTATGTATAGTAAATAACAATTTTTTTTTACTTTAAATAATTGTGTAAGTAGTTTTGAGTCTCCCCCTCCCTTGCCTCTACATCACCTACACACACAAGCAGTGTTGCCAGATTGGGCTTCTTTTGATTGGCTTGGACTGGAGAATAAAGCAGGTAGACAAAATTTGGGCTGCTTTTAAAAAATGAAAAGCTGCCCAATCAGCTGCTTTTTTCTTCGCTTTTATCTTTAGTCATGTTATTTTAATATGTTCGAGCTCAAAGTATCACAGTAAAATAATGTGTTGTGCAGTCATCAACTAATTTTTACTTAACGCAACCCTTCAGTTTAACAGAGACTTGTCAATCAATTTACCATCTTTTATGTTGGTGAGATGTGAGTGACGGGGTTTTGGCGCTATAAAGGGCAAGATTTAAATGTGCAGCTATATGTTCATTCATTAATTTTATTTAAGCAATTGCGATGGCAAAGTGGCCTAAATATAAGTTACACAATAAAGAGTCTAGGAGTGACTCAAATCTCACAACGTGGATTACACATGGTGAGAGATGAATAGAAGACTTCTAAATGTAATTGTAACTGAAATAAGAGAACAGCTGAATGATTTAATAAAAATCAAAACTGAATATGGGATTATACGATGCTGTTCTGCATCAGAACATCTTTTATACTGTCCAGACTCTACTCTGGTATACTTGGCATTGACAGCTGCTGGACTTGAACAGTTTTGACTGTACAAACTGCATTATGTTCTAAAATGTGTACTTCATGAAATACGTGCTGTAGTTCTGTCTGAAGATAAAGCACAAGGTAAGCACATTATTGTTATTAATTGTTGTTATTATTATTATTTTATTTTTGAACGAGAGTAAATGCCAGCTAATTTACATTGCTTTCTGATAACTTTATTGTACACTTTTTGCACAACATTTAAAATGATGCATGTGTTTTTCCAAGGGTTAAAGTCATCGGTTAATGTCTTGATTGCCACTTTGAAAAGATTTCTGGACATTTTAAGCATATTTTCTGTCTCCCTTTAACGCACTTGCCCTGTTTTGATCCATATTCCTGTGAAATTGATTTATCTTTATTTTATTTTGTCATCATTATTTTATTTTAAGGAGATAAAATGGTCCTTATCAACCCTGATTGACATGGCAATAAAATTCTATCACATTATTTTGGCAGTCAACATTTTGGGCTGGTTTTTGCTGAAGTGGGGAGGTTTTGGTGAGCTTTTGGGCTGGAAATCGTCAACCCGATCTGGCAACACTGCACACAAGTCCGGTGAGAGAGAACAAGGTCAACAGTTGTGGAACTAAGGCTGTCAAGGCTATTTTATTCACTTAAACATTGGCTGAAGTGACTATTTTCTCTTTAATACAGATGATGCCCATGTATTTTTCGATGTGTCCGCTATGTTAGCAATAATAACATTACCTGCTTGACTGAAAGAGTTGCCAGGTTTTCACAACAAAACCCGCCCAATTGCTACTCAAAACTAGCCCAAAACCTGCAAACTAACCGCGTTTCGAGGGGTCCCCTGGTAAAAATCGCGTTCCAGGGATAAAATACACGTTACTGGGGTCGCTTCAACCCGCGGACATGGAAAAACAACCCACAGCAACAGTGATAATGTAGCCCAATTCCACGGGAAAACCGCTGACTTGGCAACACTGTTACAACGGATGTGACCGATGTCGTGGCGCAACCACAACAGCTTGATGTTGTCTAATTTGGCACGGGTCTCCCTGCTGCACTAATAGTAGTAAGGCTCTCCTCTGTGTATACATATCCTTACAAGTACAATTTTAGCTGTATTATTTGTTTCCCCTTCAAAAATTGCTCTTGAGAAATTTTATGTTTATTGTCCCTCCCAACTCTTAGATGAAATTTACGCCCCTGCAACTGACTTCCTTACATACATAGTGGTAAATATGTTTCTACGGTGGTTAAACAGAATGCATTGTGCCCATCTCTCAAAGTAAAACCACTGCTGACTAGCTTTTTGTGCGTCTTGTCTTTGTACCTGAACTCTATTTTTTGTAAATACATAAGTGCTATGAATACTTTCATATCTCAGGATATTTCTTAAACTTCAGGTCTGCCTTAAAATAATCCCATCCAATACAGTTTTAGTGACGCAATGCCATTTTCTCAGACAAGCTTTTGCTTATTTCCTAGAAATAAGATTGGCTACCAATAAACAAGATACACATTAGCGCACTGCAGATGCACATTTAATAGATAACGTACAGTCATACAACTTCTTTAACAGCTTTTCACCCAATTAATAATTAGTTGAAATTGTTTTAAAATCTTATCTGTTTATTGTCTTATAAATCCATTCCAGTTTACAAAACAATCATTCTGGCAACAAGATGATCACTACAACAATTTTACAGCGGCCATTTTCAATACAGTCGATAAGTTAGATGCAAGATGGCAATAAATATTTTTCTTCAAACAGGAGTGTTCAGCCCTGCTCCTGCAGAATCACTATCCTGAATCAGCTCCAACACACCTGCCTGGAATCCAGTAATAAACATTTCATATCATAAATCAAATATCAAAGACACAATGTGACGATTCAGAAGCAAAAATGGACACCCCTGCTTTAAATGATAATCATTAGTTATCAAAGTTTCGCACTGTTAAACCTGGGTCGTGCAAAAAAAAAAAAAATCAATTTAAAAGATTCCTAGGACTGTATGAGAGGTAAAATACTCTTCTCACAGATCCATTGATAAGCATCATTACATTTAACATCATGCCACACTAATACATCAGGTTTTTTTTTAAATAAGTCACAGCACAGTTCTCTAAAATTCCTCCTTTTGGCTCTTATTTCTCCACTGGATGCCCAGAACCTGCAACAACAGATCAGCATTAGATGTTCAGTGCTGCTTTCTGTGTGATATGATACCGACTGTAAGAATCATTCATTACATAATAATCAGTTCAGTTCAGTGATTTCTTACCCTGAGATCAGTGTGCTGCCATCAACCCATTTCCATGTGTCCTCTTCATCAGCAACAGTCACACCAATCCAGAATTCTCTTTTATCAGTAATTTTCATAACAAAATCCTAAACAGTTAAACCAATTACATGTTTATATCATAAATTGACAATATACACATTTCATCTGAAAATCTGACTTAGCAACTAAACACCACAAACACAGAGAGTATCTTTCACTCACTTGTTCCTCTCTGTTGTTTATGATGATCAGATCTGCTCCTCTCTTCTTACAGTCTCGTCTGCTCTCAGTCCAGTTCTTTCTCTCATTGGACATGTAGTAAAAACTGAACTGATAGTAAATCCATTCATCTGTAAACAACAAGGTCAAGTAGTTATTGCAGTTTACTCTTACCCACCTGTATCTTCTAGTAGATAGTTTACTCAGTGACTGTACTGTATAGTGTACACCAGGCCCGGATTGGCTAATCTGGAGCACCGGGAGCATTCCCGGTGGGCCGGTCTGTTTTTTTGGCCGCGAGGGCCTGTGTTGTAATGCCACAGGGTTGAGTTCCTAGGCTGCCTGCACTCATAGCAGCCCCACTCTTTTTATTTATTATTTTCTCGCAGCCCCATATTATTATTTTCACCAGACCATATCAGTAACAAATTCTCAATTGATAACTAATCATTCTTTTTACACAAATCATTGTTTTATTTGTGAAAGTAGGCATTTGGAGAAGGCTTTAAGACCAAGCGGAATCCTCTGCCGGCTGCTCCCGATTCACAGCAAGCAGGACTAGCGCTAACTGCACACTTATTGGTAGGGTTTCAAACAGGGGCGTAGATCACGTGGGGGACGTGTCCCCCCCACTTTTAATATCACGTAAATTCGTCCCTCGCACTTTTTCGGGCAAGTCTGTTCGCATAGAGTTTTTCAAGAGCCGGTGTGAATAAATATAGATTTAAATTAAAAGAGACAGGATCGTCTCTATAGAAGAACACACAGCAGAACCAAACACACTACAGCTGCTCTGGAGCCTCTGCTCTTCACACGGTCACTTCCTGAAGATGACAGATAAGATAAATGTTTCTTAATTTTTACAGAAAATAGTTGGCCTCTTTGCTTCTTTTAGATGCTATTTTAGGAGTCGTTGAGAACTGTAGAACAGAACTGATCTAAGGACAGTGTGTGAGTTACAATGATCACGGATACAGATACAACAAAGGTTTTGAACTTTATTAACATGAGGTTGACAGAATGAGTCTTTCAATGAATATGTACAATCAGGCCTTTCAATAAAAAGGAGTAATGCACCTGAAGTTTGTGTGGCAAGGTGGGTGACGTAATCCTTCCTTATTGGCTCATTGGCATGTGATTGTCACCCACATTAGAACCTGTCTTTCCGGGTACTTAAGGCTGGAGATATGCCACTTGGTGCGTCACGGTTGGGACTGCCCTTACGGAGTGTGCGTGTGTAGAGGCGTGCGGAATGGCCATTTGATGCTTTGTGTTGGGTTGCAGGCTGTCCACTACATGTCAGGTATGTGTTCGTTTGCAGTACGTGTTGCTCGTTTAGTGTATGGTGACGTTAACCGGTGTTTATTCACTTCTTAGTTGTGAAATTCTTCGGTAACTGTGTCTTCCTGCATGAGATTCTGTGCTTGTTATGAGCTGAGAGCAACGGTACAATTCATGTGGCACAACGACCCATTTCGGTAGGTGTGATCCGTTTCCTCTTGTTCACAAGAAAAGTGATATTTTTAGTAACCACCCCTTTCTTGTAGTGTGCTGAGATTTTTCTGACGCCGTACTGGCTAGTCACTGGAGAAGGCAGAAGTGTTTACACTGGGCGTTAAAGGAGGACGGCGCTGCTGTTTTCCCTTCTGTTATTTTGTTTTTCTTATTCTTTTTTTTGTGTGAAAAGCCCCCTGTTGTCCGGCTAAATATTGGCCGTATATCTGTGTGCTGATGATCACTGATAACTGAATGTATTAGTGGTTCTGAGTTGCCCCACTATTGCAAAAGGCCTGATTCGTCGGGCTTTTGGCTGTTTGCATCTGTGACTTCACCTGTGCGGTAAAGTGTTTTCATGTGGTTCTTGGTGAACTCTGACTCTGACTACCGCTTCAGTGAGCATTCAGATTGACCATTCTATCCAGTGTGTCTTGGTTTATTTTTTGTTTGATTAAAATATAACATTGTGTTATTTTGCTGCTCCATATATTCTGTTTCCTTTTTGTTTGATGTAAATATAACCTCGTGATATTTATTCTTTCATACAGACAGTTTTTCTTTATGGTTTAAGGGATGGAAGTATTTCTACTGTATTATTGAATGTAATAGTTTTTTGTTTGTTCTAGGCACGGTCGGGCCCTGAGGCTGGGAGGCTAGCTGGCTTCGAGTACTGTTAGTGGTATAATTGAGTGGAGTGCAGTGCTGCTTGGATTCACGTTTCACTCTGTGTGTGTGTGTGTGTGCGTGGGATGCACAGGGTGTAGATTGGATCTTCCATTCAGCTAGCCTGCCCCTGCCGCTAGAAAGCCTGTGCCTGTCTTTTGTTTGTTTTGCTGGTTTCCTTTGAGTATTCTTAAATTGTTTCTTTATTCCGCGTAGTACACCTAGCTGCCATTTGTGATTGTTTAATTGTGACCCGACACTTGATGTGGATGCCATTGCGTGTTTTTATTATTTATTGTGACAATTTGAATAAAGTGTTTTGTACATTGTTCACACGTCTCTTTGGGTTTTACTTAGCCTACGAACCTGTGGCCCTTATTTGGGTGGTTATTTCCCCGTTTTCTTAAGGGAAGCCGTAGTTGTTTTTTTGGTTAGGTGCGCTCTCATAGCATTTACATATTTATCCTCCCCCTCCCCTCGGTATTGCCACATTTGGCGTAGTCGGCAGGATAGGCTTTCATTTTCTGGAGAGACGTGGGTACATGTGTATTTGGGTTGCTCTGTGTACTAAAGTTTGGTTGCATGTTTGTTAGTTTTTTTTGCCTTCCTGTTTTTGGTCTTTTGTAGGACCGAGTTGGGAGGTGAAACATTGAGACGAAGGAAGGGGAAAACAGCAGCGTGCATCCGGGGTTTCTTCCTCTTGTTGTAGGTGAGATTTGTGGTTAAGTATGGAGGAAGAACTGCAAGATGGTAAATCAGTTGAGGGCAGACAATGAATGGTTATGGCAAGAGCAATCATCTGCTCATCCGGGTCCTAGTGGGCAGCCTTCCGTAGCTGCTGGGCCCCTTCCTTCCACTTCACAGTCAAGTAATGAGTATGCTGCCCTGCCAGAGAGGTATGTTTTTGTAACACGAGACCGAAAGTGTTAAAAATTTAGTGGCAGGTCCAGTCTTAATATTGAGGAATGGATTGAGGAGGCTCAGGCTTGTATGCAGGCCCGTCATATGTCTGCGTCCGATAAAGCATTCTTCCCCTTTGACCATTTGGAGGGAGAAGCAAGAGAGGAGATTTATTACCGTCCAGATGATGAACGTAACGATTCAGCAAAAATTATTTTGGTGCTAAAAGAGTTGTATGGTTGCTCACAATCATATGTATCTTTGCAGGAGGCTTTCTTCTCTAGGAGGCAGCGAGAAGGGGAGTCTTTGTTGGAGTTCTCCCTTGCTTTCTTTGGCCTCCTGGAGCAAGTGAAGCAAAAGTCACCCTATGCCATGCCAAATTTTCATGTTTTGCTGCGCGATCAGTTTATCGAGCATGTTAATGACGGTGCTCTTCGGCGAGAGCTCAAACAATTGGTAAGAGGCCAACCCACTCTGACCCTCTTAGATGTACGGGGTGAGGCACTCCGGTGGGAACGGGAGGGTATGCCAGGGAGTTCAAGGGGTCGTAGTCATTCGCTTCCCTCTGCGTATGGCATTCAGTATGGGGTGTGGGGTGAACCTCGTGAGAATATGGTGAGGTCATCTCGGGAGTCTGAGTTGGGAGAAGTCAAAGAAATGTTGAGGTTGCAGCAGGAACAGATAAGTAAGCTGACTCAAAGTATCACCTGGTTGCAGGCCCCTCAGCCCCGTAGTCGATCCCCTCGTCGTAACCAGATTGTGTGTCGAAGATGTCAGAAACCTGGTCACTTTAATAGGGAGTGCTATGGGGAGCGTGTATTTACCCGCTTCTCATCAGATGCTTCGTCGCAAATAGTTAGTGGACAGCCTGACTCACCTGCGTTGTCGGGAAACTAGTCCCCACCGCGTTGCAGAGCCGAAGTGCAGTTGGGGAGGAGGATGGCTTGAGTACTGCTTTAGCTCATTTAATGTCTTCATGCCCACATTTGCTTGTTCGTTTCGGTAGTGTCCCGGTGCCCTGTTTGGTTGACACTGGGTCCATGGTGTCCACAGTTACTGAAAGCTGCTTCCAAACTCATTTTCAGTCGTGGGGAGTAGATCGTTTAAAATCGTGCCATTGGCTCCAACTTCGTGCAGCCAATGGCTTGTCAATTCCCTAAATTGGCTACGTAGAATTGGATATTGAGATGTGTAACCGATTGATTCCTAAGTGTGGGGTTTTGGTGGTCAAGGATCCTCCTGGGGGCATCTGTACTCAAATTCCCGGAGTGCTGGGAATGAATGTTCTTAGTCGATGCTACCAGGAGCTCTTTGGACAGTATGGCCCTGGCTTGTTTGATTCTCCCTCTTCTGTGGAGGCTCCAAAGTTCATGTTGCAGGCATTACAATATTGCCATCTAGCAGAGGACCAGTTCTCAGTAGTGTGTACTGGTAAGGCTAAGCTGCGGGGTCGTAAGTCGTGTCGTATTCCAGGTGGCATGCTAAAGCTTGTACCTGCCACATGTTCTGAACAGTATGCGGAAGGAACTGTGTTGTTCGAGCCGCCTGTGTCCGGGTTGCCAGCTGGATTGCTGGCCTCGCCTGCTCTGGTTAGGGTAGTCCGTGGTACAGTTTATTTGCCTATGGTTAATGTAGGGACCACGGACGTAATGTTCTATGCTGGCACAGTGTTAGGAACCCTTAATAGTGTTCAGGTGGTAAGTCTGCCAGCTGGGATAACTGAGGTAGACCCAGTGAGGGTTCTAGTGCGCTCTCAGGTTGCGGAGACGGTCGCTCCGGTTCAAGAACAGATCGAAGCAGTCGATTTATCTGTCCTGTCCCAGGGAGAGCAGGGTGAGGTTAGGGCATTGCTGAAGCGATATCAATCTGTGTTCTCAGCTCACGATGGTGATCTGGGCTACACAGATTTGATTTCACATGAGATACCGTTGCTGGATTCAGTGCCCGTCCGTCAGAGGTATAGGAGGATTCCGCCATCAGAATATGAGGTTGTTAAGGCCAATATCAATCAGCTTCTGGAGACCAATGTAATCAGAGAAAGTTGTAGCCCATATGCGTCACCCATAGTGCTTGTTAGGAAGAAGGACGGTAGTCTACACATGTGCGTTGACTACCGTCAACTAAACGCAAAGACAAGGAAGGATGCTTTTCCCCTCCCACGTATCGAGGAGTCACTACACTTCTTGACGGGGGCCAGTTGGTTTTCAACTATGGATTTGGTTAGTGGTTACAACCAGGTCCCCGTCTTTGAAAAGGAAAGACCTAAGGCCGCGTTCTGTACCCCGTTTGGCCTATTTGAATTCAACCGTATGCCCTTTGGGCTGTGTAAAGCTCCAACCACCTTTCAGCATTTGATGTAATGGATGTTTGGGGATCAACAGGGTAGTTCGCTACTGTTGTACCTGGATGACATTGTGGTATTCTCCTCTTCCGTTTCACAGCACCTTGAGCGGTTGGAGGTTGTGTTGGGTCGCTTGGAGCGTGAGGGCTTGAAGGCCAAATTGGTGAAGTGCACGTTCTTCCAAAAGGAGGTGAAATATTTGGGTCATGTGACTTCTGCTCGGGGCGTATCCACTGACCCCGGGAAGATCAAGGCAGTTTCGCAGTGGAGGTGTCCCAACAGTGCAACCATAGTTAACTACAGCTCCATGAAGTTGGAGTTTTTGGCGCTCAAGTGGGCCATGACTGAAAAGTCCCGCGAATATCTTTTGGGGCACAAGTGTATTGTCTATACTGACAATAATCCTCTTAGCCATTTGTCAACTGCGAAGCTTGCTGCTACTGAAAAGCGCTGGGCTGCCCAGCTTGCAGCATTTGATTTCACGATTAGGTATCGGTCAGGTAGGAGTAATAGAAATGCGGATGCCCTTTCGAGGCAGGACCCCTCTGGCCAGTGTGAGGTGAGTGCACTGTTGCCGGGAACTGAAGTGCCGGCTACAGTTAAGCAGGTGTTTGCGGCGGAATTGCGTCCCCAGGCAACTCAGGCAGTGGTTTCTGTGTTGCCTGGTTTTGAGGGTGACATGGGCATATGTCAACAGGCTGACCCGGTAATTGGTCAGATTTTAAGGTTTTGGAGACGAGGAGTTCCCCCTTCCTCAGCAGAGCGTAGACAGCTGCCCAAGGCTGCCCTGGTGTTACTCCGTCAATGGGATTGGCTGGTGGATAGGGAGGGTGTATCGTCGTGTCTTTCGCCCAGACGGAGGTGAGGAGGGTTTCCAATTGGTTCTTCCGTCTGCTCTGCGAGGTGAGGTCTTGGCCTGGGTCAACCAAGGGCATGGGCACCAGGGCATTGACCCCACCACTGAGCTGGTTTGGCAACGCTGTTATTGGCCAGGCCTTACAGCTGATGTGGCTCGGTGGTGCCGTGAGTGGGAGAGATGCCAGGCCGCCAAGGACACACAGCCAGTGGCTCAGAGTTTTATGGGCCACCTGTTGGCAGAAAGGCCAAATGAGATCTTGGCCATTGACTTCACTTTGCTTGAGCCCTCACGTTCTGGAGTGGAGAACGTATTGGTAATGACTGATGTTTTTACCAAATTTACGCAGGCGGTCCCTACTCGGAATCAGCGGGCAGAAACTGTGGCTCAGGTGCTGGTGTCTGAGTGGTTTTGCAAGTTTGGTGTTCCTGCTCGCATCCACTCAGACCAAGGCCGTAGTTTTGAGTCATCCCTTATTCAGCAGCTATGTAGCTTAACTCCCATGTCCGGGATGCACCCCTGGGTGAAGGCCAGTTAGTTTACCTTCGTAACTATGGTCTAAAGGGTCGTCACAAGATTCAGGACCACTGGAGCTCGGTGGTGTATCAGGTAGTAAAGGAGCCTGGAACAGGAGGTTCAGTTTATACTATCACACCGGTCAACGATGCGAATAGGGTGAGACACGTTCATTGCTCGCTGCTGAAGGCTAGAGTAGGGGGCGATTCTTTGATGCCTCTCCTAGAGGATCGGCTGCCAGTTACGGAGGAACCACTGCCGGAGGAGCCTACCTCGATGGAGGAAGTTGATTTGTTCAGGGTGGTACCGGCTACTCTGCCTGTGGCCATTAGGCTGGAGAGTCAGGGCCTTGTGTCTGTAGACCCCAGCTCACCAGAGCCTGTGGTGGGGGCTGGGGTTGAGGCACCTGTGGTTCCTGGACCATCAGGGCAGGGAGCTGTAAGTCAACTACCTTTGACAGATCTTGGTTCTTTAGATTCGTCTTACGGTGGTGGGGCAGTGAGACATACAAGGCGAACCACTGCTGGCCATCATTCCAATCGTAATCATCTTCCCAGGGCAGTAGGGAGGATAGCAAGTGTCTAGGCTGTGGAGGCTTCATCCAGTTCCTTGTCCGCATTGTTTAGGCCTTGGGATTAGGTAAATTAGAATAATCGGCGGGGCGACGATTCAAGAGCTAGGGGTAGATTGTGGCAAGGTGGGTGACGTAATCCTTCCTTATTGGCTCCTTGGCATGTGATTGTCACCCACATTAGCCTATTAGAACCTGTCTTTCCGGGTACTTAAGGCTGGAGTTATGCCACTTGGTGCGTCACGGTTGGGACTGCCCTTACGGAGTGTGCGTGTGTAGAGGAGTGCGGAATGGCCATTTGATGCTTTGTGTTGGGTTGCAGGCTGTCCACTACATGTCAGGTATGTGTTCGTTTGCAGTACGTGTTGCTCGTTTAGTGTATGGTGACGTTAACCGGTGTTTATTCACTTCTTAGTTGTGAAATTCTTTGGTGACTGTGTCTTCATGCATGAGATTCTGTGCTTGTTATGAGCTGAGAGCAACGGTACAATTCGTGTGGCACAACGACCCGTTTCGGTAGGTGCGATCCGTTTCCTCTTGTTCACAAGAAAAGTGATATTTTTAGTAACCACCCCTTTCTTTTAGTGTGCTGAGATTTTTCTGACACCGTACTGGTTAGTCGCTGGAGAAGGCAGAAGTGTTTACACTGGGCGTTAAAGGAGGACGGCGCTGCTGTTTTCCCTTCTGTTATTTTGTTTTTCTTATTCTTTTTTTTGTGTGAAAAGCCCCCTGTTGTCCGGCTAAATATTGGCCGTATATCTGTGTGCTGATGATCACTGAAAACTGAAAGTATTAGTGGTTCTGAGTTGCCCTACTATTGCAGGCCTGATTCGTGACTTCACCTGTGCAGTAAAGTGTTTTCATGTGGTTCTTGGTGAACTCTGACTCTGACTACCGCTTCAGTGAGCATTCAGATTGACCATTCTATCCAGTGTGTCTTGGTTTATTTTTTGTTTGATTAAAATATAACATTGTGTTATTTTGCTGCTCCATATATTCTGTTTCCTTTTTGTTTGATGTAAATATAACCTCGTGATATTTATTCTTTCATACAGATGGTTTCTCTTTTTGGTTTAAGTGATGGAAGTATTTCTACTGTATTATTGAATGTAATAGTTTTTTTGTTTGTTCTAGGCACGGTCAAGCCCTGAGGCTGGGAGGCTGGCTGGCTTCGAGTACTGGTGGTGGTACAACCCCAAATCAGAAAAAGTTGGGACAGTATGGAAAACGCAAATAAAAAAAGAAAGTAGTGATTTCTAAATTTACTTTGACTTGTATTTCATTGCAGACAATATGAACACAAAATATTTCATGTTTTGTCTGGTCAACTTCATGTCATTTGTAAATATAAATCCTTTCTTCTCATTTAGACCTGCAACACATTCCAAAAAAAGTTGGGACAGTAAAGCATTTACCACTTTGTAATGTTGCCATTCCTTTTCACAACACTTAAAAGACGTTTAGGGACTGAAGACACCAAGTGATGAAGTGTTTCAGGTGTAATTTTGTCCCATTCTTCCTGCAAACAAGTCTTAAGGTGGGCAACAGTACGGGGTCTTCGTTGTCACATTTTGCGCTTCAAAATGCGCCACACATTCTCTATTGGAGACAGGTTGGGACTGCAGGCAGGCCAGTCAAGTACCCGTACCCTCTTCCTCCGCAGCCAGGACTTTGTAATGTGTGCAGAATGTGGTTTTGCATTGTCTTGTTGAAATATTCATGGACGTCCCTGGAAAAGATGTCTTCTTGAAGGCAGCATATTGTGCTCCAAAATTTCTATGTACATTTCAGCATTTATGGTGCCATCACAGAAGTGCAAGTTACCTTTGTCAAGGGCACTGACACAACCCCATACCATGACAGACTCTGGCTTTTGGAATTGTTGCTGGTAACAGTCTGGATGATCCTTTTCTTCTTTGGTCCGGAGCACACGGCGTCCATTCCTCCCAAAAAATACCTGAAATACTGATTCATCTGACCACAGTACACATTTCCACTGTGTGATGGTCCATCCCAGATGCCTCCGAGCCCAGAGAAGTCGACGGCGCTTCTGGACACTGTTAACATAGGGCTTCCTTTTGGCACAGTACAGTTTTAACTGGCATTTGTGGATGTAACTACGTATTGTGGTACTTGACAAAGGTTTGCCAAAGTAGTCCTGAGCCCATGTGGTGATATCACTTATAGATGAATGAGGATTCTTGATGCAGTGCCGCCTGAGGGATCGGAGATCACGGTTGTTCAGCTTAGGCTTGTGCCCTTGTCCTTCACGCACTGAAATTCCTCCAGATTCCTTGAATCTTTTAATTATGTTATGCACTGTTGAAGGTGAAATATCCAAATCTCTTCCTATCTTTCTTTGAGGAACATTGTTTTTAAACATTTCAATAATTTTCTCACGTATTTGTTGGCAAACTGGCGATCCTCGGCCCATCTTTGCTCCTAAAGGACTAGACCTTTCTTGGATGCTGCTTTTGTACAAAATCATAATTACAATCACCTGTTGACATCACCTGTTTCAAATCACATCATTATTTCACCAATTTACCTCATTACTAGCCCTAAATTGCTCCTGTCCCAACTTTTTTGGAATGTGTTGCAGGTCTGAATGACAGGAAAGGATGTATATTTACAAATGACATGAAGTTGACCAAACAAAACATAAAATATTTTGTGTTCATATTGTCTGCAATGAAATACAAGTCAAAGTAAATTTAGAAACCACTACTTTCTTTTTTTATTTGCGTTTTCCATACTGTCCTAACTTTTTCTGATTTGGGGTTGTAGACTGAGAGACCATTTAAAGGCCTTTGCAGGTGTTTTGAGTTAATTAGCTGATTAGAGTGTGGCACCAGGTGTCTTCTATATTGAACCTTTTCACAATATTCAAATTTTCTGAGATACTGAATTTGAGATTTTCCTTAGTTGCCAGTTATAATCATCAAAATTAAAAGAAATAAACATTTGAAATATATCAGTCTGTGTGTAATGAATGAATATAATATACAAGTTTCACTTTTTGAATTAGTGAAATAAATCAACTTTTTGATGATATTCTAATTATATGACCAGCACCTGTATATGAATGTACGCAGGTGGATTTCCTTCACTCTCGCATAAAGCGCGCTTTCATCTCTATGTTCTTGCTATAGAATTATCTTATCTCCTGTATTTAATGTTGTAAGATATCAACCAAGCTAGACATCCCAGATGAAAATTGTAAATAAATTAAGGATTCATTATTAGTATTAGTTATTATTTAATTTTTTTTTTTATTATTATAGTAAATTATATATGAAGAGTTCAGATGCAAAAGCCTCTAAATGCCATCTGACATTTTCTTCTAAAATGAGCATTTTTCATTTATGTTCAGTTATTTCACTTTAATGACAATGAAAAGAACCTGTACCTGAGAAAAATGCTCATTTTAGAAGAAAATTTCAGATGGCACTTAGAGGTTTTTGCATCTGAACTCTTCATATATAGGCCTATATAATAGGATATACTTCTGTGATTAAATTATCATTGCTATAGACAATAATAATGTAAGTTGGTCTCCTTCTGGGGTGCGTTTCCCGAACAACATCGTAACTCACTGATTAACCACCATAGTACGATGCATTGTTCTGGAAACGAACTATCTAGTCACGACTGTTTCCCGAACACAGTTGCATCTCCGTCGTTTGAACCACATTAGTTCAGCAACATAGGGCCATTGTTAATGATGTCACACGCATGTGGTGGAGGAATAACTTATGCTAATTAACTGATTAGAGATCTCTAAGATGCTGCTGTACTGAACATGGCACCTACTGACTAATTTACAATTTTTTGTTCCCTGTCATTTTGCCTTATTTGATGTTTGATTCATCGCGAGTTCCCTCTTACGTCACTCCGGGGTTCCCTTAGGCATTTATGCACATGCGCACTTTTCAAAAACGGCGCTTACAAAAATGCATAATTAAAATGCATTTTATATTTAGATAGAATGGAAGATACAGATAGTACTTCATGTTAGCTTGCGTGTTGTGCCCAAGAGCATATTTATTTAAGCCCATATATCTTACTAACAAGAAACTATGCTTCTAACCACAGGTCGAGAGCTGCAGTTCAAACCACGTAAGATTGTGACGCTGATTGCGAAGGTTTGTTTGAACTATGGTTTCGGGAAACACCGAATCGTTGAACTATGTTGGTAACGAAGGAACTTGCGACCATAGTTGGCTAACGATGCTTTTGGGAAACGCACCCCTGGATTGCAGTTCCGGCTGTAAACTAGGTACTGTAAAATCTAAGAAGCATATTCAGGAAAACTTTTATGAAAATGTACAAACACAGGAAGCCTATAGCCTATATTCCAGATAAATGCCATCTAATTCATGGGTGCAAAATTCAGTTCCTTGAGGACCACAGCCCTGCAGAGTTTAGTTCCAACCCTGCTCAAAAACACTGCTGTTGTAAAAAAAAATATATTCTGGTTTATAGCTGAACCGTGTGTATTTGGGTTGATGCTAAACTTTGCAGTATAAAACGAGTTAGGCTACTATTATTATAGGATTATTATGGCTAGATGAAATAAAGCATGACGTACAGAGTAGGCCTAGTGATGTTCTGGTTTGGCATAATCAGTAACAACATCTACTCTCAGAAGTAGATGTAGAAATAATATCTCAGAATTTCGAGTTTATATCTCAGAATTTCGAGTTTATATCTCAGAATTTCGAGTTTATATCTCAGAATTGCGAGTTTATATCTCAGAATTGCGAGTTTATATCTCAGAATTGCGAGTTTATATCTCAGAATTGCGAGTTTATATCTCAGAATTCTGAGAAAAAAAGTCAGAATTGCGAGTTTATATCTCAGAATTGCGAGTTTATATCTCAGAATTCTGAGAAAAAAAGTCAGAATTGCGAGTTTATATCTCAGAATTGCGAGTTTATATTTCAGAATTGTGAGAAAAAAAGTTAGAATTGCGAGTTTATATCTCAGAATTGCGAGTTTATATCTCAGAATTCTGAGAAAAAAAGTCAGAATTGCGAGTTTATATCTCAGAATTGCGAGTTTATATCTCAGAATTCTGAGAAAAAAAGTCAGAATTGCGAGTTTATAACTCAGAATTGCAAGTTTATATTTCAGAATTCTGAGACAAAAAGTCAGAATTGCGAGTTTATATCTCAGAATTGCGAGTTTATATTTCAGAATTGTGAGAAAAAAAGTTAGAATTGCGAGTTTATATCTCAGAATTCTGAGAAAAAAGTCAGAATTGCGAGTTTATATCTCACAATTGCGAGAAAAAAAGTCAGAATTGTGAGATAAAAAGTCGCAATTACCTTATTTTATTTTTTATTCAGTGGTGGAAACGGGCTTCCATACATATAGCCTAGTGACTGCAGGAAAAAAAAAGTTAACCATGCATTCATAAATTTGCAATAGGCAATTATTCCTCATTATTTTATTGAAATATTGAAATGAAAGTTAAACAAAAAATAATACACTGTACACGTTTCTGAATGTTTAAATATATCTAAATAGTCTTTTGGATAAAATAGAAATCGCTTTAATTCTAATATTCAGTCCCTGTATATGTGAAGAGAGAGAGTCAGTGGTCCGCTGCGTGAGGAAAGCGAGTCGACAGCTGAGGAGAGTCGGTGGTCTGTGCGTGAGTAAAGCGAGTCGCCAGCTGAGGAGAGTGAGTGCAATATATTGATTCTCACCATTATAGATTATGTTATTTGATCTAGTGAGCGATGGTCAAAGTAACCTAATAATGCAGTCTATTAAATATGGGTGTCATGCCATAACATATTTTAATATGACTGACTTTATATTTAATGTGAATTTTTGAACAAGGTCTGTTTATTTAAGATTTTATAATATGCAAAAAATAACAAAATTACACCAACATATCCCAACCCAACACTTTACCCATCAGACATAAAGTATCAATTACATTGTACAAAGAAGACAGGAGGAAAAGAGAAAAAACTAAATCAAAAACAAAACAAAAACAAACAAACAAGCAAATACCAAAGAAAAAACACAATTATACATATTTTGGGATTGTATTCTGTACGTGTATTTCTCAACAAATGACAAGAAAGGTTGCCAGATTGCATAGAATTTCTGGGAGGACACTTGAAGAGAATATCTTATTTTTTCCAGTTTAAAACATTGCATGATCTCTCTAATCCAGTGGAGGAAAGTAGGGGGAAAGGGGTCTTTCCATTTAAGCAATATTAACCTTCTGGCAAGTAGTGTGCAAAAGGCGAACATTTTACAATTATATCTACTTAAGCGCATGCTTTGTGCATGCACCAAATATAGCAATGAAAGGAGATGGGTCTATTGGCAAACCCATTATTTCTGAAAATGTATTAAAAATCAATTTCCAAAAGTTATACAAACTCGGGCATGTCCAGAACATATGTAAGAGGTTTGCAGGAGCCTGCCTACATCTGTCACAAATGGGGTCTAGCTCGGGTCGGAATTTAGATAACCTTCGACCAGTGGAGTATTTCATGTGAATTTAACAAAGTTAATTTGAATAAAAACATTGTAAGTTAGGCTACTAATCATAACACTTTCATTGTACAGAAAGAGAGCAAAGAACATTTACATTATCAAAGAACATTTTCACTGTCAGTCTAGAGTTCAATCACTCTCAAAAACACCCATTAAAATCACTGAGGCCATTTACACTATGAAATGAATATCTTACTTACAGATTCATACACACATTTGCACTTTGTTGTTTCTGACGGGACAGTTGGCCAGAAAGAGGTATTCGGTCAGTGAGCGAGTGAAGAAAACACTGGCATTTTAGCGATGACTCATCTGAACGCCTCTGATTGGTCATTGCATTCATAAGCTCAACAGCATCGTGTGTGATTGGTTATAATGCAGAGCTGTAAAAACACGTCTGTCTCTGGCTCAGCGCCAGCCAGTGAACGCAGATTTAGTAGCTGATGATAGACACACCGAACGACCTAATCACACCGGTGTGATTGTATCAAATATAGAAAATATTAATCAACTATTTTTTTTGTCTTTTGGAAGCTGCATTCAAAATCCACTTGGCTCAAAAATCTGAGGGGGCACGTGCTACCTCACTTTGATTGGGCATGACGCCTCTGGTTGCCAGGTACAAGGTTGAGAAATACTCTTTAGATGAGAATCAGTTATTACAAGTTTTGTACTGTTGAACTTGTCAAAAAGGTGTGTGATGTTTCTATGGCAGTTTGATTTGTGAAATCCTCTTCTCACAGATCCATTGATAAGCTGTATTACATTGAACATCAAGCCATCCTACTAAATTAGGCTACTCTTGTAGAGGCATAGCCACAGTCACAGCACAGTTCTCTGCTGTTCCTCCATTTGGCTCTGTTATTTGTCCATTGGACACCCAGAAGCTGCAAGTACAGATCAGCATTAGACGATCAGTGTTGCTTTCTGTGTGATATGATACTGACTGAGAATAATTTATTACATAATCAGTTCAGTTCAGTGATTTCTCACTTAGTGTGCTGCCATCAACCCATTTCCAGCTGCCCTCCACATCAATGTCAGTCAGACCAATCCAGAATACAGCATCACCAGAAATGTTCTTAACAAAATCCCGAGCAAAAGAAACAGTTGCACATTATTTCAAGAATAGACACACTTCATCCGATCATCTCTCATTTAGCTGCTAAACATTATAAACACACATAAAACTGCTTTTCACTCACTTGTTTCTCTCTGTTGTTTATGATGATCAGATCTGCTCCTCTCTCTGTACAGTATCTTCTGCTCTCAGTCCAGCTCTTCTTCTCATTGGACTTGTAGTAAACACTGGATTGATAGCAAGTCCATCCAACTGTTAACAGAACCATTTCAGTTGTTAGCTTTTTATTCCCATTTACACTCATCTGTTTGTATCTTATAACAGATAAAATAATCATATATTGTGTGCACAGAAAGTTACAGAGACCACAACCCAACTCCATGGTTTTTAAAATGTCTGCTGTATAGCAAATAACTACATAGACAATAGAAACTTTACCACAAATCTGAAGTTAATTTCTCAGCTGCTCTCTCTCATTGATCAGATTTTCAATCTTGGATATGAGCTGTTGTCTCTCTTGAGTGAGAGTGACACACAGCACTATGACTGCAGTCAGCAGAAGAACACACAGCAGAACCAAACACACTAGAGCTGATCTGGAGCTTCTGATCTTCACACAATCACTTCCTGAAGAACACAGACATGATGTTAGTCCCTTCACTAGCATTTAATACAGCACAGGTACATACCGGCTTTGTGTCTTTGAAGGTTTGTTCCTGTGCTACTATTTTTCATGAGGAAAAGTATTAATTATTACATTCTGTACCTGTTTGTTCAGATGGCTGGATTCTTGTTGTTTTCGGGTCTTTTATTTGTAACAAAGTCATTTTCATAGATATCATTGACGTTTTTCCCATGTTCTCTGTACATTCTTCTATATTTTCATTCACTTTCTGACAGTTTTGGTGTTGTTAAGATGCCAACAAACTAACACTAATTTCTCTCCTGAAGTGAACTGTGTTTGTGTAGCCATGTAATTATGCAGAAAGGAACTGTTTCGTGGAAATGTCAAATGTTATTTATGCATAAAGAAACTTCAACTTGCTGCAGAACATCACCATATGTTTCAACAATGTGGATTGTGTTCATGTAAATGAGGTTCTAATGCATTTATTATCTCTGATTCAATTAGTATTGGTATAAAGTCTTCAAGGGCTTGATGATTTGGATGCTGGCTGGTGTTTGGGAACATTTATGACTTTTTAAATGTTTTGAAAAGACAGCCGATCTTTTTTATGGTTGATGGTTTAGGAGCTCTTCCAGAGGCATCATGCCCATTCAGAGAGATTTTTGAGCCAAGTGGATTTTGAATGCAGCTTCCTATCCGATTAATATTTTCTATATTTGATACAATCACACCAGTGTGATTAAATCGTTCAGAGCGTTCATCAGCTGCTAAATTCAAATCTGTGTTCGCTGGCCAGAGACAGACGCGTTTTTACAGCACTGCACATTATAACCAATCACCAGTGTTGGGTAAGTTACAAAAAAAACGTAATCCACTACAAATTACTTCTTTAAAAATTTTAATTTGATTACATTACTGATTACTGCATTTAAAAAGTAATCAGACTAATTACTTTACTTTCAAGTTATCAAACCTAAAAAATACACTTCAAAGAGAAACTCAGTTCTTTCACTAATTTCATATTGACTGAAAAAAATACATAAGTAGGCCTATAATTTGTTTACTCTGATTCACTCCCAATATCAACAAAACTTTTCTTTCTTTCTTTTTTTGGTTTTGTAAAATAAAGAAAACAAATAGGGTGCGCTTTCTGCATTCTCAGTCTCTGTGAATATCTTCCTGAAACGAGTCACTAGAATGAACGAAAATGACATGAGAAATACAGTATATCTAAAGAAAGCTTGAAGTGTCTATTATTAAATGAAGTAAGTCATGACGAAAACATATATTCTCTGATAAAATAATCCGTATGAAACCAATGCGAGGTACAGTCTTTCCCATCTGAGCTCACCTATAATGTGATCATGCCCACACACATCGCGCGCTATAAGATAATCATGCACGCGAAACCAAGCTTGAGATGCGCGAACATGTAAACGCTCATGTCACCTCTGTAGAAAAGTTCAAGTTCATCTCGGCTACTTTTCGTTTTTGGAGGAAGACGCACTGTGAGGAATAGCCTAAGCCTTGAATTGTGATGCCGACGCGGTTTAATCTAGTGGTTGATCTCATTCAGATGAGTCATTTATTTTTTACTTTATTAGTGTTACTGTGACATAAACTTGTACACATTAACTTGTTGAACTTTTCCCAAACTATAATGCCAGACTAAAATATGTCAAGTGCAACATTTTGAAATATGATAGGCAACATTTCATTGCATCTAAATGTTGTAGGACTCTCATTTTAGCTCTCATTCGCCGGTGATTTATTAAAGGGCATATACTGCACATTTTTACTTCATTTTTTTTTTTAACACTGCATTTGTAACTTAAGTAATGTAATTTTATTGACATAAGTAACTGTAATCAAATTACATAAATTTAAAATGTAACATTACTTTACTGCGTTACCAGGAAAAGTAATTAGATTACCCGGACAGCACACGTACGTCTGGCCGACGTCGGCCCAATATCGAAACGTCGGCCTCACTACCTAAAACATCGGCCAGGCGTAGGCCGATATAATTCTGTCAGTGCTCTGTTTTCCAGCTCATCAATCGTCGGCCCTGAGTCGGTTCACGACCGCAGGCCGATGCCGCGCTTTTCTGTTTGCGCGAGCCCAGTTATTTGTCTCTTAGCAACCCACAGAGAGAAGAGACTCATCCCGGCGACATCTGGGGCTTTCAGGTAAGATTTCACTTCTGCTAAATTATAAAAAAATACTACGTTGTTAATTCTGTGACACTTAAAAGGTATAGTAAGGCACTCGGTGTGCTACAGCACAGGTGAAGAGACTGTGGCTCATTTCCAACTAACTTTTTAAGCTAACGGTCACGGTAGCGATTTTTTAAATTAATGTTAACGCCTTAATGTGTTTCCAGCAATTTCTCTGAGGGGAAATGTTAAAGCGGATTATTAAAGAGGAGTCCTAACTGCTTTTTCGCCGTGTTTTTCACTCTTTTACAGGCTGCCAGAAAGAATCCGTCTCTATACGGTGAGCTATTGTTGCTGTTGCTTTTTGAACTCCAAATTGAGTTTTAAATTCATTATTGAATAATTATTGAATGAGACTGTAAATTATTAATGTAATTTTTTTATTCTAGATGTTTGTTTGTGCAAATGCTGTGTGTGCGTTGAGCTCTGCACGAGCGGGGAGCAGACCAGAGTTGCCATGGAAACGGGGCGTCAACACAGCTACTGGCAAGCAGTAGTCTCTTTCTCTCGCTGCGGTTTTCACTGTTTTCAGGTGAGTTTAGTCCCTAAAATCACACAAATATTACATACAAACGTTCCTGACACATTTCTTACTTGTTATTGACATATTTCAATTAAATATTTATTTTATAGAAATGGTTTAGTGTCTTCGAAAAAGTCCGTTAGCATCTTAGCAGTTTTCAGGTAGGCTAACTCCATAGATTAAGCTCTTGTTTATGAAACTCTGGGCTTTTAATCTAATATTCGTGTGTGTATATGGGTAGTTGAAATAAAAATGGGACTGTGTCCTATGGTGTGACATAGCAAAAATGTATCTTCATTCTTAGAGTTACAAATAGCATGAGAGCAGTTTATCTTCAATGTTAGAGTTTATTTATTTTTTTTTTTTTTACATTTTTGCTGTCACACCATAGGACACATTGATACGTCAACTACCCATATGAGAGATTTTGATAGCTCTAAAGGTTTTGCTGGTGATTTGTCAATGGGTTATTGGAAAAGGCTAATTTACTGAATCGATGACGTCACTTACATGGAGAGTGTAATCAACTGAAAACAAGTTTTGACCTTTCATGATAAACAAATATTAATAAAAATTGTTCTGTGATTTCAGGAGGACAGAAAGAAACTTTACAGAACAGACTCTACAGCTCTACATTTACTGACTTTGAAATACAGGTGAACTGAAGAAGATGAAATATAGATAATGAAATACATTAATATGCATATTTCAGAATATATTTAGCCAATTTTAAGAAGACCTTGACATCAAAACGTAAGTGACACTCAACCTAAAACTAAAAATATAGATTCTGTTATATTAAGATTATATTATTAGTAGTAGTAGCAGGGCTTAAAGGTGCTGTATGTAGGATTTTGACTCTACTAAAGCATAAAAATACCATAATATGTTTGCAGCTATTTAAGAAACATGCAAAGTTAACATACTTGTTTATCTGAAAAACAATGCTACAGTCAGTTATTCTCCTTTGAAAATGTGCCTTCCGGCCCAGAATGTCTGTGTTTGTTATGGTTTGTGAAACCCACCCACTGCCAGTTTACCCAATTGTATTTCGGCACCCCGGGTTGCCAGTTGGCTGAAAACACAGCGTATTTAATTTCATTCATCGTCATGTGCGCTCCTTTCTGTTGGTGTCATTAAACTGGCAACCTGCGCGTGCGTCAAGTCTGAGGAGGAGGGGCCAGGTGAAAAAAAACGTCTCCAATATTTTGAATTTGGACTGCAATATGTAGTTCAACCGCTGGGTGTCAATCCAACATACAGCACCTTTAAAGTTCTCCGGCACCGTGCCGGATTTCCGGCGTGCAGCATTCAGCTGTGAAAAAAAAAAAAGATAATCCAACATTAAAAAAAAAAAAAAATTGATAAAAAAAGATATCACGTTCGAGTTCACGAGTTCGCCTACCAATGGTATGAGAGGAACACCGCTTTCACTCTCAACCAAACTAACATTACTACTCAACAACAATGACGGCTGATCAACAATTTCAACAGTAGGCTAAATTAGGGTGGGTTAGTAAATTTCCCTACATCATGGTCAGTAAAAGTAATCAGCCACTATGCACATTCACGTCATTCTAAAATGATGACGCGCCCAAAGCAGCAAAACTGTACAAATGCTGGACATCCACACACCACACCACAGTCCCAGACAGCACACGTACGTCTGGCCGACGTCGGCCCAGTATGGAAACGTCGGCCTCACTACCTAAAACATCTAAAAAACATCGGCCAGGCGTAGGCTGATATAATTTGGTCAGTGCTCTGTTTCTCAGCTCATCAATTGTCGGCCCTGAGTCGGCTGACGACCGCAGGCCGATGAAGTGTTCATCTCTTTACTCGTGCCCACTGCCCAGAGAGAAACCCGGTAAGTTTTGGCTTGAGGTAAATTTAAAAAAGAAAAAAATACTACCGACGTGCAGATCATGTCTATATTGCGTCGGCCGTCAGAATAACCTCTTATTTCAAAGGTGGAATCGTCAAATATGACTTCTAGAAGATCATAGATGTAGTTATTTGAAATTTAACACGATAAACTATATACAGTATTCACTTTAAACTTAGTTTGTTTGAACTTTAAACTCATGCTAACTAGCCATAACATTGAATAAACCGCTGTAGAACTGTTTAATTAGACAGAGGTTGCCGAAATTACGTTCAGTTTATGTGGGATTAATAATTTGCACCTTTCTCCCTCAAGCGACAGGCCTGTAAATTGTCATCTGCTCGTTATTGAGTTAATTGTATTTTTTTACATGCCTGTTTTTATGCTAGTGACGTTTCATTACCAACTAGATCTCATACTTTAGTTTGAAACTTTTTTAGGTCCTGGCTACCATCAATTGAGTCAATGATTCACTGAGTTTCTTATAAGAAAATATGCTCATCTGTTACCACCCAGTAGTTTAAATGTTTGTAGTTTCATTGCTGTAAAACTAACATACTTTTTTCTTCTTCTTTTTTTTTTTAATCAGGTGGAGAGACAGTCTGGGCAGCAGCAATAGGACAATGATTACAAGAGAGGGGTTTCAAGAACTGGTACTATTTTGGTTCCTCACTTTTTCAGTACTGAAAAATTGATATAAGCTACAGGATCAATGGTGCTGCTATCAGTATTTTTGTAACATTGCTTCATGACCCTTTAGACACAACCACATCACCCAAATCATCTCCAAGGGACCCTTTTCACAAGACTGTGATGACGCGTTTAACGGTCATCAGCATCGAAAATCCTCAAAAGTTTTTCATATTTGTATTTTAATTTTTTTAATGTACATTTATAACACTATTCTTTGTATTATATTACCTTTGCATCAAATTACAAAAAAAATAAGATTACGCTAATGCGAGGGTGTTTCTAATACAGCGTCTATGGGAGGGACGGTAAATTTGATATAATTTGCTCTTCTGACTGCCATTATCAGTCTTTCTCAATTTCTTTTCCTTTTATTGAAAGTCATGAAAACACTATCATAGAGTTTTTATTTTGCTATTTGAGCAAATGGGAATGCAAAAAATATATTTGTGGTACTCTCTCATTCACTGCTCTTCAAGTGAACCCAACTATGATGACTTCCGCTGCTGAGAAACCCGGAAATGTGAAAATGGTCCAGGGGATGGCAGCAAGGATCCAGGATCAAGAGATCATTCATCATGAAGACCGTTCCATAGGAAGCAGTGAATCCTGGGTGGAAAACTAAACCTGGTTGTTTCAGCATCACTCAGGCAAGACTAAATACATTTAAATTGATTTCAGTTGGTTATATGTTTCAGATCATCTTGACCATTCTGTTGTCCTGGATTTGAAGACATGCTGGAACTGCATTTCTCATGGTTGAAAGATTTGTGCAGCGGTATCCAGACATATAAGCAGCTTTCCTGGACCCACACGACTAAAGGCTCAAGAGAGACAGGTAATCCACAAGGTTGGATTTCACAAATCAGTTACCCATAGCTAGATACAGGGCTCCAGACTGTGCTTTATGTTTTAATAAACAAAGTAGCCTAGGTTGTCAGCTTTAAAATTTTGCCAAATTCAAAAAATAAATACGGTTTTGGTGCTCCTTAATGCGGCATGAGTGATCGCTTTAGCGCCTCATTTCAAGTGGCACATGAACCCATATCTTTCTCTTTACTACTATAGTATGAAAGTTTTTGCCATGAAAATAGCCTAAGATGCTGACATGGCATTAAATAAAAAAATTAGGCCATTTATTTTATAAATGGCCTCAGAAGCTGGAATGGTGTTAAACACAAACAAACATTATATTTTATATTATATATTGTTATTCTGTGTGTCCTTTTATCTTATGCCGAGTTCACACTGCACGATTTTCAAACTTGTCGGATCGCCGTTGTTTTCACACTGTAGGACTATCTGGGGTAGGATTCAGTCGCTGCTGTTTTCACATTGCACGATGGATCCGCGACAGGGGGTTTCACATTGCACGATTTCACAATAGGAAGAATCGCCGACAACTCTGTCTGATCCGCAAATACAGCCAAACGCACGCGAGAAGTGATAAGGAAATAACGCAAGATCACGCTGATATTATCGTCTATAAGTCCTCCAGGAACACACAAAAATTAATAAAGATGACTTCCTTGTTAACAAACATACTTCTGCTGTAAAATTTGTATATACACAAATCTACCCTACTTGAAAGTGGAACCAACGTGTTGTGCATTTTATGAGTTTATTTCTTATAGCCTATAAAAGCCCTCAAAGTGATGAAAAAGAAAAATGCAATAAATATTTTGTCCTTTATAGAAGAATATTATTTACAGGAAAAACCCTAGCCCCTTCTTCATCTTCATGTAGCCTACCTGTTCTGTATAATCTAATGCTCGCTTTGTAAAAAAAAAAAAAAAAAAAAGACCACCTCGAACTTCCAGCTGCCCTGTATCTTGCTCTCTCTCATTGGCTGTAGGTCATCGCCGATGTATTTTTCAGTCAGAACCGGTCAGAACTCATTCACACAGCAGGATTGAGAATCGCCGACAGCTCCAGATATTTATCATGCCAAATATTCTGCGGGCGTCGGCGACGTGTCGGCGATTCCCTCAGATCGCATCTTTGACAATTCACACTGCGCGATTGTCACTCTCGGGAATGAGCACCGATTTGCCTCCGATCTCGGGCATTTGTCGGCGATTTATCAAAACCTGTCAGCGAGTGAAAAATCGGGCTAAAATCGTGCAGTGTGAACTTGGCATTACACATTTAACTGTATGATTATTCAGGTAGGGTAAGGATAGTCAAATCTAGCCTAAACCATGAAGCACTCACCCGCCCGCAGGTTGCAGTCCTTCAGGAATGATGTAGAAGACTCCCTTGTGGTTGTTCTTGTTTGTGGCTCAGTTTGTAGTTATAAGTAAAGTCTCACAGGAGGCAATCGTAACAATAAAATCTCTTATTTTATTGGTTACAATACAAAGCAGTTAAAGCAAAAATAAAACAAAATAAAAATCAGCTAAGCTACACGTTATATAATTAAACTATAAACAGCAATATCGGAGATACTGTTAAGCGCCCCTCGATAGGGTATCAAGTGTCCTCCACGCTTATTGCAGCCAGTATCTGAAGAGTTGTTTACTCCTCAAACCTTTTATACTTCTTTTTGGGAAACTCCAGTTCAATACCAGTCTCTGTGACTCATGTCCAATTGCCGGATGTTCTTCCGTCTTCTCCTACGCTGTCATCTTCTTTTAGCACTCTTCTCCTTGATTGCTGCAGATTTGTCCATTTACCTCCGTTTGTGGTTTTAAACTTCCTATGCACCCCCGTGTACCCTCTCAATAACCTTTACTTTTTGCACCTGTTCTACAGTATAAACAAAGGAAGTCATGCACATTTGTCTAAGCTCTACATCAATATAATTTAAAGCATTTTAGGTACTTTCATATTCAAGCATATATGGCATCAACTTAAAAGCAAGCAAAATAAAATAACATTGAAACAGGTAAATGGCAATATAAATATCCATTTCCAGAACAATATAAATATATTTAATTATATAAACATGACATATTTTTCTTAAATATATGCATGTATGTGTTTGTATTTATATATACATAATAAATAAACACAGTACACACTCATATATTATGTAAACAAAAACGTTTATTTTGGATACGATTAATCATTTGACAGCACTATTTAAACTGTCATTTATTTCTGTGACGCAGCGCTGAATTTTCAGCATCATTACTCCAGTCTTCAGTGTCACATGATCTTCATAAATCATTCTAATATGCTGATTTGCTGCTCAAAAAACATTTCTGATTATAATCAATGTTGAAAACAGTTGCGCTGCCCAATATTTTTGTGGACATTACGGTTCAAAAGGTTGGAGTCAGTAGGATTTTTTTTTTTTCTTTGAGAAGACATTAATAGCAAGGATGCATTAAATTTGATCAAATGTGGTAGTAAAGACTTTTATAATGTTACCACATTTTTAAAATTTAAAACCTTTTTTAATTTTTTTTAAACTTTTGTATTCATAAAATCAAAATCATCAATAACTCATTGGTAGTTTCAGTAAGGTCAGTCACTAACACAGGATTAACATAATTAGTTTGTGATTTCTTTTTTCCAGACTTCCACTTTGCAGCTAGAACTGGGCACTTATTTTTCCATTGTCCCAGATTAAAACAGTAATTGCACACCAGGTCTCTGTCAGTCTTCACCCGACCACTGTTCTCTGATTTTGAAGGATACGTTTGTTCAAATTTCTATTCTATTCTCATTAAAGTTACCACTCTGTTGACCTGATCTCTCTTCTTTGTACAGCTTTTTATGCGTTAATACATAATCATCTGCTAAAACTGCAGCTTCCGTTGCGTCTTTTGGCTTTTTTCATTTATGTATGTAGCAATGTATTCGGGCACAATATTTTTAAATTGTTCCAAAATGATCAAATCACGCAATTTCTCAAAATCATCAACAGTGGACGCAACTCACCAACGATCAAAATAAGAAACCAGATCCCTTACCACCTCAGAGTGTGTTTGGCGATCACCTTTTCTCCAGCTTCAACTCCAGCAACCCCTGATAAAGGGAGCAAGCCGAAGAAAGAGAGAGATCACAGGATTAAAGTGTATTCAAAAAAGAATAGAATACTGTTATTTTAAATTAAAATATTTCATAATATTACTGATTTGTACTGTAATTCTGATCAAATAAATATAGCCTTGTGAGCAGAAGAAACTTCTTGTGAAAAAAAAAAGATTGCAGATTTTTGACTGGTTGTGTACATACATTAGCAACATTAACAAGATGATATCCTCCCTTTCAGCTGCCAGAGAAGGATATTGACAGTGCAGACTTAGGATGGCGAAGAGGAGGAAGAACACCTTTAACATAATTTCCTCATACCTTTGCCATGTTATAATAAAAACAATAAACCTGACTACAAAAAGATGGTACATTTCTATTAGAAGATTCCAGTTTGCAAGGAATCTCTGACTCTGCACTAGAGGAACTCTTTGCTGAGGAAGATCCAGTGCTGAGGAGGAGCCTTGTTCTAAAGCGAAACACTACATCAACCCTCCATGAAAAGATGAAGGTGAAGTGCCACCCTCCTGTCCTTCCCTCAGAAGAGCTGTATTCTGCTGCTGGGGTAAGAACAACACTCTTCCTCTTCTCTCACAGCCGTCCAGCACCTATCTCTGCCTCCTCAGCACTAGGGCTGAACGATTAATTGCATTTGCGATAATATCGCGATATGACAAAACGCGATTTTTCAACCGCAGAGGCTGCGATTACACTGTCACGTGACACGCGAGAGTAGGAGTAAAGTGGTGTGTTCGACTTGATGACACACACAACGATCGGTCTAGCAGCGGTGCTTCAAGTCGAACACATCTAAGCAGTCTTCAGAGGAAGCATCAAGTTGGCACGCTATGTTGCCAAGTCCGCAGTTTGCCGCGTGTTATTTTCGTGTCCGCGGGTCTTACATAACATGCAGAATTAACGCGCTACATGTAAACGATATCCTTTGTTGTGTTTTCCTGTCAAAATAACGGAGTTCCTTTGGAATTCTTCAGCTTGCTGCCGGTTTCTCTGTTAGTAGGCGGAGCTAATGCGCAAACGGCAATCTCATTGGCCGGCGCTCACCTATTATCATCCCTGTTTTGATTTCAGCATATCAATTCGAGCAAACACAGATGATTAATATTCATGAACCCAGCAGCTCAATAATCCTTAGGGCGTTTTATATTGTTATTAGTAGTAGAATTCGTAGTAGTTTTGTTATCTTATCTGTATTATTTGTAGTTTTCTTTTTCCTTTTTTTATAGAAACACTAAATGACAAACAATATCTTAAGCACCACCACCAGTCCTAAATTCAGTCAACATGACAAATATGAATTCATACATGGCTATTCTAATTACTAAAGTCCTATCATCATATAATGCTAAAATGTAATGCTAATTTATCATATCATATTATAATGTTTGACTGACTGATGCTAAGTGAGATATAAAAAAATAAAACTGTGCCATTTTACAAACATAAGCTATATATATATATATATATATATATATATATATATATATATATATATATATATATATATATATATTAGTATATCAGATAATTAATATTAGTCTGGTGAGTAAACTAATAAAAATGACAAGCCAATGCAGATTCTATTGCCAAGGTGTCATAGAGGGTTGATAATATTTACAATAATCAATTGAATTTGATGGGTGTCTCTCACATTGTCCCACAGAAACATTAAAATAGTGTAGATTAGTGTGCAATGTTTTATTATAATAATGTATTCTATTTAGTGTCCATTTCATTTAACATTTAATATTGGGGACATCCAAGTTATTTGACATATTTGAACATTTAAAAAAAAAAAAAGTAACAATAGTTACTTTCCCTGGTAATTAGTTTATTTTATAATGATGTAACTCAGTTACTATTTGTGAGAAGTAACTAGTAATATAACTAATTACTTTTTTAAAGTAACGTGCCCAACACGGCATACTATACAATGATTTATTGCTCGTCTTTGTTGAATAATACAGAATATAAAGAGCTTTAAAAAAAAAAATTGCATATTAAATCGCAATCGCAATATTGGTAAAAAAAAAAATCGCAATTAGATTATTTTCCAAAATCGTTCAGCCCTACTCGGCACTGTCTGAAAGAGTCTTCTCCACAGTCAGTAATCAGAGATCACAGATTCTCCTGAGAAAGTCAACATGCTCATTTTCCTAAACAAAAACTGTTTATGTTTTTTTGGGGTGGGCCAAATTATACAGGTGTGACGCTAGAAATCTCTATATTGTTCATTTGACATATCTTTACTCTTTATGAATGTTGTTTTCTTTATTTATTTTATCTTCTGAGAAGCTCAAGAACTATGGTTCTTTGGTGATTGTAATATTGTTTATCTTCTGATAGTGAAGCAGTATTAAAGCACATCATCACCAGACATTTGTAGCAGGTGCCTCATATAGGACACTCAGGAAACAATTTAACTTATTTTTGCAAAAAAAGTAATAATGAAGTAACTACTGAATTGTTTCATATCTTTATTTTAGTATTTGCACCAAATTATGGGGTGCTGTATCAATAACAGTGATAATTATTGATAAATAATAATGTTATCAGTGAAAATGATCTATACCCATCCTCAATGTGACACTTCAGCTTTTTCAGTTGATTATATTGCATAATCTATGAATTGATATGTTTAATTTTCTGTGCTCGGGACTTGATAACACACTGCATGGTTCAAGAACGGGTGTAATGTTCAAAATGTTTTGGCTAAGTATTTGTAGAAAGTAACACTAAATAAATGTTGATTCATGAATGAATGCAGTGTGTTTTGTCTGTTTTCAATTAGAATTTGATGTTTTTAATTTGTTAGTATTGCATGTATGTAATGAATGTGCTAAAAATCCCCTACAATTAAATTTATTTTTAGGTTTTAGAAGGTTTTTTAATTTATTAGTTATATTTTAAGATAATGGGGTCGTTAGGACATACTTTGTAAGTCACTGTGACGAATATGGTCTGGTCCAGTTATGTTGTCACAATGTAACTGTGTTAGCTGGGTGTAAGCTAGGCTGGTAGTTTGTTTTTCCCCCGACAAGGGTAGGGGGAGAGGGCCTAGGTTGAAGCGTCACGGTTCGACACACACACGCAC
Source organism: Schizothorax lantsangensis (assembly GCA_027422415.1). Classification (NCBI taxonomy): domain Eukaryota; kingdom Metazoa; phylum Chordata; class Actinopteri; order Cypriniformes; family Cyprinidae; genus Schizothorax; species Schizothorax lantsangensis. The sequence continues at coordinate 750,593 of CM049840.1, read as the reverse complement.
ACGCACGCACACACACACACACACACGCACACACACACACACACACACACACGCATGTGTTTCTGGGGGAGTCGTGGCCTAGTGGTTAGAGAGTCAGACTTGTAATCCAAAGGTTGTGGGTTCGACTCTCAGGTCCGGCAGGGATTGAAGGTGGGGATTGTGAATGAACAGCACTCTCTCCACCTTCAATACCATGACTGAGGTGTCCTTGAGCAAGGCACCGAACCCCCAACTGCTCCCCGGGCGCTGGAGCAATGGCTGCCCACTGCTCCGGGTGTGTGTTCACAGTGTGTGTGTTCACTACTCACTGCTGTGTGTGTGCACTTGGATGGGTTAAACGCAGAGGACCAATTTCGAGTATGGGTCACCATAATTGACAATACATCACATTATTATTATTATTATTATTATTATTCTGTGAATTGTGGGGACTTTACCCTTCTATTACTTTTATACTGACCAAACAATATTTTCTATCCCCTAACCCTAAACCTACCCCTTACAGAAAACCTGTTTGCATTATACATTTACTATTTTTAATATTTTTTACGATCCTTGTGGTCCCCACAATGTAGCATAAACAAGTACACACACACACATACACACAGTAATTAATATACACTGCCCTCCAAAAGTTTGGAAAAACCCCTGGCAAAGTGTGGTTTTGGATGATATCAGCATAAATCCTTATAATTTTTTGGTGCAAATACATTAAAGTAACTTGACATTATCATTGAAGACCAGCAATAAAACATAATAATGGCAATATATACATGTCAAAGTCAGACATGCTCCTCTGTCAGCTGTGATACCTGGTTACTGGTTTAAACTTGGCCCAGGTTATTAAAGGATTTTTGGCTCAGCACACCTTAATACTGTAGCTTCAACAATTGATTGCCAATTCAAAGTCAATGTTTGAATAAACTGACAGCTCGGATGCCCAGATTATGCAGAGCTGTAATAGCTGCTAAATTGATTAATCGAAAATGTAAGCCCTACCTAAATAATTAATAAACATTATTCACACAATTTTATTTTTTTATAGAGCCAGCAGAGAAGGCCCTGCTGCCCCTGACGGCCCACCACTGCTGTCAGACAACATCTCCAAGATGCTAAAAAACCACAGGATTAGTAAGTAAAATCTCGCACATACACAACTGTTTCATAAGTTTGGGTTGGTATGACTTTTTTTTTTAATGTTTTTGAAAGTCTTTTATGGCAACCGCAGTTTAATGTATGAAATGAATACAATTTACTACAATTTAAAATAACTGTTTTCCATTTGAATACATTTAGAGAAGTAATTTATTCCTGTGATGGTAAAGCTGCATTTTCAGCATCATTACTCCAGTCTTCAGTGTCACATGATCCTTCAGAAATCATTCTAATATTCTGATTTGCTTCTGAAGAAATATTTCTGATTATTATCAGTGTTGAAAACAGCTGTGCTGCTTCATTTTTTCAGGATTCTTTGATGAATAAAGTTTTAAAACAGTACAGTGTTTATTTGAAACAGAAATGTTTGCTCTAACTTTTGATAATTGATAAGACATTGATGATAATCAGAAATGTTTCTTTAGCAGCAAATCAGTGTATCAGTTTGATTTCTGAAGGACCATGTGATACTGAAGACTGGAATAATAAAAATTAGCTTAATCACATAAATTGCATTTCACCATATATTCACATAGAAAACTGTTGTTAAATTATAGTAATATTTCACAATATTAATATTTTTACTTCATTTTGATCAAATAAATGCAGCCTTGGTGAGCAGAAGAGACTTCTTTCAAAGACATTTAAATGTTTGGGGTCAGTAAAATTTTTATGACTAGTGTAAATCACAAATATGACGTTCCACCCACTTAAATTATACTGTGACATGTGTAGTCCATTCTAAAGAGACTGCCTGTTTCCCAAATAATGGTTTATCAAAGTCCACTAAAGGAAGTAGAGCTTTTTGGTATTTTACATTAAAATAGCCTTCCTAATAATATTTGGGGCTCAGACACACTTTTAGTTTAAATTAGTTTAAAATGCATATTTTAGCCAAGTATTCACACAACACATCTGATAACCTTGCACTCCAGTTATATGTGATGAAATAAATAATATTTTGTCTGAATAATATGAACAGCAGCTATGCTAAACTTTCTTCTTTTGATTTCCTATTTCTATCTCAGGATGCACATCCCAAAGTTACTAGAGATGAAGCCAGCTCCAGACTGAACCCAAACTCACTTGTGAAGACTTCAGATGACGCCAACACTCACAAAGACTACAGATGACGCCAACACTAATGCCGAGTTCACACTGCACGATTTTTCAAACTCGTCGGATCGCCGTTGTTTTCACACTGCATGACTATCTGGGGTATTATTCAGTCGCTGCTGTGTTCACATTGCACGATGGATCGGCGACAGGGGGATTCACATTGCACGATTTCACAATAGGAAGAATCGCCAACAACTCTGTCTGATCCGCAAACTACGTTTCACAACAAAACACACGCGAGAAGTGATAAGGAAATAATGTGAGAAACCCGCGTGCGTCAGACCGGAGTTCTCGAGCGAGACTGGAAGTATTAAAAAATAAATAGTCTGCAAATTATGTGCGCTGATTTCCAGCTACAAAAAGAAAAGCAGATTATGCAGGAGGGAGATGCAGGGAACAGGGATTGTGTGTTCTGCAAAGAGAGGTAAATAATCATTTTGCAGTAACTGTTATGCTGATGTCAAGCAAATGTTTGTGCTTGTTTCTGTATGATATAATTGTACATATATCTATTAAAATACTGATATTCTGGTCTATAACTCCTCCCCGAACTTCCCTCTGCCCTGTATCTTTGTCTCTCATTGGCTGAAGGTCATCGCCAATGTAGTTTTCAGTCAGAAATCATTGCACACAGCGTGATTGTGAATCGCCGACAGCTCCAGATATTTAGCATGGCAAATATTTCACGGACGTCGGCGACGCCTCGGCGATTCCCTCAGATTGCGTCTTTGATAATTCACACTGCGTGATTGTCACTCGTGTGAACGAGCACCGATTTGCCTCCGATTTCGGGCATTTGACAACGATTTATCAAAACCTGTCGGCGAGTGAAAAATCGTGCTAAAATCATGCAGTGTGAACTAGGCATAACAAAGACTACAGATGATGGCAACTGTACATGGATACACAAAACATTAGACACACAAAACAAATATTATACTTATATTGCCTGTAAGGGTAAGTTTGACGATTTTCAACCTGCTTTGTATTATTGCAACGTCTCTAATATCTGTAAATGAACAATATTTACTCTTTCTCTGAGTTATGTGTACCTATATGTCCCCTTTTATTTGTAAGCAGTACTCTGCAGGATGACACAAAATAAAATGACGAGTTTTGACAAAATGACACTTTTTGCAGCATCTAAATGAAAAAATGCTGTTTTGCATCAGTTTTGCTGTTAAAATAAACTGGGTATCTCGGAGAAACAATAAACATTGTTCTTTTACATGTTACCAACATTGTAACAATACAAAATGGACTGACATTTTTTTAACTTCCCCTTTAATAATGTTGAAGGATAATGTTTTACTGAACACAAAACTAGAGACTTGTTTAGTAAGATTTTATCTGAACATATTAGAATTTTTATCATGCAATTTAAAACATTTTAACAGCTTAATTATTGTTTGCCTGGTTTTTATTATGTGTTTATGTAATCTAACACATGACCTGTATTATGAACTGCTGTCATATGAGCATTATTTTGTTGCCAGAAGATGGTCTTCCCCAGTGAGTCTGTCACCTCTGGCTGATTAAAGGATGTTTTTAAATTGTAAGCTTGAAACATGTATTTTCTGTAAACCTACTTTGAAATGATAAGTATTGTGAAAAGTGTTATACCTTTACAACATTTAACCATGGTTTTACTATAGTAAAACTGTAGCAAGCATGATTGTTTTATTTTTTTTTCAAACCATGGTTTTGATGCCGTATTCTACTATAGTAATATTGTTGTAAAACTATGGTAGATTTTGTTTTTACTATGGTTTTATTGCAAATGCTGAAGTAAAATCATGGTTAATTTTCAAAAGACTACAAATAATCATGAATTATCCACTTTTGATCAAAGCATCTGATAAATGTAAGTGTATTTGTACACGTAATATGAATTAAATGAAAATATAATTAAATTTGCAACTGTTATTGAGAGTAGTGTGTATTGTTTTATTATAAACCAGCGGCGGTAGCCGCGGGTGGTCCGTAACGATGAGCAAAACGCCGGTGAACCGCGTCCACGCACAGCAGCAGGTATTTACAGCTGCATCGTCCCAACGTCGGCCGGAGGGCACTTCCGATCAGAGGCCGATGTCGCGGCGACATATTGCCGATTAGCAAACGCTCCCTGAGCGACATCGTGCCGATGGAATTTTGTACATTGGGTCGACGTCGGCCCGACGTATGTGTGCTGTTTGGGTACAGTAACGCGTTATACCCAACTCTGCCAATCACACACGATGCTGTTGAGCTTATGAATGCAATGACCAATCAGAGGCGTTCAGATGAGTCATCGCTAAAATGCCGGTGTTTTCTTCACTCGCTCGCTGACTGAGCTCTGTCTGGCGAATTCTCTCGTCATAAACAATAAAGTGCAGACGTGTGTATGAATCTGTAAGTAAGATATTCATTTCATAGTGTAAACGGCTTCAGTGATTTTAATGGGTGTTTTTGAGAGTGCATGAACTCTAGACTGTCAGTGAAAATGTTCTTTGATAATTTAAAAGTTCTTTGCTCTCTTTCTGTACAATGAAAGTGTTATGATTAGTAACCTAACTTACAATGTTTTTATTCACATTAACTTTCAATGTTAAATTCACATTAAATATAAACTCAGTCGTATTAAAAATATATTATAGCATGACACCCGTATCTGTTAATTAAGCAGACAGGTTTTTATGCATAGTTAATAGATTACATTATTAGGTTACTTTGACCATCGACCACTACTATAGATCAACTAACAATCTATAAAGGTGAGAATCAAGATATTTCATGATATAGTTAATGTGTTTGGGAATGTTTCAAATTAAAAGGAAAAAATAAATAAAACATAAGTGCTGTTGTGACTGCTGTGTGTCACATGATATCCCCCCCCCTCCAACTCGTGCCCCCTTAAAAATAATGAGTGCATGCTCTTCCAACACTGTACAAATTATTCAGTGATTTTTAAGATTTTGAGATTTTAAAGGATCTTGTGTTCATACTTTAAACTAAAATGTATTTTGGCATCTCTGTATCTTAACTGTAATCGTGATGTTTCCATTGCAACTATCACGTCTCACATAGTCTACTTTATACGTTTTGAAAAATGGTTACAAACCAAACCTGATGAATTAATAATAATGCCGCAGCTTTCTTTTTAACACCTTTATTTTATTCAAACTCCTTTTAAAGACTGATTCACAATGACTAGTGATGTATAACTGAATAATGTACAAATAATAACTGAAGACTGGAATCTCACTCCGAATACTTTGTGACATTCACTCACAAGGTATTTCTGGTCAAATGAAACAAACTTCTGGAGTCCTGTTTTGCACGTTTTGTATGTCTCCCTAAATAAACACACCTGACTCAACTCAGCTCGTTAGAAGAAACTCCAGCACATGAGATGAGTATCTGACAAAGGAGACATTCAATGAGCAGTTGTGGGTGTCCTCCAGGAGAAAACATTGTCCTCTGAGAAACACTGCTTTAGGACCGAGCAGTAGGGGTTGGAGAAATCGTGAACCTGCTGGTTTGGGGTAAAGTGCAGATCGGAAACAATACTCGTTTACGTGAATACATCAAGACTGTCATTCTGATTTGCTTTTGTGTGCATTTGCTGATGATGGCTTTTTGTGTGTGTGTGTGTGTGTGTGTGTGTGTGTGTGTGTGTGTGTCTGTGTGTCTGTGTGTGTACGCGTGAGTACCGCATTTAAATCTCTTTCAGAAAATGTCTATCACAGCGTGTAAGTACCGCATTGAAATCTATTTCGTGCTGTCTCATGCTTGAATGGCTTGAAACACTTTAATATTTAAACTGACAAGGCTTAAAACACGTGAGAATGATAAACTTTTTTTTAAGGAAGCAGCACCGCGGCGCGTTCAGAGGTGATTACTTAAACACTACGTCCTGTTAACAGCAGGAAAACTAATTGTATTTGCAAGTGAACATAAAATATGATACATACAACTGGTGAACCAGTCAATGTAATGCATATGTCTGAATGGACTGAATAACAATAAAATGCGACATGAATGATACTGTATGAAGCGTTGTTTGTTTACATTAAGTTGCGCCTCGCATTATGAAAACAAATGTTTGTGTGTTCAAAATGTAAAGAAATGCTTATATTACTATACTGGCCATCGGAGCGAACCAACCCTGTGATGTCACACGCTGTGGTACTGCAAGATGGCGGCGCCCTTGCTCCAAAAGCTATAACAAAACAACATTTTTTCTTTAAAATGGTTACATTAATCATGTTATATATATATATATATATATATATATATATATATATATATATATATATATATAAAAAAAATTTTTTTTTTATATATATATATCAAAGTGGACATCACTTTACTAAATAAAGTAAACTTAAATGACTGCTTCACTTCCACTTTAAATGAAATCAATTATTTGCAATGCTTAACATCAGCTCTGTGTTTTTATTTTTTTTGTGTGTGTGAAGTGGGTTCAAACGCCAGCAGAAGGCAGTGTAAAGAAATAGTCTTTAAGAGAAGCAGTCTATCAGCGGAAGTTAAAATCAGCTGGTAAGTGTATTTACTTGTCTCATTAGTGTTTAGTGCAGTTGCCGTTGCTAGAAAATGCTTATTTTGTTTACTGTGTTGAGACTTGCTGAAATCGTGTTTGGTCTCGTACTGTATCGCCTATCTTGTCAGTGTCTGCACTTGCTTGGCCATTTCTTGTGATAAACAGTAAAGTGGGTCCAGCTGAATTAAAATAGTGATTTGTTAGACGGGTATAAAAAAGGTTATTATACCGCGACAGTTGTCGTGTGAAGACCAAAGAGTGTAAAGACCATCGACTCCACCGGGCAGGGACACCGGCAAAGGATAAGTATCGCTTTTTATTTTTCCTCTTCCCTACTACTTGTTTCACTTCTGTTTCAGTTTTTATAACCATTTATTACCATGTGTAAGTTGTTGTTGTTGTTTTAAAACATGTGCTTGGCTCAGTGTTGATGTCTGTATAGGTTGTTTATTCAGTTTTTAGTTTTATTTAATTTTAATTATTAGTACTACATGGAAATAATAATAAAAAAATAAAATAATTATATATATATATATATATATATATATATATATATATATATATATATATATGTGTGTATGTATATATGATGTGTGTAAATGTGTGTATATATATATATATATATATATATATATATATGTGTATGTATATATGTGTGTGGCTGTACATACACATGCAGTTGTTTTTTGGTGTTTGGCTTGGTGTTATGTTAGAAGCATTATTATACTCATACCTTTTGTTTTAATATTTTGAATCGTTTTTAGCTTATCTTATTTTTTTTTTCATTTAAATGTTTAGTATTGAAATGTTGTTGTATGCATTTGTCAATTTTATTTAATTTCTTTATTTTCTTAAGTGTGTGTGTGTGTGTGTGTGTATAGTATTTTCATAGTTTTGACTTTTTTAGTTTTGGTTACTGCTTATTTGTAAGTCGCTTTGGATAAAAGCGTCTGCTAAATGACAAAGTAAAAGAAAAGTAAAAGTGTGGACACTTTGATTCTCTCTGATTGACTGGTAGGTGTGCATTAAAACAATGAATGCATAGATAATTACAATCAGTTCAATCACCATTCGACAATAATGTGCGGCTTTTACTGTAGCTGACACATACAGTCAAAATGCTAGAACTAATGACTTGTAACCAAACAAACTAATGAAAATTAACTTAGGTTTACCCTTCCAGTCAAATTGTACTTCACAAACATTAAAGGGATAGTTCACCCAAAAATGAAAATTCTGTTATTACTTACTCACCCCCATGTCGTTCCAAACTCGTAATACCTTTGTTCATCTTCAAAACACAAATTAAGATATTTTTGATGAAATCCGAGAAGTTTCTGACTCCTCTATTGGCAGCAATGCAACTTACACATTTAAGTTCCAAAACAGTAGGAAATACATTGTGAAAGTAATCCATGTGACTCCTCAATTTTGTCGTCTGCCACATGAACAACACTCATGCGTTGTGATGCTCTCATGAATGCACATTACAGATCAATATTTTTGTAAATAAGTGATAAATTAGTTTTTATTATTTTTTGGATGCAAACACTCACGTCGCTTCATAAAATTTAGTTAAAACAACTGGAGTCACATGAATTACTTTAACGATGTCTTTCCTTCCATTCTGGAAGTTGAATGTGTAAGTTGCATTGCTGTCTATGCAGGGTCAGAAAGCTCTCTGATTTCTTATAAAATATCTTTTGTTTGTGTTTCAAAAAGAAATGAAGATCTTACGGGTGTGAAACCACACAAGGGTGACTAATTAATGACAGAATTTTCATTTGTGGGTTAGCTATCTCTTTACGGACAGCTTTAACTTAACTTTTTAACCTAGCTTTAACAGGTGTGTATTACACAATTTTAATCAACTTCAATGGAGGCAACCCGTTTCATATCGGGTGGTTTTTTGCCTCCACCTCATGCATTAAAATCATGTAATGGACACCTAGCCATGGATTAGCCCTTAAGTGTGAAGAGAGTTATAGGTTACACAAAGTATTAAACGAAGGGGGCACAATAACTGTGGAATGCAAATATTTTATATACTGAATTCTAATATTATATTTAAATTATATACTTCTATATTTGTAAATTGTTTTTTTGTTTTTTTAATTATTGTTATTATTATTAATTTAAGGTTAGAATTTTGAACAAAAAAACAAAAATGATAAAGAGGGCAAATTATTGTGGAGGACTCTGTACAATATTTAAACATGATTGTGTCTATGCTTTTTTTCCAGAAATGCATGTTTTTGTGGAGGGACAGAAAGCACTATTTCATTATAAAGATCTTGTTCTGAAGATGAACAAAAGACTTGCGGGTTTGGAACGAAATGAGGGTGAGTAATTGATGACAGAATTTTCATTTTTGGGTGAAACAACCTTTTAACTTCTTTTACCTGGAGTGTTCAAAGACACTGTTAATGCTGACCAATATGTCATAAGAAATTAACTGGGAGTAGTTTGAATACTTTTCACAAACACTTGGTGACATCACAATTCAGGATTTATTTTAAGCATACTAAATATGCCTGTAGTGAAAAGCGTAACTGAAACTTGAGAATTTCTGAGTTTTTGTTTGTTTGTTTTTCCAGACTACATCCAAAATAGTATTTCCACATCTGAGATAAAGCGGAATGATGAGGATAAGCTCTTCAAAGAATGAACCCTGCCTAAATAATGAGGGAATAAATGTGCATGATTTATAAATAAACACTAAATACATTTAGTGTAACTCTCAGCCTGTTATTTTAAGTTTAAAGAAAAGTAAAATAATTTATTGTTGCATTGCTGTTTGAGACATTCACAGTTGTTTTGAACCTTAATTCATTATAATTGCAGATGTGTGCAAATAAAACTTGTTATTCTGAATATTCTGGTTGCATTTCAGTGTTACTGTACAGCATTTTATTAGTATTGCACTTCGGTAGCATTGAATTGTACTTCAGTTGTATTATATATTGCAGTACTACAGCAGTTTTATTGCAGTATAATTGTAGTAATACTTCAGCTGTATTGCAGTAATACTGCGGTTCTATTGCAGTTGTTTGTTAGTAATACTACAGCTCTACTGAAGTTGTATTTCAATAGTGCTTCAGTTGTATTGCAGTAAAACGGCAATAATGCAGTTTTTTCGTGTCCAAAAAACTGAATTTTTCTACATGTAACAAACTGCACTATTCGTTTTTAAAAACTTCAGTAATTTTTTGTAAGGGTAGCAGCACCAAACACACTGCAGCTTCTGATCTTCACACCATCACTTCCTGAACACCACAGACATGATGTTAAATGACTGAACATGTGCAAACTGTGACATTTAAACAAAGAAATGTATGTGATTACCTGTACGCTGAAGTGGTTGGTGTTTGTTTGTCTCCGTCCTGAAATCTTGATCTCTCACACAGTCTGCATTATTATAGATAACCACCGTCATCTCTGCTCTATTTGTCTTTATTCTTTCAGACTCAGTCCCGATCACATAATCATAAATATCAGACATTTCTGCTCATTAATCGTCAAACATTAAACGATTGTTTTTTTTTTTTCCTGTGTAGATGTGATATCCTGTGATATCAGTTCCTTTTTCTCAAAGAAGTTCTTCTCAAACAAGAAAAAAATGTTACTTATATTTTAGACAGCATTGCCAGTGACTTTGTCGATTTCTGCTCCACCAATGAAAATACAGGTGCATCTCAATAAATTAGAATGACGTGAAAAAGTTCATTTTTTCTTGTAACTTATTTCAAAAAGTGAAACTTTCATATATTTTAGATTCATTACATGTAAAGTAAAACATTTCAAAAGTTTTTTTTTTTTTTTTTTAATTTTGATGATTAGAGCTTAAAGCTCATGAAAGTCAAAAATCAGTATCTCAAAATATTAGAATATTTACATTTGAGTTTCAATAAATGACCATCCATACAGTATAAATTCTGGGTATCTCTTGTTCTTTGAAACCACAATAATGGGGAAGACTGCTGACTTGGCAATGGTCCAGAAGACGATCATTGACACCCTCCACAAAGAGGGTAAGTCACAGAAGGTCATTACTGAAAGGTGTAGCTGTTTACAGAGTGCTGTATCAAAGCATATTAAATGCAAAGTCGACTGGAAGGAAGAATTTGGGTAGGAAAAGGTGCACAAGCAACAGGGATGACCGCAAGCTTGAGAATACAGTCAAGCAAAGCTGATTCAAACACTTGGGAGAGCTTCACAAGGAGTGGACTGAAGCTGGAGTCAGTGCATCAAGAGTCACCACGCTCAGACTTCTTCAGGAAAAGGGCTACCAAGCCACTTCTGAACCAGAGACAACATCAGAAGCATCTTACCTGGGCTGTGGAGAAAAAGAACTGGACTGTTGCTCAGTGGTCCAAAGTCCTCTTTTCAGATGAAAGTAAATTTTGCATTTCATTTGGAAATCAAGGTCCTAGAGTCTGGAGGAAGACTGGAGAGGCACAGAATCCATGTTGCTTGAAGTCCAGTGTGAAGTTTCCACAGTCAGTGATGATTTGGGCTGCCATGTCATCTGCTGGTGTTGGTCCACTGTGTTTTCTGAAGTCCACAGTCAACACAGCCATCTATCAGGAAATTTTAGAGCACTTCATGCTTCCTTCTGCTGACAAGCTTTATGGAGATGCTGATTTCATTTTCCAGCAGGACTTGGCACCTGCCCACACTGCCAAAGGTACCAAAAGTTGGTTCAATGACCATGGTGTTACTGTGCTTGATTGGCCAGCAAACTCGCCTGACCTGAACCCCATAGAGAATCTATGGGGTATTGTCAAGAGGAAGATGAGAGACACCAGACCCAACAATGCAGATGACCTGAAGGCCACTGTCAAAGAAACCTGGGCTTCCATACCACCTCAGCAATGCCACAAACTGATCACCTCCATGCCACGCCGAATTGAGGCAGTAATTAAAGCAAAAGGAGCCCCTACCAAGTATTGAGTACATATACAGTAAATTAACATACTTTCCAGAAGGCCAACAATTCACTAAAAATTTTTTTTTAATTGGTCTTATGAAGTATTCTAATTTGTTGAGATAGTGAATTGGTGGGTTTTTGTTAAATGTGAGCCTAAATCATTACAATTACAAGAACCAAGGACTTAAACTACTTCAGTCTGTGTGCATTGTATTTATTTAATACACGAGTTTCACAATTTGAGTTGAATTACTGAAATAAATTAACTTTTCCACGACATTCTAATTTATTGAGATGCACCTGTATACTAAACCTATATGTTTTTATTATATTTATTAGATGGATACATAATGTGTGTTTGTATATGTATTTTAGGCCTGTATTTCAAATTTGAAAGTACAGTAAATTACTTATTTTTTTCTCTTTTTAAGTTATATTATCTGTGTAACCCTGTCATTGCCTTTCTGTAATGAAGTTGCAGGGCATTCCAAATGAATGATTATTGTCAGTGAAGTCTGCTTTATCAGATGTCCTGTGCTCAGGGAGTTGGGAACAGTGAACACTGTGTAGGGACCCTGTCAATCAGAACACGCCTTAAAATTTTATAATGAGATTGGTCATTCTCATTATGTCAAGTTTTGATGTCATTGTGTTTAATTGAACAATTGTAAAGTTATTTAATGTTAGCCATGCTGATTGCTGACCGCAAGCTTGAGAATACAGTCAAGCAAAGCTGATTCAAACACTTGGGAGAGCTTCACAAGGAGTGGACTGAAGCTGGAGTCAGTGCATCAAGAGTCACCACGCTCAGACTTCTTCAGGAAAAGGGCTACCAAGCCACTTCTGAACCAGAGACAACATCAGAAGCATCTTACCTGGGCTGTGGAGAAAAAGAACTGGACTGTTGCTCAGTGGTCCAAAGTCCTCTTTTCAGATGAAAGTAAATTTTGCATTTCATTTGGAAATCAAGGTCCTAGAGTCTGGAGGAAGACTGGAGAGGCACAGAATCCATGTTGCTTGAAGTCCAGTGTGAAGTTTCCACAGTCAGTGATGATTTGGGCTGCCATGTCATCTGCTGGTGTTGGTCCACTGTGTTTTCTGAAGTCCACAGTCAACACAGCCATCTATCAGGAAATTTTAGAGCACTTCATGCTTCCTTCTGCTGACAAGCTTTATGGAGATGCTGATTTCATTTTCCAGCAGGACTTGGCACCTGCCCACACTGCCAAAGGTACCAAAAGTTGGTTCAATGACCATGGTGTTACTGTGCTTGATTGGCCAGCAAACTCGCCTGACCTGAACCCCATAGAGAATCTATGGGGTATTGTCAAGAGGAAGATGAGAGACACCAGACCCAACAATGCAGATGACCTGAAGGCCACTGTCAAAGAAACCTGGGCTTCCATACCACCTCAGCAATGCCACAAACTGATCACCTCCATGCCACGCCGAATTGAGGCAGTAATTAAAGCAAAAGGAGCCCCTACCAAGTATTGAGTACATATACAGTAAATTAACATACTTTCCAGAAGGCCAACAATTCACTAAAAATTTTTTTTTAATTGGTCTTATGAAGTATTCTAATTTGTTGAGATAGTGAATTGGTGGGTTTTTGTTAAATGTGAGCCTAAATCATTACAATTACAAGAACCAAGGACTTAAACTACTTCAGTCTGTGTGCATTGTATTTATTTAATACACGAGTTTCACAATTTGAGTTGAATTACTGAAATAAATTAACTTTTCCACGACATTCTAATTTATTGAGATGCACCTGTATACTAAACCTATATGTTTTTATTATATTTATTAGATGGATACATAATGTGTGTTTGTATATGTATTTTAGGCCTGTATTTCAAATTTGAAAGTACAGTAAATTACTTATTTTTTTCTCTTTTTAAGTTATATTATCTGTGTAACCCTGTCATTGCCTTTCTGTAATGAAGTTGCAGGGCATTCCAAATGAATGATTATTGTCAGTGAAGTCTGCTTTATCAGATGTCCTGTGCTCAGGGAGTTGGGAACAGTGAACACTGTGTAGGGACCCTGTCAATCAGAACACGCCTTAAAATTTTATAATGAGATTGGTCATTCTCATTATGTCAAGTTTTGATGTCATTGTGTTTAATTGAACAATTGTAAAGTTATTTAATGTTAGCCATGCTGATTGATGTACCTTCAGATACGTAAATGTGGAAAAATATTTTCAACTTGTGACATTTCTCAAGTTAAACCAGGAAACTGTTTACTGGGCCTGAGGAAGTGGAATGTTACAGGCCACCTTCCTCCACTGCCAACACTGACTGATTTGTCAAAGAGGGAAGAAACCAACAAGAAGATAAAATTCCAAGCGCAGAATTGAGGAAAAGCTGGTAAGTGCAAAATTTAATAATGGTATTGTTTATTATTAAATCTTGGTGTTATGGTTTACAAGGAAAGATAATTAATTCACTAGATTGATTGAAAACATTGAAAACAGTTGTATCAGTAAAAGCGTAAAATTCTCATTTTCCACTAGATATTTTCATCTTCATTTAATTAGCTATTTAGATTTTGGCACGCTCTGACCACTAAAGGCCTGGGTAATACTACACTTTATGCATTCCATTCCGTCTCACGCACAGCTTTCAAAGTATACTCAACCGCTGATGAGCACGGATGGACAAGCTCGACATTTGTAGTATCACCTACTTGACTCGCTCTGCCTCAGCATTCACCTTGCGCCTGTGCTGTTGTAGGTGCACCATCCACGTGTAGCCCAATTTTTGAGGGGGTTGGTGAAAAAGTTATCTTTACAAATAAAAATATTCAAACCAAGTCCTCTGCAATTGTTCCATCAGTATTCACGCCTTATTCCTGTTGCACTGATCTGTGACTCTACAGCTTGTGCTATGTGGAGCAGAGCAGACGCTTTCAGTGTACATATGTAGTAGAGCTGCACAATTCTGGATAAATTGAGAATCGTGATTTTGTTTTTTTGTCTGAAATACACATCATGATTCTCCCACAATTCTGAACTAAACAATATAATGTGTGACAAAATATTATGTGTGCATTATGGGATGTATTTAAAAGTTTTCAATTAATTTGAATGAATTATTAAACAGTTTAATACGCTTTTAAAATATATTTTTAGTACACCAATTTTGTAGTATTAAAATTATGAAAAAGTGGTTTGAATGAATGATTCAGTGACTCACTCATAAATACTTCACTTGTTTCATTACAGCGGCAGCGAAAACACAGATTTGAATGTTCCGGTATGATTTTTTCTAAGTATGCTTTTTTTTTTTTTTGTAATAGTACGGGCGAATTGTTGTCATTTAAAAATGGGATAGCATGGGTGTTTGAATCGAGATTGCAACAATTAATCGTGCAGCTCTAAATTGTAGCATCAGTTGTCCATCTGAACTAAGCAGTTTTTATTTCTCTAGCTGACTATCCCACTGGCAGAGTTACATAAAGCTGAAGTGACCTCAGATCTACAGACGATCCAGAGCCCAGCGCAAAAGAAAGTAAGACTAATAATATTATATTATATTATCATTATCAAAGTGTCCATTGTATCTTTACACTTTTTGCCTACTGGTATATGAATACTACAAGCCTTTAGACTGTACCTAAATTGATGCATTCTGCACCCCTTTCTGCTGTTCACTAATCACAACACTATCTTTTTTGTGATATCTAACTAATCATTTTTTGCACATTTCTTCTGTAAATATTATACAGTAAATCAGTTTTTAAGTCCAGGTATTTGTGACCAGTGCATAGCATGAATTATTTTAGTGTACTGTAGTGCAAGTAGCCATTCTGCTTTTTAATCTACATTGTTGCTGTTACATTTCAGACACTTTTTTTCAAGACAATGGAGAATGACTTCTCACAGCAGACAAAAAAGCAAAGAATACAGTCTAAAGTGGCAGAGCACTTAGAGATAGTCGAGACTTATGTTTCATCATTTGCTAATAGTTTAGAGTCCCCGATAGAAGATGTAAACAGTGAAACTTACTATGATTGTTTTGAGACCCTTGATGGGATGTTGGATCCATCTGACAGTTCTACTGCTCTGACTTCAGTCGAGGAACCTGAAAATTCAGTTAATTCCAGTTGGGATGATGGCGATACCCCATTAATGTCTGCTGCTGTTAATCACAGTGTGGAACGTTTTGATTTTCAATGCATGACTGAGAGTGATGACAGCCAAAACAGTGATTCAGATGATATGGAACATTTTGCTGACTGGGCAACACGATTTAATATTACTCATTCTGCATTAGCAGCTTTACAGAAAATACTGAGGAAAAAAGGTCTTAACATTCCAATGGATCCAAGAACTTTGCTATCCATGGATAATGTATGTCAATTAAAACAGATCGCAGGTGGTTGCTATTACCATTTTGGTGTCGCAGATGCATTAATGACTGAATTGAATTCTGCATATGACTTGAATGAACTGATTGACATGCTTACGCTACATGTTAATATAGACGGTTTTCCCCTTTTCAGAAGTTCTGCTGTGAAACTCTGGCCAATTCTTGGTCGGATTAAGGAATTTGAGAATTCAAATGTATTTTTAATCGGATTGTATTACGATTCTGCCAAACCATCTTCAGTGCATGAGTAACTAAAGGAATTTGTTGATGATTTGAAAGTTGTCATTCAAGAAGGATTACATTTTAATGGCAAACATCACAAAGTTGCAGTGCCAGAGGCTTTTATTTGTGATGCACCTGCTAGGGCTTTCCTAAAGTATGTTAAGGGTCACTCGGGCTACAACGGCTGTGAACGTTGTATACAAACAGGTGTATATGTTAGTGGCAGAATGACCTATCCAGACCTTACTGCAGAGCTAAGCACTGACTCACAGTTTGAAGAAATGGTTGATGAATATCACCACACAGGAGTTTCTCCACTTAATCATTTAGGTGTTGGTTTAGTGACAAGCTTTGTGTTGGATTACATGCACCTTGTGTGTTTAGGTGTTGTCAGAAAGCTTATTTACCTGTGGATTAAGGGCCCCTTTAAGTGTAGAGTTTCAGCTAGTGTTCTTTCTCTAATTTCACAACAGATGGCCTCATTAAGACTGAACATACCAAAGACCTTCTCCAGGAAACCCAGATCGCTGTTTGAAGTGGCCATGTGGAAAGCCACAGAATTCAGATTATTTTGTATACTGGACCTGTTGTGTTGCATAATAATTTAACGCATAATTTATACAAACACTTCATGCAGTTATCTGTAGCGATGAGAATTCTTCTCAGCCCAGATTTATGTTTCGAATTTTGTGAATATGCAAATCAATTACTAAAACTTTTTGTTGAAAACTTTGCAAAAATATATGGTCCCAAGTTTATTGTGTATAATGTACATAGCTTAATACACCTGGCACAGGATGCTAGGAAATATGGACCTCTTGATCAAATTTCATGTTTTCCATTCAAAACCTTTTTAGATAAATTAAAAAAGATGGTACGAAGGACACAACATCATGTTCAGCAAGTTGTAAAGCATGTACATGAGAAACAGAAAGTCAAGGCAAACAGACAGGAGGATAATTTACTGAATCATCATAAAAAACTAAATTTCTCTGGACCTGTACCTCACGGATTTGAAGGATGTAAACAGTACAAACAGTACTATGGATAAAATGTGTTTATTTCTTGTGGATCAGGTGACAATTGTTTTGACTTGAATGGACAAGTTGGCCTTGTAAATAATATATTGTACAGTTTTATGTAAGTTGAGTTTTTTACACTGTTACGGCTTATGCCTTGAGGGTGTACTCCTTCGTATGACGTCATGTCTCTTGTAATCTCTCTCTCGGAGTCTGATTGTTTAGGTCCGCCTTTGCGCACCTGCGTCTGATGGCATGAGTGCTGATAACCTATATTAAGGACGCTGAAGTGGAGCTTGGGAGGAACGGCAGGAGAGCCACCAGCAAACAAGACTTATTATCTTTATTCGTTATTTTTGGTTGATTACTTTTTTCTGTTGCCTTTATATTTTGGAAGTATTCATTCTTTTTTTGTTAGCTGCTTTAGAAATGTTTTCCTTTTGTTTCCTTTCCTGTTTTGAGACGTGTTTCCTTTATGTCATGTTTTGTTATTTAAATAAATGTTTTTTTGCATGATATCTTGGTTTCACGTGTCCACCTTTATGCTACGTGCCCCATTCTGGCTAATTTAAACAGGGGATCGTAACATAAATTGGGGGCTCATCCGGGATTGATTTTGTTTTGACGAGCAGATAAGCTAATAATGGTGGTGCAAGCGATTTCCGGGTAGGTAGAGTAAACCAGGGGGACTGTGTCTAGCGCCAGTTCTCACAACGGTTTACTGATTTATTGTTTTGTTTTATTATTTTAGTTTGTTGTTTTTGGAGGAATTCCGGGGGGGGAGGCTTGCCTCTCAATTGGTATCCTCTGAAGACTAGAGAGGAGGTAGTTAGTTCTTGGTTAGGTAGGTCTGGAATCGTTTGTACTATTATATTATGGTTTTGCTCATTAATTTATTATGGCAACTTTTGATTTAAATGTGTTCTTAAATCAACCTAGTGCTGCAGCGTTAGAAACCTGTAGAAAGGACGATTTGTTCCTTATTTCTCAACATTTTGAAATTCCTGTTTCTAAAACATTGCTTAAAAAGGATTTAAAAGCTTGTTTGGTGGCTGGTTTAATTAGTAAAAATGTGTTACCTTCAGTGGATAATGTTTCTGAATCAGCAGAATCGGGTGCAGCTGTGGCGGAAGAGGAAATTGCTCCACTGCGTTCTCCTGTTGACGATCCAGTTACTCCGATTGCCAACGCAGGTGCATATTCTCTCGGGGGTGGTGCGGAGGTAGGACCACCTCTTTCGATGCCTAAATTTGAACCTTTTTCACTTTCGACTGAAGCGTCACCAGTATCTCAGGTCGATTCGCGTTTAAAATTGCGGTTGGCTCGGTTGCAGCTAGAGACACAAGACCGAGCTCAAGCACGGAAAGATGAGTTGCAGCATCAGCTTGAATTGTATCGGGTTGACGCGGATACGAAAGTGAAAATGCGGCAGTTGGAATTGCAGGCTAGGCGAGATGACTCAGGGGAATCTACGAAATCATCTGTATCGGATGGTAGGTTTAGTTCTAATTCTGATGCAGTTGTAGTATTGCCGAATTCCACCACAGTGCTAAATGACCGTAGGTCTACCGCTAATTCTGTATCTGTGTTAACGGATTCTTTAAATGCCCCTTCGACATCTCCATTTAATGTGGCAAAGAATATTGTAATTGTGCCACCGTTTCGCGAGAAAGAGGTTGAGGCTTATTTTCAGGCATTTGAGCGCATAGCTTCTGCTTTAAGGTGGCCAACTGAGGTCTGGTCATTAATGCTACAGTGCAAATTGACAGGAAAAGCGCAGGAGGTTTGTGCATCTCTTCCTTTGGAAGAAAGTGTTCAGTATGAGACTGTGAAAAATGCGATTCTTCGTGCTTATGAATTAGTGCCTGAACATTATAGACAACGATTTCGTTCAACAAAAAGATCTATGTCTCAGGCATATGTGGAGTTTGCCCGTGAGAAGGGTCTACTTTTTGACAGATGGATAAAGGCGTGTAAAGTCACTGACTATATTTCATTGCGAGAACTTCTGCTTATTGAGGAATTTAAGAATTGTGTTCCAGAGCGTACTGCGTTGTATTTAAATGAACAAAAGGTTAGTACTGTGCAACAAGCAGCCGTCTTGGCAGACGAGTATGCATTAATGCATAAGCCTGTGTTTTTAAAACGTACGTGTGAGTCTGGATACCCTTCACAAAAAGAAAATGAAGTTGCTCCTTCTGATTTTAAAATAAGGCCTAGTCCATATAGCCCAAAAATGCGTAAAGAGTGTGGTTATTGTCATAAAGTGGGACATATAATTTCTGAGTGTCGAATTTTAAAACAAAAACAAGAGTGGTTAGATGCTTCGCGGACGCAACCCCGCGGTTCCGTTTTAGTGAAAGTAGTGGCTCCGCAGTCCGTGCTTTCTGTTGTTCCTGACGAGTGTTTTCAACCATTTGTGTTTGATGGTTTTGTGTCACTGACTGGTCGTGTTGAGGATCAGAAGGCTGTGAAAATTTTGCGTGACACAGGAGGATCTCAGTCCTTTATATTGTCCGATACTCTTCCTTTCTGCGCGGAATCTGCATGCGATACTAGTACTATTGTACAGGGTATAGAAATGGGTTTTATACCTGTCCCTCTTTATCGCGTTTGGGTGTCGTCTGGTTTAGTCTCTGGATGTTTTAATGTAGCGGTTCGTTCTTCTCTACCCGTACAAGGTATTGATTTTATAATGGGGAATGATCTCGCTGGAGGCAAAGTAATGCCAGTGGTGCATGTCACTAATATTCCACTTGTTGATCAGCAACCGGATGCGCTTGCACAAAGTTTTCCAAATGTGTTCGCTGCTAGTGCGATTACGACTCGCGCTCAGGCAAAACGTCTCGATGAAGAGAATGAAATTAGTTTAGGTGAGTCTGTTTTTGCTGAGATTTTGGAGAAAGATGTATTTCTTGAGGGTTTGGATACTTCTAAACCGATCACAAAGTCTGTGGTTTGTCCAAATCCTGATGTGTTTTTGCCTGTTTCGTGTGATGCTCTTACTGAAGCTCAGAAAAGTGACCCTACACTAGCGAAATGTCGTTTAAGTGCTGACATTAAAATGTTGCCGTTGCGCAATCATCAGTTTTATTGGAATAACACTGTGTTAATGCGTCGCTGGAGTGCTCGTTCATCAAGTGATGAGAATTCGGAGGACTGGAATTTGGTCCATCAGATTGTGGTACCATTGAAGTTTCGACAGCATATTTTGAGCTTGGCACATGATCATCCGTGGTCTGGACACCTGGGTGTAAATAAAACCTACGGTCGGGTGCTCCAACATTTTTTTTGGCCTGGGTTGAAGGCTGACATTTCTCTATACTGTAGAACGTGCCATGTATGTCAAATAGTAGGGAAGCCCAATCAGGTCGTGCCACCTGCTCCCCTTCGTCCTATTCCGGCTGTAGGAGAACCGTTTGAGCGCGTTCTTGTAGATTGCGTTGGTCCCCTTCCAAAAACTAAATCTGGTTCACAGTATATTTTAACAATTATGTGCGTTGCCACACGGTTTCCTGAAGCGATACCGTTAAGGAAGATAACTGCCAAATCCGTCACTAAAGTTTTGGTCAAGTTTTTTACTACGTTCGGATTACCAAAGACTATTCAAACTGATCAAGGTTCGAATTTTTTGTCGAAAGTCTTCAAAAATGTATTGAAAGCTTTGAAAGTGTCGCATGTCGTATCCAGTGCTTATCATCCAGAATCACAGGGTGCGTTGGAGCGATGGCATCAAACTTTAAAGTCTGCTTTGCAGAAATATTGTTTGGAGACTGAGAACGAATGGGATGATGGGGTCCCTTTAGTTTTATTTGCTCTTCGTGAAGCCCGACAAGAATCACTTGGTTTTAGTCCATCCGAACTAGTTTTTGGACACAACGTGCGAGGTCCTTTGAAGATTCTAAAAGACAAATTTTTTGTTCCAGGTTCGGCTGGAAAAAGTAATGTGGTAGATTTGATTTCTCGCACCCGTGAACGTTTGCGAAGTGCTTGTGCTGTTGCAAAAGAAGCGCTTTCCTTGTCACAAAAGAAAATGAAGCGTTGCTTCGACAAGTGAGCGGTGGAACGACATTTTTCGCCGGGAGAGAAGGTATTGGTGTTGCTTCCTTTACCTGGTTCTACATTGGCTGCACGGTTTACAGGTCCTTATGTGATCCAAAGTAAACTGAGCGACACAGATTATGTAATCTTGACTCCAGAACGTCGTCGGAAGACGCGTTTGTGCCATGGAAATATGTTAAAATCGTATCATGGTCGTAATGGTAAACCTGGAAAGGAAAGTAATTTCCCTGAGAGTGAATTACAGGTGCAAGAAGATAAGCAAGTATCTATGCTGTCCCGTACTCTGGTGATTGAGGAGAGTGAGGATGGATTGAATATGTCCACGGATCTATTGAATGGAGGTTGTTTAAAAAATTCTGAAGTTTTAAAAGTGTTTCCTTTTCAACTGTCTCATTTGTCTAGTGACCAACAGCAGGATGTGATTGAGTTGGTGGAAAGCTTCCCTGAACTGTTTAACGATGTTCCGTCTGGTACCTCTGTCATCAAGCATGACATTGAGGTAGGTAATGCAGTTCCAATAAAGCAGCATCCGTATCGCTGTCCCATAGGGAAGAGGGAGATCATGAAGCAAGAAGTGGAATATTTAGTTCAGAATTGTTTTGCTAAAAAAAGCAATAGCCCTTGGGAGTTCACCATGTGTTTTGGTGCCTAAAGCTGACGGGTCATTCCGTTTTTGCACTGACTTTAGAAGAGTGAACTCCGTTACTGTACCGGATGCATTTCCGTTGCCGCGTATGGAGGATTGTATCGACAATCTTGGCACGGCTCAGTACATTACTAAACTAGACCTTTTGAAAGGCTATTGGCAAGTGCCATTAACTGAACGTGCTTCTGAAGTGTCTGCCTTTGTGACTCCTGATTGTTTTTTTCAGTATACGCGGATGGCATTCGGATTGCGAAACGCCCCCGCCACCTTTCAGAGGTTGATGTCTATGGTTTTGGGTGACATTCCAAACTGTAACATCTATCTGGATGATGTAGTCATCTTTTCTTCTATGTGGGCTGATCACCTTTCCACATTGCATGATGTTTTTAGTCGATTAGCAGCCGCCTCTTTAACATTAAAATTGAAGAAATGTGATTTTGCAAAAGCTTCCGTCACATATCTAGGAAAGCAGGTCGGAAACGGTCAAGTACTTCCTGTGGACGCAAAAGTGACCGCTATTCTTGCGTACCCTGTACCTACTACGAAGCGAGAGTTGTGACGATTTTTAGGGATGGCTGGCTATTACAGATGTTTCTGTAAAATTTTTTCGACTGTGGTTACCCCCTTAACAAAAATGTGCAGTCCTAAAGTTGATTTTAAGTGGTCGGAAGAATGTCAAAATGCATTTTTGTGTGCGAAATCTCTCCTCTGTAGTGCTCCAGTGTTGTCTGCTCCCGATGTGGCTCGTTCGTTCAAGCTTGAGGTGGATGCCAGTGCGACTGGAGTTGGAGCGGTCCTGCTTCAGGATGGTGATGACGGCATACCCCATCCAGTGTCTTATTTTTCTGCGAAGTTTAATTGTCATCAATTGAATTATTCTACTATTGAAAAGGAGACTCTGGCTTTATTGCTTGCTTTGCAGCACTTTGATGTGTACGTTGGGTATAGCTCTTCTCCCATTGTCGTTTACACGGATTACAACCCGTTGGTTTTTTTAAATAAAATGTACAATCATAACCAACGGTTGATGCGCTGGGCTTTAATGGCTCAACATTATAACCTTGAGATTCACCACAAGAAAGGAACGGACAATGTCATGGCAGATGCCCTTTCTCGGGGCTAGGTAATATATTAGGTTCACTGGGTTGGTGTACTGTTTTCTTGTTTGTTATTTAATAGCTTCACCCAGAACCTGTCTCTCTTGTATGGGAAAAAAAAAAAAAAGAGACTAGGTTCTTCCTTTAGGTGGGGGAGTGTTACGGCTTATGCCTTGAGGGTGTACTCCTTCGTATGACGTCATGTCTCTTGTAATCTCTCTCTCGGAGTCTGATTGTTTAGGTCCGCCTTTGCGCACCTGCGTCTGATGGCATGAGTGCTGATAACCTATATTAAGGACGCTGAAGTGGAGCTTGGGAGGAACGGCAGGAGATCCACCAGCAAACAAGACTTATTATCTTTATTCGTTATTTTTGGTTGATTACTTTTTTCTGTTGCCTTTATATTTTGGAAGTATTCATTCTTTTTTTGTTAGCTGCTTTAGAAATGTTTTCCTTTTGTTTCCTTTCCTGTTTTGATACGTGTTTCCTTTATGTCATGTTTTGTTATTTAAATAAATGTTTTTTTTGCATGATATCTTGGTTTCACGTGTCCACCTTTATGCTACGTGCCCCATTCTGGCTAATTTAAACAGTGGATCGTAACAACACACATAGAAACATTTTATGATTATCCTATTGACTCTTCAGCTGTGGGAATCAGACTTGTACATGGATTACGTGGATAATTGCAAGTTATACCTCTGACTGAATTCACAAAGAAAATGGTCTTGTTGCCATATAATGGAGCTGTTGTAGCTGTGCATCTGACATTATGGAATTAATTTGTCAAGCAAAATGCTGCCCTTTGCTGTTGTGGAATTTCTGGATTCCCGTACTGTCGCCATTATACCAAGAACCTGGTTTACTGGTCCAGAGGAAGAGGAGTGTTACTGGCCACCTTCCTTCACAGCCAACACTGACCGATATGTTAGAGAGGGAAGAAGCCCACAACAAAAATTCCAAGTGTGGGTTTTGGGAAAAGCTGGTTAGTGTAAATTTAATAATGGGATTGTTCATTCTTATTACGATGTCAAATTTTAATGTTATTTTGCTTAATTGAATAACTATAAAGGTATTAGTGTTACCCATGCTAATTGTTGTACCTTGGAATATGGAAAAAATGTTTTCAATGAATGGAAAATCTTAATGTATGTCTAAATCTCTATCACATTTCTCTAGCTGACTATCCCACTGCCAGGACAAAGCTACGCAAAGCTGAAGTGACCTCAGATCTACAGACAGATCCAGAACCAAAGGGGGCAAGCGCAAAAGAAAGTAAGGCAAATAATTTTATATTATCATAATCAAAGTGTCCATTGTATCTGGGTACTTTTTTATGAATACTAAAGAGCACGGTTCTTAAAATTTTTTAAGAGCGACCCTAATATATATATATATATATATATATATCAGAAGTCGCATTAACCAAATATTTTCCATCATTGACTGATTTTTTTTAGCAGTGACGAAAAAATCTGAAGGCTATCCGTCATTTTGACAGATTACACTGAGAGCGATCTATTGTTATTTATTGTTAGTTGATGGCAATTGCCCTTATTAATTAGCTTTTGTCTTGTATTGTCTCATCTTTGTCACCGCTGCATACAGTTGCAAAAATGTCACGGCAGCTAAGTGTGAGAAGTTTATTCAAACAGCCAAATAGTTGTAGTATTGTTAGTAAAGGTGAAAAAAGAGGAAGTGATGCAGTGGACGATGAAGGACAAACAGACAAAAATCGTCAGTCACCGACAGCTGTTACGGGACAACCAAGCGGCAGCAAGGAGGTCAGGAGGGAGTACCGGGTTCAATGGGAGCAGTTTAAGTGGCTGAGGAGGGAAGGCGGGAAAATGTTCTGCGACATCTGTAAAAAATCTAACATGAGTAATGGATTTGTCCGAAGGTACACAACGATGCAGAAATCAGCACTGATTGATCATAAAAGTAGCCATAGCCACAATGAAGCTTTACGAGTGGTCAACCAGAGCGTGGCAATGGTCAAGCATGTCGAAAAATTACAGGCTGCCTGTAATGAGGCATTAAAAACACAGTTTAAGGTTGTGTTGCATATGGCAAATACAAACACCCCGAGCCACCAATATCCTAACATAATACACCTCTTACAGTCCGCTGGGTGTCCAAACCTGAACAGTGCACACACGTACACCCACCACGACACTGTCAGTCAGATGGAGGAGGCTATAGCAATGACTATAACTAGCGCTGTTGATGATCGCATCACCAACAGCAGATACGTCGGGATAATAGTTGATGAAACGAGTAATATAACGGTTGAGAAAATGCTGATCACATACCTGACACTTCAGCAGGGAGGGGACCCTGAAACTGTGTTCATTGGAAACCATGCAATACTCTCTGCCACTGCAGAATGCGTCACCACAAAAATAAAAGATGTGTTGTCAGGCCGTGGTGTAACGATGGATCGGGTAGTTGGACTGGGAAGTGATGGAGCGAATGTGATGGTGGGTCGAAAGGCCGAAGTTGTGCAGCATCTTCATCAGAATGACTGTCCTTACCTCATAAACATTCACTGTGGTGCGCACAGAACGGCACTGGCTGCTCGTGATGCCTCCAATGCTGTGTGTGAAGTAAGAGCATTTGTCACCACTATTAATAACGTTTACACATACTACAAGAATTCCCCCATTCGAACAAACCGATTAAACAAACTCCAAAACGAAATGGAGGCACACGACCTGTTGAGTCTAAAACAACCATTGGCTACACGCTGGCTGTCATTGGAGAGGGCAGTTAAGGGCATACGTGCCAACTGGGTTTCTCTGGTATTGGAGTTGGAGGAGGAGGAGAACTCGAGAAACTGCCCGATAGCTAAGGGTATAAGAAAGCGCATTCGAACATACACATTCCCTGCCCTAACTCACCTGTTGTCTGATGTCTTGGCTGTTGTGAACCGCATGAATCTCACATTCCAAAAAGAGGATGTTAACATCTCACACATCCAACCTGTTGTGAACATGAAACTTGATGAATGGGCCAGGTAAGGCGGAGACAGAATTCAACAAGGCATTACAAGATGGCAAGTTCTGTGGTATTACGCTGACACAGGGAGATGCGCAGAAATTTTCGGTTTTGCACACAGAGTACATAGCAGAGCTCACCAAATCTATCAGAAAAAGGTTCCCTTTGGAGCATGTGGGTCTTATCGCTGACCTCGACACCGTACTCAATACATCTCGCTATCCGGGCCCTGACAGCACGTTAAAGAGCTATGAGCTGGATGCTTTGGAGCGCGTTTGTGACTACTACGGAACGCGAAGGGGTGCAGCTGTGCCCCTGGTGCAGAAGGAGCGCGAGCTGCAGGATTTCCTGCCGGTGAAATGAGTACTTGCAGGATTGGGAAATCCCACATTCAGAGAGTCGTGCAAATTTCTGATCACTTCCCTGGGAGAAATGTTTCCTGACTACAAAACTCTGGCTGAAGTGGCGCTAGTAGGGTACACCGGGGCTAAACACGCCACGGGGTAAAAGGCGCCTTTTGTTTTATTTTATTCCAAACCACGGCATGAAAACCCAATTGTAGAGCTTGTCCATACATCTGGTGTTAGTTTGCACATGAAGATTCAATCAGTTAGTGGCGCATTCGCGGTCAAGGACAGAGAGACGATTTTGAGGTAAGTTGATCTAAAATTTAATGTTTTTTAAAAATGGTGTAGATCTTTTAAACTAATTAGAATCGTTGCAATTACGAAATATATTTTTAGAGGAACATCACTTCTTTAGTTTTTTATAGTTTTTGTGGCAGTTAAGTACACGTTTGTTCATTAAATGTGAAATAAGTAAAAGTATGGTTTCTGGGGTAAAAAGCACCCCTATTATTGGGGCTAAAGGCCCACTCTGGGCGTTTAGCCCCGTGTGAACACTTTAACTGGTCAGAACAGGGCCTAATAGAAGTGATCCTAAATCTGCTGACACAATTATTTTGTATTTGTTAAGGACATGCTTCTGTTCGATTGGTCAGTACCATTTTTTGAGAAAAAATTTATTACCTTTTCCATTAAATACCATCTAGTAAGTTGAGATAATCAGCATATTTAAATAAAAAAAAAATACATATTTGATTTAACGTTAATAAGGAATAGCTAGCTAACATTTTCGTTTGCAGACATGCTTCCATTCAAATGGTAATATGTTTTGAATTAATGAGTGTTTGCCTTAGAGCTCACCATATATTTAATTAAATTCTTCTATTTGTTCTTATTACTGTAGACCATATTAAAGTTATTTTGGAAATCGCATTTAAACAGTGGAAAAAATCTTTCAAAACCTTTTTTTTTTTTTTTTTTTGTACAGTGTTTTAAATAATTATATTTTAATGACAGTGGTGGCTGATACCAATTTACCACTGGTTTACTGTAGCCAAATAACAATAAATGGTTTCCATGATAAATCTAAAATTTAAGGTTAAACTTAAAATCTAACTTCAGATTTTTTAACACTCTGTATGATTTTTGGATATGATAATTTTAGAAATATACTTAAATCTCCTTGTATTTGCTGATGTGGACATATCTTAAGAAATCAACCCGAGCGACTTGTGGTTCAAAGGTTTTAAGACAAGCTCTTAAAAGCATTGAAAATGGACAATCATTTCGAGGAGCTTCTCGCACATTCGACATACCTCGTAGGACATTATGCCGTCACATTAAGGAAAAAGTAAAATGCCCTGGAGAAGTAACTATGGGTAAGTCCCCTGTGCTTTTAAAAGCATATGAAGATGAACTGACTAAACATATTCAGCAAATGGAAAAAGCTTTATTTGGTTTAACCCCACTGGATGTTAGGAAGTTGGCCTTTGACTTTGCCAAGCACATCAAACTTGATCATCCCTTTAACAGAACAGCAAAGCTAGCTGGTCCTGATTAGTTTGCCTCCTTTATGAAACGCCATCCTCAGCTTTCAATAAGAGAAGCTCAACCTACGAGCCTGTCAAGAGCTGTGGGCTTCAATAGAGTTGTCACTGTTGCTGGAGTCACTGTCTCATTCATGCTTGTCTGTGTGGTGTGTTGCATGAGTGGGTGTGTCTGAGCTCGTTATTACGGGCTGATCAGCGCCAGCTGGGGCTCATTACTGGGGGCTATTTAAGATCTGCCTTTACGCTACTCTCATTGTCAGATCGTCAGAGTTTCTCTGTGTTCCTGTCCTCATCCCTTGTCTGTTTCTGGAGTTTCCTGGTTTCTATGCTGGCTTTGGAGGACCTGACGACTCTTCATTTCCAGAACGATCACGTAACAGTACGATCTGACCACGAATGGATTCAGCGGAGGCTCGTAGTATTCAAGGAGTACTGGAGAACAACAACGCACGTATGGATCGTCAGGAGGAGCAGATGTTCGCCACCGGACGAGCCGTGCAAGCGTTAGTGACGCAGGTGTCCGAGCTCACCACTCAAATTCAACATCTGAGGACCACTGCGCCACTCCCCCCGCCGGTTCCCCCAGCGCCTCCGAGCAGCAGGACTCAACGCGAGCCGCGGCTGCCGGCACCGGAAGTCTACAATGGTGAGCCCAATCTGTGTCAAGCTTTTCTTGTAAAATGCTCTGTTTTTTTCTCTGCAACCGCAGACTTTCGCCACAGAGGAGTCCAAGGTGGTGTTAGTTCTCACGCTGCTGTCCGGAAGGGCGGCGTTATGGGGAACGGCGGTGTGGGAGAATCGTCATCCCTGCTGTTCCTCGTTCCACGCACTGTCCGAGGAGATGAGGAGAGTCTTCAACCGTGCGGTAGTCGGGCGCGAGGCTGGCCGATCTCCGCCAGGGTGAAAGATCTGTCTCGGACTTTTCCATCGAGTTCCGAACCCTGGCGGCGGAGTGCAAGTGGAATGAGGAGGCGCAGTGGGACATGTTCCTGCATGGGTTGGCTGACCGTATTCAGGGGGAGATATTCAGCAGAGAGTTGCCCACTAGCTTGGATGGACTGATCGATCTAGCTCTCCGTGTGGGCTCATGACTACAGCAACGTGACCAGCGAGATCATCTGTCATTGCCTGTTACACAGGATTATTTCCCCATCAAGTCTGGACGTACGGTCAGCCACCGGTCTGACAGCGAACCCATGCAGGTTGGTAGAGCTCGGCTTTCCCGGGAGGAGAGAAAACGCAGACGCAGGGGAGGATTGTGCTTGTACTGTGGTGCGTCGGGACACTTCCTGGTGGAGTGTCCAGTAAAAACACAAGCCCGGCAGTAGAACGGAGGTTACTGTCGGGTGGAGTGTCGTTTAACCAATCCTCCAACACCACTCTCCTCTCGGTAAGACTGCAATGGGCGGCAGGAAGTTACGACGGTTCAGCTCTGCTGGATTCGGGGGCTGAGGGGAGTTTTATGGATCGCACTCTGGTCCACCAACTCCGGATCTCCACTACCTCGCTCCGCCACAAGATTCCGGTCAGTGCACTCAATGGACAATCACTTCCTGACATCATTCATTCCACGCTACCCGTCACACTCATCACATCTGGTAACCACACAGAGACCATGACGTTTTACGTCACTGACTCACCCCTGGCCCCGGTGGTGCTGGGCCATCCCTGGCTCGTCCGGCACAACCCCAGAGTCAACTGGGGCCAGAATTCTGTTTCCACGTGGAGTGAGAGATGTTATGCATCCTGTCTTGTGTCTGCTTGTTCCCCTGTGTCTTGTGTGTCATTGCAGGATGAGGCAGTGAATCTTTCAAACGTGCCGGAGGAGTATCTCGACCTGAAGGAGGTGTTCAGTAAGTCCAGGGCTGCTTCTCTTCCTCCACATCATCCCTATGACTGTGCCATAGATCTAGTGCCAGGTATGTCTCCGCCTAAGGGCAGATTATACTCTCTTTCGGTTCCAGAAAGGGAGGCCATGGAGAAATATATTTCTGATTCTCTAGCAGCCGGGCTCATTCGTCCTTCCTCTTCTCCCGCTGGGGCAGGGTTTTTTTTTCGTGGGAAGGATGGTTCTCTGCGACCTTGCATTGATTATCGAGGGTTGAACAACATCACGGTAAAGAATACTTATCCTTTGCCGTTGATGTCTTCAGCTTTCGAGCGGTTGCAGGGAGCATCCATCTTTAGTAAATTAGATTTGCGTAACGCTTATCATTTGGTCCGCATTAGGGAGGGGGATGAGTGGAAGACCGCGTTTAATACCCCCAGGGGGCACATTGAATATCTTATGCCCTTCGGGTTGTCCAACTCCCCCGCGGTTTTCCAAGCACTCGTCAATGACGTGCTGAGAGACATGGTAGATCAGTTCATATATGTCTACCTGGATGACATATTGATATTTTCTTCTTCTCTCCAGGAACATGTTCAGCACGTCAGGCGAGTGCTCCAGAGGCTGCTCGAGAATGGGCTTTTTGTCAAGGCGGAGAAATGCGAGTTTCATGCACAGTCAGTTCCGTTTTTGGGTTACATCGTCTCGTCCGAGGGGATGCGCATGGATCCCGACACGGTTAAGGCTGTTGTGGATTGGCCAACCCCAGATTCCCATAAGGCCCTGCAGAGGTTTCTGGGGTTCGCCAATTTCTACAGGCGTTTTATTAGCAATTTCAGCCAACTAGTCATTCCTCTGAGTGCCTTGACCTCCACCAAGACGACGTTCAGGTGGTCTGATGCAGCTGAGGCTGCATTTACCAACCTCAAGAGCCGCTTTGTTTCAGCTCCCATTCTTATTGCCCCTGATCCCACACGTCAGTTTGTGGTGGAGGTCGATGCGTCAGAGGTGGGGGTAGGTGCGGTTCTGTCCCAGCGCTCCTCCTCGGACGACAAGATGCACCCTTGCGCCTTTTTTTTCTCATCGTTTGTCGTCCGCGAACGTAACTACGACATTGGTAACAGAGAGTTGCTGGCAGTCAAGTTAGCCTTGGAGGAGTGGCGTCATTGGTTGGAGGGTTCGGGGGTACCCTTTATTGTCTGGACTGACCATAAGAACCTCGAGTATATTAGATCCGCTAAACGTCTTAACTCCAGGCTGGTTCGGTGGGCACTTTTTTTTCGGTCGTTTTGAGTTTTCGCTGTCCTACCGTCCGGGTTCTAAAAACATCATACCCGATGCGTTATCTCGCACTTTTGATCATTCTGAGCGCCTGTCCACTCCCGAGTGTATTATACCTGAGAGACTGGTGGTCTCTACACTCACATGGGAGGTCGAATCGAAGGTTCGCACAGCCTTAGAAGGGGTAACGCCTCCGCCCGGGTGCCCACCGAGTCGGTTATTTGTGCCGGAGAGATTGAGGTCCGACGTCATTCGGTGGGGTCACTGCTCCAATGTGGCGTGTCATCCAGGAGTGAATCGTACCAGATTTCTGGTCAAACAGTGATTCTGGTGGCGTTCCATGGCTCGTGACATCCGAGATTTTGTTTTGGCCTGTTCAGTTTGTGCTCGTGGTAAGACTTCCAGTCGACCCCCGGAAGGGTTACTTCAACCGCTGTCGGTCCCTTCGAGACCCTGGTCCCACATCGCGCTCGATTTCGTCACTGCCCTCCCGCCCTCCCGCCCTCCCACCCTCCCAGGGCAATATGGTTGCTTTGACCGTAGTGGACCAGTTCTCGAAGGCGGCCCATTTCATTCCCTTGCCCAAATTACCTTCTGCCAAGGAGACAGCGGTTACTATCGTTGATCACGTCTTTCGCATTCATGGCCTCCCGATGGACGTGGTTTCCGATAGGGGACCCCAATTCGTATTCAAATTTTGGAGAGAGTTCTGTCGTTTACTGGGGGCGAGTGTCAGTCTGTCCTCTGGGTTTCATCCTCAGAGCAACGGCCAAACAGAGCGGGCCAACCAGGATCTTGAGAGAGTGTTACGATGTTTGGTCACTCAGAATCCCGCTTCCTGGAGCCAGCACCTCTCATGGGTTGAGTATGCGCATAACTCGTTACCAGTGTCGTCCACGGGCCTTTCGCCTTTTGAGTGTAGTTTAGGTTACCAGCCACCTATTTTTCCTAGTCTGGAAACCGAAGTCACGGTCCCCTCTGCCCACGCCTTCGTCCAGGGGTGTCGTCGCACTTGGAGAAGAGCCCGTGAGACTCTCCTCCGAGTGGGAGCGCGCACTAAGGCTCAGGCCGATCGCCACCGGTTGAGGCCTCCCGTATGGCTTTCTTCTAAGAACATTCCGCTCCGTTCCGTCTGTAATAAACTTGCTCCCAAATTCATTGGCCCATTTCCTGTCACCAAGATCCTTAGTCCGGTGGCAGTCCGCCTCAAACTTCCTCTGGCGTACAGGAGAATTCATCCCGTGTTTCATGTCTCTAAATTAAAGCCCGTTTTTCGTTCACCCCTTAATCCGCCTGCCCCGGTTCCCCCACCGCCGCGTCTCGTAGACGGGGAACCAACGTATTCGGTTAATCGTATTCTGGACTCGAGGCGGAGGGGACGCGGATTCCAGTACTTGGTGGACTGGGAGGGTTACGGTCCGGAGGAGAGAAGTTGGGTTCCTGCCAGGGACATTCTGGATCACTCCCTTATCGATGATTACAATCAACGGGTAAGGTTGGCTGGGAGCGCCAGGGGGCGCTCCTAGGAGGAGGGGTACTGTCACGGTTGCTGGAGTCACTGTCTCATTCATGCTTGTCTGTGTGGTGTGTTGCATGAGTGGGTGTGTCTGAGCTCGTTATTACAGGCTGATCAGCGCCAGCTGGGGCTCATTACTGGGGGCTATTTAAGATCTGCCTAACGCTACTCTCATTGTCAGATCGTCAGAGTTTCTCTGTGTTCCTGTCCTCATCCCTTGTCTGTTTCTGGAGTTTCCTGGTCTCTACGCTGGCTTCGGAGGACCTGACGACTGGACCTTGCTGCCCATTGCGTCCCTGCGCCCGTCTTCCATCTACGCTGTGCACGAGCTCTGATATCACCAGTGACATTCTCATTCTGTTTAATAAACCTGTTGTTCATCCGCGATTGAATCCTTCTCTTCATTTCCAGAACGATCACGTAACAGTAGTAAAGGTCAATGAGTTATTTGATGCCTATGAGTGGTGTCTTGGGCAGGCAAAGGACATAATACCAGGTCGCATTTGGAACATGGATGAAACTGGCTTTCAAAGTGTTCAACAACCTCATCCCATTGTGGCAACAAAGGGAGCCAGACAAGTTGGAAGAATCACTAGTGCACTGTAACTGGAGCCCAGGTCAGGAAGCAGACAGACTGGCTAAACCGACCGTCTGCTAGCCGCCTCACGTCACAGAAGTCAGTTAATTCTCAGCACATAGAGACTCCTTCACCTAGATATCACACTACTGTGTCTGTTCCCCGAACTAGAAAATACAGAAAACGTCAAAACCAATTTATGAGTAACCATTTAATTGATGTTCAACAAATATTTTTTTTTTTACAATACACAGAAACAATTGATAAAACTTGGCTTACTGAATATCAGGTCCCTTTCTACAAAAGCACTTTTTGTAAATGATTTGATTAATGATCATAACCTAGATTTGCTCTGTTTGACAGAAACATGTTTAAAATAATGTATTCATCTGGTTTTAGCCAAGTCTACCCCCCAAGATTACTGTTACAAAAATGAGCCGCGTCCAAAAGGCAAAGGGGGAGGTGTTGCTACAATTTATAACAATATTCTCAGTATTTCTCAGAAGACAGGCTTTAAGTATAACTCCTTTGAAGTAATGGTGCTTCATATAAAATTATCTAGAGAAAAAAGTATTAATGATAAATCCCACGTGATGTTTGTTCTGTCTACTGTATACAGGCCACCAGGGCACCATACAAACTTTATTAAAGAATTTGCTGATTTTCTATCAGTTAGTGCTAGCTGCAGATAAAGTCTTAATTGTTGGCGATTTTAATATCCATGTTGATAATGAAAAAGATGCATTAGGATCAGCATTCATAGACATTCTGAACTCTATTGGGGTTAGACAACACGTTTCAGGACCTACTCATAGTCGAAATCATACTCTAGATTTAATACTGTCACATGGAATTGATGTTAGTGGTGTTGAAATTCTGCAGCAAAGCGATGATATCTCAGATCATTATCTAGTCTTGTGTAAACTCCATATAGCTAAAACTGTAAATTCTACTCCTTGTTACAAATATGGTAGAACCATCACTTCTACCACAAAAGACTGCTTTGTTAGTAATCTTCCTGATTTATCTCAATTCCTCAGCATATCCAACAGCGCAGAAAAACTTGATGATGTAACAAACTATGGACTCTCTCTTTTTCCTAGCACTTTAGATACAGTTGCTCCTTTACACCTAAGGAAGATCAAAGAAAACAGTCTGACTCCGTGGTATAATGAGCACACTCGCACCCTAAAGAGAGCAGCCCGGAAAATGGAGCGCAGCTGGAGGAAAACAAAACTAGAGGTATTTCGTATAGCTTGGAGGGAAAGTACCCTATCCTACAGAAAAGCATTAAAAACTGCTAGATCTGATTACTTTTCGTCTCTTCTAGAAGAAAACAAACATAACCCCCGGTATTTATTCAATACAGTCACTAAATTAACAAAAAATAAAGCATCAACAGGTGTTGGCAATCCCCAAAAGCACAGCAGTAATGACTTTATGAACTACTTTACTTCCAAGATCGATACTATCAGAGATAAAATTGTAATCATGCAGCCGTCAGCTACAGTATCACATCAGATAGTGCACTATAGATCCCCTGAGGAACAATTCCACTCATTCTCTACTATAGGAGTGGAAGAATTGTATAAACTTGTTAAATCATCTAAACCAACAACATGTATGTTAGACCCTATTCCATCTAAACTGCTAAAAGAGCTGCTTCCCAGAAGTCATAGATCCTCTTTTGGCTATTATTAATTCATCATTGTCATTAGGATATGTCCCCAAAACCTTCAAATTCGCTGTAATTAAGCCTCTCATTAAAAAAACACAACTTGATCCCAAAGATCTAGTTAATTACAGACCGATCTCAAATCTCCCTTTTCTGTCAAAGATACTAGAAAAGGTAGTATCCTCACAATAATATTCCTTCTTAGAGAAAAATGGTATCTGTGAGGAATTCCAGTCAGGATTTAGACCGTATCATAGTACTGAGACTGCTCTCATTAGAGTTACAAATGACCTGCTTCTATCATCTGATCATGGTTGTATCTCTTTATTAGTGCTACTGGATCTTAGCACTGCGTTCGACACTATCGACCACAACATTCTTTTGAATAGACTAGAACACTTAGTTGGCATTAGTGGAAGTGCCTTAGCATGGTTCAAATCGTACTTATCTGACCGCCATCAATTCGTAGCAGTGAATGAAGAGGTATCATATCGATCACAAGTGCAGTATGGAGTACCTCAAGGCTCAGTACTAGGGCCGTTACTTTTCACGCTTTACATGTTACCCTTGGGAGATATTATCAGGAGACATGGTGTTAGCTTTCACTGTTATGCTGATGATACTAACTTAATTATCGGACCTAAAAAACCCACATGTAATGACCTAGAACACTATCTAACACTTGACGGCTGCTCTGTCAATTCTTCTTCATCAGTTAGGAACTTAGGTGTGCTGTTTGATAGCAATCTTTCATTTGAAAGCCATGTTTCTAGCATCTGTAAAACTGCGTTTTTCCATCTCAAAAACATATCTAAATTGCAACCTATGCTCTCAACGTCAAATGCAGAAATGCTAATTCATGCATTTATGACCTCAAGGTTAGACTATTGTAAAGGACTTACCCTTTTACATTGTTTAATTTAGCTCTTTGCTTTAAGCTTTTATTTCAAATTTTAGCTTTAGGGAATCTTAAAATTTGATATCGATATCATCCATTGATATTAATCAAAACGTCCAACTTATACCTTATTTAACGATCGTCCAGCAATTTGTTAAGTAATTCTGTTTATTTTCGTGGCCACGATATAATAATACAGAATTATTTCAGTACCTTTATGACAGTTATGAGCATAGGTAACGTAATCTGGGCAAGGTTTGATTTGAATATTACACAACAGAACACTTCGCAACTTTACAAAAAAAGAAGCCCAAAGTCGCGTATAATATGTGGACTTGGCAACTGTGCTTCAGCGTCAGCGACTTTTTATAGTACAAAATCGCTGTCAATCAAAAGGAGATGCAGTCTTTCGACAGACCCTCCAATTATCATGCAGAAGCCCGGAGTCCAGGCCGGCCCACTCCTCCATTCACCCCCAGAGATGCTGAGCGTCCGTGGGCGGGACACAGCATTTATCCAATGACCGTCTAGTTTCGAAGCACTGAAAAAAACTGTTCAAAGCAACCCCATTGAAGTCAATGGACGCTAGGCTTCAACAGGGAAATACACTGTGACGCTACAGGAATGTATGAGAAGGAAATCGAGTCAGCCGACCTGCTATATGTAGCTGATTCTGAACGAACTCGTCTTCGAGATGAACGTGTTCTAACACATTTTTAGTCAATAAAATGTTAACACAATAGTACATATTTGACCATACATTTTTTTACATTATAGGGGAAGCCGAGCTTCCCTTGCAGTCTTAAAGAAATCCCCACTGATCAGACGTTTATCCAATGTTCCGTGGGAGTGACGTCTGAGGCTGAGACTACTCAGGATTAAGATAAATTGGTACCATTTTGCAAGCAGAAATTATTGACAATTGTTTTTTTTTGTTTTTTTTACATCAAATTCTGTTAGTGGTGTTCGATTCACAAACAAATAATTTTTTAATTCCAATCGGTTCTTTTCAGAAACTGTTTGAAGCCCCTCAGTCAATGAACTGCTCTCCCAAACGCGTCCAACACTCTGACCTGAAAGGGAGTAATATTATTAACCTCTTAAACTCTTCATTGCTATAATCTTCTATAATTGGACACCAATCATATCTCTTGTGCAACACTGTCTGTATTAAACATTTTACAAGTTTACATTTTACAAACACAAGTATGAAGCCTTTATTTGAACCGATTCACTGAAACAAATCTTTCCAGAAGATCATGCTTGTGAAAATAAATGGGACTTCAACATCAACATTCGGCATGCAACAACTGAAAGAACAATGAATGCAATGAAAGTATTTTAGACAATAAGAAAAGACTATACAATAAAACTGATTGCTTTACTGACTTGCAGCTGAGAGTAAGTAAAGAGTATTTTTGAGACTTCAAAGTGAAACTAAGACTAGCTGAGACTTTAAGTAGATTTAATTTACTGAAACATGTAAATGAACTTAGGCACAATTTTTAAGATTTCAACAAACTACAATAAAAAATGGGAGTAGAGACAATTTTTACACAGAACCTGCAAGTAAATTACACAAGTAATTATAAATAAATGTTATGTTAACACATTGAATCAAACAGGGAATTTTGAAACAGAAAGACTGAGATAGTTATTGTAGTTTCCAGTAGTTATTGTTTTATTTACAACTTCACAAAAACATTTTTACAGTGTATATTTCTAGTCAACGTTCCAGAATTTATTCAGTTCATATACTTACCAAGCCTAACTCCGGTTAACTTCTGAGACAAGAGACATTATGTGCAAATTCATATTTCTGACTTACACATACAGCCAATGGGTGGCGTCCCTGATTTATTGAGGTGAGACAGTTTGGACACTTTCAGTTACTCTCATTCACTTCATACAGTAAGTCAAAGACAGAGAGACTCAAAGCAAACAGCAGAACTGCAGGACAAAATGGCATCTGCGTATAAAGGTGAGTCAAAATTAATTTACCTCTTGATATTGTAAAGCTATAGTGTGTGAGTTTGAGGTTAAGTCCATTCAGTGCTTTTTGTTTTTGCTAATTAACAGGGTTACTCATCAATGGTAAGTTAGGAAGTACTGGTCACTTTATACTTTGGTAACACTTTCGAATACTGTTCTGTCATTAAGGAATAACTACACAGGAACAAATGACTAATGCACTATTAACATTCTAGTAACTACTATTAACTAACAAGAAACTCTGATTAACGAATCAGTAAGTTATAACACTCGGTTGAAAGTGGTAGCTAACAGTGTTGGGCAAGTTACTCATAAAAGGAGTAATCAGTCATTTAATTACATTTTCAAAGTAATCAAGTTACTTTTCTGATTACTTTATTTTAAGTAATTAGTTACATCACTAGTTAAGTAACTTTTTTCTGTACGTCCATTAAATTTACATGAAAAAATGTAAGTTTTGTGTCTCCTAGCCACAGCATCCCAGCATAAACGCTCCCGATAAATATTTGTTATTAAAGCATCAACATTCACAAACCACTTTTATTTTTAACTAAATGCAAGCATAGGCTGCTGCGTACATGGTTTGGCATGTCAGAATGCCAGAAAAGGGCGCTCCTTTTATCTCAGTCTCACAAAGCTCTGTTATAACACAATAAATATATGCATAATGAATCTTTCATAATGTCTAAAATTCGTGTGTTGTATTGAGAGGATTCGTGAGCACACAAATTTCAGCACTGGACAGGAACTCCAGCATTTTGAGCGGTGAGTGGATTTTAACACCTCTGATTGGCCATTGCTTTTCAGAAATCAACATTACTCAATGCTGTAAACACATGCTATAAATAGAAACTCTGCCTATGCTTGCGCCTGTTAATCGTTTTTATGTTATATTAGTTGTTGTTGCTTTTGTGCAGTAAATGAATAACAATTTATTTGTTTTTAGATATTTTATGTTTAGATATTTCTATTTGCGGGAGTCCCGTGAATCATTTTATTCTCCCGCATCCCACACACACACGCATTCACGTCTCTATGCATTCACCCATCAAGTCTTGTCCCTCGCCGCATCAGTTGCATCGGGTCCCTAATCCACAGGCACTGGACTCGACGGTAGAATTGGTGCATTGCTCTACACGCACGGATCTTTATCCAGAAGTTTTGCCATGGCGTGCTGACCTTTCAGCTGTTTTAAACTGGATGTGGAGTTTTTCGCAGTTGATTCTGTCGGCAATGATGTAATGCAGCGGTAACGCACAGAGACCTCGGCTTGGAACTAATCTAATTGCTATTTTGGAAATTATAACGCGTTAAATTACTCTGTTACTAAAAAAGTAATCAAATTACAGTTACGCGTTACTGCCCAACACTGTTAGCTAATCAGTAACTATTATTTTTCATATCTCCCAGAGAACTATACCTAGAACTACTATATTCAGGTTCATAATGCAAAATGTATAATTAATTCTAAAGTGAAAATCATGGTAACCCAGTAGTAATTATATATAATTATATAGTCATTATACATTTTTGAGGTTTTTGTAAGGTTCTGAATACTTCCAGTGGATTTGGTAACACTTGAGTCATTACTAGTGGGTTACCATGATCTTCACTTTAGAATTAATTAACCAAATAATTAGTAATTCCTTTAGAAGGATGTAGTAACACCTCAGTCAATACTATCCAAAACCTTACATATACTGTACCTCAAAAGCTTACAATCATTTCAGTCATTACTAGAGTTATCATGTTATTCACTTTAGAATACTGACCCAAATAATTAGTAATTCCTTCTGACGAATTTGGTAATACTTGAGTCATTACTAGTGGGTTACCATGATCTTCACTTTAGAATTATTTAAACATTTTACATTCACATTAACTCTTTCCCCGCCCAGCATTTTTTGAAAAAAGTTGCCAGCCACAGCCAGCATTTTTGATGATTTTCACCAAAATTGGCCCCCAGAATATTTTGTTGTATGAATATCTGAACATGCAATATATCAAAATAAAGAACAGAGCCTCTACTTTTAAACAACAAAAAAAAACTGTTTTATTCTTGCTTCAAGCATTCTTTTTTTTTTTTTTTTTTTTTATGAAGGTGAAAATAGGCATAAAGCATTACAAATCAACATGACATGAACTGTTTGACAGGTGATTCACAGGAGCAAAGGATTGTGCTGCTGGGAGTCTGTGGAGCTGGAAAGAGCCCAATAGGAAACATAATTCTGGGTCAAGAATCATTTAAAGAAAGCAGAACCAGAAAGTGTGAGATACAGAGAGGAAGAGTAAAAGACAAAAACATCTCCATCATCGACACTCCAGGACTCTTCAACACTAAACTGACTGATGAAGAGCTGCAGAATGAAATGATAAAGAGTCTTTATCTTGCTTATCCTTGCCCTCATGTGTTTCTTCTCATCATCAACTTGGAGAGCTTCAGAGATGATGAGAGGAAACTTCTAGAGCAAATTCAGGAGAACTTTGGAGTTCAAGTTTTGAAATTCACCCTGGTTTTGTTTACTGGAAGAGAAAAAATATCAAACAAAGAATGGATGGACTTAAAATTTAGTAGTAAATTTCAGGAGTTAATGAGTCAATGTAGAGATAAATATCATGTGATCAACAGTAAGAGAGAGATTGATACAACACAAATCACTGAACTTCTAGAGAAGATTGATGAACTCATCAAACAGAATAATCACCAGCATTATGACAATGATTCTTCCCTAAAGTCTTACTTAGTAAAGATCAGAAAAGAAAAGAAAAACCATGAGAAAGTAAAGGATTACAGAAAAAATGAGCAAGAGAAAGAGCTAAAAAAAGAGCAATTAAAAATAACAGAGACTTGTAAAATGCAAGTTGTAAAGGAAAAGAGCACAACAAATGTTGCGGCTGAAAAGAAAATTTTTATTACACATGAGACAAAAACTAAAAGAAATCAAATACATGTATATGAAGACATCTTTTCTAGAGCTCCAGAAGAAAACAATGATGAAGAGAAGATTGTAAAACAGACAGTAAAATCATTGAGAAACTCATTCGAAAAAATGGGAGTAAAAGATACAGTCCAAAAAACAGATAAAAGCTGGGAAATGAATGAAACGGGAGTATGGGACCAGAAGAAACAACAGACAGCAAAAGAACAACATCCAATGCAAGCAGGTGAGAACTTTTCCCAAATATCATGACACGTTTCTTAAAAATTAAATGAAAATTATGTTCTTATTTCTCTGTTCTAAACACTGTCTCAGAGTCCATACAGGACAGACAAACAAAACCTGGCGAGTGCAGAGATCTCAGGATTGTTATAGTGGGGAAAACTGGAGCTGGAAAGAAGGCAACAGGAAACACTATAATGGGACAAAAAGTGTTTAAAGAAGTATTATCTCCTAAATCTGTGACTAGGAAATGTCAACACCATCAGCAGAAGGTGAAAGGCCGAAACATCTCAGCGATCGACACTCCAGGACTGTATGATACATCCATCAGTGAAGAACATCTGAAGAAAGAGATTGAGAAGTGCATGGAGATGTCTGTTCCTGGTCCTCATGCATTTCTGCTGGTCATCAGACTGGACGTGAGATTCACAGATGAAGAGAAAATCACAGTGAAATGGATTCAGAAGAACTTTGGAGAAGATGCTGCATGTTACACTATCATTCTGTTCACTAGAGGAGATCAGTTAAAAACATCCATAGAGGAGTTTCTGACCAAAAACAAGCAGATTAGAGAACTAGTTATAGAGTGTAAAGGCAGGTATCATGTTTTTAATAACACGGATGAAACAAATCAATCACAGGTCACTGAACTGCTGGAGAAGATAGACAGAATGGTGATGGAGAATGGAGGAGAGCATTACACAAATAAGATGTACGAGGAAGCACAAAAAGTTGAGGAAGAAGAGAAGTGGAGGAGAGAGAAAGAGGAGACATGGGGAACAGAAGAAAAGATAAGGCAGGAGGAAAGGAGGCGGCTGATGAACAAGGCTAAAAATGTGGCCTTAGTGGGAGCAGGTGCAGGAGCAGCAGTTGCTGGAGGTGCAGTACTGGTTGCTGCTGCTAGAGGAGTACCATTACCTGCAGCTGTAATGGTAGCAAAAGCTGCTGTAACTGCAGCACTGAGCTCTGTTCATAGCAAAGAGACACTATTTGAAGTTTTTAAGGCAGGGGGAGCAGCTGGTCTAGAAGCAGCACTGATAACTGTTACTGGCAGTCAGCCACTATCTAAAGCTATAATGACGAAAGCAGCAGCTGCTCTAGATGCAGCAGTGACCACTGCTGGTGATGCGGGGACACTACAGGAGGCTTTAATGACGGGAGTAGCAGCTGCTCTAGATGCAGCACTGAATGCTGCTCCTAATGCACCTCCTGCAGAAGAGGTCAGTGCTGCATCTACTTAATCATATTTTAATTATTGCTAATGTTATGCTCTCTAGACTTCATATCACTATCGCTAGGCGATGTCCCGGTAAAATCAATTCTGACGCAGAGTACAGCCAGCGGATCGATCCATTTATATTATGTAAACAATAATTACATATTTCATAAAGATCATTTTCACTATTTTTTCTGTTGCACTCTGTATATTTCTCACTCATGTTGTGTGTAGTTTGTGAATCATTTGTTATTTGTATTTTTGTTGCAGAAGAATTTGTGCAATTGTTTTTACTATTAGCTGCACGGTTTGTGTTTGTTGTAGTTCATACGCAAAAACCTTTAAGATAGCAAAAACCTGATCACTTTTTTTTTTTTACTGTGTTTTGTTATTATATAACACATACATTGTTAGTAAACTATACAGACCTGTTTTTTGCTATATAGACACTGAAAATCGCTTATAACTATATTGTAATAAATGGCTATAATTTGCTTGGGGAATGTTATATGTAGACAAAATTTTATTTGGAAGTGTAAAACACCCAGATACAACTTTCTAAAGAAAAAAAATCCAGTTTGAGTACACAGTAAAAAACACCCAATTGTTGCTTGCTTTTTTCTTAAAATTCTGGAAATTCATTCATTCTTAGAGGAAAATTGGGACTTTAAATTAGCTAGACTGAAACTTCAAGTTCTCCTGTTTATAATGATATGTGTGACCCTGGACAACAAAACCAGTCATACATTTTTCGAAATTGAGATTTCTACATAATCTGAAAGTTTAATAAATAAGCTTTCCATTGATGTGTGGTTTGTTAGGATAGGCCGATATTTGGCCGAGATACAACTAT
Source organism: Schizothorax lantsangensis (assembly GCA_027422415.1). Taxonomy (NCBI): domain Eukaryota; kingdom Metazoa; phylum Chordata; class Actinopteri; order Cypriniformes; family Cyprinidae; genus Schizothorax; species Schizothorax lantsangensis. The sequence goes on along the minus strand of CM049840.1, from coordinate 707,533 downwards.
TTGAAAATCTGGAATCTTGAGGGTGCAAAAAAATCTAAATACTGAGAAAATCACCTTTAAAGTTGTCTAAATTAAGTTCTTAGCTATGCGTATTACTAATCAAAAATTAAGTTTTGATATATTTACAGTAGGAAATTCACTAAATATCTTCATGGAACATGATCTTTACTTAATATCCTAATGATTTTTGGCATAAAAGAAAAATTTATAATTTTGACCCATACAATGTATTTTTGGCTATTACTACAAATATACCTCAGCAACTTAAGACTGGTTTTGTGGTCCAGGGTCACATATGGCACTTGATGCTGACTGCTAGAATAGGTCTTAAAAAAAACAAAGAGAAGTGCAGGCTTGTCAGGTACCCCAAAACTTTTCTAGGTCTTTAAGGGTTAATGCCTTATTCTACATGGCCTTATTCTACATCCCTAATCCTACCTAAGCAACTAGTTAATAGTGAGAATTGGTCCTTAAAATAAAGTGTTACTGAATAAACTGCCAGTATCACCTGATGCTGCTCTGTCTTGCCTGCCACAATAAAAACCAAAGTTTTGCCATTCAAACATCCAAAGAAGCCATTCAAACCTGTGTGTTAAAATGCTAGGGCTCAAAATGAGAAAGAAGGACTCTTCCGCATTTTAAAATGTCAAATATAATGGTAAAGAAAGAATTAAGATAGCATTATTTTTCTAGTTCTCCAAACACATGTAAACCATATGCAACCTCACACAGTAGCAGTTATTCATTGAATGATCAGACACTGGCTGTCGTGTATTGTGAACTAAGTTTGTTAAATCATTTATTAACATCCTTTAAAGAAGCTCAGCTCCACTATAATCTCATAGAGAAAAGACCACACACCGACACACCCCTGGGGCTTCATTTATGAAGTGTGCGTACGCTCAGATTTGATCTTAGAGTGTGTGTACGCTTAAATCCACGCCAGCGCTCATATTTATAAAGACGGTCTTTGACGTGGAAAAGTGCTTAGCATCACATCAGGGTCTGAGCAGACGTACGCACTTTTTACTGTCGGAGTATTGCAGGTTTTTTCAAATGTAAGCTGTTCTTGCAGCTCGCTGTTCTAAATTATGATGATTGGTGATATTTTATATGTTAATGACATTAATTAGGAGTCGTTTACAAGCAGAGAGCTGAAACCATTCAATTGCGTGCAAGTTCAAGATCATTTGCGATTCACAGATTTCACATCTGAAAGAATATGAAATCGCGTGTTTTCTGTTTGTACGTTCATTCTATGAATCAAACGTACGCATATTCGAGATATGATTGTAAGATCAAATTTAGGATGGTTTCTGCGCAACATTTTATAAATGAGGCCCCTGATGTTATTGTCTTAACCTTTAAATCAGGGCTATTGATGTACAGAACATTGTACATTCTGAGTTCACGTCAGAATCAAAGGTTCTTTCACACTGCTCAAACACCAGGTGACATGAAGACAATACAGAACCAATTTAGAAAGAGGGTGGGTTAGTACTTGTTTGGATTGTAGAACATTTCTAATTAATTTTCTTTGGTGTAGCTCAAATCCAGGTGTCACAAGACTAATCTTCAGTTGCGTGGCCTGATGAACAGGGTGAGCAAGATGCCTGTTTTTGATTTTCAGTGAAGGAGAAAGCTCAATATGCACTGTATAAAAAAAAAAAAGAAAAGCATGGCTCAGATATTGCTCTTTAAGTAAAGCAACACTCAGCATATTATCAATGAATATTTATTTTCCTCGATCTAAACAGGCTCTACTCTTCAGCACAATGGTAACCCACAAAATATGTTTTATTAAAAATGATAGTTTGGGTTTGAAGTCATTGTAATGGCGTTTGGTATTTGCTTTAATTTGGCAGTTTTCTTCTTAAAAATCACAATGACACAATTTTTAATAGACATCTCATGTTAACATTTTTGCACATGAAAATCGTGACAATTGTCTTTATTTTAAGCAAAATGCCTGTTTTTTTCAGTAACTGGAAAATGTAAATTTGGTGTGAATGCATGCATTTTTATGGAATTTCACAATTTTGTTATTGTAAAAAAAAATTGTGCAATTAAGCTTTTTCTTTGTAAAAAAATACTTCTGTTTCACCGTGTACAATGTGTTTAAAACTGCTGGATCTCATGCTGTAGAAGAACAGAGCTACTATAACTAAGCATGTGAAATAACGCATCACTCATTTAACAATAAAATCAAATTACTATATGATGACATAACACAGTTAAGAAAAGGAGGAAAGGAAAGGAGGTGACTTGTGGCCAAGTATGGTGAACCATACTCGGAATTTGTGCTCTGCATCCATCCAAGTGCACACACACAGCAGTGAGTAGTGAACACACACACACCGTGAACACACACCCGGAGCAGTGGGCAGCCAATGTTGCGGTGCCCGGGGAGCAGTTGGGGGTTCGCTGCCTTGCTCAAGGGTCTCACCTCAGTCGTGGTATTGAGGGTGGAGAGAGCGCTGGTTATTCACTCCCCCCACAGAGTTCAAGTTCAAGTTCAAGATTTATTTGTCACATACACGATTTATACAGAGAGTATTACAGCATTCATAGACATTCTGAACTCTATTGGGGTTAGACAACACGTTTCAGGACCTACTCCTAGTCGAAATCATACTCTAGATTTAATACTGTCACATGGAATTGATGTTAATGGTGTTGAAATTCTGCAGCAAAGCGATGATATATCAGATCATTATCTAGTCTTGTGTAAACTCCATATAGTTAAAGCTGTAAATTCAACTCCTTCCTACAAATATGGTAGAACCATCACTTCTACCACAAAAGACTGCTTTGTAAGTAATCTTCCTGATTTATCTCAATTCCTCAGCATATCCAACAGCTCAGAACAACTTGATGATGTAACAGAAACTATGGACTCTCTCTTTTCTAGCACTTTAGATACGGTTGCTCCTTTACGCTTAAGGAAGATTAAGGAAAAGAGTCCAACACCATGGTATAATGAGCACACTCGCACCCTAAAGAGAGCAGCCCGGAAAATGGAGCACAGCTGGAGGAAAACTGGCCTACCTTCACCACTTGAGGTCTGCCGGTGAGGAAATCTTGAATCCAGTCGCAGAGTGAAGTGTTTAGGCCGAGGCTTGTGAGTTTAGAAGTCAGTTTGATGGGGACTATGGTGTTGAAAGCTGAGCTATAGTCTATGAATAGCAGCCTTGCAAAGTTCCCATTGCTGCTGTCAATGTGTGTGAGGGAGGAGTGGAGTATGTGAGAGATGGCATCATCAGTGGATCTATTGGGACGATAGGCAAACTGAAGAGGGTCCAAAGTAACAGGGATGGATGAGCTAATGTGGCTCTTAACAAGTCTCTCAAAAACCTTCATGACTATTGATGTGAGGACCACTGGTCGATAGTCGTTCAGGCAAGAGGGTTTATTGTTCTTAGGCACAGGGATGATGATGGATTTTTTAAAGGAGGTGGGAACCACAGAGGTAGCAAGGGACTCATTAAAGATTGAAGTGAACAAACCAGCAAGCTGATCAGCGCAGGACCTAAGGACAAGGCCAGTAATCCCGTCAGGTCTGGCCGCTTTCCTTACGTTCACTCTCTTTAGTGCCCTCCGAACCTCGTCCTCCGTCACGGTGATCACATGATTATCGCTTCTCTGCCTGCTGCTTCCTGACGCACTGCTCGGCAGAGCCGCGCTGCCGCCATTGCATTCATAGAATGTGTTTAACTCGTCGGCCAGCGACGGATCTGCTCTCACCTCCGCGGAGGATTTGTTTCCAAAGGCACAGATGGTCCTTAGTCCCTGCCACATGCGTCGAGAGTCATTGAGCTGGAAATGAGACTCAATTCTCTCTTTGTATCGATGTTTGGTGGCACTTACACCTCGTCTGAGAACATAACACGATGCTTTATACACGCTCATATTCCCAGACAAAAGAGCCTCGTTGTATGCAGCAGTGCGTTTGTTAATCGCATCACGGATTGATTTGTCCACCCACGGCTTCTGATTAGGGAAGGTCCTTACAGTTATTGTTTCTGTAGCGTGCTCGGTTAGTGTGTTTACAAAGCTCACTGCTACATCCGTGAACTCGCTGACGTCAGATGAGCTCGCCCTGAACATGTCCCAGTCGACGTCATCAAGAGCCGCCTGCAGCATAGCTTCCGATTGGGAGGACCAACGCGTCACTTCCCTCTTCACCGGGGGTTCTTGTGTGAGCCTTTGTTTATATTCCGGTGTGAGGAAAATGGCGGCGTGGTCTGATTTGCCAAAAGCCTGTAGTGAGCGGGCTTTGTAGGCATTCTTAAACTGAGAGTAGCAATGATCCAGTGTATTCAGTCCTCTAGTTGGACAGGATACATGCTGGTGAAAGTTCGGCATGACCTGCCTGAGGTTGGCTTTGTTAAAATCCCCCGCGATGATAAAAGCAGCGTCTGGATGTTTGTTGATGTAGCCGCTTAGCACATCGTGAAGTTTAGACAAAGCCAAGCCAGTGTCTGCCTGTGGTGGAATGTAAACGGCAGTAACGATGACCGCGGAGAACTCACGGGGCAGATAGAATGGGCGGCAAATAATGGATAGATGTTCCAGATGAGGCGAGCAGGATCGCGACAGAGAGGAGATATTGCTGGGGTCACACCATTTCTTGTTAGTCATGAAACACACTCCTCCACCTTTGGATTTACCAGCCTCAGCTGTTCTGTCCATCCGTAAAACAGAGAAGTTGTCAGACGGCGTTACAGCATTGTCCGGAACCGAGGGCGTGAGCCATGTTTCAGACAAACAAATGATGTTACAGTCCCTTATGTCCCGTTGGAAACTTATCCTGGCTCTAAGATCGTCCATCTTATTCTCCAAGGATTGGACATTATCTAGCAGAATGCTCGGTAAAGGAGGACTGTGAGCCCTTTTCCTCAATCTGTTGCGAATACCAGCGCTATTTCCACGGTGTTTCTTGTTCCATCTCCTATGGCCTTTGTTCTCTGCGTTCCGAAGAATCTCAAGAGGCCAAGATGGAATCAGATTCGGTGATAAAGTGTCCTGAACCAGGTTAGTGAAGCGGTTTCCAATGTCCAGGAGTGTACCTTTGTCGTAGGTGATCAGTGCAGACGTTATGTGTGTAAAAAGAGAAATAAAAAGTAAGTAAAAAAGTAAATAAAAACACAGTCTTAGCGGAGCGACCTGGACGGCGACCGAACATAGCAGCGCCATCTTACGACAATCCCTGCCGGACCTGAGACTCGAACCCGTGACCTTTGGGTTGCAAGTCCGACTCTCTAACCATTAGGCCATGACTGCCCCAAACAAAAACACCATTACAGTTTTGTTAAACAAACATAATTACAACAGCCAGAGAAATAACTAATGTGAAAGGGTCAAAAGTCAAACTGCCCAACTAAATCAAACACTGATTGTCATTATGGTGACTTCAAACCAAGCTATCAATATCTAAACCTCTGTAATTCTCTGTAAGATCTTCTGTAGATGTCTGACAGAAATGAAGTCAATCTGGTTAGTAACGCGTGAAGCTGGAAATTAGAGCTGCACAATTAAGGATAAATTGAGAATTGTTTTTTTTGTTTTTTTCAAATAGGAATCACGATTCTCCCACACTTCTGAACTAAGCACAATAACATGCAATTTATGAGAGGCTGTGACAAAATATTAATTGCTAAGTCTATTGAAATTGTTTTTATTTAAATGAATAATTTTTTTAGATTGTTTGAATGAATGATTCATTAGCCCCTTTCACACAGTAATACTAGTAAATTTCCAGAACGACTTTACCGGTAAATTCAAAAATGTGCTGTTCACACAAGCAACGACATTCCGTCTTTTTTGCTTCAGTCTGTTCCTGTCTGTTGTGCTGCTTGTGAGGTTTGCGATTGTAGCTCCACTTTTTTATTGAATCTTTACCTTACTTTCACTCTCTGTTGTTTAAAGTGATAATATATAACTTAATTCCCACCATATTTCTGGTATTATCTATCAAACTAATTTGATCGCTCGTTTCTAAAACCGCGAGTGCAGCGCGTTAGCATTCGTTAGCCGGTTAGCTTGTCACTCGCGGTTCCATTCGCTTTGCTATTCGCGCCTATTATTGTTTTCTTTTTTCTCGCTCCGTTTTAATTTCTCTCTCGCTGTTTTTCACGAGTTCATCAAACAACAGTGGTAAGTTGTAAGTTAAGTTGGTATCATTCATCTATCACGGTGAATAATGGCTTCTCCTGCTATTGTTATTTGCACAGTTTGCCACATGTACAGTTTATCTATCTCTGTCGGCAATGAGGGATTCACATGTGATAAATGCAGGGAAATAGTTAGGCTGACAGAGAAGGTTTTAGAACTAGAGACACGCATCCAAATTTTAGTTGAGGACAGTAAGAATGTGAGGGCTGTAGATACTGCTTTGGATGTGATTAGCTCAGGGACTCCTGTACATTGTTCGGTTCCGGCATTAGCGCCTGTGCAGCAGGGCAACTGGGTGACAGTGAGGCGGCATAGTCGCGGGTCAAAACACCGCTCTTCCGTTCCGATCAGAACATCAAACAGGTTCTCCTCACTCAGTGACGCACCCACTGAGAAACCTGGTGAAAGTGCTCTAGTTATTGGCGATTCTATTGTACGGAACATGAAAATAGAGACACCAGCCACCATAGTCCATTGTTTACTGGGAGCCAGAGCGCCTGACATCTTGGCAAATTTAAAAGTGCTGGCTAATGCTAAACGTAAATTTAGTAAGATTGTTATCCACGCCAGCACTAATGATGTTCAACTTCGCCAGTCGGAGATCACTAAAAATAATGTTAAAAAGGTGTGTGAACTTGCAAGTACGATGTCAGACACTGTAATATGCTCTGGCCCCCTCCCTGCTTACCAGGGTGATGAGATTCATAGCAGACTGTCGTCACTAAATGGCTGGATGTCTAAGTGGTGCCCGCAAAACAACATAGGTTTTATAGACAATTGGACGAGTTTTTGGGGCAGACCGGACCTGTTGAAAAGAGATGGTGATCATCCCTCCTGGGGTGGTGCCGCTCTTCTCTCTAGAAATATGGCACATAGTCTTAGAGTTCGTACTTGACTAACTGGAGCCCAGGTCAGGAAGCAGACAGACTGGCTAAACTGACCGTCTGCTAGCCGCCTCACGTCACATAAGTCAGTTAATTCTCAGCACATAGAGACTCCTTCACCTAGATATCACACTATAGAGACTGTGTCTGTTCCCCGAGCTAGAAAATACAGAAAACGTCAAAACCAATTTATGAGTAACCATTTAATTGATGTTCAACAAATAAAAAATGTTTACAATACACAGAAACAATTGATAAAACTTGGCTTACTGAATATCAGGTCCCTTTCTACAAAAGCACTTTTTGTAAATTATTTGATTAATGATCATAACCTAGATTTGCTCTGTTTGACAGAAACATGGCTAAAACCAGATAAATACATTATTTTAAACGAGTCTACCCCCCAAGATTACTGTTACAAAAATGAGCTGCGTCCAAAAGGCAAAGGGGGAGGTGTTACTACAATTTATAACAATATTCTCAGTATTTCTCAGAAGACAGGCTTTAAGTATAACTCCTTTGAAGTAATGGTGCTTCATATAAAATGATCTAGAGAAAAAAGTATTAATGATAAATCACCCGTGATGTTTATACTGGCTACTGTATACAGGCCACCAGGGCACCATACAGACTTTATTAAAGAATTTGCTGATTTTCTATCAGAGTTAGTGCTGGCTGCAGATAAAGTCTTAATTGTGGGTGATTTTAATATCCACATTGATAATGAAAAAGATGCATTAGGATCAGCATTCATAGACATTCTGAACTCTATTGGGGTTAGACAACACGTTTCAGGACCTACTCATAGTCGAAATCATACTCTAGATTTAATACTGTCACATGGAATTGATGTTAATGGTGTTGAAATTCTGCAGCAAAGCGATGATATATCAGATCATTATCTAGTCTTGTGTAAACTCCATATAGTTAAAGCTGTAAATTCAACTTCTTACAAATATGGTAGAACCATCACTTCTACCACAAAAGACTGCTTTGTAAGTAATCTTCCTGATTTATCTCAATTCCTCAGCATATCCAACAGCTCAGAACAACTTGATGATGTAACAGAAACTATGGACTCTCTCTTTTCTAGCACTTTAGATACGGTTGCTCCTTTACGCTTAAGGAAGATTAAGGAAAAGAGTCCAACACCGTGGTATAATGAGCACACTCGCACTCTAAAGAGAGCAGCCCGGAAAATGGAGCGCAGCTGGAGGAAACCAAAACTAGAGGTATTTCGTATAGCTTGGTGGGAAAGTACCCTATCCTACAGAAAAGCTTTAAAAACTGCTAGATCTGATTACTTTTCGTCTCTTTTAGAAGAAAACAAACATAACCCCAGGTATTTATTCAATACAGTGGCAAAATTAACAAAAAATAAAGCATCAACATGTGTTGACATTTCCCAACAGCACAGCAGTAATGACTTTATGAACCATTTTACTTCCAAAATTGATACTATTAGAGATCAAATTGTAACCATGCAGCCGTCAGCTATATTATCACATCAAATAGTGCACTATAGATCCCCTGAGGAACAATTCCACTCATTCTCTACTATAGGAGAGGAAGAATTATATAAAATTGTTAAATCATCTAAACCAACAACATGTATGTTAGACCCTATTCCATCTAAACTACTAAAAGAGGTGCTTCCAGAAGTCATAGATCCTCTTTTGGCTATTATTAATTCGTCATTGTCATTAGGATATGTCCCCAAAAACTTTAACTTAATAACAGCCAAAACTTTTGGCTGTTATTAAGCCTCTCATTAAAAAACCACAACTTGACCCCAAAGATCTAGTTAATTACAGACCGATCTCGAATCTCCCTTTTCTGTCAAAGATAATAGAAAAGGTTGTATCCTCACAATTATATTCCTTCTTAGAGAAAAATTATATCTGTGAGGATTTCCAGTCAGGATTTAGACCGTATCATAGTACTGAGACTGCTCTCATTAGAGTGACAAATGACCTGCTCTTATCATCTGATCGTGGTTGTATCTCTCTATTAGTGCTACTGGATCTTAGCGCTGCGTTCGACACTATCGATCACAACATTCTTTTGAATAGACCAGAAAACTTTGTTGGCATTAGTGGAAGTGCATTAGCATGGTTCAAATCGTACTTATCTGACCGCCATCAATTCATAGCAGTGAATGAAGAGGTATCATATCGATCACAAGTGCAGTATGGAGTACCTCAAGGCTCAGTACTAGCGCCGTTACTTTTCACGCTTTATATGTTACCCTTGGGAAATATCATTAGGAAACACGGGGTTAGCTTTCACTGTTATGCTGATGATACTCAGCTCTATATTTCTTCACGGCCTGGTGAAACACACCAAATTGAGAAACTTATGGAATGCATAGTCGATATAAAAAACTGGATGACGAGTAATTTCTTACTGCTAAATTCTGAAAAAACAGAGGTGTTAATTATCGGACCTAAAACCCCCACAAGTAATAACCTAGAACACTGTCTAACACTTGATGGCTGCTCTGTCGATTCTTCGTCATCAGTCAGGAACCTAGGTGTGCTATTTGATAGCAATCTCTCCTTTGACAGCCACGTTTCTAGCATTTGTAAAACTGCATTTTTTCATCTTAAAAATATATCTAAACTGAGACCTATGCTCTCAATGTCAAATGCAGAAATATTAATTCATGCGTTTATGACCTCAAGGTTAGATTATTGTAATGCTTTATTGGGTGGTTGTTCTGCACGCTTAATAAACAAACTACAGATGGTTCAAAATGCAGCAGCTAGAGTTCTTACTAGAACCAGGAAGTATGACCACATTAGCCCGGTTCTGTCAACACTGCACTGGCTCCCTACTAAACATCGTATAGATTTTAAAATCTTGTTAATTACTTATAAAGCCCTGAATGGTTTAGCTCCTCAGTAATTGAGTGAGCTCTTATCACATTATAGTCCTCCACGGCCGCTGCGTTCTCAAAATTCTGGCCATTTGATAATACCTAGAATATCAATATCAACTGCGGGCGGCAAATCTTTTTCCTATTTAGCACCCAAACTCTGGAACAATCTACCAAACACTGTTCGGGAGGCAGACACACTCTGTCAGTTTAAATCTAGATTAAAGATCCATCTCTTTAGCCTCACTTACACATAACACACTAATACACTTCTAATATTCAAATCCGTTAAAGGATTGTTAGGCTGCATTAATTAGATCAACCGGAACCGGGAACACTCCCCATAACACACGATGTACTCGTTACATCGTAAGAAGAATGGCATCTACGCTAAATATTTGTCTGTTTCTTTCTTATTCTGTTTCTCAGTCCGTGTCCGGATCAGCTGGTGGATCGGTGCTGGGAGATGATGTCTCACTGATCGTCGGCGGAGGCCGGGACACCTGGATGAGCCCCAGGGACATATCTCCAGTGAAGACCTCGACTTACATACAATAAAAATAAAATAAAATAACTAAAAATATTATAAAATACCCAACTACTTAATACTATTATTGTTAGAAATTGCAAAAATATAAAACAGAAATATAATACATTTATACATTTAAAATTTTAATTAAAACAATAAGTAAACTAATCTCCTGGCCAGATTAAACTAAAACTGGCCCCCCAACTGAGCCTGGTTTCTCCCAAGGTTTTTTTTTCTCCATTCTGTCACAGAGGGAGTTTTGGTTCCTTACCACTGTCACCTCTGGCTTGCTCAGTTGGGGACACTTAATTTCTAATGATTATCGTCAATTTGATTTTGCAGATACTATTTAAACTAAACTGAGCTAGACAATGACATCTATGAATTCAATAATGAAATGCCTTAACTGAAAATTGAGTATTTAATCTTATTTTTATACATTACTGACACTCTGTCCTCCAATTTGATACTGTTAAGTGCTTTGACACAATCCGTATTGTTAAAAGTGCTATATAAATAAAGGTGACTTGACTTGACTTGACACACCTCTTTAACATTATTTTAGTGATCTCCGACTGGCGAAGTCGAACATCATTAGCGCCGACGTGAATAACAATCTTACTGAATTTACGTTTAGCATTAGCCAGCACTTTTATATTTGCCAAGATGTCAGGCGCTCTGGCTCCCGGTAAACAATGGACTATGGTGGCTGGTGTCTCTATTTTCACGTTCCGTACAATAGAATCGCCAATAATTAGAGCTCTTTCATCAGGTTTCTCAGTGGGTGCGTCACTGAGTGGGGAGAACCTGTTTGATGTTCTGATCAGAATGGAAGAGCAGTGTTTTGATGCCGCCTCACTGTCACCCAGTTGCCCTGCTGCATGGGCTCTAAATCCGGAACCAAACAATGTACATGACTCACTGAGCTAGTCTCATCCAAAGCAGTATCTATAGCCCTCACATTCTTACTATCCTCAACTAAAGTTTGGATGCGTGTCTCTAGTTCTAAAATCTTCTCTGTCAGCCTAACTATTTCCCTGCATTTATCACATGTGAATCCCTCGTCACCGAAAGAGAGAGATAAACTATACATGTGACATGAAGTGCAAATAACAAGAGAAGGAGAAGCCATTACTCACCGTGATAGAGGAATGATTTACTTACCACTGTTGTTTTATGAACTCGTGAGTTCAAACGGAGCGAGAGAGAGATGAAACGGAGCGAGAAAAAAGAAAACAATAATAGGCGCGAATAGAAAGCTACAAATCACAAACCTCTCAGCAAACCTCTCAGCAGAACAGCAGACAGGAGCAATCCAACAATCAAAAAGTCAGTCATATGGCCTCTTGGGCGGGCCTTGGCCATTCAAAGCGGCCAAAGTTCCCAGACCTTCGGCCATCAGTCTGAAGGTCTGGCTACGCGAGACTAAATCCTGAATAACAAAAGCACAGTATACTGACAGTTACAGTTTAGAGTTTTCTTTGCTCTCATTTTTCTTAAATCCTACCCCGTTCCAGCCTGTATTATTCTAGACAATGTTTAAAACTTTGTATTGTCAGCACCTCTCTTCTTCTGCCTTCCGAATCCCTTTGTTGTATGTGTTCCTGATTTGTAAGTCGCTCTGGATAAAAGTGTCTGTTATTAAATGAATAAATGTAAGTATAAATATACTAGATTTGCACAGTTAGTTTCCACAAATTGTTGCACATTAACAAAAGTCAGCTGTAAGGACATTTGTTCTTAAATTTGCACAGTGCATATGAATGAATGAAAGAATGCATGCACAAGTATGTCAGCATTATGAAATAGTCTTGAGTGTATGTAATGTAGTAGTTAATGTGGGGAAATATTCTAAATATTCAATTATATAAGATGATTATGGTTTGACTGTCATTCCTTTCTTGGGCGCTGACGTTCATTTCTCACCCTTCACTGTTGTTTATGTGCAATTATGTGTCAGGTATTTGTTAAATAAGCCATTGTCAAAGTGAACAGGATTGAAAAGTTAGACTCACATAGTTTTAAAGGTCATGTATTGAATAGGTGTCAGGAGAAACACACCAAACCCATGAAAAAGAAACAAAATATTCCTAACATATGTGTATTCAGTTTTGCGAAATACTTACTAAATTTACATCAAGTCTCCTTGATTCATGTATTCCTCATTAAAAAAAATCATTTGATCAATAATAGCAGCAACATTACACTGTAAATAAAATTAGCGTTGAATTTTCAGGATTTTACTGGCAAAAAGGTAAAATCCTGTACAATGTTGTTTATTGCTGTAAAATGGATTACAGTATAATACTGCAAAGCAAATTGCAGTTAATTGCTGTATATGAAGTACAGTAATTTGTAGTATTTTTACAGTAACATTGAATTAAACTTGTAGTTTATTTTACAGCAATATTTTGTAATTTCACTAAAGTACAGTATTTACCTGTCAACTAATGTTGCCAGTAAATATCCCAAAATCCAAGATGATAGTAATAGTAATGGTTTAACAATGAAAATGCTGTAAATAATAATTTTAACAGTAAACTGTAACATGTTGATTTAAATGAACTGTTAAATAAAATCGTTATTTTTGTTTTCTTTGCATACAAAAGGTATTCTCGTAGCTTCGTAAAATTACGGTTGAACCCCTGATATCACATGGATTATTTTACCGATCTCCTTGCTACGTTTCTGGACCTTGATCATGTAAGGACCCTTGCTGTCTATAGAGGGTCTGGGAGCTTTCAGATTCCATCAAAAATATATTAATTTGTGTTCCAAAGATGGGTGAGTAATTGATGGCAGAATTTTAATTTTTGGGTATACTAACCCTTGAAAACTGACAGAAAGACATTGCAAGGCTTTTACTGGTAAAATTTAAATTTCAGTCTTTCAACAGTTACAATCTTACCATAAAAATCACATAGCATCACAAAATAACTGCAAATACCGGTTTAAATTTTTAAGCCATATTCTGAGTATACTTTCTATTAAAAAAAAGGTCAATCATCAGAATTAGTATTATTTTGGTAAAAAAAAAAATGAAAGGATTAAAATAAAATGCTGGAATCAACATTACAGCACAAATTCAGTTGTTTGAGCTTATGTTCTATTAAATTAAGAATAATCCTGCACAAGAGAATTGAATAAATACATACTGAAAGTCTATTAACTTTTTATAATAATACATTGTGGAACTGTACCACCAATCAAATTTAATATTTTACAATGCAAAATTACAACTGTTATGAGATTAATGTTTTACATACATTTTTTAATATACAAATAAGAAATGTTTGGAAAAAAATGCAATGATACTTTTAAAACGTGAAACTAAACTGCCAGTAGGTGGCAGCAAATAACTTAAAAAGAGAGTCAATTGAGTCTTTAATTCTACAGATTTGTACAAAATGCTGGATCGTTCAGTAACAAAACACCACTGGGTTTTGCTTTGAGGATGCGCAAAATAGATTTGCTTTGATCTTTGTTTGTAACTATTTTCGTTGGTGAATAACAACAGTCAATATTGTGTCTAAAAGTAACTTAATGTTAACTAACTGTTTATTGAACTATGCAACATTTGCCCTCAGGTCAGAACACAGCTCATTTCCCTTTGAAATACTGGGGGAAAAAATCGAAATAATACATCTTTAAGTACTAATAATTTACCATCATTGAGAAAATGGAATAAAACCAGCGAACACAAATCAAAAAGTGACACGCTGGTAGTCTGATTTCTATTTTCATAGCACTCTATACAGATATAAACTCCACAACAAACAATAACACATGTAACTGATAATCCTTTATGGATCCAGTAAAACGTACAGTTACAGTGGTAAAATATTATGTACTGATACAGTGCACAGTAAAAAAAAATTGTAAAAGTGATATGTAATATTCAAAAGTATATGTAGTACAAGTTGTAGCAAAGTGAATATAATAAAGTAGTGAGTACAAAAGTACAATAACATAAGTGATACAATAGACTTATAATAGCAAGAATTATGTAATACCATAACAAATAAGTGAATAACAACAGATGAATAATAGCAAGTAGAATGTAATATCAAGAGTACAATAATGCAGAATAGACAATAACGAAGAATAAATTAATAGTAAATTATAAAGTAAATTAAATAATAGTGAAAAGTACAAATTTATAATAGTATATGTGTGATAATTATTAAACAAAGTAAGACACAACTGAAGACAAGCAAAAAATGATGGTCGTCAATTCCAAATTGTGTTTAAAGAGACTGTTACTGAACTCCCCCTGTTTTTTATGGGTACCACTGTAGAACCTCCATAGGTGGCAGCATCCGCTGCAGAACCTCCAGAGGTGTCAGTGGTATCTTCTCATCTACACGTTGCCTGTCCTGTCTCGGCTATGGAGGCCTCCTGCGAACTCCTGCCTTGCTCTGAACCGGCCATGGAGGCCAGTTATGAACTATTGTCCTGCCCCAAACCAGCCAAGGAGGCTACTTCTGAACTCTCCGCCTTGTCTATCACCCCAGAGGATATGGCCTGTGAACTTCCTGACTATCCTGCTCCGGCTACAGGGGCCATTCAGGAACTTCCATCCAGGTCGGTCATTACCATGGTCACCTTAAATGAACTCTCTGTCTGCATGAAGGTAGCTTTTGAGTCTGATGTTGAACTGTCTGTCTGTTTTAAATCTACTCCTGCATCTAATTGTGAACTGTCAACCCAATCAGCCTTTGCCAAAGTACCCAATGCTAAACAGTTTGTCTGTCTGACCACTCTCAATTAAATAAACACAGAACTTTCAGCCCTGTCTGTCATAGCTCAAAGACCCGCCTTTGCACCCTTAACCCCACCTGCCTTGAGCCAAGAGACTATAAATAAAAGGCTATGTCATGAATCTGGTCTATGAACTTCCGTTTGCTCACCACATGGACTCTTGCACTACACTAACTGTTGCACGCCACTTCAGACTACAATTCCCATCATCCATTGCACTGACGACACACACAGCTGATTGCACTGATCACACACCCTACATAAACCATGGACTTCCTCTTCCTCTCTGCCGAGTATGGTATAGCGTATATCCTAGCGATAGCTACTCTACGGAGCCCTCTCAGTTGATATAGTCTTGCCTTGCCTGTTTTCTGTGTTTTGATACCTGCCCGTGTTTCCTGGATTAACCCTTTGCCTTGCAGTTCGGACTCTGTTTGCACCTCGTTTGGATTATTGCTTGTGTACCTGGATTATCTCTCTGCCTTGCCCTGTTGGATATTCGCCGATCGCAGACCTACGCTTGCCCTAGGATTACTCTTTGTCTTGCCATATATATATATACACACCTGTTTGCCAATGTTTGACCCATGCTTGTTTCCGACCACGCCTTCTAATAAAGCCTTGCAAATGGATCCTCATGCCTCACGTCTTGTTACAACGAGAAACTGAAGAAACACCTGGACTGGTGCCACTAACACTAACCGAGAGAGCTGCAGAGTCGGAGAAGAGAAAGAATGCGGCGGACGAGCAACATATGTCTATATAAAAGGAATGAATACACAAAATATATTTGACTTAAAGAGGTCATATGATGCGATTTCATGTTTTCCTTTGTCTTTGGAGTGTTCCAAGCTGTTTCTGCATATATAAGATCTGTAAAGTTGCAAAGATTAAAGTCTCAAACCTAAAGAGATATTCTTTATAGAAGTTAAGACACTTTCCTAAAACGGCTCATTCAAACACGCCCCCACATGTCTACGTCACGGTGTGGGAAGATTTGCATAACACTGCCCAAACGTACACGCAATGAAAGAAGGCGTAACTTTTATTCTCGCTGTAGTATTGTTGTTGCCGCCGCCATGTCATGGAGACGCTGTGTGTTTCGTTGTGAAAGTGAAAGTACTTTGTTTGGTCTTCCAAAAGAGGACACAACTAGAAATCAGTGGTTAAGTTATATTTACAACACTGTTCCAGAACAGTACAATGCAAATATTAGAGTGTGTAAAGCGCATTTTTACGGAGGACTGTTTCCTGATCCTGGGAGAGAGTAGCCTACAATGTGAACACTATGAATGGCTGTGAACACTATAAAGTGGGGCAATTCCAACGTCACAAGGACAGTCTGGTGCTTCTGACTCACAGCCTGTAAGTTTCGATATTAAAAGAATTTGCTACTGACTATTCAAACGTGAGTTTTGAGCAGTGTAGAGCAGTGCTTGTTTGGCTTTTCTACGATCACAAATGCAGACATGGTGTTATGTTTGCGCGGCGCAACGCTTATAATCAGTAATTATGTCCTCACTGAATGCAACAAATGCCTCGTTTATAGTGGGCTTTATTGTTTAGTCTCGTCGCGCCAGGACACGGCATCACAACATGGTAAGGGGCATAACATTTCCGTCACACGCTTGAGGTATTCGGCCAATCACAACGCACCGGATAGCTGGCCAATCAGAGCACACCTCACTTCTCAGAACGATGAGCTTTGTAAAAATCGGCGCATTTCAGAAAGGCGGAGCATAGAGGAGCAACGATAATGTACAGTATGTCGAAAATAATGTGTTTTTTGAACCTCGAACTGCGTAAACGCATTGCATTACACCAAATACACAAAATAATGTTCTTTTTAGCAACATCATATGACCCCTTTAAATAATTAACAAATTAAAACAAAAGGAAAAGACTGAGTGACAATAGGCTGCTGAGTTTGGTACATTTTTGTGTGGCGCGGCACTCTACGAAGTTGACGGAAAGGAAACCGAGATGACATAAATAAAAGTAAACACATTGCAGTTTCGAATGATCTATAAAACCAAAAATGATGGAGCATTATTTTTGTTGGTTTGTTTCTGCTGTTCGATCGCGCCGGCGCCTCACGCACACACATTCAGCATTGCAAAGGTTGCGTCGTGTTCATTATCAGAATAAAATACAATCAACCAAACAGCTACACTGGATAATTCAAATAGTCCGTAGCACAATCCGTGCCATTCAGCCTAGCTCGGGCCAAGCACGTATTTGCTCATGTGAAGAGTATGATTTTTTCATGCGAGATTTTATTTTTATTTTTTTTACGGAAAGCACGTTAAGTACAAAGCCTGGTTTACATAATAAATAATAGTTTAGCATGCGAATATGGAAACATTTAATTGGGATCGTGCTGAATGAAAGAGGTAGGCTGCGTGAGAACAACGGCGTTTGCTTTCAGTTTCACTTTAAATTAGCCTAATTAGTTTTGGCTTGTTTAGCAACTTATATTTTTTCATGTTTTTTTTCTGTATACTGTTCAAAATAGCCTATAGGCTAGCTATAGTTTTATTGTTTGTACATTATAACATTCCGCTTTATTTACTGGTATTATTTCTGAATGTAATAATGTTGTTTGTGCTTATCTAAGTTTATAACCTAAACTACAATGTAACATTAATGTAGACCTACATACCAGTATCTAAATATGATTGTATAGTTGTATGCTATAGTAGACCTACCACATCACCCTCCACTGGATGTATAATGAGCAGCAATACACTCATTTTAGCATTTTAGAATGCCTATACTTCTGTGGATATTTTGGTGAAAGTAACTCAAAAGCAGCTCAAACGTAGTGTAACATATTACAATTTAGAGACAGAAATATTGTAACTTTCAAAAGACAGTAACTAGTAATATATAATCGATTACATTTTGGAGGTAACTTGCCTATCACAGTTAATGACTTTCTATACAGTTTTTTTTCCTGGCTGACTGAATGCTTGTGACAATCAACACACACCACTGAAGAGCAGAAACTAACATGCGCTGTGCCGGATGCACTTTTAAGCTTCCTGGTTGCTCACGTCAACCCGCTCTTAACGTCTCACTTCTCCATTGGACTGATTCCACACATGCTTCAGAACGTAGGGGCGTTTCCAAAGCATTTCTGAAGCAGGTCGAGTTCCTGAAGGGAAACTGACATTTTCACATTCTCAAAACCAAAATTGAATGTTTGGAAATTGTTCATAAAACATTTGTTTGCCTGGATGTCTCCTATCATGATTAATTAATTCCTTTTAAAAAGTTTGGAGTTGTTTAGAAGAATCCTTAAGAAAATGCCATTCATTTAGCTCTTTGAAGTGAGAGAAATAAAAATGCTGTTAACAAGCAGATTCACTGAAGCAAAGAGAAACAACAAGAACAGAAACAAGAGTGAACTGACTTCCAGCCACAGCCGTTTCACACTGAGCACAATGCGAAAAAGGGAGGCAAATCACAGACGAATGGTGCTTTCACACCAAGCATGAAACGATTGATCGCCTTCTGCTAATTCACACCTGCACGCTAGGTCGCGCCGACCAACAATGCATTTTTCCTTATGTAGCAGAGTGCGGTATAGCCTCAGTATGATTGGCTGGCATCATCCAAACAGGTGAACCAATCAATGTTTGTAGTTCATTATGATTGGTTTCATGAGCCTATTAGTGCCTGTGTTGTGAATATAAAAGGGGAAAGTGTTTGGTTGCTGGGGATGCATCATCCTTGGTACCGCCCCTTTGTGACATGCGGCGCGTTGAATGAGTGCTAGCAGTTGGGTTATTCTCCTGTGTGTCATGCTGTTGGCCAGTTCTCAGTCATGGGCCTGCAAGTAGCTGTAATCCTGCGTGGTGAGCGACCATGTGTATTGCAGCATTTTACAGTTTCCTTGGTATGTATGGAGAGTTTATTGTTTGTTTTTAATAAGAATTTGAGTAATTCTTTTTGTTTAATGTCTGGCAGGCTTGATTGCACGTCCAGGGGTTTCCAATGATCTTAATTGAAGCCCAATGATCTTAATTGAAGTCCAACGATCATCAAGTGACTGACAGCACTGCTGCTCTGTGTTGTCCTTGTTAGTTTTAATCGTTTTGTCTGGAAATCACCTGGGTCCATTCTGTTATTGTTTGTTTTATTTGTGTTTGAAGCACTGGCACAGGATTGCGCTAGTTTGCGCGTGAGTTAGCTGGGAGGCTAAGTTTCTGTAATCTGGCTCTTGGCCATTTTTATTTCCCCCTCATGCCAGTGGCTGTGTTTGTTTGTTTTTGTGTAAATTGTTATTGAATTGACTTGATTAATGTATTTTGTATTGTTTTGTGTGGATATAGGTCTTTAAAGTGGGAGGGGTTGGCCATGGTACCCTGTACTGGTGTCCACATGGAGTGCTGTGCTTAACATTTTTCTTTGGTTTTCACAAGAGTGAGTGTGTTATGGGTATTGAGTGTGGGGTAGAAATTGGAGGGTCACCATTGGCCACCTCCCTCTTTATCTCTTGATTTTGTTTTCTCTTTATTTAATTTTCTATGTTACTGGTATTGTTTGTGATTTTGAGACCTTGTGTGACACATTGTATAGACTGACTGTTTTTATTAATTGTGTGTTTGAATAAAGTAATTCTTGTTGATATTTATTGTCTATTGTTATGCTCACCCTGCCTTTGGCAACGAACCTGTGCCCTTATATAGGGCTGTTCTGTCCTGGTGTATTCCAGGTGGCGTAGTCGATTTTTGGTTTTTATTGGTAATTTCTCCTACCTGACCACTTCTTGCCACACTTAAATAAAGTTTGGTTCTACACCAGAAACACAAACGATCTACAATGCATACAAGAATACATCTTAAAATATATATACAGGTACATTTAGCATCAAGCTGCACCAAAAAATTGTGAGACTATTAATGTTTTTGCTTAAAACTCACTTTAAACCATCATCAAGTGCTTGTAATAACTTCCAATTGTGATCTATACTCTTCTTCGGTGTTTGTTTACACTGGTTTTTGAAACAGCGCCACCACTCTCACCCTTTTGTGCAACAGCAGCTGTTGCAGGCACATGATCTAATGCCTTGTCCAATTACCCACACTTGCGGTCCTGGCACTTGAGAGCGCGTGCGCGTGACAGGAGGTAAGTGCGCAAGACTGTCCAAGGTCTTAAAAACGCCAAAGCGCAGTGCCCTTAACGCACACTAAATCAACACTATCTAACACTATAGGCTTAGTGCAGTGGTTTTCAAACCTGTCCTGCAAGTACTCCTGCCCTGCACATTTTGTATGTCTATCTTATCAGACACACCTGATTCAACTCATCAGCTCATTAGTAGAGACTGCAAGACCTGAATTGGGTGTGTCTGACAAGGTAGACATACAAAATGTGCAGGGCAGGGGTGCTTGCAGGACAGGTTTGAAAACCACTGGCTTAGTGTATCCCATCATGCATCATGTACTGGAAATATATATTGTGAGACTTTATGCTGAGATCTCATGAGAGGTCACGGAAACCTTTCCAATGTAAGTTAAATATGAATAATAATTAGATATTACATTTAATTTGGTAGTAAAACAAAGTCTTGCATGTTTTATTGGTGCAAAGATCATTAGTGGTGATATTTATTTTGTACAACATTTGCAACTGCTTTTTATCACTTCATTAGAAGCACCAGAAAACAAATTGTGTCATCTGTTATAGGGACAGATATTTAGAAGTTAAAATGCAAAGTATTTAAAATAAAAATAAAACTCTGTAAACACTGTTTTTAGTGTGTCCCATCAGGTAATTAAAAGTTGTACACACATTTGTGGTCTTCATGCTCACTTGAACACTTGGACCAAATACAGGAAATACGTCATATTTACGTCATATTTACATAGGTCAAGTGCAAAACAGCAAGTGTGGGTATTTGGACAAGGCAAATGCCAAGTGTGCCACACAAGTCTGGAAAAAGTGAAGCCAAAATGTTTCGATTGCCCCCAGGTGACTGGTCCCAGTCTAGGTCATAAACCGTGCCCTCGCAATGTAATCTCATTGGACGTGACACAAATTAAATAATTAGATTTCAATTTAAAAAAATTTTTTCCAAAGATGGTTTTTGTCATTATATTAGAGGTGACCCCGAATAGTCGACGATTCGATGCTTCGATATGAGGAGCCTGATTCGACTCCCAATCTCACAGTCGAATATTCGCGGGGTGTTATGATCATGCCATTTTGGCTATATGGCTATAATGTCAAATGTCTGATTTCACATAGAACTGCTGGTTCTCCCAATAAGTTAATATACAGCCTATTATGATAATGCTGTAAATAAGAATCTGAAAAGAAAGAAGCTTTAAATAAATATTTTAACGTGCTTGAATAAATCCAACCACCCCTATAGATTTTAAGTTAAGTTTCACTTTCCATAATACATGACCGACAGAGAAGCAACTTGGCGGCAGGGATTTAAAACTTTAACAAGACACAAACTGACACAGGCAGAGTTACAGACTGGATTTTTTCGATCAGGTGGGGTATAAGTGATTTCAAAACATGGCAGCCGGATTATATATTGTGTATTATTTATCTCGCATAAGATGCATCGTGCTGAAGTAAAGTGCTTCATTGTACAGTGATTATCAACGCGCAGCGCGAGCAGTACAAACAACAATGCATAATATTAATAACTATGACTGGGACTGTCATATACATAACATTATAATGAGAACACTATTATAATAAAATGCTGTGAATCTTTAGAGTTTGGTTGCCGTGTTTCTACACGTTGTTGCGTGAAGAACACGTCCACAAAAGGAGTTCATTCAGAGCCGCGCAGACATGTTCACTTCTGCATTCAGGGCAGGTAGCCTGTAAGTCGTAATATTAACGTTATGTTTTATAAATAATGAAGCGTATTCTATATTAGATAAATGAGTTAAATCCCATTGATTAAAAAAACTGATATCAAATGCTTCATTCTACTGGTCATCTTCAGCGCACAGCTCAAAACAGAAATGCAGAACATTAATAACTATTGTCATTTAGCCTACATAACGTTATAATGAGAGCACTGTTGTAAAAATGTTTTGAATTATTAGGGTTTCGCTGGCGTTTAATGTTAACTATCTGTTAATCAAAACATAAAACATTATTTTTGTATCTGCAAGGTGTCCATTACACATTTTCACTGTGTGTTAACGTCAGTAATTATGACTGTCTCTTGGTAATGTATTTTGCCCCGCCCCCAAACATATTCAGTCGAATATCGGCAAGATTCGAAAATTCCGATTCGACTATGAAAATCCTTAGTCATACACTACATTATATGTAGTTTTTAGCACGCTGATCTAAGTTCAAATGTGAGTTTTTTTTTTTTTTATAATTTTGATTTTAGTTAGTTATGTGATGCAATAAAAGCGGGAGTGTGACGTCATCATTGACAGCTGAGATTGTCAGCTTCTCTGAGCAAAATGAGGCGCCAACTGACTTTTTCAGGATCTTCAGGAGGAGACTGGAGTTGTATCCAAGATAGCACACGTACAGTGCCCTCTATATACTATATTGGCACACTTGGTAAATATGAGCAAATGCAGCTGTGAAAAATAAATCTGCATTGTTTATCCTTTTGATATTTCATTCAAAAATTTCACAAAATTCTAACCTTTCATTGAAATAAAACAATTGAAAGTGGGGGGAAAATCTTATGATGAAATAATTGTTTTTCTTCAACGCATGTTGGCCACAATTATTGGCACCCCTAGACATTCTTATGAGTAAAATAACTCTGAAGTATATTCCCATTCATATTTAAATTTTTTAGCACACCAGGGTGACTAGGAGCGTGAAATTGTCCAGCCATGACTTCCTGTTCCACAGGATTATAAATAAGAGGAACACAAAGGCCAAATACCCTTAATCATCCATTCCAAGGAGTAAAACCTAAGAATATAGGTCTTATGTGCAAAACAAGATTGTTGAGCTTCACAAAATAGAAAGTGGCTGTAAGAAAAGAGCTAAAGCAGTGAAAATCCCCATTTCTACCATCAATGCAAGAATTAAGAATTTCCAATCAACTAAAGATGTTACAAATCTGCCTGGAAGAGTATGTGTCTATATCGTCCTAATGCACGGTGAGGAGGAGAGTTTGAGTGGCCAAAGACTCTCCAAGGATCACAGCTGTAGAATTGCAGAGATTAGTTGAGTCTTGGGGTCAGAAAGCCTAAAAAAATACAACAGCCCCTACATCACCACATGTTGTTCGGGAGGGTTTCAAGAAAAATTCTCCTCGTTCATCCAAAAACAAACTCCAGCATATTCAGTTGTCAGACACGACTGGAACTTCAAATGCGACTGGCTTCTATGGTCAGATGAAACTTAAAAAAAAAAAACATCTCCACCAGATGGGTTTAGTACAAACAGGGATAAAAAGTACCCCATGTCCATGGTTAAATATACTGCTGGATCTTCAATGTTGTGGGCCTGTTTTTCTGCTGGAGGTCCTGTTCATCTTGTTCAGATGCATGGCATCATGGACTCTATCAAATACCAAAAGAAAAAAAATCTAAACCTGACTGCCTCTGTTAGAAATCTTATAATGGGCCGTGTTTGGATCTTCCATCAGGACAATAAGCAGCAGCCATATCACCCTACAGCCCAAGACTGGTTGCCTACTGAAGCTAAGCAGGGTTGAGCCTGGTCAGTACCTGGATGGGAGACCTCCTGGGAAAACTAGGTTGCTGTTGGAAGAGGTGTTAGTGAGGCCAGCAGGGGGTGCTTACCCTGCAGTCTGTGTGGGTCCTAACGCCCCAGTGTAGTGACGGGGACACTATACTGTAAAAAGCACCGTCCTTCGGATGAGATGTTAAACTGAGGTCCTGACTCTCTGTGGTCATTAAAAATCCCAGGATGTCCTTCGAAAAAGAGTAGGGGTGTAACCCCGGCATCCTGGCCAAATTTGCCCATTGGCCTCTGACCATCATGGCCTCCTAATCATCCCCGTATCTGCCGATTGGGTTCATCACTCTGTCTCCTCTCCACCAGTAAGCTGGTGTGTGGTGGGCGTTCTGGCGCAATATGGCTGCCGTCGCATCATCCAGGTGGATGCTGCACATTGGTGGTGGATGAGGAGATTCCCCCCTTCTATGTAAAGCGCTTTGAGTACCCAGAAAAGCGCTATATAAATGTAACAAATTATTATTATTATAATAATCCAAAACAAACATCAAAATCAACACAAAAATGCGTATAAATCACTGAGCATAAAATGAAGCTTCTGATATGGCCATTCCAGTCCTCTGACCTGAACCCTATAGAAAATGAGTGAGGTGAACTGAAGAGAAGAAGCACCAACATGGAGCTGTGAATCTGAAGGATCTGGAGAGATTCTGGATGAAGGAATGGTCTCTGATCTCTTATCAGGTGTTCTCTAACTTCATCAGGCATTATAAGAGAAAACTCAGAACTGTTATCATGGGGAAAAGATGTTGCAATAATTGGGTGCCAATAATTGTGGCCAACATGAACTAGAGAAAGCATTTATTTCAGTCAGATTTTCCCCCCACTTTCAATTCTTTTACTTCAATGATAGGTTAGAATTTTGTGAATTTTTTTAATGAAAGATCAAAAGGATAAACAATGGAGATTTATTTTCACAGCTGCCTTTGCTCATATTTACCAAGGGTGCCAATATTAGTGGAGGGCACTGTACATCTGCAAGGTGTCTGTTAAAGATCTTGATCTGGAAAGCATCTAGTCAGTCAGCAGACAAAAATTTGAGCAGTCAGGCTAATTAAAAAAGGGTCAGGGGCTTGCGATCGACTCTGCGGTAGTGTGGGTGGGACCAGACCTGTAGCCAGCTATGAGGCCACCGAGGTCCGGACCTCAGTAAATATTTCATGTTCAAAAATAAAATTTGTTCTCTGAATGACTAATTTGCTGTTAAACTCCTCATATGAATTTCCGCATGACATGTATAATTCAGTTTAGACAGTTATCAAGAATTTTAGCATCCGTGGTATGAAAATGATCGTTGCGAGATGCTGACGAAGTAAACCAGTCTCATTGAGAGAGTTGTGAGTGAGGACGCGAGCACAGCCTCTGTGTTGCCAGATCCAGCTATTATAAGTGTTTTTAGACTTGCCTTTTCCACTTAATTTGACACTTTAGAAAGTTAATAAAGTAGGAAGCAGTTTAGGGTCAGCGATATCTTTATCTAATTTGCAAAAGATTTTTATTTTTTTATTTTTTTTAAAGCAATATCTGGCAACACTGCATTGCCAGCACGTGGACAGGTTATTGCTGACAAGATATGACATTCAGTAAGGGAAACACAAAAATATCATGATATTATCTGTCAGAAACGTTATCAACGCTGTCAAAAACAGTATTTAACACTAGTACACAGATCTGTACATAATGAAATGAAATTAAATGAAATACGCAAACACTAGCCATGAAGATGTCTATGCTATGTCATTCAGTATAGTAGTTAAATTTTCACAAATCATAAACATAAGAGCACTAGACAAAGTTATCAGCTATATAGCAATGGTTATTAATAAAAACTAGCCTATAATAGACCTATATTGTTGCATGAATAATAAACAACTGATAAAATTGTCCACCCCTAAATATAGTACCGTATTAACAAATTTTGAGAAAATAGGGTAGCCTATGATTTAAAAATGATCATCCCTCCAAAACAGAGAAAACATCTTTCATAAACATCTACATGTCTGTCTCTTTTAAAGTGTTTATAGTGTATATAATGAGTTGTATTTGTTTGTTATTACAGCACGATTCTTTAACACCCCAGCCACCCCCCAATAACCAACCCCCCAGACCTCACTCATTTTCAAAGCCTGGCTACTGCCATGGGTGGGACGCAGCTCCACTTCGCTCACTACTGCGCAGATCCCAAATCAGCTCAATATATCCACGCCCTATTGGGACATTGGTGGCTTCACTTTTCTCCAATGGAAGAGAGTGAAGGTGCGTCGTCCATCTTTTTTACAGTCTATGATCTAAGCCAGAATCTAATTGAACGGCCAATTTCATCGCAGAGCGACGCGGGGAAAAATCAACACACAGAATGAAAAAAAAATCTTTGTTTTTCGTGCAGCAAATGATCATGCCTGGTGTTTTACATTAAATCTCTCACCAGAGGGGGCTTATACATGCTTCCATGCTGATTTCATGAATTAATTAGATTTTATTTATACTCGCAAATAAAATTCTTGGTAATTTTATAAAGTAAAAATGTTTTGGCCAGTTGCAAAAGTGTTTAACAGGTTTTTACTTTTTGCACACAAATTCTGTAAAATCTAAATCACAAAGTCTGGACTAAAATCACTAAAGTTATTTGAATTGTTAATATTTTCTCCTGTGTGTTGGAGTTTCTGTTTGAAAGTCAGGAGAGTAATGTGTGTGTGTGTGTGTGTGTGTGTGTGTGTGTACATTTGTATAGTATAAGATGTCTGAAATAGAATTACTTTATGATAGTGTATCTAATATGAAATGGATTATTAGAAAAAGTGTAAAAAGAAATAAAGTAATTTTTAAATACATATATAATAATAAGCACAGATATGACAATGTTTTTCAATCACTTGGTAATTGATCAGATAATGCTCACACTGGTAATGATCCCGCTGAATACACTTCTATTAGATAAGAGAAGCCGACTGACAGCAATGCAGCATCCAAAGCTTGGAAGGCTTTTGTCTTTCAAATTAATTAAAATGCACAAATTCACGTCACCTCTTTAAATGTCTTTGACCTAAGAAATGTATTTAAAGTGCCTCTGAGAGTACCTCAATAATTTAACACATTGCTTATTTGTGGTTCTATGATGTCAGTGACATGACATACAGGTAAGCAAAGAAAGCCTAAATTATTTTTTTAGTGTTTCAGTTAGATTTATATAGATTTGTTTAGAGTTGTTTTCATTTTACAATTAAAATTATTTATTTTAATTTAACATTTTTATGATTTAATAAATGATCAGCTTTCATAACCTTACGAACCCCCTGCAGGTTTAGGAAACCCTGGCATAATGTAATATGTAATGCACTTCATGTTGTGTAATGCACTTCAGGTCATGTAGTTTTTAATCAGTAATGGACCACAATTTGTAAGTAATCTATAAAAAGTATAATATATTCTATTCTTATAGAACACACATTTGATTAATGTAAGATCAAAGGCTTCTGTTGTCATTGTACAGAAACACATATAACAGAATAACATGAGATCAATAAATGGACTTCAGAAAAACTGCTAACAGTGTCAGTAACAGTCAGTAATAATGTTAACAGCAGGAGATATTAAACATACACACCAAAATATTTTTTTAGAGCAATTAATTACAGTTCATATCAGTAATTTATTCCTGTTTGAATTATTGATAATGATACCTTGTCCAAATCCTTTCACCCTTGTACTAACATTGAGTAAAGCTGAAATAAGTAGTTTTGGAACAACAAAACTACTCTCCATTATCCTCTCCTACTCTATTAAGAGGGACCCTTGCAGTAATTGAAGCCATTTATGCATGCTTTGCTGATTTTCTACTCCTTTTGTTTATTAGCTTTATCTACAAAAACTCTTACACCTGCTCCTCCTGCAAGTGCTGCTCCTCCTGCTATTAAAGCAGCAGGCAGAGCCACTCCTCCAGC
The DNA here is from genome assembly GCA_027422415.1 of Schizothorax lantsangensis. Taxonomy (NCBI): domain Eukaryota; kingdom Metazoa; phylum Chordata; class Actinopteri; order Cypriniformes; family Cyprinidae; genus Schizothorax; species Schizothorax lantsangensis. Next base: position 679,651 of record CM049840.1, on the reverse strand, counting down.
AGTAACCAGTACTGCACCTCCAGCAACTGCTGCTCCTGCACCTGCTCCCACTAAGGCCACATTTTTAACCATGTTAATCATTATCCTTTTTTCATCATTCTTGATCTTTTCTACCTCTTCCTGTTTCTTTCTCTCCTCTTCCTCTCTCCTCTTTGTCTCTTCTTCCTCAACTTTTCTCTGAGCCTCCTCGTACATCTTATTTGTGTAATGCTGTCCATCATTCTTCATCACCATTCTGTGTATCTTCTCCAGCAGTTCAGTGACCTGTGATTGATTTTCTTCCTCTGTGTTATTGAAAACATGATAACCACCTTTACACTGACTAACTAGATCTTTAATCTGCCAGTTTTCTGTTAGAAACTCTACAATATTTTTTTTCTTCTTCTGTAACTCATCTCCTCTAGTGAACAGAACGATAGTGTGACATGCAGCTTCTTCTCCAAAGTTCTTCTGAATCCATTTCACTGTGTTTTTCTCTTCATCTGTGAATCTCACATCCAGTCTGATGACCAGCAGAAATGCATGAGGACCAGGAACAGACATCTCCACGCACTTCTCAATCTCTTTCTTCAGATGTTCTTCACTGATTGATGTATCATACAGTCCTGGAGTGTCGATCACTGAGATCATTTGACCATCTACCTTCTGCTGATATTTTTTGCATGTCTGTGTCACAGATTCAGTAGAAAATTTTTCTACAAACATCTTCTGTCCCAGAATGGTGTTTCCTGTTGCGCTCTTTCCAACTCCAGTTTTACCCACCATCACGATCCTGAGATCTGACATGATAAGAGAAGATGAAAGGACAGATGGAAAGTCATGTGAACATGCTAAATAAAGTTACAGGCTTTATAAACAGTAAAAAAATAAATAAACTCTAAATAATATAAGTTCTAATGCAGTGCTGTTCAAGGTGAACATATTTTGCTGGCCAAGTTTTCAAAGTTCAGAAATTTATTTCTCAATTAGTCATGTTCAGGAATGGCTTGTATCCATCACGCTTTAAAATTAATCATTAAAACAATCAGATGTGAAGTCTCGTCTACTCAAGCAAGACATTTTCAAGAAATGTACGGTGCCTGAGGGAGCTCAATGTGTTGCAAATAAAAAAAAAAATTATTAAAATACAGAAACGTGCTGCAAATATGCACAGACCACATCGGAAATGTTTAAGGGAATGGCAAAGTGATAAACCTGGCTGGGACATGATTATTAATATTTACTCTTAAAGGTGAGATTTTTGTTTATTTTAACAACCTAATCATATGGTTCCTTAGCTTTTTGGGATATTATTAGCCTAAACAACCTGACGAAATATGCAATTACTGTAACTCTGAAATGTTATGTAAGCTGGCTAACTTTTACAACTTCCCTTACGAAAATTAACAATGGTTTTACAAAAAAAATTACAATAGTTAAACCATGGTAACCACAAATTAACCATGGTTTTACTACACTAACCATAGGTTAACCATGGTATTTTCACAACTATGGTTATACAAATGGTAATCAATACACCAAGAAAAATGGTTATTACACTTTTACTATAATAAAACCATAGTTTTTGTAAGGGTTGTTGGGGTAAGTCAAGTCAAGTCACCTTTATTTATATAGCGCTTTTAACAATACAGATTGTGTCAAAGCACTGAACAATATCAAGTTGGAGGATAGAGAGTCAGTAATGTATAATAATAAGATTAAACACTCAATTTTCAGTTAAGGGCATTTCATTATTGATTTCGGAGATTCCATTGTCTAGCTCAATTTAGTTTAAATAGTATCTGTGAAATCAAATTGACGATAATCACTAGAAATTAAGTGTTCCCAACTGAGCAAGCCAGAGGCGACAGCGGCAAGGAACCAAAACTCCCTATGAGACAGAATGGAGAAAAAAAAAACTTGGGAGAAACCAGGCTCAGTCGGGGGCCAGTTCTCCTCTGGCCAGGATATTATTGTTTATTTATTGAACAATAAACCGTTGAAACATTTCCATTGTGGTCTGTGCTACTTGCAGTGTTTTTGTGTATTTGGTCAAGTTGTGCATATTTGCAGCGCATTAATATGTGTTGTGTATTTCTACCACATGTGCTGTCAAACTGATGAGGATGTTTTCTTAATTTGCTGTTGCTTGCATGTGTTTTCTTAAGTTGCAGCGCGTTTTGTTCTCGGCCACTGCAGAAATGTGTCATGACATTTAAATACAGTTAAAAATATAAAATATTTTAAATAGTTTTCTAATTTTTCACCTGCTTGGGTCAGATTTTTGTCTGCTGTAATCTGATTTTTCTGCAGCCGTATTCCTTGTCTGCGGTCTTTCCCAAATTGCTCTGGTGTCTGGTCTGTATTTTGTTCCCCCATTCTTTCTAATGCATTTCTTAATGAATTTTCCAACTTTTGTTTAAACAGCTTAATTTCATCACTCTTGTTCTCTTGTGAAATCCATTCTTCTGCACGAATTCCCCCTTTTTTTCTCGCATGAAAAATAAAGTTTTCATGTTCTTTTTCAGTTACAACATTTGTTGTCTTCTTTTCCATAAATGACTCTTGCGCTATTTTTATTTGCTCTTGTTTAGAATTTTGCTCATTTTTTCTGCAATCCTTCTTCTCTTGGGTTTTCTTTTCTTTTCTGGTCTTTACCAAGTAAGACTTTAGGGAAGAATCATTGTCATAATGCTGGTGATTATTCTGTTTGATGAGTTCATCAATCTTCTCTAGAAGTTCAGTGATTTGTGTTGGATCAATCTCTCTCTTACTGTTGATCACATGATATTTACCTCTACATTGACTCATTAGCTCCTGAAATTTACTACTAAACTTTAAGTCCATCCATTCTCTGTTTGATATTTTTTCTCTTCCAGTAAACAAAACCAGGTTGAAGTTCAAAGCTTGAGCTCCAAAGTTATCCTGAATTTGCTCCACAATGTTCCTCTGCTCCTCTCTGAAGGTCTCTAGGTTGATGATGAGAAGAAACACATGAGGACCAGGTTGAGAGAGATATAGACTCTTTATCATTTGCTCTTGCAGCTCTTCATCTGTCAGATGAGTGTTGAAGAATCCTGGAGTGTCGATGATGGAGATGTTTCTGTCTTCTACTCTTCCTCTCTGTATCTCACTATTTCTGGTTCTGCTCTCTTTAAATGCCTCTCGACCCAGTATTGCATTTGCTGTTGAACTCTTTCCAGATCCACAGACTCCCAGCAGCACAATCCTCAGCTCCTGTGAATCACCTGTCAAACAGTTTATGTCATTAGCTGAAGCTCATGTGATTGTGCCTGTTTTCACCCTCATTTTTCTTTGCTATTTCACTCATGTGCTGAGATATAACTTGTGTGTTTGCACCTACCACATTTTATTAACATGTTGTGCTCTGCATCTCAAAAGAGCTTTACTGTGACGTTTGCCATCAAAATACAGCAAGAGCGATTTGAGAGCAGCTTCTCCAGAGCAGCTGCACAAGCTCTGATGACAGCACAGCTGTTCCAGGATTGGCAGAATTCACCCATGGCATCAGTCACGTGTGTTTTGTGTTTATTTTGACACCTTCAATTCCACTAATGCTCAAAATGCTCACTAATAACAGTAAAAATTCTATGCTAATGCTATATTGTGTCATGATTATCAAAATACATATTAAAAACATTTTATCAAAAGAAAACAGCAAATATTGCATCTACTCCACTTCATCTGTGATAAAAAAAAAAAGCAAACCGCATTAGCGTCATTATGGGAAGCAGAAAGTGTCAAAATTATCGGCTCCGTTTTCACCTCCTCCTTGACTACAAATGGAAAATCTATCAGTTATAATCAGCTGAAGTCAAATGCATAGATTTGGCATTGCAGTGAGCAGCTGTTGACTGGAAGAAATGTCAAAATTTATGTGTTCACTGTATGTAAATATAAATCTGGTTTGCTTTGTTACATTTATTTATGCTTTGATTCTTATTTTGTTTACTTTAATTGAATTAAATACTTTAATTTTGGATTCTCCATTATGATCTCAGCTGAAATAATTCATGAGCTGATTATAGAGACTCCATGACCTGAGATTGGTGTGTCAATAATGGAAAGATCCAATACTCCAGGACAGCTTTGGGAAACATATGGTGTGTAATATGTATCCTCTTAACTTTTATGGATTGATTTCTGATTGATTTCGGAAGTGGTGTGACTTTTAATCTGACAACCAACACGTATTTAAAAAAAGTACATTCTAAATGTAGAAAAACATCTATTAAAAGAGCATCAAGTCAAGTTTATTTGAACAGCGCTTTTCACAAAACACATTTTTCAGCTTTACAGAAAAACACGATGCAAATGTTTATAATATCGTCATGCTTCATAGTCAGATTTGTTTAGAGCTGGTGATAATTTACATTTTGCCGTGATATAAATCAGGCAGTTGAGATTTCTTATACAGTATCACTTTACGTAAGAATAGAGTATGGACAAAGTTGGTTATACAGGTGCATCTCAATAAATTTCCTTTTGCTTTAATTACTGCCTCAATTCGGCGTGGCATGGAGGTGATCAGTTTGTGGCACTGCTGAGGTGGTATGGAAGCCCAGGTTTCTTTGACAGTGGCCTTCAGCCCATCTGCATTGTTGGGTCTGGTGTCTCTCATCTTCCTCTTGACAATACATCATAGATTCTCTTTGGGGTTCAGGTCAGGCGAATTTGCTGGCCAATCAAGCACAGTAACACCATGGTCATTGAACCAGCTTTTGGTACCTTTGGCAGTGTGGGCAGGTGCCAAGTCCTGCTGGAAAATGAAATCAGCATCTCCGTAAAGCTTGTCAGCAGAAGGAAGCATGAAGTGCTCTAAAATTTCCTGGTAGATGGCTGCGTTGATTGTGGACTTCAGAAAACACAGTGGACCAACACCAGCAGATGACATGGCAGCCCAAATCATCACTGACTGTGGAAACTTCACACTGGACTTCAAGCAAAATGGATTCTGTGCCACTAAACTCTTCCTCCAGACTCTGGGACCTTGATTTCTAAATGAAATGCAAAATTTACTTTCATCTGAAAAGAGGACTTTGGACCACTGAGCAACAGTCCAGTTCTTTTTTTCCACAGCCCAGGTAAGACGCTTCTGACGTTGTCTCTGGTTCAGAAGTGGCTTGGTAGCCCTTTTCCTGAAGACGTCTGAGCGTGGTGACTCTTGATGCACTGACTCCAGCTTCAGTCCACTCCTTGTGAAGCTCTCCCAAGTGTTTGAATCAGCTTTGCTTGACTGTATTCTCAAGCTTGCGGTCATCCCTGTTGCTTGTGCACCTTTTCCTACCCAAATTCTTCCTTCCAGTCAACTTTGCATTTAATATGCTTTGATACAGCACTCTGTAAACAGCCACACCTTTCAGTAATGACCCTCTGTGACTTACCCTCTTTATGGAGGGCGTCAGTGTTCATCTTCTGGACCATTGCCAAGTCAGCAGTCTTCCCCATTATTGTGGTTTCAAAGAACAAGAGATACCCAGAATGTATACTGTAGGGATGGTCATTAATTGAAACTCAAATGTAAATATTCTAATATTTTGAGATACTGATTTTTGACTTTCATGAGCTGTAAGCTCTAATCCTCAAAATTAAAAAATGTTTTTTTAAATGTTTTACTTTACATGTAATGAATCTAAAATATATGAAAGTTTAACTTTTTGAAATAAGTTACAAGAAAAAATGAACTTTTACACAACATTTTAATTTATTGAGATTCACCTGTATATCCAACTTTATATGTAGAGTTGAGTTATGATAAAGTTTGCATTTTGTGAAGAATGCCCCCCCCCCCCCCCTTTTGAACATGGACGTGCATTTAAATTGTTATAATTCATGAACGCTTTTGAATACAGACCTAAAGAGGGAATAAACCAGCCACTGTGAACATTGCCGCCTCTCTACCGGATGAGCTGAATACCTTTTATGCGCGTTTCGAGGCTCATAACCCCGCCCACACAGAGAGCGCTCCCACAGCTGCTGCAGAAGAGGTGAGTCCACTATCCCTTTCTGTCGCGGATGTAACCCGATCCTTCAAACGGTTGAACATCCGCAAAGCTGTGGGCCCGGATGGCATCCCAGGCCGTGTGCTCAAAGCATGCGCTTACCAACTAGCCGGGGTTTTTACAGACATCTTCAATCTGTCCCTCTCTCTGTCTGTGGTTCCCTCATGCTTCAAAAAATCCACCATTGTGCCCATACCAAAGAAAAATAAAATCACATGCTTGAACGACTGGAGGCCCGTTGCTCTGACACCCATCTTCAGCAAGTGTTTTGAGAAGCTCATCAGAGACCACATCTGCTCTGTGCTGCCTGCCTCACTGGACCCACTACAATTTGCATACCGCAGAAACCGTTCCACAGACGACGCTATTGCCTTCACCCTGCACACTGCTCTCTCCCACCTGGAAAATAAGAACACCTATGTGAGGATGCTGTTCGTGGATTATAGTTCAGCATTTAACACCATAGTGCCTGCCACACTGGTTGAGAAGCTCCAGACTCTGGGACTGAACAGATCTCTGTGCAGCTGGATCCTGGACTTCCTGACAGGCAGAAGTCAGGTGGTCAGAATGGGCAACAGCACTTCATCTCCGCTGACCCTCAACACTGGTGCCCCGCAGGGCTGCGTTCTCAGCCCACTCCTGTACTCCCTGTACACACACGACTGTACAGCTACACACAGCTCCAACGTCATCGTCAAATTTGCCGATGACACAACGGTGATAGGCCTGATCACCGACAACGATGAGACGGCCTACAGAGAGGAGGTGAGTACCCTGACTAAATGGTGCCAGGAGAACCACCTCTCACTCAACATCGACAAGACCAAGGAGCTGGTGGTGGATTTCAGGAGACAGAGCAGAGAACACACACCCATCTCCATCGACAAGACACCTGTGGAGAGGGTAAACAGCTTTAAGTTCCTCGGCGTTCACATCACCGAGGATCTCACATGGTCCACTCACACAGACGCAGTGCTGAAGAAGGCACATCAGCGCCTCTTCTTCCTGAGACGGCTGAGGAAGTTTGGAATGAGCCCCAGCATCCTCAGATCCTTCTACACCTGCACTGTGGAGAGCATCCTGACCGGCTGCATCACCGCCTGGTTTGGAAACAGCACCGCTGGCAACCGCAAAGCTCTGCAAAGAGTTGTGCGAACTGCCCGCCACATCGTTGGAGGTGAGCTTCCCTCCCTCCAGGACATCTACACCAGGCGGTGTATAAGGAAAGCCAGGAGGATCATCAAGGACTCCAGCCATCCATCCCACAGACTGCTCTCTCTGCTGCCCTCAGGGAGACGTCTCCGCAGCATCCGATCCCGCACTAGCCGACTGAGGGACAGCTTTTTCCCTCAGGCTATCAGGCAAATGAACAGACAGAAGTAATTCACCCTACATCACACTCCCACTCACAAAACATGCCACACACTGCACTTTACCGCCGTTCACTGGACTACACGCACACACTGCAATAATACAACCTATCTGCTATCACTGGATACCATACAATGCACATCCACGACATTGCATATGTATAATCTGTTTCACCTTTGTACAACTATCTACTGCACAACTAATCTGTTGTAAATCTATAATCTGTTGCCCTTAACATATCACAATGTTTAGATGTGTACATAATGTAAAATGTGTACATAGTGTATTGGTAACTAAGACTGTCTTTATAGTACACTGTGTGTATTGAGTATGTGTATGTGTATTTTGCACATTGTCTTCTGTACAGTCTGTAAATATGTACTGTCTATATGTAAACTGTTTTGTTTTTTGCACTGTTTGGAGCACGCTCTCAAGAATTTCACTCACCAAGGCACTTGTGCTGTGGTGATGTGACAATAAAAGTGATTTGATTTGATTTGAAAGAAGACAATTAGCAGATTATTGCAGAAGTGAAATCATTTTAAAAAAATGAAAGTCTACAAAATGTTATAGAAATTTTAATTTATTGTAAAGGAAATGTAATGTACTATTTTATTTTATATAAAATAAATATTTTACAAAATAGTTTTTTTTTATCCAAAATTGATATAAAATCAAAGTCATATGTCTAAAGTTGTGTTCCAAATTTTAAGTTGATATAAAAAAAATTGAGGTTCCCATGCAATTTTGTTTAGGTTTTATACCACAAATAGCCACCGGGTGCCATCCAAACTCCATTGAATTTTTATGCATTTTTCTGCCACAAATGTATAAATTTCTCTCTCAATATTACTTATATGACAAAATAAATCACCACCAAATATGGAATCGAGACTCAGACCTTTCTGATGATATGTATTTTGTCAAGATTATAAAAAGTTTTGATTCTAAAAGACCGCAATACATTTTGTAATATGACACCACCCACTAAGGAGGAAGAGACCGCTAAAAGATTGAAGTACCAGTTACATGGAAACGCAATGTCCAATTTCAAAATGGTTTTTACAGGATGAATTTTGAGGTTTTAAGATTTCAAAAGATATCTAATTTATATAGACAAAATACTTCTAAAGGCACTTACGTGGTAAGATAAAAAGCCTTTAATGTACTGGGCTTAAATCATTACAAAATAGTTAAAACTAGATCTACACGGTTTTTTTCTCTCCCTCGTATTTACTTATTTTATTTTTGTACTAAGAAGCTATAGTCTTAGCCACACCTACATATTAACCATTAATTTGATGATTCATTAATTAACACCAGTTTCACCCTTAAATGCATGAATGTTTCGCCAATCACTCTTACATATTCGGGTCTTTAGCGACCCAGACCTATATATCCAGCACGGATGGATCCTAAACTGCTGCAATAGCAAAAAAACTCTCTTTATATTTTAAGAACCATTACAGAAGAATAAAATAAAGCATATTTCTTTACCTTTTGAAACTTAGAAGGGTTCAATTTGAGCAGATGATTGTACCATCGCTGTCATCGTCAGAGCGCACTTCCACAGTGTAGTCAGCATCTGCCTCATATTCACGATCTCAAACATATTCGCAAAACTACCATTTTCAGTGACTTCAAAATCAATAGTTTGATCGCTGGCAGCTTATTTACCACATCCAGCATCAAATGGCAGTGACATTTATATTTCATTGCATATAGTAATGCTCTGCAGTAAAGCCATTCAAACCAATTAAATTTTTGATGATGATATTCGTTTGTTTTATGCCTGAGGTAATTATGAGTGAAACACCACGTCATCATTGTGTATCAAACAGTGCCACCTTGAGGAAAAAAAAAGATGCATTGCACATATTGAGTCATCAGATATGTAAATATAGTTGTGCCGAAAAAAATGCGTACACATTTACATACCTCGGGTCTCTAGCGACCCTATACACTTTTTACAAAAAATTAATCAGAAAACAGGCATTCTTGTATATTTAAAAAAAAAAATGTCTTTTTTATATTGTTTATAATGCATAGATTGAGGAATACTAAAAATTGTTATAAAATATAAAAAAATTACGGAGGGAGAGGGTATGCATTTAAGGGTTAAGAATGATCTGTTTGAGCAATTCATGTGTGTCCTGAAGAAGGCTGTTTTTGCCTAAATGCGTAGATCTATTTTTAACTATTTTGATATTAATAACTATTAATGATTTAAGCCCGATATATTAAAGGCTTTTTATCTTACCATGTGAGTGCCTTGGAAGTATTTCATCTATATAATTTGATTTTTTACCTCTACCACATCCATTGAGCACCAGTGGTATCTATTAGGAGTCTGAAGCCGCCTTTCCACTATCTTCGACGAACGACAAGCGACAGACCGGAAGTCATTCATTTCCAATGGAGAGTAGTGCGGGAGCTGCGTGGGGTTCCGATCATATGCGTATGCAGAAAATTCGGATCCGATTTGAGCTGCGGATGCTTTAAAATATTTGAACTTCTGCGGCTAGACCGTATGTGACCGATCGACAGAATGTGATGTATTCTATTAAAAACTATGAGCGTAAGGTTAGAATTAACAATATTTTGTTCACTTTAACATTATTCTTTAAACATTATTTCTGTAAAATGGTGCTTTAGAATAATTATGGCAGAAATAATAATTTTATAATTATTAAATAATTTTATAATCATTACTTACATTGATTCTGTAATGGAGCCGACGAGACGAGAGGCGAGCGGATCCATTTGCAAGCTTTATTCAAAGGCGTGGTCACAAACAGGCATGGTTCAGTAACAGCAAATAGACATGAATGAGGCAAGACAACGAGTATTCCTTGGACAAACGTGGGTCGTCGATCGGCGAAAAATATCCAACAGGGCAAGTCAGAGAGATAATCCAGGTACACGAGCAATAGTCCGAGCGAGGTGCAAACAGAGTCTGAGCGGCAAGGCAAGGGTTAATCCAGGAAACATGGACAAAAATCAAAACACTAGAAAACAAGCAAGGCAAGACTATGACAACTAAGTGGGCTCCGTAGAGTAGCTATCGCTAGGAGAGTGATATACGCTATACAATACTCGGCGATCTGTGCAAGGAACTCCATGGTTTATGTAGGGTGTGATAGCTCTCAGGTGTGAGCGTGTGATTAGTGCAATCGGCTGTGTGTGTGTGTGTGTGTCGTCAGTGCAATGGATGATGGGAACTGTAGTCCGATGGTGAAGTGCAACAGTAATGTAGTGCAAGAGTCCATGTGGTGAGCGGGTGACCTCTGGTGGTGAGTGAACAGAAGACCACGAACTGGATTCATGACAGATAAGCTCCATAAAACATACTATGTTTTTATTTTGGGGATCATGATTTGTGACGATGCATTCATACACTAATTATATTCATTAAAATTATTAATTTTACCATGGTGAATATGGTCGAGGTGACGGTTGCTGCACGACCAGTTTGAAAGTTCTGTGCGACTGCCACTAGGGGGAGAAATGCGACAGTCGTGTCCGAATGTTGTGTGTAGTAGAAAGGAGCCTTTAGACCTTTCCAACTATATATAGTTTGTCATGATTAGATTAGGATTTAATTGTAATATATTGTAGTAAACTTAGGCATCCCGCTGGTGGGACGATGACAGTTAAGGGTTAAATTTGTTATAATAGTACATATCGCTCTATGTGAGTATGTATTCAGGTAAAGCTGGATATGCTATGTATTCAACTAAAAATATATGAAGAGTTAATTTGCAAAAACTAATTTTTAAATAGATAACTAATTCATTTTTTTTAATTTTTTTTTTATACATTTTAAGAAATCATGTTTTTTTTTTTTTTATTGTGCATTCCAAGTAATATCAATCAAACTGCAGTTGGGTTGTTTTGATTAAGTTTAAGTTACCTGTATTTTTTATTTTTTTTTGGTTATTATTACTTAAAGAATTTTAAAGTAAATTAAAGTTCATTGAAAGTATGTTTTTATATATATTACAAGTTTGCTTTTTAGCAAAAGCAGATAACTCCAACAGTCGTTTTTTGGGCAAAAGCAGGTAACTGCACATTTCATGTTTCAGCGTTAAACAAAAACACTCTGGTAATCTTTGTAATCTCCTCGGATGACAATGTTGATGCCTGACAAGCATTGTTGTTGTGATTACATGCAATACAGGGAGCTTTTCCCTCACCACTGGAATGTGCTGCTTTAGCAAGGTCCTGTTAAAGTTTTGACGCCCCAAAGCAGTTATCACGGGTTCATCAAGCTAGTCAAAATTATCCATCCTTGATCACTTTTAGTCAGCTTTGACGAAACACCTCTCAGCTAGATTAGATAGACCTCTCATTTAATGTTTATTAAATGTAAACTCTATATGAACTCTTCATATAGAGTTTACATTTAATAAACATTACATAAAGAAAAGTGTAATATGACCATTACTCCCTAACTAATTATTGATTAACTGTGTTAATTAGCAAAAACAAAAAGCACAGAATGGACTTTTTAACTCTTGATATTGTAAAGCTGTAGTGTGTGTGTGTAACATAGGTTAATAAATTTAGACTGACCTTTATATGCAGATGCCATTTTGTCCTGCAGATCTGCTGTTTGCTTTGAGCCTCTCTGTCTTTGTCTTACTGTATGAAGTGAAAGTGTCCAAACTGTATCACCTCAAGAAATCAGGGACGCCACCCATTGGCTGTATATAAGTCACTGGCAAATGCAGAACGTACAGAAGTATTGTGCACATCATGTGTCTTGTCTTAGAAGTTAATTAGAATTAGGCTTGGTTAGTATTTGAACTGAATAAATCCTAGAACTTAGAAACAACAACAACAACAACAACAACCCAAGAATGTTTTTGCGGAGCTGTAAATAAAAGAATAACAGAAAAATAATAAAAAGAAATGTACATAAAATTACAAGAGAATACTATTTCTCTGTCTAATGTTTAATTCAATGCATTAACTTAACGTCTTGTGTAATTTATTAGCAGTTTCTGAGTGAAAATTGTGTTTATACCCATTTTTATTGTAGTTTGTTGAAATCTTAAAAGTTTTGCTTCATTCACTCAATTAGATTTCAGTAAAATAAATCTAGTTAAAGTTTCAGCTAGTCTCCATCTCACTTTAAAGTCTAAAAAAACCCTTAACTTATTCTCTTTACTTATTGTGAGTACTCTTTACAGGGCTCGACCAGGCCCGGCGTCAAGGGGGGGCTTAGCCCCCCCATGACGTTCTGAAGCCCGCCCTGCAATGATCCATGCAAACGCGACTATTGCAACTGTACTGTCAGGAGCTGGGTTACACAAAAACTACCCAAACACTAAAATACATTTAAATAAATGTTGAAATAAAATAACCATTATTTTTTAGAGTAGCCTACAATGTGAACACTATAAAAGCTACTGGTGCAAGCTGGTAATCACTTAAGTTGGTCCACGTCCGTTACTTCTCCCTCCTCTGATCATTTGATCAGTCACCCCACCTGGTTCCAGGACCTCACAATTTACAAATTAAGCACTGCCTCCAAGAAGCCTAAATGCGTTGATTTTAACTAGGGATGTTCATTTTAACCGCTTAACCGTTAACCGACCGTAGCCTATAGAATTTGACCGATTATTACAATCAGTTAAACGGTTTAAAAAGTCTTTTTTTTTAAAAAATATTTTAAAAGGTTTGCTCCATGGTTAAAATACGCTACGCGTATAAAAAATTTAGTTTTTAGAGAGAGAGAGAAAAAAAACATAAGTCGCGTATGTCACATTTTATTATTTCATTCAGAAACATGCCGACGCGAAATGTTTACAAACATTATAATAAACACTGTAAACATAGCTAGGCTATTTTAGTTCCCCTCACTCCATAACAAATCCTTTCAATTTAACAGTATTTAGAAAAGAACAAGAATTAAAAATATAAGAAGCTAGCCTATAAAGGACAAGCCAAAACGAATTAATTTAGGCTAAAACGAAACTGAAACCAAAGTTGAGTTTCTCATTTGACAAAATGTATTTGAATGCCAAAATATTATGTATGTAGCTAGCTACTTCACTGGCATTCCAATATCCACGAAAAACAAAATGTTTTGCATAACATCACGGGTACGGTGATAACGCTTAACGGCACAGATTTTACTACATATTTAAACTGAGCAGTGTTTTTTTTCATATATTTGACTGACTGTATTTCATTATGATAATGAACAGGCTGCATTATTGTCAAGGTAGCAAAGCTTAACTGTGCGCGTGCATGCGGCGCCAGCGCAATCATTTTAATTTTTTCCTTCTAACAGTGGAAGCAACTAGCCTACTCCTTTTAGTCACAAATATAATCGGAATTGTAAAAGGTTTGCTTTTATTTGTGTACATTCACACCACAAACAAATCTTTGTGCTTTAGTAAAATAGGATTCTGCTGTCTGCCATTTTCTTTTGCGCAGCACAAAAATGAACCGAAACTACTTGTTGCACAGTTTTTTTCTTAATTTATTATTTAAGTAAAGATATATTTCTCGTATAGGCCTATTTATTTGTTTTATGTCTAGCCTAGCCTATATATTCTCTGCTTGCAGAAGCGCTGCAGGTGCGTGATGTGATATGATATGACGATGTGAATCCTCCTGTTCTGTTGTTTGCTGCTTTTTGTGCATGTAAAATTAATCCCTGGAAAACAAATGTTATAGTAGCCTATTTTTAACAGGTCACAGACACTTATCCTTTCTAATTTAATTCAATTCTAATTTAAAATAATATTGTCGGTTAACGGTTAATAATCGGTTAACGAGCGTCGGTTGTCCGTTAGGAAAAATAACCGAAATGAATATTTTAACCATTTGATGCGGACGATCACGTGCTTTGTCTGGCGCTGAGCCAGAAATAGATGCGCTTAGTGCTTTTAGCCTTATCACAATGATTCAGTGTTTTCAACCACATAAAATTTGGTTTCAGACATTTAATAATTACTAGCAAAAAATACTTTTGTTAAATAGTACACACTTACAGTATGTTTGTAAGTTTGTTAATTGTGGTGTGTAAGGAAAGCGGCAAGCTGTCTCAGAGGGAGTTTTGGTTCCTTGCCGCTGTCGCCTCTGGCTTGCTCAGTTGGGAACACTTAATTTCTAGTGATTATCGTCAATTTGATTTCACAGATACTATTTAAACTAAATTGAGCTAGACAATGGCATCTCCGAATTCAATAATGAAATGCCCTTAACTGAAAATTGAGTGTTTAATCTTATTATTATACATTACTGACTCTCTATCCTCCAACTTGATATTGTTCAGTGCTTTGACACAATCTGTATTGTTAAAAGCGCTATATAAATAAAGGTGACTTGACTTGACAATAATAATCCATTCAATTCAAATCTGGCGGCATGTTTAATATAGAATTTAATTTATACAGTGGAGTACAGATGCATCGATCGACCAGACATTTTTGTTTTATTTCAGACTTCTCTTCCGTGCTTGCATACAAACTGCACTGCAATCATTTTCCAAAATGTCATTTGTGTGGAAATATTACGTTTTTATTATAATTAGTCTGTAAACGGCCACTAACAGAGGTCAGAGACATTGAAGACGGACGCAAAGAGGAGAAAATACTGTAGCATGCAGAACAAGATATTGTTCACAATGCGCGAAATATAGGAAGAAAATCCAAATATTGAATTTTACATGAATGTGTTTCTGAGGGGAATGGGTTGTTGTCAGAAAAGATTACATGGTGTTTTCTTTTCATCTTGCCTCCATATAATGCATTTAAATGAGTGTTAATACGCGCAGCGCTGCTGTGTTTAACAGTGGTAACCAAGGAAATGCTGTATTATTGCTGTTAAGCGCCACCTGCTGTCAGAGAGTGAAGTTGCGTCTCACTCAGCCCATCTGCTGTTTGTTTGAGAAGGGTATAACTGCAGCCTGGAGATCTCCAAATGGGGGCAGGAACTCCAAAATGGGGTGGGAGCTCCAAAATAGGGCGTGGCTTCCTCCCATTGACAGACAGGCACATGACACGCATGCACAATTTTTTCTCCCAATCAACTTCAGCGCAAACTCCGCCCCACAGCTGATTCTAAAGATTTTATTGGTTGTGTCAATCACAGTGTTAATTTAATTTCCTACACTATGCTACAAAAATGCTAACCCCTAAACCTACCCCACACCTGACCCTAACCTTAACCAGTGAAATTGGCGCTGAAAAGAAAGTTGCAGTTCAGGACATAAGCAGTTAATAAGATTATGCGATATGAGATCGCCGAGCTGGGCCGTTCCGTTCCGTAATTCCCCAACCGGACCTCACCGGACAATGGCACCTTTTTAGTTACACCCAGCGTCACTACCCCATCCTACCCTGCGAATTTCAAGTCCCGGGACGCCTCCGTTGCTTAAAACAGAGCGATAGAGTAAAATGTTTCCCCTGCGCTGCGCTGGGACGGCTCGCGGGAGAGCGCATGGGTGATTCTCATTTATATCATGAAGCAGAGGTTCAAACTCCGGTCCGAACACCACTGACCACGAGCTTTGGGCTCTGCTCTCACGGAAAATATTGATTTATATAGCACATTTTATTTTAGATAAACTAGAAATGTAAATCAATAACAATTGACTGAACCCAGAACCAATGGTGAAAGTCTTTGCGTGAAGAGACCCCGCCCCATTTTGGAGGTTCTGCCCACTTTTGGAGTTCACGCCCCATTTTGGAGATCTCCGGTCTGCAGTTATACCTACTTGGTTTGTTTCATGCAATGTTTTTATGCAGCATAATTTTACAAAGCTAAAGTCAGACCATTCTGTTTTTGCTTTAGATTTTGAAATTATGCAGTCTAATATAAATCAAAGATTGCACATTTTTGTTTTGATCGATTCATGATTATAATGAAGTGCTTCTAATCTCAAATGGCTATGAAAAATAAAGGTGCAGAGTGAAGAATATGCAAATGTTATTTTATGTGATTTTTCCATTTCTGTACCTGAACATCTAAAAACATAACTTTAAAGTGTCATTTCATTTCTATCTTTGTGCTATAGGCCTATATTTAATTGTGCTATTACTTGTAATTTGTTCATGTGTTCTTATTTACTGGCAGTTGACTTGTCTTTAACCCTCTGGGGTCGAATCCCCCGGATAAGCGTTTTGTGGCAGATTTTCCTAATAAGGCCGAAATGAGCTTGAATTACTCTGCCATTTTTGCTCGTACAGATAAGAGCAATACACCATTCAAATCTGTAAGGGGTCTACTTTTATTTGTATACACTCATAATAACAACTAAACTTTTTGCTTTTGAAGAATAAAGAAAACAAGCAGGGTGCGTTCTCAGTCTTCACTCTCTCCGCGCGAACTGCTTTTTGAAACGCGTCACTAAAATGAACTGGTCTTCTTGGTCAAAAAGTGTGGCTTTCTTCTAAGAACATTCCCCTCCGTTCCGTCTGTAATAAGCTTGCTCCCAAATTCATTGGCCCATTTCCTGTCACCAAGATTCTTAGTCCGGTGGCAGTCCGCCTCAAACTTCCTCCGGCGTACAGGAGAATTCATCCCGTGTTTCATGTTTCTAAAATAAAGCCCGTTTTTCGTTCACCCCTTAATCCGCCTGTTCCGGTTCCCCCACCGCCGCGTCTCGTAGACGGGGAACCAACATATTCGGTTAATCGGATTCTGGACTCGAGGCGGAGGGGACGCGGATTCCAGTACTTGGTGGACTGGGAAGGTTACGGTCCGGAGGAGAGAAGTTGGTTTCCTGCCAGGGACATTCTGGATCACTCCCTTATTGATGATTACAATCAACGGGTAAGGTTGGCTGGGAGCGTCAGGGGGCGCTCCTAGGAGGGGGGGGGTACTGTCACGGTTGTTGGAGTCACTGCCTCATTCATGCTTGTCTGTGTGGTGTGGTGTGTGCGTGAGTGGGTGTGTCTGAGCTCGTGATTACGGGTTGATCAGTGCCAGCTGGGGCTCATTACTGGGAGCTACTTAAGACCTGCTAACGCTACTCTCTTTGTCAGATCGTCAGAGTTTCTCTGTGTTCCTGTCCTCGTGTCTTTGTCTGTTCTGGAGTTCCTGAGTTCTTCGCTGGCGTCGGAGGATCTGCTGACTGGACTTTGCTGCCCATTGCGTCCCTGCGCCCGTCGGACATCTACGCTTTGCACAAGCTCTGATTTCACCAGTGACTTTCTCATGCTTTCCAATAAACCTGTTATTCATCCGCAACTGAATCCTTCTCTTCATTCACAGAACAGACCCGTAACACAGACAGGCTCGTTCTTAGCGGAGGCACAAATTATTCTAATTACCAGTAAGTGCAATCAAACATATAAACCTCAACGAAAATGCACAATAGAAGTAGGTAGGAAACAAAGTATTCCTTCCTAGCAGCAAGTAAATATTTTAAACAACAGAACTGCGAAAACGTATTACAACACTTACGCAAGCTGCCGTCCTTCTCTTCTGGTGACTAATCGGCTTTCACATAGTGAACATTACACCCACGTGACTAATCAGCTGTTTCTGCTGAAGGTGTCTTTCCAGTTCCTCCATAACAACATGGCTGCCAGCAGCAACAGGTGCGTCTGGACAGATGAGGAAACCAAAATATTCCTCAGCCTTATTTTCGAAAAAAATATAACTGCCAATTTAGATGGTAAACAGCAATGGAATGCCACAATCTACCATCTATCTATCTACTTTTTTTAAAAATTTTATTTGTGTTGTGTGGCTGCCGTATGTGCAACAGAACGCTGTGCACCGTGTGCAATCTACAACAGAATGCCGAACCATGGTGGTAGAGGATGTGCGACGACAGGAGGAGGCAGCTAGACGTTCCAGAGCAGTAGCACAAGCTAAACAGGGCCACTGGATGGGCTGGGAGGATGTCGAAAAGAGGAAATTCACATGGAGCGATCTCTGGACCATGGAATTCAACAGGCTGAGCTTCAACATACGATGTTCTGCCTTCTCCTACAAATTTGCAGTTATGGTTTGGAAAGGATCCATCTTGCCCCCTGTGTACAGCCCCAGCAACCCTCAAGCACATTTTGGTTGGTTGTAGGATCAGCCTCACTCAAGGCAGGTACACGTGGAGACACAACCAGGTTCTCAGGTGTTTAGCCAATAAGCTTGAGTGCAAGAGCGTATCCAGCAATGCCCAGCCCCTCAACAACCAGGGTGTGCGAACCAACACCTACCATAATTTGTTCGAAAGGGGGACAAGCTGAGAATTTGTCCATCAATCCCTGATTTAGGCCCACTAAACATGGCCAGGGATTGGCAGATGAAAGTGGACTTGGATCAAAAGCTCACTTTTCCATCTGAGATCGCATTGACCACTCTGAGACCAGACCTTGTTCTCTGGTCTAACTCCTGCCAGCTTGCTTACATTATCGAACTTACAGTACCCTGGGAGGATGCTGTTGAGGAAGCTTTTGAGCGGAAGAAGCTGCGATATTCCAACCTAGCAGATGAGGCAGAGAACAGAGGCTGGAAGATAAAGGTGCGCCCGGTGGAGGTGGGATGTAGGGGCTTTGGGGGACAGGCTCATAGACGAGAAATCAAAGAGCTGGCTGACACTGCAGAGAGGACCATTCATTGGCTGTGGATGAAAAGGTGTGACACCAGCTGGACTGCTAAGGCGAACAGCTAACCATGTGACACACACCCAGGCCTGATCAACCTGTGGTGGGCCTGCCTCAGCAGAGAGTGTCTTGTGATAAATGGCCGAAACGCCCCGTGATGCTGAGGTACACAACTGATGATGTGTCCTGGTGGTAAAGCCTTATAGCAGCCATGTTTCTTCAAGAACTCCCCATGGAATCAGTATTGGTGCAACACTAGGGACTGTAACACCTAGTCCTTTTTATTGAATCATGTATACTGCTGTCTACATAAAGAATTGCCTTTTGAAACCGGGATTTCAGCAGTGGATGCGTTTGTGACTCGTTATTACAATGATAATGGTACGTACTGCTTTTTTATTCTGCATGTTTTGACGTGTACTGCTTACACAAATTTATCAAATACATTCCTTATAAGCTTTCAATCAAAAAATAGTGATCTATCATCGATGCTTGAGGCCTTCCTTTAGAATTAAGAGTTTGTCAAGATTAACTTTGTCCCGTTTCATTTAATCTATTCGTAAACAATGACATGTGCAAACAAAGAGCGTTCAGTGCGCTGGCGTCCTGGTGCTAGTTAACAGGTTAAGGACAATAAAGTTAACCTACAAAGGAACTTCGAGACGATATGCTAGCTAAAGGATTTGACAAGCCCTGGAACGTTTTACGAAGCAAGTGGAAAAGTTTAAAACAGCAGTACATGGCCGAGAAGCGGCAGCTCTCCCAAAGCAGTTTTGGGGGGAGAAACACCAAATTCAAGTTTTTCGACGAAATGGATAGGATTCTCGGCACACAGACCTATCGTTACTAGTCTGTCTTCTGTCATTAACAGTTCAGGTTGGTACGAAGTTATTCATTTAAATTACTGTTTAAGATTTAAAGGTAAATGTGGGGGATTTTTTAACCTTGTGTTGTCATTTTTGCATATAGTGACGAATGATGAGGACATCGAGAATGAGCATGAAAACACACAGAGCACCGCTGATTCAGAAGGTACCATGAAGCCCTAATTCATAGTATTTTGCATCACATCTTGTTACAACTGTTGTATCTACATTTTTTACTTAAACTTCTGAAGCCTCTGTTTACTTTGGAGCTACTATACTATTATGACAATTGCCTGTCTAGTCAAACACAAGATATTTCTGACTCTGTCGGTTCAGAAGCAGATGGTGACAGATCTTCACCAAATGAATCCCAGCTCGATGGTTCCACAACATCAAGACACCAACATTTCTGGACCCGTTCATCTGCAAGGCCTACCCCTAGAAGTGGGGAGCTGACATCCTTCTTCGAAGCCCTCTTGAGACAACAGCAGGAGCAAGCTGACAAGGATAAAGAGAGCATTCAGTCCATTTCCACTGTTCTTCGTTGTGCAGTTCAGTGCTTTGAGCGCTGTGCACTAGCTGCAGAGAGACAAGCTAGTGCTTATGAGGCCCTGGCTTATTTGGGGCAACAAGGCCATTTCCCTACACCCTCACTTGTCCCACACAATGGGCAATCTACCTCCTACAACCAATGACCATCAACATCTTACAACCAACACTGGTCTACCTCCAACAGCCCCCACTAGTCTATCCCTCACAAACAACATCATCCAATCCCCTACAACCAACGTTCAAGTACCCCTGGTGACACACATGATACCAATGTGTCATTCACATCATACTTAAACCTGTAGTAGGTAGTGTTGTCAAAAGTACTGACCGCGATACCATTCGGTACTGAAATTTAAAAAAAGTCTATTTCCCACTAAGATTTGAACGCTGTTGAGCAAATTCTTAAACAGTGCTGCCAATCCCACCTAACATTAAAGCTTTTAACCCTTGTGTTGTGTTCGGATTCCTGTCACACTTGTGGTGTTACGGGTCAAAAATGACCTGGCCTAAAAAAAATTGCTTATAAATCACTAATTTTGCTATATTATCACCAAAGATTGGATTCAAGTTTTCTTTCATTTAGGACTGGTTATGTGTTTCTATGTGCATCTGATTAATCATAGGCCTCATTTATCTGAGAGTAGACACCTTGTTTTTTTAATGAAAAAATATTTTTTTATGAATAATTTTCACAATGTTAAACAAAAAATTATAAAAATGTGCACTGTTTATCACACTAGTGTACTTCAATGTTTAATCATGAAGTTTGCTTTTAAATGCTTTTATTTTGTACAAAATTGCAGAAAGTCACACTTGTGGTGACCCGGCCTCCAAAAATTGCTTATAAATCACTCATTATGCTATATTATCACCAAATATTGGATTCAATCTTTTTGTCAACTTGCTTTCTTTCATTTAGGGCTGGTTTTGTGTTTCTGTGTGCATCTGATTAATCGTAGGCCTCATTTATCAGAAAGTAGGCACTTCATATTTTGAGTGAAAAAAATTTTTTTTATGAATAATTTACACAATATGAAATAAAAATTATGAAAATTTGCACTGTTTATTACACTAGTGTGCTTTAATGTTTAATCAGGAAGATTGTTTTGAAAGGCTTTTATTTTGTACAAAATTACACAAAGTCACACTTGTCAAAAATGGCTGGCTGAAACATTATTTATATAAACATTCTGAAACAGCCAATCAGAATGATCAGATGGCCCGACTGACGACGAGCTCCAACGCCGATTCAACATGTCGAATTGGCCGAAAAAAAAAACGACGAGGACCAACTTCGACGGCCGACCGTCGGCTTGGTGTGTACCGTGCTTTAGATGAGGGAGACAGGGCTGGATTGCTCCAGGACAGTTTTGAAAACCATTTTAGAGACATGTTCTTAAATGTGACTCATATAAAATACATTAAGTTACGTGGATGCACAGTTTGGGAGTCACACTTGTGTTGTTCGTGGTCAAAAGTGTGACCGGACACCTGAAATGTAACTTTTTTTATTTTCAGTAAAATCAATGTAAAATATTTTTGTTCAATAATATTTTTTTCTTTTGTATTTTGAGAGAATTTCATGGTACTAATAAATATTTTTGCAAAAATTATAATTTTTTCCCATTGAAAATAATACAAACTTTTTTTCTAATATTTTCTATTTTCAATTATGGCAGTATTTCATGTTAAAATAGAAACAATGGGCCTCATTCATGAAACATTCGTAAATATAGGAGTAAATCCCAAGTAATTTGCACGTAAAACGGACCTTCCCGAAAACTCTCCTCCGGATTCACAAACGTTTCGTAAATGTCCGATTTGATAGTAAAACATGCGTATGTTAATGAATTACAATCATTCGTAAATAGGGCGCTCGTGTACGATCATTCACAATTAGCATAATCCCCACCTATGACTACGGCTACGCAAATTTCGTGTCCAGAAACGCAGTGGAATATTCTGGTCTACTTTCTCAAGTTTGGCTCCAGTATATTACATAAATGCAAAAAATTACTAATAGGCCATATGGCTAACAATAAATATTCAATAACGTGTGTGTCCACCAAAGCGTTTTTAGCCACCTGAAAAATTATAGGTGCTCTTCTGAAAACGGCCAGCTGGCGGCGCTTGAAAACGCTTTGGTGGCACAGCGTTTTTCCCATAGACTGTAAAAAAGATATACAGGTGCTGGTCATATAATTAGAATATCATCAAAAAGTTGATTTATTTCACTAATTCCATTCAAAAAGTGAAACTTGTGTATTATATTCATTCATTACACACAGACTGATATATTTCAAATGTTTATTTCTTTTAATTTTGATGATTATAACTGACAACTAAGGAAAATCCCAAATTCATTATCTCAGAAAATTAGAATATTGTGAAAAGGTTCAATATTGAAGACACCTGGTGCCACACTCTAATCAGCTAATTAACTCAAAACACCTGCAAAGGCTTTTAAATGGTCTCTCAGTCTAGTTCTGTAGGCTACACAATCATGGGGAAGACTGCTGACTTGACAGTTGTCCAAAAGACGACCATTGACACGTTGCACAAGGAGGGCAAGACACAAAAGGTCATTGCAAAAGAGGCTGGCTGTTCACAGTCACTAATTAAACTAAATTGAGCTAGACAATGGCATCTCCGAATTCAATAATGAAATGCCCTTAACTGAAAATTGAGTGTTTAATCTTATTATTATACATTACTGACTCTCTATCCTCCAACTTGATACTGTTCAGTGCTTTGACACAATCTGTATTGTTAAAAGCGCTATATAAATAAAGGTGACTTGACTTGACTTGACAAGCGCTGCGGCTGCGTTCTACCCAAAGCTAAACTGGAGCTAAACAGTTTTATCAACTTTCAGCTACAAAAAAAAATAAATAAATAAATAAACAGAGCAAACGACCTTGTAAAATATTATAATGGTAGTGCATCAAAAATCAGTGTCATCAGTTTGCCAACAGGACGTTTTACACACCATTTACACCTGGTAGGGAGCAGGTGTAAATTTCTTACGTACCAACTAACATTTTGAAAATACGAACATTTTCATGAATCCGAAAATTTACGTCAGAACAGCTTTACGAATGATTTACACAAAAATTTGTTCTGCTCGTGTTTCATGAATGAGGCCCAATACCTTTAAAATCCAATTTTTTAAGTCAGATTTATGCCATCTGGTCAGAGTAAAAAAAGAAAAACTTGTTCAATTCCATGATTTTCAGACATTCTCAAAGACAATTTTTTGTAAAGGTTTAGATTGTTTTGTTTGAAATGTTAGTTTGAAATGTCAGTTTTCGCATTAATTTTACTACAGTCAAACCTGAACACAGAGACATTTAATTACACAACATCAAAGTAAAAAAAAAAAAATGAACAAAAATGAACAGGAATGCTTTATCAGAGATTAATCAATCTGATTTCAACCTCTTATTTGAGTCTTCTGGCTCAATTTTGCAATATTGTTACAGCCACACCAGTTCATGTGTGTGTGTGTATAACAGTGTGTTGTAAGTGTATGTAAGTGAGTGTGTGTTTGAGTGTGTTTTGTACTCATGATGTTTTAGAGTGTGACCCCTTCCTTGGTGTCTGTGTTTTTATTGCATTGTGACTGGATTATTGGTTTTATTTCATGCAACTGCAAAAACATGCTTTGTGCTACAGTCACATTAGTTCATATATATGTAGTCTCAGCCTCAGACATCACGCTCACGGAACATTGGCTAAACGTCTGATGCATATGGCACACTTTTCTGGAAACACTTCAGGAATGTCTAAGTTGTCATCTGACTGGTTAAATTAAACTGGATTTCCGGGAGACGCAAGTGTCGTGTTAATTTTCGGTCCGCCGGGAAACAAAGATGCCGTGGTGCCAAACCCCCTCACGAAAGAAGAAAGCCATCTTGTTTACAACTGTGATGACGAACGCTTATCAGGGTCAACTAAACGCTGGATTTTCAAAAGTATGTGAAATATTTAAAGTTCACGGCATAGAATCTTTAAAATACGTCTGAGAGTTTCACACACCGGTTTGTTATTGTGTCGACATTTCCACGCCCCGAAACGTGACACTAACCAAAACAAACTATGATTGGTTGTTTGACATGTCGGTCAAATGGCATCATGGGCGGGCCTTGGCCATAAAACCTGCCATAGATTCCAGACCTTCAGCCGTCAGTCTGAAGGTCTGGCTACGCGAGACTAATATATGAGTCATTCCACGAAACCGGTACGATTTGGGCTTAAACATTTTTAGATTTTTTACCAAAAAATATTACTTTTCTGAACACCCCACAGCATTAATGACATATTTAAGTTCCTGAAAAACATATTTTCCCAC
Source organism: Schizothorax lantsangensis (assembly GCA_027422415.1). NCBI lineage: Eukaryota > Metazoa > Chordata > Actinopteri > Cypriniformes > Cyprinidae > Schizothorax > Schizothorax lantsangensis. The sequence continues at coordinate 654,939 of CM049840.1, read as the reverse complement.
CTCAGGCATCAAATCCCTATTATTATTGGTCATTATTTTAAGATATGGGCACTATTAATCTTCAACCCCGTTATGGACACTATGGGAGCTCTCTGAATATGATCATAAAATGTATTTGTAATGAAATCAACATTTTCCTATTAATCAGATGTCCCTCGCACTAATTCAGTATTTGCAAATATAAAAGTTACATAAAATCTCACACTTTTGCTATACTAAAGCCTGAAATTGATTTTTTTTTGTGACCGCAACCTCATCATTTTTGATCAAAGAAGTGGGTTAACTTCAGAATTAACTAAAATCAGTATTCTTATGATTGCTCTGAACATTTCAGATTGGGTTCAACAAACATTAAATTACTTTTTCATTAACTTAAAAAAATAATGAATAAAAATGTAGGTGTGACGGGGTTGAGACTAGGGTAACGGGGTTGAAGATGGTAACGGGGTTGAAGAGACAAATACAGCTTAACATATAAATAGTTGTTTTTTATTCAAATTCGCTGTACGATTTTCTAGAAACACTGTATTTAACTATGTGACCAAGAAAGACAACAGATATAAATTGCAATTTAACTGAGTTTTATTAACCCAACTGCAGGAAAAACAACAATAACATAGTATACATTAGAAGATTATAAACTGACTGAATAGGTCTTCAAAATAAAACATATAACTTGTGTGGCATTCAATATCTGGCCCACATCAAGATCTCCACACGGAGAAGCACATGAAGCACACAGGCTCTGGTTTTCCACCAACATACAACACCCCTGTACAGTGCATCCGGAAAGTATTCACAGCGCTTCACATTTTCCACATTTTGTTATGTTACAACCTTGTTCCAAAATGGATTAAATTATTTTCCACAGAACTCTAAAAACAATACCCCGTACTGACAATGTGAAAGAAGTTTGTTTGAAATCTTTGCTAATTTATTAAAAATAAAAAACAAAAGAAATCACATGTGCATAAGTATTCACAGCCTTTGCCATGACACTCAAAATTGAGCTCAGGTGCATCCTGTTTCCACTGATCATCCTTGAGATGTTTCTACAACTTGATTGGAGTCCACCTGTGATAAATTCAGTTGATTGGACATGATTTGGAAAGGCAAACACCTGTCTATATAAGGTCCCACAGGTAACACTGCATGTCAGAGCACAAACCAAGCCATGAAGTCCAAGGAATTGTCTGTAGACCTCCGAGACAGGATTGTATCGAGGCACAGATCTGGGGAAGGGTACAGAAAAATTTCTGCAGCATTAAAGGTTCACAGAAGCGTGTAGTCTCTGTTACCCTTAATGGAAGAAGTCTGAAACAACCAGGACCCTTCCTAGAGCCGGCCTCCTGGCCAAACTGAGCAACTGATGGAGAAGGGCCTTGGTTAGACTGGTGACCAAGAACTTGATCATCCTCCACCTCCATGATCATACGTGGAGATAGGAGAAACCTACAGAAGGACAAGCATCACTGCAACACTCCACCGATCTGGGCTTTATGACAATGTGGCAAAACTCAATCCTCTCCTCAGTGAAGATACAGTGCAAAATTTATTTTAATCTGAAAAGAGGACTTTGGACCACTGAGCAACAATCCAGTTATTTTTCTCCACAGCCCAGGTAAGACGCTTCTGACATTGTCTCTGGTTCAGAAGTGGCTTGGTAGCCCTTTTCCTGAAGACGTCTGAGCGTAGTGACTCTTGATGCACTGACTCCAGCTTCAGTCTACTCCTTGTCAAGCTCTCCCAAGTGTTTGAATCAGCTTTGCTTGACTGTATTATCAAGCTTGCGGTCATCCCTGTTGCTTGTGCACCTTTTCCTACCCAAATTCTTCCTTCCAGTCAACTTTGCATTTAATATGCTTTGATAAAGCACTCTGTAAACAGCCACACCTTTCAGTAATGACCCTCTGTGACTTACCCTCTTTATGGAGGGTGTCAATGTTCATCTTCTGGATCATTGCCAAGTCAGCAGTCTTCCCCATTATTGTGGTTTCGAAGAACAAGAGATACCCGGAATTTATACTGTAGGTATGGTCATTAATTGAAACTCAAATGTAAATATTCTAGGGCTGTCAATCGATTAAAATATTTAATCGTGATTAATTGCATGATTGTCATGAGTTAACTCGTGATTAATCGCAACTTAATCGCACATTTTTATTTGTTCTAAATGTACCTTAAATTAGGTTTTAATACTCTAATCAACATGTGCATGGACAAATATGGATGCTTTATGCAAATGTATGTTTATTATTATTGAAACCATAGTCAACATAGAGCATGAAGACTAGACATGTTTCAAAGGTCATAGATGTTTTTCAAAGAACTTGTTAATGTTTATTAGACACATGAAAAAAGAAATACCAGGTTCCCATTACTTCTCTTTCTTTGCACTGAGCAATTTTCTTACATAAACCTTTTTACATTTTTGCAGGACAGGGCAGCTCACTTCTTCTGAACATGCAAAATGTACATTAATTATTTATTATTATATTTGCCCACATACTGTATTTTGATGCAGTATCATTTTGATTTTCATTTATATTTGACTGTTTCTGTAGTCAGACAACGGAATGAATATGAAATAGTGACTGAAACGTGACCCATTTAGATTACATAACTAGCTCTCCCTTCCAAGATGTTAATCTGCACAAAAATCCTGATAATCGATCCATAGTCTGATGAAATCAAATACACATAACAATGACAATAACTGTGCTGTGATTTCGGCTATACTTGCATGTAAAATTAGAGAAGCAACATAATATCTGTGTTTAACTGAAAGTGCTGCTCCTCTCCGCCGCGCGCTGAACAAAGCAGATGCACAGAGAGAGAAAGAAAGTGGTGTGTGTGTGTGTGTGTGTGCGCGCGCGCTGGGACAGCAAGACCTCGCGCTCGCACGGCAGTACCAGCGAGTCTCTAAATAAGATTTGGGTAAGTAACTAAATAAGATTTGGGTAAACCCTAAAGATTTGTCACTAGGCGCTTTTTTGAAGAGGGGGAAAAAAGTCGCTAAAGGGGTCTGCAAAGTCGCTAAGTTTGCAACACTGTGCATCTCCATTTCTCCAACTATGGGCTTTGCCACAGGTCAAACAGAAAATGTGCGCTGCGTTAATCGCGCGTTAATAAAATTAGTGCCGTTAAAATTAATTTGCGTTAACTTTGACAGCACTAAAATATTCTAATATTTTGAGATACTGATTTTGACTTTCATGAGCTGTAAGATCTAATCATCAAAATTAAAACAAAAAAAACTTTTGAAATGTTTTACTTTACATGTAATGAATCTAAAATATATGAAAGTTTCACTTTTTGAAAGAAGTTACAAGAAAAAAAATTAACTTTTTCACGATATTCTAATTTTTTGAGATGTACCTGTAAGAGATTCATTTCACAGTGCAAACAGCTTCAGTGATTATAATGAGAGTTTTTGAGACTGAAGTCTTGATAATGAGATGATAATGTTATTTGATAATGTAAGTTTCCTTTGCTGTGTTCTGTACAATGAAAGTGATATAATTAGTAATTTACAACGTTTTATTTATTATTATTAAATACAAAGGCAGTCATAAAGCATTTTACCCATGTCAAAAGGTACTTAAGTAAAAAGTCGGATTTTATGCGTAGTTAATGGGTCATTCTACAGAAATGTCCACTTTTGGTATGGCAAGATGTCTTAAAATATATTTCTTTTTCTAACATTTTAAACTTAGACCACATTAGCTTTTTATTTTATTTTTATTAATTTTTTTTAAACTTTAGTGCATTTATTTACCCATAAGGAAGGTGACACCAGTGAAGTAACACACAATTTTTATAAAAAATGCATTTTACAAAATGTCTGATGCAAGGTATCAAACCACATGTTGTCAATCATGGTATACTCACTAAATTAAGTTGTTTAATCCATTTGTATTCTCGTTTTTTTACAATTCCCTTACAATAAAGCAACTTTCAACTAAAAGCAAAGTTCAACTAAAAGCTATGAAATCATGAAATTAGAAAATTTCTGTTCTGAAAAGAGACAGTAGACTTGGGCCTTTCTTCATAGATCTTCAGGAAATAGGAAGAAGGAAGTCAAGTGATGTCATCAGTGTGATTTTTATTTCAAAATAAACTATTTTTGTTAAACTGTAACAACCAGTGACACAACTCCAGGGGACTACTTTCATTATTTTATAATATTTATTCACCATTTAGTTTTTTTAATGTCATTTACATCATATATTTGATAGTTATGAATACATTATTGTATTTTAAATGGTAGAAAAAACTTTTTTGGACCTCAAAATAAAGCACTAATATTTCTGTAAAGGGACAGAAAAATTGATATTTCCATAGAATCACCCTAATAGAACATTAGGCTAATTTGCCCATCGCCCGTTATAGATTAACTAACATGAGATATATATAAAAAGGTGCAAAATGCATTTACTTACAATTTAATTACTGGGAATATTTTGAATAGCCTAAAAAAGGAAAAATGAAGTAAAACATAAGCCCACTGCAGTGTCAACCCCCATCCCCCCACCTGTGCCCCCTCAAAAATAAGTGCATGACGCCCCTGAAAGCATGCATGCACAATTATGTCAGCATTATGAAATAGTCTGAGTGTATGGATGTCACGGTCCTGCTGGTGTGCCCGGGTTGGCCACCAGATGTCACTGGGTGTCTGTCTGAGCACATGGCTTGTTGTTTGTTGTTTGTGCCATGTGCTCTCCTGTCTATTGTCTGACCCCGCCCTCCTTGTTATCTCATTATTGTGTCAGTCACTTCACCTGGGTCCTTCTTGTTTGTCTCCCCATTTATTCTCCTGGTGTTTGCAGTCCTGGGCGTTGTCGTTGTTTAATGTTTGATGTCGGAGAGTTTATGTCGGGTGTGTGTAGTGTCTGCCTGTGCTACAGTCCTCTGCTTGCCTGCCTGTTTTTCCCCCTCGGGGTGGTTTTTGTTCTTTTTGTTTCCATTTATAATTAAAGACCCACCATTCTCCTGCATTTTAGTCCTCGCCTCATCTCTCCTCACATTCCCTGACAATGGAATGTAGTTCTTAGTTAATGTGGGGAAATATTCAAAAAATTAAATTATTATATAAGATGATTATGGTTTGACCGTCAGTGACATGTTTGACTGTCATTCCTTTGTTGGGCGCTGACGTTCATTTCTCATCCTTCACTCTTGTTTATGTGCAACTATGTGTCAGGTATTTGTTAAATAAGCCATTGTCAAAGTGAACAGGATTGAAAAGTTAAAGACTCACATAGTTTTAAAGGTCATGTATTGAATACGTGTCAGGAGAAACACACCAAACCCATGAAAAAAAAACAAAATATTCCTAACATTTGTGTATTCATTCAGTCCTCATAAAGATTTCATTTTATCAATAAAAGCTGCAACATTACTTTTTTTCCAGTGTCTTTCATTTTTCCGTCAGTCTTTAGCACAGAAGTAGCAGAATCCAAAACAGTGGCAGAATTGTGTTTAAAAAAAATTCTCATTAACATCAAGGTTTCATTTCACTTCATTAATATTAGCCCTATTTTATTCTTTTGCTTTCAGAAATGAACAGATTTAATGTATTTCAAGCATAACAAATAATGAAAATGAACAGTATTTTACAGTAATTAGGTTTATGATTGACTTTGTAAAGCTGCTTTGACACAATCAGTATTGTATAAAGAGCTATATAAATAAAGGTGACTTGACTTGACATTCAATATATGTTCGTAAATGAGGTCTAAAACAGTGATTCTTCATCAGGGGCCACTAGGGGGTCTCAGCAAACGTTCATTCAGAGACCTGATAAGTCTTAAAGTTACTTAAATTACTATTGGTTTTGGATCAGCAATACAAACAGTAGAACTACTTTCAGCAATACAGTCACTATAAAAAAACAGGGATAATAATAGTAGCAGCTCCTGACTGTAAATTTAGGTAGATTCTGGGTCGTATAGTTTGTTATAAACTAAAGAAAGCTTATGGTCTTTATAGTCTACTCGATGAACACATGCGCACACACTTTTGGCAGAGATCTGTCCTTGTGTTATTCGGCCTGTGGACGGCACACTAATGTTGATTGACAGGCTCGAAGTACACACAAATAGAATGCTATAGAATTATTGCCTTAACATTTTCTCCGAATGTTGATTTAGAATGTTACAAGTTGTAGTGGAATTTAAGTGAAAACTCGAATATCATGTCTCATCTCAAAACAAACATAAAACAAACACAACAAAACTCTATAAAGGCTTTTCACGTGAGCACATTTAAACTAAAGGATTAACACTTTCATTACTTCAAAACAGTACTCCACATAGGAAAAACAGACATGCTAGTTTCTGACCTGATGCAGACATATAGCTGAAGCTGACTGATATCATCGTGGTCTGGAGCGAGATAAGGTAATGTGAAAATAAGCAGGGCAGTCTCAAAACTGCCCAAATGGCTCTCAATTAGAGCATGCTGCAGTTCCACATTTCACCACAGATTTACATTGTAAAATTTGTGGGGCGCTGTTGAGTTTGGGAGGACACTGGCACGACTGCCCCACTTAGTACCATTTTAGGTGCCTGCTAAAGCTTGCAAAAATGTTTTAATATATCCTGTGCATTTTATGACTTAAAATTGTCAAGAAAATAAAAAAAATATTTGTTGCAGAATGCTGAACACATTTACAGTTTATTATTTATTCAGTTTATATAGAGATCTATGTTTTGGGTGAATACTTTGGCCCTAACAGATGAGCCGCACCTGGATATTAATCATGGTCAAAAACCTCCAGTGGACCACTTGAGATGAACTGACCCAATATTAAGAGCAAGTGGGATGGAAACAATCCGTGTAAATTGATCTTGTGTTGTCTTCTGGGAAACATGTATCTTATCTAACGTCTGAAGGAAAGTATTAGCCTGCATAAAAGATTTTTATATTCTATATGTGCAAGGGGTTTATAAACCCTGGAGACAAAAGGGCTATATGGAAACTTTGCCAGTATTGTATAATCAAAGTCTTAATTGGATGATCTGAACCTAGCAAATTTTAATGTGTAATGTTTGTATAATGCAGTGGCAGTTGTTAAGGATGTTGTGGATTGTTGTAAGGCGCCAGAGAATTTTGAACGCAGGTGCTGAGGGGGTGATAGATCAATGACTATTTTACTATTTAATAGTAAATATGACCAAAACAGGTTGTTATTATTATTATTAGCCTATTATTATATGAATAATAAAATCACTATATAATTGCATTTCAAATGTTTATGAGGAGTGTGGGAGTATTATCGCACTTACTGTATGATATGCCCGCACAATCTTTTTTTTTTTTTTTTTTTCCTGCGGAAAGAACTTAAAATAGCCTACTCCCATAATTTTTGGATGTGCTTTCTGTCGTCTCATGCAGTCTCTGTGAATGGGGCGCGTCACAACAATGAACCAGCTCACAGACATAAGAAATAAATCTGCAGAAAGTTTGAAAACCAATGAAAATAAAAAAAATCATTGAAAAGATCATTGAATCGGATTAGACCATTAGCATCTCGCTCAAAAAATACCAAAGAGTTTCAATATTTTTCCTATTTAAAGCTCGACCCTTCTGTAGTTACATCGTGTACTAAGACCGACGGAAAATGAAAAGTTGCTTCTTGGCCGATATGGCTAGGAACTATACTCTCATTCCGGCGTAATAATCAAGGAACTTTGCTGCCGTACCATGGGTGCAGCAGGCGCAATGATATGACGCAGCGCCTGAAAGTAGTAGAAAGGACTACCTTCTTTGTACTTACTGTTGAAAGTGCAATACCTGAAATGCAAAAGTAAATTTCTCAAATGACAACAATCATTACGATTATAATTTTGAGCAAAAACATATATATTTAACCATCATACAGCATGACAAATATGGGACAAGACTAAAACTAGACTAAAATACATTAGATTTTCTTTTGACTAAAATTAAACTGAAATGTTGAGACTTTTAGTTGACTAAAACTTGACTTAAAATAAGGTAAGGTTGACTAAATAGCTGGCAAAATTAACACTAGTGAAGTAACATTTAGATCCATATTTAACCCTCTACGGTACGCAATATGATATCAATGAGGAAAAAATTATTTGTGATGTTTTTCCTGCTTAAAATTGGACACTATAACAATATCAATAAACATTTTCATTATTTTTTTATTAATTTGTTTTTTTTAAAGTTTTTTGCCTCAAGGCAACATTGTACCACAACGGACAAATTGAAACATTTGACATTTTCATTGAGGAAAAATAAATGTATTTATTGAAATCATCTAATTCTTCTGCAAAACACTTTAACAAACAAGTTTATCTACTTTTTAATGTGGTACACATTTCATATTTAATGACCTGTCTGATCAAAGCGAACCAGTGTTGATGTTTTTTTTTGTTTTTTTTATTCTCTCTGGCATGTTGGTGTTATATCTTTCACTTGAATGTCATAGACTATATTTTCTTTATTATAGGTTGATTCCATATGATTTTGTATCTAGCTAGGGTAGATGTAGGCCACAACTGTCCCAGATCTGGGCCACATCTCTGAAATGGCATGGGTGACATCTGGGCCATTTCCTCTGATGTGGCCCAGATTGGATCCTTCTGTCAGCCACACTCAGGTTGAGTAACCGCCATACATTCCAATGCGGTTTGTGGGCCAGACGAATGTGGGAGATATGGTCCACAACTGGGCCAGTTGTCATTTGCTATCTGGGTTACCAGGAAGAGACAGACTTGTTATTTCTCTTTTCTGTTATACTGACTCTTGTGTCTCGACAAAAGCAATAAAGAATAAGCGATCAGTTAAGAATGAAGAGAAACACTTTACAGAAGGATTTTTGAGACATTTGTTTCTGAATAGACAGCAGATCTTTGCGATTGATTATTAATTTTTTTTTTAAACCATCGTCCAGAAAGTGAAAATAAACTTTAGGTTGCTGGAGCTCAAACTGTGAAAATGGCTTCACTATCTGAAGATGATTTATCTTGTCCCGTGTGTTATGAAATCTTCAAGGCTCCTGTTGTTTTATCATGTAGTCATAGTTTCTGTAAAGAGTGTCTTCAACAGTTCTGGAGAACCAAGGAAACTCAGGAGTGTCCTGTCTGCAGGAGAAGATCCTCAAAAGATCAGCCTCCATGTAATCTCGCTTTAAAAAATTTGTGTGAGTTGTTCCTGAAGAAGAGAAGTGAGGTTCGTTCATCAGGATCTGAGGAGATCTGCAGTTTACACAGTGAGAAACTCAAACTCTTTTGTCTGGAGGATAAACAGCCGGTGTGTTTAGTGTGCAGAGACTCAAAACAACACGACAATCACACATTCAGACCCATCAGAGAAGCGGTTTCATCATATAAGGTAAGAGAAATGTCATTTATTTCATATGTAAAGAAAAAATAATTAGTCATAAACATATATCTCTTCATATGACACATACTGTGCTGTGAAAAATTACGCCATCCTGATTTCTTCTGTTTTCGTCTCTCATATTAAATAGCTTTGCTCTTTAAACAAAATACAACATAAAACAAAGCCAACCCGAGTAAACAGAATACAGTTTTTAAGCCCAAAGTGAAGAACTAATTGCTGTAACTTACCTTATCACAGCATTTTCTTCTGACTGTAATCTGGTGTTTTTTATGTATTTTCATTTTGTTCAATTCTAGGAGGAGCTCAATACAGCACTGAAGACCTTACAGGAGAAACTAAAACACAATGAAAAAATGAAAGGAGAGCTTGAAAAAACAGTTCAACACATCAAGGTAAGGAAACAGAATTGAGAGTAATTTTCATTACAGCTGTAGGATCACTATACAGTTATGATCTGATATATTTAGTATAATGGATTCCAGATGATTATTTTTGTAAATGACGAACAACGATCTGCTTCTGGATCCGTTATGTGTCGGTGTAAGAGCCAGGTATAGTTATTTTATTTTGAACACTTTTTTGCGTTAATTGTGGCACCTGGTGGTGGCGGAAGTAGTAAGAATATATCATCTGTTCACCTGTGTGTTGGGAAGAGAGGGGTGATGGGGGAAGTCTTATTTTTGCTGACCGTTAAAAGCTAACGCTTTTCAATGCCGTTTATCATGACTTTTGGACACCATTTCGTATGCCAGTGAAACAATTATGGAATGTATTTGATGCACAACCTTGTTTGTTTCTCATGCAAATAAAAGTACAAAACGCAGTCTTTGGATCCATGATCATTATCAACAAACACGTCGGACAAGTTAGTTTCCTCTACTCAGCCTCTCGGCTGCAAAATTTATGGTTTTCAAGATAGTCGCCTAACAGTCGGTCTCTGAGTTTATCTCAGATATGAATGATGTGATTGTGTTGATGTCTGTTGATTGAAACGATTGAAGTGAATGTGATTTGATTTCAGTCTCAAGCTGAGCACACAGAGCGTCAGATTAAACAGCAGTTTGAGAAGCTTCATCGGTTTCTCAGAGATAAAGAAGAAGCTACAATCACTGCACTGAGGGAAGAAGAGGAGCAGAAGAAGCAGCTGATGAAGGAGAATCTGGAGGAGATCAGCAGACACATCTTTGCTCTTTCACACACAATCAAAGACATGGAGGAGATGATGAAAGCCAGTGACAATGTCTGCTTTCTGAAGGTCTGATTTCAGATGATTGATTGATTGATTGATTGATTGAGTTCCCGATGATCAATGGTGTGTTTGTTCTGCAGGAGTTTCCAGTCTCAATGGAAAGGTGAGTGATCTGCTGGTGTCTCTGGTCTCTCTGCTTCTGATCCAAAGCCACTGCAGTTCTGATCCTGAAATGTTCTTCCAGAGTCCAGATCTCATCACAGCCGGATCCACAGATGCCTTCTGGAGCTTTGATTCATGTGCCACGTTACTTGGGCAACCTGCCCTTCAGAGTCTGGAAGAAGATGCAGGTCATCGTCCAGAACAGTGAGTCTGAAGATTTCAGCATTATGTGTGAAGAACCAGATGATCTACTGCATCAAAATCAGCAGCTTACTTTTAGAAATAATGAATCCCAGAATTAAATGACTTTCATTATCAGTCTAATGAAAGACACAGAAGTCCCTTACAGATGTGCAAATCGCATGTTAAAATCACATGGGAAATATGTGAAACCCATGTGAAACATATGAAATGCACATGAAACCTGTGGTTTTGGAACAATTCCATGTGTAAATGTGTGAAACCCATATTTCACATGTGATCACATGAGTTTCACATATTTCAAATGTTATTTTAACATGTGATTTGCACATGTGAAGTTCATGTGGTTTTTCTGTAAGGGGTGATTTCAGCAGTTTTTAATACTGTTTATTTGATCAGTCGGACAGAAAATTATAAAATCTATGTTGGGTTTACTCTTGATCATTATATGAACATCAGAATAAAAGCATCTGTTGATTGTGTCTCTTCAGCTCCTGTGATTCTGGATCCAAACACAGCTCATCCACATCTCGTCCTGTCTGATGATCTGACCAGTGTGACAAAAAGCAGGAACAAACAAACTCTTCCTGATAATCCAGAGAGATTGGACTGTTATCATTGTGTTCTGGGTGCAGAGGGTTTTAACTCAGGAACACACTGCTGGGATGTGAAGGTTAAAGAGAGTTTAGTCTGGAGTCTTGGAGTAACAACAGCATCAAACCAAAGGAAGGGATGTGATTTCTATAAGACTGATGTGTGGAGTGTGTGGTATCACCAGTACAGAGGAACATTTGGTTCTGGTTTTCGTGTTAAACAGCAGCTTGATCATGTGAGAGTGTATCTGGACTATGACAGAGGAATGGTGTCATTCTCTGATCCTGTAACTAACACACATCTACAAACATTCACAACCACCTTCACTGACACACTCTTTCCATTCTTCGATAGTCCTGACTCTCTGAGGATCTTACCGGCCAAAAGTCAGTGATCGTTTCTCCTGTAGGTCTTGAGCCCTGATGCTAAAGTGTCCTTTCGGTCCGGTCTAGGCAGGGGCGATGAGGGGGAGGTAACCCCACCCAATAACCAAAACTAGAAAGTACAATAGAGGGGGAGGTAACCCCACCCAATAACCAAAACTAGAAAGTACAATAGAGGGGGAGGTAACCCCACCCAATAACCAAAACTAGAAAGTACAACCCCCCCCCCCCCAATATTTATACCATGGTTAATGGAAACCTAGAATCAGGCTATTATTTGAATCGCACCTTTGGCGCTTTTATAAGCGCTGACCTCAGGTACGAACTGAACGGAGCGCTTATCAGCACAACATGACTGAACCGCAGTTATTTTAATTGTGCACGAGCGGCGCACGAATCATACTCTGTGCGCGTTCACCAGCGTGATTTGCACGAGCCATTCCTATCACGAAGCTGATGGTAAAATATGCGATCTATTTGAATTCTATTGAGAAACTGCCACTTTAAAATTCTATGGAGAAAGTCGAACTTTATCTAAAAAAGGCACAAACTAAAAAGACTGATGAAAAGAGGAGAAAACAATCTTGCACCAGCACTAACATAATATTAAAATATTTTTTAACTACTCATGACCACCTTTACTATAATTTATCACGTTTTACTGTAGGCTTATTTATTGTGGTAAATTTAGTCTAACTTGTAGAATTTATAATAGATAATCTGTTTTTCCATAAAGATTTATATTACAACTGTGGCATGTTGTAGCTATTGTTTCTAAAGGCTGTTGTTTCTCATAACAAATGCAATATAGATTAATAAAAAAGTCATTATTGGCCTGGTAATGATTAATAGGCTAGCCCATTTAATTAATAGCCTATGATTAATAGGCTAGCCTTATTATAACAAATGCTACAGTTAAGAACTATGGTACTTTTTCATAAGAGCAAGTACAAGTCAGAATCGAGAGCCAATGGGTTCTAATGATGAGTGATGGAAAAACCTGGCCTTCAGATATTCCAATGATGGCATAGATTAAATCATTAAGAGCCTGATGAACTGTTAAGTAGTAAGAAATAAACAGCAGTGAGGGAGACAGCAGCAGGATGAAGAGGGGATGGAGTTTGCAGTGTGTCGCCACGGATGTGGCTTGCAAATATTGGCCATACTTGGAGAAAGCTGCTAGTGTCCTTCCTGCTCTTCAGGATCTGACCACAATGAAACCTTTCCTCAGTGTGATGCATGCTTAAGCCCATGCTACTAAGTGTGAAGTATGTATAATATTTTTGCATCATATGTACATTTGTAATGTTTACAAGCACATTAATAATGTGAAATTGAAGTGATGGGCTACACTATTATGTAGCCTTTTTGCTTAATCATTTCTTGTACAGATTGTAAATAGCCCTTTGAGGCAAATTGTGCCCATTTAATTAAATGGAATTTCTTTCACCATTTACTAATACAACCCCAAATCAGAAAAAGTTGGGATAGAATGGAAAACACAAATAAAAAAAGTAGTGATTTCTAAATTTACTTTGACTTATATTTCATTGCAGACAATATGAACACAAAATATTTCATGTTTTGTCTGGTCAACTTCATGTCATTTGTAAATATACATCCTTTCCTGTCATTCAGACCTGCAACTTTTTCTGACTTGTGATGTCACAAGACGAACAGCTCGATTTGAGACAGGGGAAAACACATTAGGAGATAAAAAAAAACACTGGATGGATTTTTATCATTATAGGATGGTTGTGTACAGGCACTGCCAACACACATCTCAGTACAATCAACTTGTAAAAGTGGATATAGCATTATATGACCCCTTTAAAGAGCAGCTAAAGGTAATAGGCTGATCATCTATGGGTTAAAGCAAACTACATGTCACCATCAGATGTTTTGCCACATTTATGTTGGGTACATCAGTTTCCCTGCAGGAAGTGCACATGCCAAGTCCAATGAAGTTGGATTAAAAGGGGTTTTATATACAAATACAAATTCAAACACAAACGGTTCTGTGTTGTTTTAACAGTGAATCTGCTTTCACAATTACTTCTACAGAGACACCAGATGCATCTCATGCCAGTCAAGGCACCACACACAGAGGACTTCAGCAGTCAATTGAGGGGCTTTACCTTAGTGTGAGGCAGTGGAAGCAAACCCTTTACCGTCAGAATGGTATAACTACAGAATATAATAGGTTGATATATTCAAGCCACAGTATGCATCCTACTCCACCAAAAAATACATGTTACATGTACAAGGTTGTAGATTCCAACCAGCTCCCCTCACCTCTCCCTTTCCAAGCTGTAGTAGAACTACTGTGGCAGACGAGAAAAAGTGAGTGGTCCTATCTAGAGCCAGTGTTTGTTTGTCCATTGTGGTCTACCGTAGGAACATGGTGGCCTCTGTGGAAGCGGACCATATTTAGATAAAAACTGCCCATTCTAAAGTAATTAAAGCACAGCAATTCTTATTTTCAGGAATGTGTGTAATCCCCTAAATGTTACACACTGGACCTTTGAGTTATCTGTTTGTAAATCTAAATTAAAATTTTCACATACTTCAATTACTGCAGCTTTGCTTAAATTTTTTTTGTTGGTGCAATATATCTTTCCTTATTGAACAGTGCTGTTACAAACCTCTACACCTGTACACCTGTCTTTCTAGACAGCAGCAAGCTTCACCACCACCTTCGAAGGACGCTGGCAGAAGACAAAACACTCCTTCTTCAGGAGATAGAGAAATTCAATGGTCTTGTACTAGACTCTGCCACTAACATTGATGTAGCTGTGGTGGAGCATTCCCTGACTGGAGAGAGCAAAAATTTCTCAAATATGACCGTGGGAGGTTTATGGCAGTGGAATGTCAGTTTTCAGATGCTTCACAATAATTTATTTACAGTTCTGCTATATAGAGTACACTGAACTAAGACATGCATAACATATTTAGTGTTGTAATGTTCATTTAGTTTATGGGAGCATTTTCAGTTTTCTTATGTATCAATTTGATTAAAAAAAAGTACATGTTGATAGTTACAAAACATTGCAATAGATTGTCTCATGTATTCATATAACTGTTGTTGAGTCTTAGCAAACATTTCAATCAAGAAACAACTGTATGACCAAGTGATGTTGACAATGCGACTGCAAGAGGAAAAAAGCATTTTGGTGTTGGAGATGGCACAACACTGCACATGGTTGCAGAGCCTGGCAGTGGTTCTGAAGAACAAGATAGCTGAGGAGGGTAAGTTGAATAAAAACCCTGCCCATTTAAAGTATGAATTTAAAAAAAAAAAAAAACATCAGTCTCAGTCACAGAACTTGGATGAGTAGAACAGTTATTGTTCTGTTTGCCATGGTCATTTGGTATGAGGTTATATTTCTGACACAATACTGCGCGCTAACTGAGTTTTGTGGAGAAAATGTTCGTCTCGCAAAGAAGAAAGTTTTTCGAGTGAACGAAAATCAATTTTGCATTTAAAATGAGTTCTTGTATGTGTGAAGACATTCTCTTTTGCGCGTGCAAATTTTCACTTGCTTGCTCCCTTAATACTCTCTCTCAGTGCTCACTAGATAAGGACGGCTCGCTTGCCCAACACAACCCAGCGTTTCAATATGCCATAATTCCAGCCAATCAGAGACGATGCTGACGAATTCTGGTTGGCTGGCTGGACAACCAGTCACAACATTCCCTGCATTATTGATGACAGCGGAAGAGGAAAAATAGATAGTAGAAGAGACGTTTGTGTAATGGCTTGAATACCATTCATTTTCAGGATCAAATGTCTACCACTCGACGACCACACGTAAATACCTTGTTTTTAATCAAAATCACATTGTATTATTACATAATGGCATGTCCCAGTGTTTCCTACACGTCAATTAAGAGGTAGTTCTAACTTCTCACTGTGAGAGAAGTGTGTTTCTGTACCTCACTCGCCTTAGAATATTAAAAAAAATAATAATAATAATATACTTCACACCTTTGGAGTTATTTAAACAAATATATTCACAATAGATATGTTCTGTTAACTGGATTGCTGAATAAATGAAATAAAACTAAACAAAACAAAAAAAAGTAATTATTTGTAACAATGATATGTATGCAAGTATAACAGTAAGTAAAAGGTGTGTCACCCCCAAACATAAAAGTCTTGTGGCAATGCACAATATATGCAAAACAGAATAACAAACATGACAATGTAAAGTGGACTGAGTATATGACAATATGCATACTTTTTAAAGATGGTATATGAGGTAATATTAATTTGACCTTTATTCCACTGGATGTTCTGAGAGAGCAGTTTTTGGAGAGACTTCTGAATAAATTGTAATCTGCAATAAATCAGCAACCACTTAACCTTAATTACTGAGTTTATGAGTCACCATGAGCTTGTTATATTTGAGTAATTTTCTGGACAGATAGATATACCTCCAGAGGTTTTTCATGGACTGTGAAACATTTATCATCTGGTCAGGTCTGAGATTGAGGCTACTTGTGTGCCAAGTGTGGAAATGGAAACAGCTGTTGGTCCAGGTGCTGGATGCCCAAAAATTGTAATTGAGAGGGAAAAACTAAAAGAATTGCTGGATACACATCTACCTGTTTCTTGCATTGCCAAATGCCTTGGTGTTTCAACAAGGACAGTTCACAAAAGAATGAAAGAATATGATCTTTCTGTCAGAGGAACATACAGCAGACCCTGAGCTGGATAATGTAATTTCCGCTATCAAGTCTCAGATGCCGAATGCTGGTTACCGCATGGTTCAGGGACATCTGGTTTCAATGGGACTTCGTGTTCAGTGGTGGCGAATGATGGCGTCCATGCATAGAGTCGATGCAGTGGGTATCTTTTCACGGCTCTCACAACTTGGATGTGTAGTACGGCGAAGCTATTCTATGCGAGGCCCCCTTTCCTTGGTCCATATTGATACCAATCATAAACTGATAAGGTAGAGTATAATGTTAATTTGAATTGATGTATAAAGTAGAGGTTGAGGGCATAATACACCTGATTCACGCCTAATTAAAGTCTTTGAGTGTAATGGTGGAAAATTATGGATTAGTTAAGATATATTTTGCCTAATAATTTTATGATTTCTTTTCATCCCATTTAGGTACAATATTGTTGTTTGGTGGAGTGGATGTCTACTCAAGGAAGTAAATTTTTCATTCATTAATATTTTTAGAAATTAATTTAATTTAAGGGCACTTAAAATCCACATAGTTAGACATTACGACCAGATTGTGTTAAATTAGTTTTAAAATCAAAATGCAATTGTTGATGTCCCTGATAATTATCACCAAGATTTAAGAACTCTTTTTCAACCTTATAGGCCATTTATGAATTATGAAAAAAGGAACAGTCTGCAAATATAACTTTTTGTGTTCCATGGAGTAAAGGAAGTCATACTGTCATACATACATTTGTTAGATAATATCAGATTATGTACCTGGACGCTGCTAATAATAATAAAGCCTCAACTGCATTTGCAGTTTTCCTGAAGTCGGTACACCTCCATGGCTTGCCATCAAGGTATTTTGCTCAGTTAAAAAATATAATTAAAAATATTAAATATTGAGGGATGGTGAAGTCACATTTTTATTGTTTTATTGTCATAAAATCAGCATTAATGACTTTTTTTAATATACTGGACTTGAAAGTCTTACTATCATAATTGTGTTGTAGGGATAGGGGAGATCAGGGAGTGGAAAATGTTGACATTGCTCACTTGCTTTATATCAGGAAAGAGTGCTCACAATCAGCTGTATTTATTTGCTCCCTTAAATCATTGGCATTGAGAGATTCAGATTTGTATTATTTTTAGGAATTTCAAATAATCCTTGTGCTTTCCTAAGAATGTATGTAATATATTAATTGCATTTTAGTATCGAGCACCTTTGGAAAGATGTCTGGGTGGCTGTCACAAGCAAGTACTATGATGTCCTACACACTCTTGAGGAGGATGGGCTGGACATCTCGGACATCCTCCACCTGATTGGGGTACATTACATCTTTCTTCCACACATTAGGGTAGACCTTCATTCCTTCATTGAAGGATGGAACAATCACCCTCTGCGAACAGAAGGACATCTCTCCCCTGAACAACTATGGGATGTATAAGATCTGGAAGAGGAGGAAAGCCTTCAGGTTCCAAATTTTCTGTTTAATGAGATTTTACTTAACTGTTGCATTTTGTCTTTAGCAATGAGATGCAAACAAACAATTTAAAGACTTTAAAGTTGCAAAACGACATACTAGAAATGCAATATTTAAACCAGTGGTTATTAGTCTTTATGCATCAGTGAACAATAACGTAAATTTATACTCTTCTGTGAATCTATAGGATCTTCAATATCCAGGAATAGACTGGGAAAGTGCCATATACAAGAAAGCACTAACGGTGCAGTAGTGGTCCCTGAAATTGAATGCCCACTTGAGGAACAAGCATTGACCGAGCTGCAGAGAGTTGTTGATCCTCTTTCTTACTCTCCTTCACATGGTCGTGACTTGTATATCCAGTTTCTCAATACTATTGTCATGAAACAGGTCCATGGACTTTCATTCGTCGACACCAGAGGTCACTCTTCCATCAAATCAACTCTCACACCACACAGACGGTCATATATTACCCTGGACTGCATTTCCCATCACTCATTGCACTAGGTACACACAGCTGTCTCAATCACACGCTCACAACTGAGAATTATCACATAATCACACACACTACTTAAACCATGGACTTCCTCTTCCTCTCTGCCGAGTATTGTTCTGTGTATAACACTCTCTTAGTGTTAGCTGCCTTACCAAGCCATTCTGTGTTTCTGTGTAGTTCCAGTATTGTTCTGCATTTATTACTCCCCTAGTTTTAGCTGCGATACGGAACCTGTTTCTTGTTTTCTAGTCTGTGTTTCCTGGATTTACCCTTGACTTGCCGTTCGGACTCTGTGTGTACCTTATCTGGACTATCGCTCAGGTTTCTGGATTACCCCTGTTGCCAAGCCCTCTGGATATTGTTCACCGATCAAAGACCCACGCTTGCCCTCTGGATTATTCTTGTATCTTGTCTGTGCCATACCTGTGTGCTGATGTTTTGACCCTGCTTGTGTTTTTTGACCACGTCTTTGTTTAATAAAGTTTGCAAATGGATCTGCACATCTCATGTCTCGTTCGCCCCGTTACAACTATAGCTCATTAAAGATCAACCATACCCATTTACACAAACATTTTATTTTACCCTTTGTTCAAACACATGGTTTAAGTGCAACAGAACACTTCTAAATAGTAAAAAAAAAAATTAAAAGCTGTGAAAGAATTGTAAGTTTTACAGACCTTTCTGAATGTTATTTGTCAAGACACATGAATGTGCAACATTTTCTAAAGAATTGTCATTTAAAGAAAAATAAACTGCTGTCAACATGTGTAGTCATGTAAGAGCATGAAACAACAGTAACTAATGCAGTTTGAAGACATGTTACTGTATTACCCACAGAGACATTCTAAAGTGCTGTTCTTAAACAAAAATAAACTGCTGTGAACAATTTTCAGTGTTGACCTGTTTGACTCTCATGCTTTAAACTCTGAAGAATCCTCCTCCATATCTAACAGCATCACATACAGAGTGATTTCCAAGTCGTTCCATGCAATCATGATCAAAATTACATGTAATTTTGAACTGTCTCTTTTCTTCTCGGAGGATATGAATGTGGGACTGCCCTGTCATCCACTGGAGCACCATTTGGACAGAGAGGGGTCGTGTGTCACCCAGAAATGGAGCTCGAGTGATCAATTGGGGTGTTTCTCAAACGGAAGGCTGCATCCTACCGAGGCTGCGTCCTTCCTAGTTCAGTCCTTCAGAGTCTTGTAGGCTAGAGTCCTCCTCAGCATACAAACGCTAGAATAAGACAGTCTAGTAAGTCACATATGTTCCCGCCCTCACCGTCACGGCACAAAAACACTAATAAAACGTTTTGGAAAAATACTTTGTATTATAAATCTTTATTATTTGGCTTTCTATTAATGCAATACAATGAATCACAGCTGTCTACAATCTCCCTGTGGCTTAAATTATTGGCAGTTTAGCTTTTAGTAAGTAATTTACACCAAAACAAAATCTTTTGTCAAAATCTCTTTTTCGTCAGTTTATTTTCATGAAATGGGATGGGTACAAAGGATTGTGGGTGATTGAAGGTCGCGGAGGATACATCCCTTGCATCCTTCAAATTCAGCTGAATGAAGGATGCAAAACTAAGGCTGTCTTCCAAGGATCCTTCAGATTGAGATGGCCTTCAGCGACGTTTGATGACGTGGCAGCCGAGAAATGCAGCCATTGTAGGATGCAGCCTTCCGTTTGAGAAACACCCATGGAATTCCAGCATAGATCAGGCAGACCACTAATCGCTTCCCTATCAGCTGACGCTCAGCTGATCAATTGCCCCACCTGCTCCTAATCAACAGCCGTATTTAAGACCATTCAATGCATGCTCTTCAGTCTGTCGCGCAGACATTTGCAGCCACCTCCACCCCTTCACCCCTAGCAACTCCCTATCAGTAGATTCTTAGAACTACCATGACTAATTCTCATACCCTCTTGTTTTGTAATTGTTGTATATCTGCATACGTGTGTAGCTAAAAAATATTTGGTTATTGTCAGGCGGGGGGATTCATGCCTTAAGGATGTATATTAAACGTCTAGTATGGCAGCGAACCCCTTAAAGCCTAAGTTTTCGCCAAATTCAAGAATTGCCAATAAACGTATTTACAAACAAACTGAGCTGGATGATGACATCACTGAATCGATGATGAACTGACTAACTGAAAATCGAGTGTTTACTATTGTCCTTTGCATTATTGACACAATATTTTCCTATTTAATACTGTAAAGCTGCTTTGACACAATCTGTATTGTTAAAAGCACTATGTAAATAAAGGTGACTTGACTTTTCCATACATTGTCGTTTAAAAATAAAATGTGATTTCATGGTTGATACAAGGTAATAGCTGGAGGACAAAGGAAAGAGAAATAAATTAAGCATATTTATATGTTATTTATATTATAATTATATTTATATTATAAACGCTTTTTATTAGTATTTGTACATTTACAATGAATTTTGACATTTTTAGGGGAACAAGTTGGTGTGGTGGGGAGTGGCTAGAAATGGGAGAGTTTTTGACTGTATGTGCGAGTGTATTTGTATTTTGCCTGTTTTGCTTTATGTACAGTAGTTTCTGCATATTTGTTAAGGACCCCCATGAAAACTAGATGGTTCACCTTAGGGGTTTATCCTTTTAATGAATTAGCAGAAATGGTGAGCAAAATGTATCACCTTTTTGAATTACAATAAAAGTGCAATACTACAGGCGTGGAGGAAGACCTGAAGTACTTGGGTTGAGGCTGAAAACATAGATCTTGCATGCCATCATGAAAATAATGTTCAAAATTTGGCCATGTCAATTTTACCTTGAGTGATTTTTGACAAAGGGTTCTGTGAAGTTATGCCTGGGCAAAGTCGTGTCCATGAATACATTGGCTAAAACAGATTCTGTCATTGTATAAACTCTGAAAGTGACACATTTTGGTCACTTGTTCCACATAAAAATGAAAAACAAACAAACAAACAAAAGACTTAATTGTATATACTGGGCCTTCAAAGTGCTCTCTGAAACCAGGCCTGGAACAGCTTTTGTAAATGAAATGAGAAAATTAAAACTTTGTCATAGAGCTAAACCAAATACATCATTGGAAATGTCTCGACCTGGAGAGCAATATATGTCAGTATGAAGATTCTACATGGATTCTGCTTTCTACTGACCTTTGACCCTCAAACTCAGACCATGTTTGAAGGTTTATAATCCAGCAACAAGAAGGTCTACAGACATGGGACCAAATGTTTTAGAGACCTCTGGACCCCAGCTATCATGTGAGCATAGTCATTATTGGGCACCAACTGGGGGTGCAGTCAAAAGTAGCCCAAAAGCAATTTTCTCCCATTTAACAATTATACTTTTAAAATCTGATGACACCAATGTCTTTCCAACCCCCTAAAACCCATAGAAGTACCTGCAGTTTAATACTGCCATCTTCTAATTATGGGGAACATACCAATGTTTTTAAAAATTACAATTCCCATTAGAGACACGCCATTGAACTTGCTACTAAGCGTACAAATCAGCGTCCATATTTGAAGTTCTTTCAGTTTCCAGAGTAGGGTTAAGTTTAGGGTTATAAAAAATTTATCTTTACTATATATGTCAACAATCTCCTACAGCTAAAACGTACATTATACTGCATTTAGATGATCAAGATAAAAAAAATCATGAGGATGTCAGTTCATCTGGGATATTTAACCATTATTGTAGAACAACCAAGTCAGGGCCGTCTCCAATGTATTTACAAACAACAATTCCCAGTAGAGATGCGTGATAGAACTTCTTAGGAAGCGTACAAATCAGCCACCATATTTGTAGCTCTTCCGGTTTCCAGAGTAGGAATGGGGTTATAAAAACGTATCTTTACTAAATACACTATATTGCCAAAAGTATTGGGTCACCCCCTTCTAATGAACATGTTTGACTACTTTAGTAATTTCTATGAGTACAAATCTTAATGCTAAAGCATATAATGATATTCTACGGAATTGTGTGCTTCTAATTTTATAGCAACAGTTTGGACAGGGCCCTTTTCTATTCTAACATGACAATGCCTCTGTGTATAAGGCACAGTTCAAAAAGACATGATTGATTCAGTCAGTGTGGAAGAACTTGACTGGTCTGCAGAAAGCCAAGTCCTAATCCCAGCTGAACACCTCTGGTGTGACTTTAAATGCAGACTTTGAGCCAAAAACTCATCACCATTTTATTCAAGCAATTATGAACATTTTTGGATTTAGATACAGAAGAACTTTGCCTAATGAATATTAAAAAGAAATGAACAAACAAAAAATCTGGATCTCTTCTCTCCACTTTGCCTAATTGCAGATTCAATTATTATATCTGTCAGCATTAATATTTTTATAGCCTACTTAGGTTTTTTGGGGGGATCAAACTGTAACACCGCAAGTCCCAACCAGACGCGATGCGACGCGATAAAAAAAAACCCTTTTCCATGTAGTTCTTGTCTTAACCACCCACGACAGCGACACGTGACAATAAGCAACACGGGATACTATTTTAGAAATGGTTTTTATTTTCTTTTTTTCTTTTTATTTTCTGCGACATCGCGGCAGGAACAACATACAAAATATGACAGTGATAATCTCAGGTAATGATTATGTGCTTTATTCAATGTCAAAAGTGTCTAATGTGAGTTTGAATTTTACTTGCATGATCTTTATAGCCACAGCAACAATAGATATTTTTCCTCAGATCTTGAAAATAAATTAAAGCAAACTTGTACGTTAAAACTGTGAACTCACTGCAAACTAACACGTGTATCCCATAACAAAGATGGTATCAGTCACTCACTCACTCAAAACTGTTAAGTCTATTCACATTTGAATCATTTATTTTCCGTGTCCACTTTTCTTTTCTTCACACTCGCCATGTTTTTTCTGTCACATCGTATCTACACTGGACGCGACAAAGCATTGCAAATCATTTGAACTTTGTGTCAGTATGTTATAAATAGAACGAGTCAGCAGTTTACTGTCGGGGATTTGACGTGTTGCGCCGCGCCGCATCCAGTGTAGACAGCATCACTGATTATAATGGGTTTTATTGTATTTTGTTGCGCCGCACCGTGCTGCACGCGTCCCATGTAGACACGATATAAGTTAATGTCGCTTTCTGATGCTGTGTTTGAATTTTCATGTCACATTATTTGAAATTAGCACGGGTCAAACATTTTTCTCTCACAGGCCAGATGTGGCCCGTGGGCCGCCTATTGAGGAACCCTGGTATAGATGATCCTGTCAAAATTTATATACTCAGATTCGAGGAATCCACACACACCAAGATCATGATTTTCTCACTAATTGTTCAAAAGTTATAAGCTGTGCCCAACTTTGGCATGGACCCTCAGATCATGGTGTTGATGAAGCTTACCGAGGTTCATTTCAGTTGATCAAAGTTTGCCCGAGATGCAGCCTCTGAACCAACTTCTGGTCAACCTCGTGAAAAAATGTAATACTGTACTTTTCAAAATGGTCACTACTGTAATGGGTGGAGTCTTAATGTAAGATATTGAATGGAATTAGCATGAGGAGAGTAATCAAGTGTACTAAGTTTAATTTTTCTACAATAATGGGTTCAAGAATTATTACCATTTAAATGTTGAATTTTTAAACTAGTGTTAGCGCTATAGAGTTGGTCCTAGAGACCTCAAAGTTGGTCAGATTACTATTCATGGCCTTCACTACAAGTGCACCAATTTTCATCATTTTCCTATGTTCCCTTCATAGGGCTGCCATAGACACCCTCTTGGGAAGAATAATAATAATAAAGTAAATGTACAGATACAATAGGGCCTTGGCCCCTAATATTAAGAAAACATACAGATACAATAGGGGCTATGGCCCCTGATAACAAGTGAATAGTTTATTTTTAATGGCATCCTAGTTTGTGTCTGAGGATTTTCAGAGGATTTTGTAAACGAGTTGTAAATTTTATTTTGATCATGTTGTCAAAACACTCATTGGAATGAGAATATTTAAAAAAAAATCCATGTCATGACCCCTTCAAAGTTTGTATAAGAAGCTCTCTCTCACACACAAAACACAAGGCAAGTTTATTTACAGTATATAGCACATTTCATACAGTGGTAATTCAAAGTGCTTTACATAAAACAAAGTGAAATAGTCATTAAAAATAATAATCACAGCAATAAAAACGGAATTAAAAAGAATAATAAAAACAAGGAATTTTAAAATATATAGAAATTGATTTAAAATTAATTTAAAACAGTTAAGAATAGAAAATGATTATACATAAAATGTAGTGCAGTCAGTTCGGACATAGCACAGTGCTCATTCAACAAATGCACAGCTAAACAGACGAGTTTTGAGTCTGGATTTAAATGTGGCTAATATTTTAGCACATCTGATCTCTTCTGGAAGCTGGTTCCAACAACTGTGGGCGGCATAATAGCTAAAAGCAGACTCCCATTGTTTTGTGTGAACCCTTGGTATTTCTAACTGTCTTGATCCTAATGATCTGAGTGGTCTGTTAGGTTTATATTCAGTGAGCATATCTGCAATGTATTTAGGTCCTAGGCCTTTGAGTGACTTATAAACGAGTAAAAGTACTTTAAAATCAATCCTAAATGGACCTGAGGACTGGTGTGATATGCTCAGATTTTCTGGTTCTAGTCAGAATCCTGGCAGCAGTGTTCTGGATGAGCTGCAGCTGTCTAATGGTCTTCTTGGGAAGGCCGGTGAGGAGACCATTACAATAATCCACCCTGCTGGTGATAAAGGCATGAACAAGTTTCTCCAAATCTTGACTGGAAACAAAGTATCTAATTATTGCATTGTTTTTGAGATGATAGTATGCTGATTTAGTTACTGCTTTGACATGACTACTAAAACTAAGGTCTGTCTCCAGAATCACCCCAAGATTTTTGACTTGATTTTTAGTTGTTTGACCCCTGGAGTCAAGGTATGCATTCACCTTGAGAACTTCATCTTTGTTTCCAAATGCAATGACTTCAGTTTTCTCCTTGTTTAACTGAAGAAAGTTTTGGCACATCCAACTGTTAATTTCATCAATGCATTGGCAGAGGGAGTCAATGGGGCTATAGTCATTTGGAGATAAGGCTAGGTAAATCTGGGTATCGTCAGCATAGCTGTGATAGGCAATTTGGTTCTTCCTCATTATCTGACTTAGTGGGAGCATATACAGGCTAAACAAGAGCGGTGCAAGTATTTAGCCTTGTGGGACTCCGCAAGTCATGGCCGTCCACTTAGACTTATGCTCTCCTATACTCACATAATAACCTCTCCCTTCTAAGTATGACCTAAACCATTTGAGTGCCATCCCAGAAAGCCCGGCCCAGTTTTCCAGTCTCTCTAGAAGTATGTTATGATCGACAGTGTCAAACGCAGCACTAAGATCTAACAGTACCAGCACCAATATTTTTCCGGAATCAGAATTAAAGCGAATGTCATTTATTATCTTAATGAGTGCTGTCTCTGTGCTGTGATGCGCTCGGAAACCAGATTGAAAATTGTCCAGGTATCAATTTGAGTTTAAGTAGTTGTTCAGCTGATTAAAAACTACCTTTTCAATAATCTTACATATGAAAGGAAGATTTGATATTGGTCTATAGTTGCTCAACATGGTGTTATCAAGATTGCGCTTTTTCAGAAGGGGCTTAACAACTGTAGTTTTAAGGGAGTTTGGAAAAGTCCCAGAAATAAGTGAAGCGTTCAACACTTCTAAGAGATCAGCTTCTAAACAGTTAAGCACACTTTTGAAAAAAGATGTGGGAAGTGAGTCAAGATAGCAGGTTGACGATTTAAGGTGCTGTACTATTTCTTCCAAAATGTTGCTATCAATTGCTTTAAAAACAGACAAAGTCATTTCTTTTTGAAAATGCAGTCGAATCTGTGTGACCTCTGCATAACTTGAGGATGTGCCAATCTCCTTTCTGATATTATTGATCTTTTCAGAAAAGAAGGAAGCAAACTCATTGCATTTGCTGTCGGAGAGCATTTCACTGGGAATCTGACTTGGGGGGTTTGTCAGTCTCTCAACAGTAGCAAAAAGAGTATGAGTATTGTTTAAGTTACTGTTTATAAGGTTTGAGAAGAAGGTCTGTCTAGCTGTGGCTAGTTCCACATTGAAAGCATGAAGGCTGTCTTTATAGATGCTATAGTGAATTTCGAGTTTCGTCTTCCGCCACATCAGCGCAGCTTTTCTGCATTGTCTTTTCATACTCTGAACTGCTGATGATTTTCTCCAAAATGATTTTTGTCTGCCAGTCTTCTTGCTGACCTTTATCAGAGCAATATCATCAATAACATTCTTAACTTTTGAGTTAAATGAATCCAGAAGAAGATCAAAAGTGTCTGCAGAAATGCTTGGTGTTAGAGATATTGCCTTCATAAATAGTGCACTAGTGTTCTCTTTAATGCATCTCTTTCTGACAGAGACAGATTTAGATTCAGTGGTGACAGATCAATATATCAAAGAAAATACAGAAGTGATCAGATAGTGCTACATCCTTAATAACAATGGATGAAATGTTTAGACCTCTACTGATGAGTAAATCTAGAGTGTGTCCACGATTGTGTGTGGGTCCATGCACATGCTGACTCAGGTCAAAAGTGTTTAAAACAGTTATAATTTATTTTGTAGTTTTGATTTCTGCATTATCTATGTGAATATTAAAATCCCCTGCAATAGCAAAACAGTCAAACTCTGAGGAAATCATTGATAACAGTTCAGTGAACTCTTCAACAAAGGCTGGAGAATATTTTGGAGGCCTGTAAATAATGATAAACAGAATGCGTGGAGCTCCTTTCAGCACAATATATAGGTATTCAAAAGACAAATACTGACCAAATGACACTTGCTTGCATTGATAAACATCTTTAAACAGAGCAGCTACACCTCCACCTCTCCTAACAGTCCTGCAGACACTTATACAATTAAAATTAGGAGGGGCTGTTTCAGCGAGGACTGTTGCACTGCAGCTGTTTTCAAGCCATGTTTCATTTAGAAACATAAAATCCAGGTTGTTTGTGGTTATTAAATCATTGATCAGAAATGATTTATTTTTTAGTGAGCGAATGTTTAAAAATGCTAACTTGATGGAATTACATTTTGTCTCTACAGCAATCTTAGATTGATGCATTATAGGCCGCAGATTAGATGGGTCAGCTGTACGGCTTGAGAAGGCCTTAGACTTTCTATCATGTGATAAAACAGAAATAGAGAAGGCTACAGGCATACTGGGTTCCCGCTTGTTCTGTAAACATTTGTGAATGTTGCTGCCAATATAGCGGAGACCCGACACATATCACCGAGAGCTGTCATCAGTTGTTTTTGGTTCACCTACACCAGATGGAGGACTGTTTGGGCCCTGGCGTTGTGGCAGCAGTCAGAGAACTCTCACAGGAGAAGGAGGGAGAGCTGGGCCTGCAGTCTTTGGTGGTTGGGGGGCCCGCTATTTTTTTAGTTGATATCTAGGGGCTTGCAGCGAAAGAGTGGGAGAGTTTGGTCCCAGCATGCACCAGTTCCTCCATTTTCTGTGAGAAGCTTAGAAGTGGAGATGCTGGAGAGAGGGAAAGTGTGTCTGGTGAGCGGGGCTCTAGTGTTTCCGGTGGCTGTGATATGTTGTCCTGGCTTCCCTGGCTGTTTTCCAGAAAGTCGTCCTTGGTTGTTGAGTCTTGGAGCTGTTGTAATACGTCACAGTCTGCATGTGATGAGCTCTGTGGGCAGGGCTCAGCCGGGATGTCCATGAGCAGTGGTTGTTTTGGCTGCGTGGTGTTATAAGTGTCCTTGTGGGATGTGTCAACCACATAATGACTCGAAAGCTGATATGAAGTCCTGTGGTCACTCATATTCTGTCCAGGTGTGCCTTTGGGTCTCGCTCCCTGTTTGTGCCATCGATTAGTCTGGCGATCAGTTTCAGCTTGTTCCTCTACACTTTGTATAAACTGTTGAGATTGACTAGATTCACAGGACTCAATGAGGGGTTCCATGATGACCATCTGCTGTGTGTTCTGCCTGTTTTGGAAGTCCAGCAAGTAACTTTGTTTCAAGAACCGCAATCCTTTGTAGAAGTCTGTGGCAGTTAATGCAGCAAGTAGATCCCACAAGAGGCATTTTCTCTCGTCTGTTTGAATGTAGACAGCAGTGTTTTTCCGTCTCCGGAATGTAAACTGCTGGCAGTGGGAGGCAAAAGTCTTCTTTTTCCAAAAAAAAAAAAACTGTGTTGTTTAAGCACTGTGCTGATCTACTGAAGTTAAGATCTTAGAGAGATCTGAGAAAAGTATAAAAATAGGGAGCAAAGCGCAGAGCAATAAGCAAGAGCGTCCGAACAGTAGCAAAGCTGGAAATAGGCTTAGGCGGAAATAGGCAAAGCTGGAAATAGGCGCGCGCGCACACACACACACACACACACACACACACACACACACACACACACACACACAACTGCTTCATTTTGATCAACAATGCAGAGCAAAATCAATGTTTGCAATGTTACACTTGAGTTTCTGCATGTTCAAAAATACACATATCAAGTCAAGTCAAGTCACCTTTATTTATATAGCGCTTTTAACAATACAGATTGTGTCAAAGCACTGAACAGTATCAAGTTGGAGGATAGACAGTCAGTAATGTATAATAATAAGATTAAACACTCAATTTTCAGTTAAGGGCATTTCATTATTGAATTCGGAGATGCCATTGTCTAGCTCAATTTAGTTTAAATAGTATCTGTGAAATCAAATTGACGATAATCACTAGAAATTAAGTGTTCCCAACTGAGCAAGCCAGAGGCGACAGCGGCAAGGAACCAAAACTCCCTCTGAGACAGAATGGAGAAAAAAAAACCTTGGGAGAAACCAGGCTCAGTCGGGGGCCAGTTCTCCTCTGGCCAGGATATTATTGTTTATTTATTGTTTACTTATTGTTTTAATTAAAATTTTTAAATGTATAAATGTATTATATTTATATTTTATATTGTTGCAATTTCTAACAATAATAGTATTATGTAATTAGGTATTTTATTATTATATTTTTAGTTATTTGTTTTATTTTTAGTTTTATTGTATTTTTAGTCGAGGTCTTCACTGGGGATATGTCTCTGGGGCTCATCGCTGACGATCAGGGCCACAGACATCATCTCCCGGCGCCGATCCACCTCAAGCCGCGAGGTTTCTCTGAATAACAGCGCAGATATACGTGCACGTACAGCCATCTAATGAGAGCGCTGTAAACTGGGTCTGTACAAAAGGTGTTTCATTGTTATAAAGAGTGACGAAAGGCTGTAAAGGGAAGGTTGCGGGGACTGTGGAAACCGTATGGAGATGGTTCGGGTGTGTTTTATGCAAATGACTAACCTCGTGCACACAGCCTTTCATTTAGAATACTCCAAATTCACTAACAATAGGAGGTTAAGAACAAATTCGTAAAGATTTTGTGAGACGTTAGAATGTGTGTGTATAAATAAAACTAATCTACGCAATCAATGGGTGAAGAAGGCTAAGTCTTGCTCAGCCTTACACACACTCCACCTATGATTAATCATTGTAGGACAACGGGATGTTCAAATCATTCAGCGCAATGACAGATGGATTGTCATTCAGTCCTGGATGGATTGAAGTATCTCCTGGAAAAACTGTGTCAGCTGTATTACTGCACCATGACTTGGTAATCTGTTTTTTGTTTTCTTAATTTCTTCCATGATATTATGTAACTGATTAAATTCTTTCCTCATGACGCTGGGCACCTCATCATCATCGATAAGTGAGTCTCTCTCAAGCACAGAGCTAACCCTGGAAACAATGTCTGTAATGTTTTCAGTCAAACGCACAGTTTCAGAAATCTGCGCAGCTAATCCACCAATGTCATATGTGCGTATGAAGCATGCTAATTCATTGGCGGAAGAAAAATATTTACTCAAGTAACTGACATTGTGGTCTGGGTTATGAATGTCTGTCAATATTTCCTCAATATGCTGACTAATGTCTTTCATCTTGTCGGTCATAGGCATGAGTTTATCCTGAAATTCCTTCATTTCAGCTTCAATGTCTTGTCTAAATTTTGTCTGCAGGCATTTCGTAGTGAGTCTTCCAGTCAATCCCATCAGTAGTCTTTCTTCAGAGCCATTAGTAGCAGGAACTGAATATTTTAAATATATGAGGATGATAAATGGCAGTCGGCCCATGCACTCCTGGAGTTTAGGATAATCTCTCTCAAAGAGTTCAATAAATTCATTCTGGAGATGATTAATATCAGATCTAGAGGGGAAGAAATATTAGAATTTATTATTACATACTGTCCAGTATTAATTTTAATTTGGTTTATTTTGATATTCATGCGAGTAAGATGCCCCCCCCCACACCTTATTTATTTATTTTTTTCTCTCTTGATCATACATAATACAAAGTCTAATCTCAGCACACTTTGTAAATGGCTACAATATTTTTAATTTTGTCTTTTCATCTGAATATAAACATTTGTGAGATTTAGTAAGTCAAAACAGTTTTTAAATTTGTGGAAAGGTAACAACAAAAAAAGTAAAAACAAACAAACAAAAAAACTCTGCTTTTGATTAAAATCTATAGGCTAATGGAGTGAAATCATTAGATTTGCATTCTTAAGACTGAATTGGATGGTAATTGTTTCTTATAAGGACGTAAGCAATTTTTACTTCGTTACAGCACAGGGTTCAGCGTTGTGTGGTAATTTAATTCCCGTCCCAATACACATCTCTGAGTTTACAAAGAAAAAATTATTCAACATTTTTCAGTTTAAATCTTTTTTGAGCGCTGCCGAACACTGCACGGTAACTGTTGCACTCCACTGTGATTTGCATGCATATTTAATATTGAAATGCTGGATATTTACAAGAACGATATTTTATAACTGCTGCTCCACCACAGCGAGTGGGGGGCTGTTAAGAACAAAAAAAAAGAGAAGAAAAGCGTGTGAACATTTGAAATGGGTCATTATGGCAGCAACTGGAATGTAATACAATTTTTAAATATGTATTATATACAGTTATTTACATAAACATATAAACCAAGCAGCTTAATGCTAACCTTATGTAAACAAGCGGTAACTTATGTCTGCTAATCTCCACATTTTCAATGACATCCATCATTTTGAAAGATAAAATGCAAGACAGAAAACCATTTCAACTAAAGTGTGACTATTTTATTATTTTTAACAGGAGATTTAAATAATCAAATAATAAATAGGATATCATAAAATATGAATTTATTCTTTTTATTTCAAGCACATGACAATTTATTTACAGCAGAAAATCATGCGACTGATCATGTGAGCAGTGCTTTCCTGGGTACGTAAAATCACAGTGTACTCACTTCTCCACAGTGAATAATCCATGAGTTTTATCACTGAGGTGCCATGTAAATTTATTTTTGCAGACGTCCACATGAGAAACAATTACTGTCACAATAGGGCTACAGTTTTGCTATAATGGCATATTTATATATACCTGTATGTAAGTCACAGAATAATTTAACTTTTGTGATGAACCAATTTTACCCGGATTCTGCTTTGTCTGACATTGGTTATTCAATTATTCAACTGAATTGTCAAGACACTATTTTGATAGGATATTTTATTTAGTGTTTTACATTAATTACCCTTCAAAATAATATAAATATTTACAAGAATTATATCAAATGTCATTTATACATTCTGTAAAAGTTTATCCAGTAGTGGGGGTTAGATGGCCCCTTTGAATAATTTAGCATTTTGTGCTATAACAACTAAATTAACAAATCTTTCTTATTTATGATGCATCATTATCCCGTGATGCTAAACATAGCCAGATATGTTACAATTTAAAAGTAAAAAGCACATTGAGGAATCTTCCTCCATCTTCCTCAATGTACACAAAATATACACATTTGTTTGTGTGTGTGTGTGTGTGCATATACAGTATATTATATTATTATATATTTCTTCATATAATAATCGAATTTTGTTTAAACATTCAATTATTCTGATCTTCTGAATCAAATTAGTGATGAATAAGAACATTCCCCTACTCCATTTTAGGTGGCTGGTCTGATGCTGCTGCACGGTTAAGAGTTAATCCTGATGCCATTGCTGTAATTTAAGACAACATACATTATGTGAATACAACATCCAATTCACACACAGTATCAGATCATGCAACTATAAACAAAACACTGAATTCTGAGGTTGTTCTTCAAACAACAATATCGGAAACACAGCAGATAAAAGAAGTAAATTTTCACTACTTTTGTTTCTTTCTAGTGCTGATTTTGTCTGTCCAGTCGAATCTCTGCATTTGTAAAAAGATTTTTTTTTAATAGTTCTCCTTTAACACTTATATATAAGCAATGTAATTAAGAAAACTCACATATTGTCTCACGGTACAGGACCACATTTGCACTGTAGAATTCATGTGGATGACATTGATTTCACATTTTCCCTCACAGTCCTCTCTGTTTTTCTAAGGAGAGTTTAAGGTCTTCCCACCAGGATTTGTTGAACAAAAGTGAAACTGTTCTGGACAAACATCTTTATCTCAGTCATAAAATGTTGCACACAGACAAGATATCAAGTTCAAAGTCCCACCATGTTAAACAATAGGACAAAGATCATTTGTCCAAGTCAAGTCAAGTCACCTTTATTTATATAGCGCTTTTAACAATACAGATTGTGTCAAAGCACTGAACAATATCAAGTTGGAGGATAGAGAGTCAGTAATGTATAATAATAAGATTAAACACTCAATTTTCAGTTAAGGGCATTTCATTATTGAATTCGGAGATGCCATTGTCCAGCTCAATTTAGTTTAAATAGTATCTGTGAAATCAAATTGACGATAATCACTAGAAATTAAGTGTTCCCAACTGAGCAAGCCAGAGGCGACAGCAGCAAGGAACCAAAACTCCCTCTGAGACAGAATGGAGAAAAAAAAACCTTGGGAGAAACCAGGCTCAGTCGGGGGCCAGTTCTCCTCTGGCCAGGATATTATTGTTTATTTATTGTTTACTTATTGTTTTAATTAAAATTTTAAATGTATAAATGTATTATATTTATATTTTATATTGTTGCAATTTCTAACAATAATAGTATTATGTAGTTAGGTATTTTATTATTATATTTTTAGTTATTGTTTTATTTTTATTTTTATTGTATTTTTAGTCGAGGTCTTCACTGGGGATATGTCTCTGGGGCTCATCACTGACAATCAGGGCCGCAGACATCATCTCCCGGCACCGATCCACCATCTGATCTGGACACGGACTGAGAAACAGAATAAGAAAGAAACAAATATTAGCGTAGAACGAGTACATCGTGTGTTATGGGAAGTGTTCCCGGTTCCAGTAGATCTAATTAATGCAGCCTAACAATCCTTTAACGGATTTGAATAATAGAAGTGTAGTAGTGTGTTATGTGTACGCCAGGTTAAAGAGATGGGTCTTTAATCTAGATTTAAACTGACGGAGTGTGTCTGCCTCCCGAACAGTGTTAGGTAGATTGTTCCAGAGTTTAGGAGCTAAATAGGAAAAAGATCTGCCACCCGCAGTTGATTTTGATATTCTAGGTATTATCAAACGGCCAGAGTTTTGAGAACGCAGCGGCCGTGGAGGACTATAGTGTGATAGGAGCTCGCTCAAGTACTGAGGAGTTAAGCCATTCATGGCTTTATAAGTCATTAACAAGATTTTAAAATCTATACGATGTTTGATAGGGAGCCAGTGCAGTGTTGACAGAACTGGGCTAATATGGTCATACTTCCTTGTTCTAGTAAGAACTCTAGCTGCTGCATTTTGGACCATCTGTAGTTTGTTGATCAAGCGTGCAGAACAACCACCCAATAAAGCATTACAATAATCTAACCTTGAGGTCATAAACGCATGAATTAGCATTTCTGCATTTGACGTTGAGAGCATAGGTCGCAATTTAGATATGTTTTTGAGATGGATGAATGCAGTTTTACAGATGCTAGAAACATGGCTTTCAAAAGAAAGATTGCTATCATACAGCACACCTAGGTTCCTAACTGATGAAGAAGAAGAATTTACAGAGCAGCCATCAAGTGTTAGATAGTGTTCTAGGTTATTACATGTGGGGTTTTTAGGTCCGATAATTAACACCTCTGTTTTTTCAGAATTTAGCAGTAAGAAATTACTCGTCATCCAGTTTTTCATATCGACTATGCATTCCGTTAGTTTCTCAATTTGGTGTGTTTCACCGGGCCGTGATGAAATATAGAGCTGAGTATCATCAGCATAACAGTGAAAGCTAACCCCGTGTTTCCTGATGATATTTCCCAAGGGTAACATGTCCACCCTCCCCCTGCAATGGCATTTTCATATGGGAGAAAATATATGTAAGATATATGGAAATTATTAAGTTACATTTTCAAAGAAGAAGAAATTAAATTTAGTTGGAAACCTCAAGTAATATGGGCCATTTGTTGATTAATTACCATATACCCATAGGCGTAAATTTCATCTAAGGGTAGTCCCCCCCTAAAAATATAATTACAAACCACGCAGTGTATTGTAAATAATGTAATGATATATACAGTAGAGGCTCCTGACTGTAAATTTAGTTGGGGCAGATTCTAGGTCGCAGCACTAGTTTATAAAAAACTCAAGAAAGCTTATAATCCCTGTAGTCTAATCACTGAACACATGCGCACACACTTTTGACAGAGATCCAATGTCCTTGCGTTATTCAGCCTATGAGCGGCAGGGTTGAGGAGTAACGGAATACATGTAACAGCGTTACATAATCAGGATACAAAAATTTAGTAAATGTAATCAGTTACAGTTGCATCAAAAAACAAAGTATTCAGATTACAGTTACATTTTGTGAAAAGTGGGAATACTATCTATGGAAGTATATGTGTAGCAAAATTAAATTTGAAATGTAATATGCAAAATGGAAATGCATTTATGTATTTAAATTAAAATTTTCCCATACATATGTGCAACGCAAAATTAAAATGAAAATTAAATTATTTAATTTAAATTTGCCATTTTCTACATGTTTTAATATGCAAATTAAAAACATATTTTAAAGCTTTATAAGTTGCAAAATTAAAATTAAAATGTATTACCCAAATTGATTAGATATGTTTAACATGTCCAAGCAAAAACTGTAGCAAAATTATCACTTAAATGCTGTTTTTCCTAAATGCATTTAGAATGAGGGGTAGGACACTTGGGATTGCATTTTCATCGTGATACCGCGTGATAATTGTAGCAAAATGCAGTGAGAGTTTCAAAATGCATTCTGAGCCAAAGGTGCAGCAAAAGGGTAGCAAAATGATGATTTAAATGGCTTTTTATTTTTCTTAAATGCATTGACACTTACATATATGATGTTTCAATTGCATTTTCATTAAATACCCCGCGATGATATAGTTTAAGTCATTGTGGATTTGAAAATGCACTCCGAGCCGAGCACGCCCCCTAGCTGTCAATCATTACATCAAGGTGGGGCTCGGCAACAGGACGTGCGATAGGTCAATATTCACGTGCGGGTTTAAACAGTATAAGTAAGCAGATATGGGAATTTTGCAGCGAGCTGAAAGTGGAGCTCGTTACGTTTAAAGATCGACTCAAGACTCAGATGAAATGCGAATTAGAGGAATTTAAGGAGGACATAAATCATAAAATGGCACTAACAACACAAGAAATAAAGGAACAAAATGCAAAGGTTGAGGTTACTCTGTCGCGTGTTGAAGAAATGGAGTGCTGGAGCTCCGAGACTAACGGTCTACTACAGTATTTTATACAAGAACACAAAAAGATGATGGAAAAACTGACTGACCCCGAGTAGCGGTCCAGAAGGAATAACCTGCGCATTTTCGGAGTGCCAGAGGATGCAGAGAAGGGGTCTATCATCCGGAGAGAACTCAACATTGATACAGACTGTCAAATTCAGTGGGCGCACAGGGCTCTGCCCGAAGCCTAAAGCAGATCAAACCCCGAGGGCCATCGTCGTAATTTTTTTACAATATAATACGAAAGAGAAGGTCCTGAGTAAAGCCTGGAAGAAGAAAATAATCACACTCGGAGAGCAGAGAGTTTTCTTCGATCATGACTACCCTTCGGCTGTGGTGCAGCAACACAAGTCGTACGGGGATCCGCTTTCAGACCCCATTTACTAAGATGAGAGTCCACTGGGATAATGGAGCCATGGGTAAACTAAAGTCAGGCAAAGTGATGGATTCCCTTCAGAGTGGTACAGAATTTTTTATAAAGAATTGATGCCATTGCTAATGGACACCTATGGAATGATTTTCCGGGCTATTTTTAAAAGCAATTGCAAATTGTATTTTCAATTGCGTTTTCCACATGTGGGCACATAAATTGGGACATAATCCAAATGCAATTGCAAATCTTGCATTACCGTTTGCATTTTTGCTTTTGCGAAAGCACAGTGACTGCCACATTTCAAATGAAAAAGCAAAGTCCATTTGCAACTGTATTTCCCATGTCTTACGAGTTATGAGACTCATTTAAGTCAATCAGAGTGAGAGATGTTGAGACAGGTGAAAAGCGTTTGGGTAAATAGTGAATATTGACCTATTGTGCGTACCGTTGTTGCTCTCGCTGTTAGCAGGGTATAATCGCTGCATTTGGGGTAAAAAAGACAGAATTATGTATTGTACCAAGAAGGTTGTCTGTTCGTTCACACAGGCACGAACTGATTGACAGCTGCCTTTAGCGGAGCCTTTACCGATGACCTCCATTAATCAAAGCGTTCAGCACGGTCGTCTGTGAGTGACGTCACTTCCCAATACAAACACGCCCCCTAGTATAGTCCCGCCCCCTCACATTGATTGACAGCTTTCAGTGTAGACGTCGGAAATTCAAATACAAAAGGAATTGCGATTTCATTTGAGTTTTTGGCAGGTTACATGCGCAACGCAGAGAAAGTGAAAAAAAAAATGGTGGTAATTAATATTGCTATTTAAATATGACAGGCTCATAACTCATAAGACATGGGAAATACAGTTGCAAATGGACTTTGCTTTTTCATTTTAAATGTGGCAATCACTGTGCGTTCGCGAAAGCGAAGATTTGCAATTGCATTTGGATTATGTCCCAATTTATGCGCCCACATGTGGAAAACGCAATTGAAAATACAATTTGCAATTGCTTTTGAAAATAGTCCGGAAAATCATTCCATAGGACACCTTCAACTGGGTCATAAAAGAAGGAAAATTCCTCCGTCATGGAAAGAGGCTATAATTTCCATAATCCCGAAGGGAAAAAAAGACAAGGAGAACTGTCAAAATGATAGACCTATATCACTCCTTAATACAGATTATAAAATTTATATTTCTATTTTAGCATCCAGAATACAATTGTTCTTACCAGATTTGATAGATGAGGACCAAACAGGTTTTGTTAAAGGTCGACAAACATATGAAAATATTAGAAGAACTCTCCATATAATAGATAGGGCTCATTGAAATAAACTACCTGTTGCCCTAATCAGTCTTGATGCTGAGAAGGTGTTACGGAGCCGACGAGACGAGAGACGTGCGGATCCATTAGCAAGCTTTTATTCATAAACATGGTCAACACAGGCAGGGTCAAACATCAATAGACAGATATGTAGAGGGCAAGACACAAGAGTATTCCGAGGGCATGCATGGGTCGACGATTGGCAAACAATATCCAAAGTGGCTGACAATAGGGGTAATCCGGGTAAACGAGCAATAGACCAAGTGAGGTGCAAACAGAGTCCGAACGGGAAAGCAAAGGGTTAATCCAGGAAACACGGGCAAGAATCGAAACACTAGAAAACAGGCAAGGCAAGACTATGATAACTAAATGGGCTCCGTAGAGTAGCTATCGCTAGGATATACGCTATACAATACTCAGCAATGAGGGAGAGAAAGTCCATGGCTTAAGTAAGGCGTGCAAATGGGAATCAGCTGTGTGTGTCGTCAGTGCAATGGATGATGGGAATTGTAGTCCGATGGTGAAGTGCAACAGTAGTGTAGTGTGAGAGTCAATATGATGGAAGGGTGACCTCTGGTGGCAATCAGACGGAAGGCCACGAACCGGATTCGTGACAGAACGCCTTCGACAAGGTCAACTGGGAGTTTCTTGGTCCCACTTTATATTAGGTGGCCTTAACTACTATGTACTTATATCAAAAATAAGTACAATGTACTTATTGTGTTCATATTGTACTACAAAACACATTTGCTGTTATTGAGGTGGGATATGGGTGAGGTTAGGGACAGGTTAAGTAGTATGGGTAGGTTTAAGGGTGGGGTTAGGTGTAAGGGATGGGTCAACAGTGTAATTATTAATGTAATTACAGATGTAATTACATATAGGTATGTTTAAAAATAGAAGTACAATGTGAGAACATGTACTGTAGGTCAGTTGCCCTTGGCTCGGTATTGTTGGCAGAATTAGGCGAAAACTAATTGAGGAACCCTGGCATAAGCAATGTTTAAATATGTATAAAATAAGTATTTCTGTCTTTTTCAAGTACACATATCTAAAAATTCTTAAATCAAGATCCATTTCTATATAAGGCAAGGCAAGGCAAGTTTATTTATATAGCACATTTCATACACAGTGGTAATTCAAAGTGCTTTACATAAAAGAAAGTGAAATAGTCATTCACAGCAATAAAAACAAGGAATTAAAAATAATAAAAACAAGGAATTTTAAGAAGTTATAGAAATTGATTTAAAATGAAATTTAAAACAGTTAAATAGAATATGATTATACATAAAATACAGTGCAGTCAGTTCGGACGTAGCACAGTGTTCATTCAACAAATGCACAGCTAAACAGATGAGTTTTCAGTCTGGATTTAAATGTGCCTAATGTTTTAGCACATCTGATCTCTTCTGGAAGCTGGTTCCAACTGCGGGCGGCATAATAGCTAAAAGCGGACTCCCCTTGTTTTGTGTGAACCCTTGGTATTTCTAACTGACTCGATCCTAATGATCTGAGTGGTCTGTTAGGTTTATATTCAGTGAGCATATCTGCAATGTATTTAGGTCCTAGGCCATTGAGTGACTTATAAACGAGTAAAAGTACTTTAAAATCAATCCTAAATGTAACTGGAAGCCAGTGTAAGGACCTGAGGACTGGTGTGATATGCTCAGATTTTCTGGTTCTAGTCAGAATCCTGGCAGCAGCGTTCTGGATGAGCTGCAGCTGTCTAATGGTCTTCTTTGGAAGGCCGGTGAGGAGACCATTACAATAATCCACCCTGCTGGTGATAAAGGCATGAACAAGTTTCTCCAAGTCGTGACTGGAAACAAAACATCTAATTCTTGCAATGTTTTTGAGATGATAGTATGCTGATTTAGTTACTGCTTTGACATGACTACTGAAGCTAAGGTCTGTCTCCAGAATCACCCCAAGATTTCTGACTTGATTTTTAGTTGTTTGACCCCTAGAGTCAAGGTATGCATTCACCTTGAGAACTTCATCTTTGTTTCCAAATGCAATGACTTCAGTTTTCTCCTTGTTTAGCTGAAGAAAGTTTTGGCACATCCAACTGTTAATTTCATCAATGCATTGGCAGAGGGAGTCAATGGGGCTATAGTCATTTGGAGATAAGGCCAGGTAGATCTGGGTATCATCAGCATAGCTGTGATAGGCAATTTGGTTTTTCCTCATTATCTGACTTAGTGGGAGCATATACAGGCTAAAAAAGAGCGGTGCAAGAATTAAGCCTTGTGGGACTCCGCATGTCATGGACGTCCACTTAGACTTATGCTCTCCTATACTCACATAATAACCTCTCCCTTCTAAGTATGACCTGAACCATTTGAGTGCCAACCCAGAAAGCCCGACCCAGTTTTCCAGTCTCTCTAGAAGTATGTTATGATCGACAGTGTCAAACGCAGCACTAAGATCTAGCAGTACCAGCACTGATATTTTGCCAGAATCAGAATTAAAGCGAATATCATTTATTATCTTAATGAGTGCTGTCTCTGTGCTGTGATGCACACAGAAACCAGATTGAAAATTATCCAGGTATTCATTTGAGTTTAAGTAGTTGTTCAGCTGATTAAAAACTATCTTTTCAATAATCTTACCTATGAAAGGAAGATTTGATATTGGTCTATAGTTGCTCAACATGGTGCTATCAAGATTGCGCTTTTTCAGAAGGGGCTTAACAACTGCAGTTTTCAGGGAGTTTGGAAAAGTTCCAGAAAGAAGTGAGGCGTTCACCACTTCCAAGAGATCTACTTCCAAACTGTTAAGCACACTCTTGAAAAAAGATGTAGGAAGTGTGTCGAGATAGCAGGTTGACGATTTAAGATGCTGTACTATTTCTTCCAAAATTTTGCTATCAATTGTTTCAAAAACAGACATAGTCACTTCTTTTTGAGATTGCGGTCGAATCTGTGTGACCTCTGTATTACAGGAAGATGTGCCAATCTCCTTTCTGATATTACTGATCTTCTCTGAAAAGAAGGAAGCAAACTCATTGCATTTGCTGTCGGAGAGCATTTCACTAGGAATCTGACTTGGGGGGTTTGTCAGTCTCTCAACAGTAGCAAAAAGAGTACGAGTGTTTAAGTTACTGTTTATAAGGTTTGAGAAGAAGGTCTGTCTAGCTGTGGCTAGTTCCACATTGAAAGCATGAAGGCTGTCTTTATAGATGCTATAGTGAATTTCAAGTTTCGTCTTCCGCCACATCCGCTCAGCTTTTCTGCATTGCCTTTTCATATTCTGAACTGCTGTTGATTTTCTCCAAACTGATTTTTGTCTACCTGTCTTCTTGCTGACCTTTATCGGAGCTATATCATCAATAACATTCTTAACTTTTGAGTTAAATGAATCCAGGAGAAGATCAACAGAGTCTGCAGAAATGCGTGGTGTTGAAGATATAGCCTCCATAAATAGCACACTAGTGTTCTCATTAATGCATCTCTTTCTGACAGAGACAGATCTAGATTCAGTGGTGACAGAGATCAGTATATCAAAGAAAATACAGAAGTGATCAGACAGTGCTACATCCTTAATAACAATGGATGAAATGTTTAGACCTCTACTGATGAGTAAATCTAGAGTGTGTCCACGATTGTGTGTTGGTCCATGCACATGCTGAATCAGGTCAAAAGTGTTTAAAACAGTTATAATTTCTTTTGTAGTTTTGATTTCAGCATTATCTATATGAATATTAAAATCCCCTGCAATAGAAAAACAGTCAAACTCTGAGGAAATCATTGATAACAGTTCTGTGAACTCTTCAACAAAGGCTGGAGAGTATTTTGGAGGCCTGAAAATGATGATAAACAGAATGCGTGGGGCACCTTTCAGCACAATACCTAGATATTCAAAAGACAAGTACTGACCAAATGACACTTGCTTGCATTGATAAACATCTTTAAATAGAGCAGCTACACCTCCACCTCTCCTAACAGTCCTGCAGACACTTATAAAATTAAAGTTAGGAGGGGCTGTTTCATTTAGGACTGTTGCACTGCAGCTGTCTTCAAGCCATGTTTCATTTAGAAACATAAAATCCAGGTTGTTTGTGGTTATTAAATCATTGATCACAAATGATTTATTTTTTAGTGAGCGAATGTTTAAAAATGCTAACTTGATGGAATTACATTTTGTATCTACAGCAATCTTAGATTGATGCATTACAGGCCGCAGATTAGATGGGTCAGCCGTACGGCTTGAGAAGGCCTTAGACTTTCTATCACATGATAAAACAGAAATAGAGAAGGCTACAGGCATACTGGGTTCCCGCTTGTTTTGTAAACATTTGTGAATGTTGCTGTTAATAAAGCGGGGACCCGACACATATCACTGAGAGCTGTTATCAGTTGTTTTTGGTTCACCTACAGAGGGTTTGGGCCCTGGCGTTGTGGCAGAGGTCGGAGAGCTCTCACAGGAGGAGGGAGAGCTGGGCCTGCAGTCTTTGGTGGTTGGGGGGCCCGCCGTTTTTTTGTTGATATCTGGGGGCTTGCAGAGAGTTTGGTCCCAGCATACACCAGTTCCTCCATTTTCTGTGAAAAGCTTAGAAGTGGAGATGCTGGAGAGAGGGATAGTGTGTCTGCTGAAGGGGGCTCTAGCTCTGGTGTTTCCGGTGACTGTGATGTGTTGTCCTGGCTTCCCAGGCTGTTTTCCAGAAAGTCGTCCTTGGGTGTTGAGTCTTGGAGCTGTTGTAATACGTCACAGTCTGCATGTGATGAGCTCTGTGGGCGGGGCTCAGCCGGGATGTCTATGAGCAATGCTTGTTTTGGCTGCGTGGCGTTATCAGTGTCCTTGTGGGATTCTTCAACCACATGATTACTCGGAAGCTGATATGAAGTCCTGTGGTCACTCATATTCTGTTCAGGTGAGTGTGTGAGTGGATTGGCACACACCACCGAAGGATGACGGAGGGAGTAAAATAAATTGTCCTTTAGCACTCTTGTACCAAGTTTGTTTGGGTGGAGGCCATCCAGTTTAAACAGTTGTCTGTGGCCCCAGAAAATATTGAAGTTGTCCATGAAGTTGACTCCTTTTGTACTGCAGGTTCTTTGTAGCCATGTATTCAGCCCAAGCAACCATGAAAACATGTTAGTTCCCCTTGCTGGGAGTGGTCCACTGATGAACGACTGAACTTCAAGTCTTTGAAGTGTTTCAAAGAGTTCACTGAAATCTTGCTTATGCAGTTCTGACTGCCCTTTCCGAATATCATTCTTCCCCACATGGATGATGACTCGATTTGCAGTCTTGTGCTTCATCACAATGTTCTGAAGTTCCTTGTTCACATCAGAGACGGTTGCTTGAGTAAAGCAGCAGTTAGTTGTAGTCCTGCTACTGATGTTTCTAATAATAGAGTCACCCACTATCAGAGTCCTGGGCTCGGCTGCGCTCTGAGCTGAATGCCGCTGTCTGCTCGACATTGAGCGCCGGTTAGTAGCAATGTTAGCTGCTGGCTGATTCGATCCAAGTTTTATCACATTTTGGGATTCCTCATCCACATTCATCAATGCTTCAAATCTGTTTTCAAGATGTATAGGGGGTTGTAGAATACCAGTGTTTACAAGTCTTGTCATAGCCGTATCTGGGGTAGAGGATGCTACAGCAGCAATACGAGATACTCGTGACAATCTGATGTCTCGATAGCCTTTGGGTCTCGCTCCCTGTTTGTGCCATCGATTAGTCCGTCGATCAGTTTCGGCTTGTTCCTCTACACTTGGTATAAACTGTTGAGATTCACTAGATTCACAGGACTCACCGGCTGTATGCTGAGGGGGTCCGTGGTGACCATCTGCTGTATGTTCCGTCTGTTTTGGAAGTCCAGCAAGTAACTTTGTTTCAAGAACCGCAATCCTTTGTAGAATTTTGTGGCAGTTCATGCAGCAAGTAGATTCCACTAGAGGCATTTTCTCTCGTCTGTTTGAATGTAGACAGCTGTATTTTTCTGTCTCCGGAATGTAAACTGCTGGCAGTGGGAGGCAAAGAGTCCTCTTTTTCCAAAAAATGTGTTGTTTGAGCACTGTGCTGATCTGCTGAAGTTAAAATCTTAGAGAGATCTGAGAAAAAAAACAAAAATAGGGAGCAAAGCGCAGAGCAATAAGCAAGAGCGTCCGAACAGTAGCGAAGCCGGAAGCGGAACAAGGTAGGCCTACTCTCTACAGAGACATACACTTAATGTGACTTATTCATAATTTTATGATTTCATTCAGGAAAAGTCAAAAGTTAGTCATTTTGTCCTTATTAATGCACCACAGCTATTGTCTGTCATATAACATATAAAAATCTCGTGAACTGGACTACAGACCATAAGAGACAGAAGCATCATCAAACGTCCCTCAGAAGATGTCGTTGCAACAAAATCTTTTAAAGAAAAAACAACAATTCCTGAAAACATTTGCTGTTTTCAGCTCTGTACCATTGAATCTTTTGGTAATCAGATTAGAGGCTGTAATGGATCGACACTTCACATACCCGCATAGATCTGATGACAATGCACTGCTAACAGATAACATGCATTCAATTAATAGGGGATTTGTTTTTATATATATTTTTTTTTTTTTTTTCAGGTTATGATGTGGTCTCTGTCTTCAGTGCCTTAGCGATGGTCTTTGTGGGTATTAATGACAGCTGCATAAGTGGAAAGTGTAACCGTTGTCCAAAGTGACTGTTATCCTTCTGCGGACCAATAGATTCAGAGACACGCGATAGAGGAAATAACCCAGGTGTTGCATTTGGAAATCTTTGCTAGTTTGTATATCAACT
Source organism: Schizothorax lantsangensis (assembly GCA_027422415.1). NCBI lineage: Eukaryota > Metazoa > Chordata > Actinopteri > Cypriniformes > Cyprinidae > Schizothorax > Schizothorax lantsangensis. Next base: position 610,149 of record CM049840.1, on the reverse strand, counting down.
TCTGATCCAGTTACATATGCAAAGTATCATGCTTGGAGACAAAGAGTCGTAAACTTTCCCTCCAAAAGTTCAAGACACCATTGTCTCTTTGACACCCGAAAGGAGTGACCTCTATATCAGATAAAGCTCTTACATCAGTGACCCGCCACCAGTCTGCGGTTCTTTTAGATCCTAAGAGGATGAGAAGGATGTGAGCTCCTCAGCAACCCTTAAGTTTTTGTGCCAGGCCTTGTGGCCTTGACTTTCCATTCAACCAAAGATCCTTGAATCTCAGCAGATCTCTTTCTTAGCTCTTTTTCACTTTCTGCCTGGGAAGAAACTCCCAATCACCATCGAGTCAGGACATCTTTGGAATTCATCACTCTCCAACCCGGAAGAACGGGATCGTGAGTCCAAAACCTTGAAACTATCAAGACTTTCATCCGAGACTGCATCCGGACACTCGTTCAACGACAAAGGCGATGCAAGTATCGTACATTTAACTAAACAAAACAGAGTTTTAGTATAAGTTATAAACGGCGCTGATGGTTTTACTCAGGTGGTTAACTGACTCTTTTTATAGCTTCATTCTCTGGTTTCTCTAGTGGCTTCATTCATCCACTTTAGCTACCCTTTGTATGTACGCGTGTGTGTATGTTTATTCGTTTGTTTGTTTAGATTAGTTATGTGTGTTAGCATTTAGTTAATAAAAGTTTTGTGCACAAATAACATGAGTTTCTGTTTCTGCCTTGCAAATTAATGCCCCATTACGATTTTGACCCTCGCTACATGTTCTAATGCATAAATATATAGGAAAGTATTTTCTGTGGCCACGAAAATAGCCTTTCTTAGCGTTGATATGAACTTACACTGAATGTTCGCTGGGCGAACAGATTATTTGATGGCAATTTAATTCTGCTACAGTTACCTGTGGCAGCTGATATAAATAATTGTAATTAATCATAATTAATTGTAATTATTTATATACATTTCCCATTTGAGCTAATTTGCTACAACGATATAGACACGTTCTCTTCCAGGCAGATTTTTAACATCTTTAGTTGATTGGAACCTCTTAATTATTATCCTCATGGTGGAAATGGGGATTTTCAATGCTTTAACTCTTTTCTTTTCTCAAAATAGCCACTTTCTATTTTGTGATGCTCAACAATCATGTTCTGCACGTCAGAATTATATTCATTGGTTTACTTAGTGTAAAAAGTTGATCTACGACTGCATTGCTTAAAAATAATTTGTTATAGCTGAATAAAAAACGTAGGAAGATGCAGCAGATGATGAAGCAGCAGATGCTGAGCAGGCTTCTTGGACAGCAGATGGAGTCAGACTGTTGTTTATCTGAAAAGAAGAATATAATTTACAAGTATTATTTTTATTCAAAACAAGAAATTTGAGTTCCCTTTGTTTTTCAGTTTTCAGTTCAGGTTTCAATTCAAATTATGTGTGTTGCATAACTTAAGACTTAGCAACTAAAAAAAAAAAAAAGTATTAGCAGTTTCAAAATTGACATTTAAGGTATGACTGTAATTAATGTTGTAACACAAAATGTGAATTCTCTTCATGGAATGTTAATCACAGACATTTTGTTACTCGTAATAACCCATTCATAGTTTGCATGACTCAAAAATTTTAATTCTCTTTACTGGTTTTTACAATTCAGTTGGTTCACTCCCATGTCTTTTTCTTACAGGCAGTGTGAAGTTGTGCCCCTGGGCAGTGGCTATGTCACGACACACTTCTGCTGTCTTGCGGAGGATGGCCAACTGAGTGATTTCTCGATGGGTGAGAATATTTGATGATAAAAGATTATGCCGCGTTTCCTCGTTAACAAGACGAGACCGGGACTAGTATGTTATTTGAGGACTACCGGACATTCAAAATACATCCTATAGTTGTAAATTAACTGTATTGTCTTTCAAAATGTGCATCCCTGTCATTGGATTGCAGTAGGATGATGGGCGTTTGCATATCTAGTCTCGGCATGGCAGCCGCAGTGGACGGCTACCAAAATGCAAACTAGTGATCTGAAACAATGGCCTCAGCACCTGAAGGGTTAGGGATAGGGTGACCCAGGAGTCACAATTCGTTGTCGTTTAACTTAAAGTTAGTGAAGGCGCGATGGGCGGAATCACGCTGATAGACACACCAGAAGTGCTTTCTCTCACGCACGCTCCACTTCTTCAGTTTTCATACAGCGTGCGATCAGCTCTCAGTGCTCAAATACACACACAGCAGTCCAAATGTCTATCGTGTAGAGTATCTCACATAAATACAGTCGGTTATGGCTTAAGTGAACGTAAACAGGTGGGTGAAAACTGAATGTGTATCAGTATTACATGCATACCTACCGTCTTAAAGGGACAGCATTCCTAAATAAATACCTATATGTAATTAATGTTAACCAACAAAAGATGTTAAATAAATGTATACTTAAGTAAACCTACTGTTTCTGAAAAAAGAGATCAAAAAATGCTAATTGTCAATTTATTCCAGTTTTTCCAAATTCAATCCTTGATTCAAATTTCTCATAAGCTTAATTGATTTGGTCTAAAGTGAGAAGAATTAAAGACTATTTTTGTTTGAAGACTACATATAAAATAGCTACCAAAATAAATGTTGGAAACTGCAGTTTGACTAAAAGTAATGACTAAAAGTTGACAAAAATGCAATGACTTTTCGTCGACTAAAACTATGAAAGATTCAAATGACTAAAATGTGACTAAGACTATTAAGCATTTTCGTCTCAAGATAAAGACTAAGACTAAATCAAAAATGCCTGTCAAAATTAACACTGGGTCAAACCTAAAACAAGTCAGGAAAAAAAAAGAAACAGGTCCGAGTAGCGCTGCAGAGAAAGGCTAGTTACTGAATATACAAAAAAACTAACAATAGATTAAATGGATCGTACTCACCAACCATGGCTCCCGCGCATGACTCAGGCTCATGGAAATAAGCTGGAGGCGAAGTCCGAAGAGCACTGGGGTCCGGACCGTCAGTAGGTAGTTCTATGAGAGAACATAGAATAAAATGTATTGAACATGTTTATATTTTTAAATTTACATGTGTTATTTAAATGTTTGCTGCTTCTTTCCATGGATTCAAGAATAAAAAAAAACAATCAGTAGTCAAGGAGCTTGTTTTACCATAGAATATCAGTGTAGTAGGAAAACAGTTTGAAGAAAGTCATCAGGATTCATCTGTGGTGCAGGTATCTGATTCAATAAATTACAAACAACAACAAAAAACATTTGTGAGCATGTTAATATCAGGAGCATCTGTAAGTTTTGTAGCCATAGGCTTAGTTCACACTGCAGGTTAAAGTGGCCCAAATCCGATTTTTATTTTTTTGCCCAAATGTGACCCATATCTGATTTTCTTATGACAGTCTGAACAGCACAAATCCGATTTTTTCAAATCAGGCCCAGGCCACTTTCATATGTGGTGCTAAATCGGATGCATATCCGATGTTTTTCAATGCGACTGCAGTCTGAATGGCCATGTCGCATTTCATGCAATTTTTACGTCATTGAAATGCGATAGACATCACAATTCTGCGCTGGAGGAGGCGGGAAGATTAAAATCACAATGGCAGACAATATATAGACAATAATATCACTTCATTATTTAGGCTCCGATTGCACATTAACTTAAAAGTTGCTAAACACACGCTAACAGGAGCAGCATCCATTTTTATTTCCGCAAACACAGTGCTCTGCGTCTGAAGTCACGTCGTCTTCTGCGCATGCGGGTCACTTCAGGGCCATATACGGTTCACATATGAGACTGATGGCAGTCGCATTTAAATGACAATGTGAACAACAGTGCAAAAAAATCGGATTTCAGCAAAAAATCCGATCTGAGCATTAAGACCTGCAGTGTGAACTAAGTCATAGACTCGCGCATGCTTTCATCTTATCTGAGAAACTAATTATTATTGTTTAGCACGTTATTAAAATCAATTTCTGAACAGAGTAGGCTATTGAAATATGTTCTAAACGTACTTAGACTCGTAGCATTCATCATGTTACAGTGTACACTCATATTACTATTGTTTTATATAGAGCATGAAAACATCATCGTGCTGTAAGATATTTAAATACAATGAATTGCCTATCATATTCAAAATGTTTTACTCAATTTCAAACATTGTAGAAAGGAATTATAGTTTGGGAAAAACCCAACTATGATTTTGCAGTCATATAGCCTAGTATGTATGATTTTATAGTAGCCTATGATATGATTCACGCATGCTTTGTACTATAAAAGGATGTACTTTGTACTTTGTACTATAAAAAATATATTTTATATCTGAGAAACTAATTATTATTGTTTAGCACGCTATTAAAATCTATTTGTGAACAGAGTATTAATAATAAACATGGTCTAAACATTCTTAGATGCGTAGCATTCATCAACCCAACTAGTAATGCACTCAAGTTTGTCACAATAACACGTTAACTGATGCAAAAAATAAATATTACTTACTCATCAGATTGATCTCCTCTACTGGATGAAATCTTGTTCTTCTTTTGAGGGAAATTCTGCCTTGTTCCTCTCAGTATACTTCCAGAAACAAACAGTAGCCACGATGAATGATCTCCTCACTCTTTGTTTATGTTGGGCGTCTCGCATGGATATTTACATATGAACGGCATGAGCCGCGAGGGGGAGGGATCGCATTAGAGATAATGCGTTAGATGGGAAAGACTGAACATCGTGTTGGTTTCATACGGATTACTTCATTTAAAAGCAGACACTTCAAGCTTTCTATAGATATAACTCACATGTCTGTGTGTTGAGTATTTGCTGAGTTACAGTTCATTTTAGTGATGAGTTTCTAAAAGCAGTTTGCGGAGACAGAGAGTGTACCCTGTTTGTTTTCCAAAACCACAAAGTTTTGTTGTTATTGTGAGTGTACACAAATAAAAGTAGACACTTAACAGTTTCGATTGATGTATAACACTTATTTGTGTGACCAAAATCAACAGAGAATTTTTAGTGTCTTTTGCACTGATCTTAAAAAAAACTGAGCTGGTCACGCCAGAGAGACCATTGACCCCAGGGAGTTAAATCATGGTTTCAGCTGAAAATATTAAGTATCTAGAAGGAACAAACAAATTCTTTGAGAACTGTAACTTCCCCGCTCATGTCCATTGCCGTCATCATCGCCTTCACATTCTTTCGGAGTTGAGTGATCCTTCTCTATTAAGCTAGCTAAATATGTTTAACTTGAATTCTTGCTAAATATGCAGTTATATTACGGGTCGTTGGCATGAATTGTACTCGTGATGGAGCGGTGGTGGAGCTTTCTTGGAGCGAGTGACAACCACAACGCTCTGACTTTTAAAAAATCCGCTCCTCGCTCCATTCAAAATCACACCGCTCCACTCTGCACTCCGCTCCGCTCACATACTCTGATTGTGGGTAACTGTTGCTGTCATGACAGATCTATTTCAGAACCAGCCGCTATCAAAATAATCTGGCTGCGGACGCGGGCCAGATATTATTGCTGGCGGGCCGCCTGTTGCCGACCACTGATATAGTTATGCATAGAAGTGAAAGTTGCTCATAAGTCATTTTAGCATCATTGTGGTGCATATATACCTGTAAAAGACAGTATCTCTGTTGTTCTGTGAATGTGAGGTCAAAAAGGGGATTAGAAGGAACCTCAGTCTGGTTCTTGTCTCCTAGGTGGAAGTCAATCCGAGGATGATTAGCTCGTGATTTCTATCACAGATTTACATGTGATGGTCATGCTGTGCATCTCTTCGACCATTAATCTTGGTTACTTGCCCCAAACTTGACAAACTCCTTTCTGAGTTGGAACTATCAATTAGTGTTCTTTTGTTTTAATGCGGTGAGCTGCTCAAAACTGCTAGTTGGTTGACTTGCTTCGGACTTGTGGCGCCAGGATCTGATTTAAGAGCATCTTGTTGTATTGGGCCTCTTTGTGGAATTCGGCTCCTCGTGTTTCAACCATGTTCTTAATCAAATCTTAAATTGTCTGATTCGCTCTGATACCCTACCGAAGTTAGTAAATGATGCAGACGATGCCATCTTTGCAGCAATCTTTGCAGTGGGTCGCCTCTTCGCCAATATGTTGTATTTCAGGTAGCAATACAAAGCCAGGCCACAGCAGTTGACGGGTTACATAGTTCATTTATTAGCAGCTCTTAACACACTTACATCTCGTGCTATCACTCTACCTTTTTTTTCCCTGTCACTCATCTTTTTTTGTACATCCCGAATAGTGGTATTTTTCCTTAGGGGCCTCTGTAAGCAAAACATTGAATTACAAGACACCACACCATTGTCCAATTAAAATGCCTCTTATTATGCTTCTTCAGATATTAATTTTCATTTAGTGTAGAAGATATTTGTGAGTCTCCCAAAAGAAAGAATTGATTCTGAACTGCTAAAAAGCATTTGGCTTGCTTAGTTGTGGACACTCGGTGCTCAACAATATCATTAATTTGATTGCATTGACTGGGATGAGAACTGAACTGAGCTGGATCTGCATGTTTCCCTCTCATCGCTCATTTCAGAGCTAACATTTGATTGCACATCCTGCAAAAATATTTTTTTTACAGCTACAAATGTAATGACAGTCTTACTCATTTTGATCTTTTAATACTGATATTGGCTCCATGTGTCTCAGAGATCATAGCATCTCCTCATAGATTCATCCTTTGCAAAAGCTCATATAATGCAGCTGTAAGATTCAGAAAGTGGAAAATTCATCAGTTTCATTTTCAATACTTCACATTTGTTTTACAGATAACATCATGAAGCTATCGATTCATTCAGTCTCTGTAGTCACACTGGATAGAAGTTTGATTTTGTCTATTAAAATACACCTGATTACATCAGTTGTGCTCATTTCGGTGATTCACTATAAACGGTGTCTGGTATTACTCAATATCTTTCTTTGGAAGGAAGAACACACAGAACATGTGGTATTGTGACATCGAACAACAGCCCACTTCACCGGTGGTTCAACACGCTCATCATGTGTCAGTCAACACGATATAAAAGCTTTGCAGGCAACAGCTTCTTCTCCAGTAAGCTCTTCATCTGAAGCGGTCGACATCGCCAGACGTCAGAAGCAGCAGCAGAGCAAACTACAGCTCAGTAACTACAGTCTTCAGGATAGAGCCAAGTAAGAGTAACTCCTATGTGTACTTTACAGCAGTCCTGATCAAACACGCCTGATGCAGCTAATCCAGATCTTCTGGAGCACTTCATTATCACAGGCTGCTGCTGCTGCTGCGTCCGATCAGGGTTGGATCTCCAGGAACAGAATTGGCGCCTTACAGCAGTGGTTCCCATTTTGCATCTCTCCATTGGCCGACACATCCATTTCAGGTCTAATGCTGCATTCCAGATGAGTTTGGATGTGGGAATATCCCAAATTGATTGTCCCACTTCAGACCTCAGTGTATTCCAGTCAATCTCACGTCACGTTCACATGTTGACCAAGTGATGTCGCCACAACACAAGTATTTCATGTCAATTACAGCAAAAACTGAATAAAAGTAACAATTGCTTTGAAAGCAGCTGATGAAAAGCAAAAATGGAGATATCATTACATAAACTTCATGTCTAATGTTAAAGTTTGTTTTTACGTTTATGCCCATTAGAAGCAGGACTTACCGAAATCTTGAACGTGATGTGAAATGACACGTCTCGTTGAAGTCGGGGTTGATCAATGTACCCCGAATTTAGAGATCGAATGTCCAACTTTGAGTGGCATTTCTAGACACTATTTCCTAGAAGGAGGTAGGAAAAATCCAAATTCCCATCTGTCTGGAATGCAGCGTTAGAGTCTCTACTAATGAGCTGATGATCTGAATCAGGTGTGTTTGATTAAGGAAAACATGCAGTGCTGGGGGGCTCCAGGAATGTGGTTGGGAACCACTGCTTTAAAGCACATGTTCATTTCAGCACAATAAAATGGGAGAGCAGTAATTCTGAGTAAAATATACATTTTGCTCAAATATTTGTTGTCAAGATACTTTTGACCGTGTCAAATCAAGACTTTTGACCGTGAAGACCACAAGTATGACTCCCACATAAGGAGCACCAGAGGGTTAAATACAGTGCATCCGGAAAGTAATCACAGCGCTTCACTTTTTCCACATTTTGTTATGTTACAGCCTTATTCCAAAATAGATTAGATTCATTATTTTCCTCAAAATTCTACAAACAATACCCCATAATGACACCGTGAAAGAAGTTTGTTTGAAATCTTTGCAAATTTATTAAAAATAAAATACTAGGTTGTAGCCTATGCATTTCATTTATTTGATTTACTAATAATTAAGTTGCATTTTATGTACACTTTTATTTTTTGACTTATTTTTGGTCTAAAAGTAGATTTTCCTGCTTGTAACCATCAAGTAATACAACAGGAAAAATGAGAAGAAAAAAAAAAAAGTAAGAGTGCAGAAAAATGTAAAATCTCAGAAGGCATGTTGTCTCATTTATTTTGGACATGTCATAAAATTAGACCATTCTGGCAAAGTATATTCAGATTTATTTCAGAAGCATATAGAATTGATTTGCCACCTGAGCCAAAATTGGGTATTTTTGGAGATACCTTAAATATAGGAAGTAAATATGTTTCAGAAGCTGTTTCTTTATGCAAGATCTTAGCAAAAAAGGCAATTTTACAGAAATGGAAGTCTGAATCTGTGCCTGTATTCGAAGTTTGGCTAAGAGACCTAAGCTATGTGTTACCCCTAGAAGACCTGAGATAAAAGATATCAAAAGACAAAAAATATTTTCAAGAATATGGTACCCAATAAAATCCTTAATTAACTATTTTGACATAACTTCTTATTGGCATAGGGTTCAAGATTAGGTGTGCACTCTGAGTATTTTAAATAAGTTTATAATTTTACATATTGCTTGTTAATTTTTCAACAAAGAATTATTGTGGTGGCTTCTGCCGGTGCTGTGAGGAATCATTCTCAAAGTCTTGGGGTTTTGATGCCAAAAGAGACTTTTATTATCATCAGACAATAGAGCCGAGAGACCCTGCAGGAAATCTCTCCTGAATATCTTTTTACATCCTCTTTAAATAGTTTTTCCTCTAGGCGTGTTCAATACATTTCATACATATGCGTTTTACCTTTTTTGGCTGTGTTTTCCTTATACATACCACTCGCCTCCTCCCTAGAGAGAAGGGGCCCAAGACGTGTTATAGTAAAGAAAGAGGCCCCCTTTATATTTTTACAGATGTTTCTTATCTCGAGGGTCTGCACATTCCTTCTATGCAGGCCTCTGACACACACAGGCATATATATATATATATATATTGTGACGAGCGTCCCGAGTCTCATCAGCGTCGCCCTGGAAACAGGCGAGGAACACCTGCCCGAACTCGTCACAGGCTGATCGGTCACACCTGCGGCTCATTATGGTCGGGCTACATAAGCCCCGCGGACCCAGCGTACAGGGAGAACCTTCTCCATGAGAAACAAGGCTAACTCGCCGTCTCTTTCTCTCTCTCTCTCTCTCAGACAGCAGCGTGTGACCGAGCCGCCCACCACGAAGCACAGCACGGAATTCACCGCACTGGAAGCTGGAGGAAGAGAGCACTTACCACGCCGGAGCACCCGTGTGGATTTCTTCACTGCCCTTCCCTTTCACCACTTCACAAATAAATCCACCCTCCGGGGCACTGTTTGGCGTTAATCCTTGTCGTGTGATTCTTCACCCCGTGACAACTGGTGGAGAATGCAGGTATTGCAGTGAAGCATCACCGACAAGCGAACCCTGCCCGTTTAACCCTGTTTTTTTTTAACCCCCTCTGTCTTATCCAGGCGAGCGCTCCTCCCTTTCCCTTTCGACATGGATGAACTTCTCCAGCGGCTCACCGAGGTTAGCATCCGCCAGCAACAAATTGTTGAGCATCTCGCCACCCGTCAGGGAGAGGCGGAGCAGCGGCTTGCGGATCTACGCACCGCTCAACGCATACCGCTGCCGGATCCCCGAGTGCAAGCCACCAAGCTACTTCCAAAACTGACCCCACATGACGACGTGGAGGCGTTTTTACAGATGTTTGAGTCTACCGCGACTACAGAAGGGTGGCACCCAGACGACTGGGCACGGGTATTAGCGCCCCTGTTGACGGGCGAAGCTCAGCGGGCTTACTTCGCTCTTCCTGCTGATTCTGCTGACCAGTATGTGGAGCTAAAAAAAGAGATCCTGGCCCTCCTCGGGCTTTCACCAATCTGTGCTGCTCAACACTTCCACGAGTGGGAATATAAAGCTCGTCTCCCAGCCCGTGCCCAGGCCGCTGAGCTCACACGACTCGCGCAGCATTGGCTGCTGGAGGGATCCCCCTCGGCCAGCCAGGTGGCAGAGCGGGTGGTGGTAGACCGCTTTCTCCGAGCACTTCCCCGTTCCCACCGGCAGGCGGTCGGGATGAAGAACCCAACCACCACCGCTGAACTCGTCGAGGCAATAGAGCTGGCGGATGCAGCCCAACAACGGGACGCCGGGGAGCGAGCGCCGCCGTTTCCCCGGAGGGTGGTCCAGGAGCGACGCGCGCCGGAAGGCACCCAGCGACCATTGAGCAGGCCGGGTCCTCCTTCTCCACGTGATGAACCCATGCCCACAGAGGCTCCCCCCGGCCCCGCCCGAACCTGGCTGGCGGGCTGCGTCATACATCGCGACCTGCCGGCCGGTGCTCCCGAAGTGGACGTGAGGATCAATGGGAAACGTACCCGGGCCGTTCTGGACTCCGGTAGTGCCGTAAGCCTGGTGAAGTCTCACCTTCTCGCTCCCCGCAGCGAATACAAAACTTTCCTGCCCATCACATGTGTGCACGGGGACACACGACAAGTGCCTGCACGCAGGGTGACCATCTCAGCTGGGTCTGGTAGCTGGCCCATAGAGGTTGGTGTTATGAAGGATCTTCCTGTGCCGGTGTTAATTGGGAGAGACTGGCCCGGGTTCGACCTTCTGCTAGCCACGACGACGCAGCCTGCCAGCCCCACACGGGACCACCGGAGAAGGAGGCCCAGGAAGGGGCCCCGTCAACGCCCCGTGCTCTTGGCCTCGGACAGCGGGAGAGATGGTGAGTCCCCCTCCCAAAATACTAACCTCTTTTATGATGTTTTCCAGCAGGTGTCGGGAGGGGGCTCATTTGGTAAGGAACAGCGTGAGGATGACAGGCTGAAACACTGCTGGACCCAAGTCCGAGTCGTCGAGGGCAAGGATGTTCAGCCGGGCCCTCATCCTCTCCCACATTTCGTTGTCCAAAATGGCCTGCTCTACTGTGTCGCTCAGCGGAGGGGGGAGGAAAAATGGTTGTTGGTGGTGCCCCGCACCAAGGCGGAGACGGTGTTGGAATTGGCGCATTCTCACCCCATGGCAGGACACCTCGGAGCCGCCAATACGGTCCAGCGGGTCCGCGACCGCTTCCACTGGCCGGGTTTGGAAGCCGAAGTGAAGGCGTTCTGCCAAGCCTGCCCGACCTGCCAACGAACTTCACCCAGAATGCCTCCCCCCAGCCCGCTGATACCACTTCCCATCATAGGGGTGCCTTTCGAGCGCATCGGGATGGACCTTGTGGGGCCGTTGCCGAAGTCTGCTCGGGGACACGAACACATCCTGGTGATTGTCGACTATGCCACCCGGTATCCAGAGGCAGTTCCCCTCCGAAAAGCTACGGCGAAGGCCATCGCCCAGGAACTCTTCCTGCTCTCCAGCCGAGTCGGCATCCCAGCAGAAGTTCTGACCGATCAGGGCACCCCTTTTATGTCCCGGCTAATGGCAGACCTCTGCCGGCTGTTGCGGGTGAAACAGCTGAGGACCACCGTCTACCACCCGCAGACAGATGGCTTAGTGGAGCGTTTTAATCAAACGTTGAAGCAGATGCTGAGGCGGGTGGTCGCCGAAGATAAGCGCGACTGGGATCTCATGCTTCCCTATGTTCTCTTCGGGATCCGAGAGGTACCCCAGGCTTCTACTGGTTTCACCCCCTTCGAACTCCTCTTTGGCCGGCAGCCCCGGGGGCTCTTGGATGTGGCAAAGGAGGCCTGGGAGCAGCAGCCGGCAGCTCATCGCTCAGTCATCGAGCATGTGAAACAGATGAGGGAAAAGATCGACCGGGTAATGCCATTAGTGCGGGAACACCTGTCAAAAGCGCAGCAGGCCCAACAGCGCCATTACAACCGGCCGGCCCAGCCACGGGAATTCCAGGCCGGTGACCGAGTCATGGTCCTAGTCCCCAACGCCGCCTGTAAGTTTCTGGCCACTTGGCAGGGGCCCTACACGGTACTAGAAAAGGTTGGGCCTGTGACTTACCGTGTCCGACAGCCGGGAAGGAGAAGAGCAGAACAACTATACCATATTAACCTTCTTAAGAAGTGGATGGGGACTAGAGACCAGCTCGCGGCCCTAGCCACCTCGGAGCCCGTGGTAGTCGATGTCAACCCTGGCCTCTCGGCTGCCCAGAAGGGGGAGCTGCAGCACCTGATCGGTCAGTTTTCTGATGTGTTCTCTTCTCTCCCCGGGCAGACTAACGTCCTGCAGCACGACATTCGGACACCTCCAGGAGTCGTCGTCAGGCAACGGCCCTACCGTGTCCCTGAGGCTCGTCGGCAGGCTATCGAGGAGGAAATTCAACAAATGCTTAAGTTAGGGGTGGTAGAACCATCGCGCAGTCCCTGGTCCAGCCCGATCGTGATGGTCCCAAAACCGGACGGCACCCTCCGGTTTTGCAATGATTTCCGCCGTCTGAATGAAGTCTCTGAATTCGACGGGTACCCCATGCCTCGGGTGGACGAGCTGCTGGACCGGCTGGGAAGGGCCCGGTATATCTCGACTTTGGACCTCACCAAGGGTTATTGGCAGGTACCCCTTTCAGAATCTGCTAAACCTAAAACTGCTTTTTCCACCTCCAGCGGCCACTGGCAGTAGCGGACCCTTCCCTTCGGCCTTCATGGGGCACCCGCTACGTTTCAGCGGCTGATGGATGTCCTGCTCCGGCCCCACCAGGCATATGCCGCAGCATATCTCGACGACGTGGTGATCCACTCCGAGACATGGGAAGACCACCTGGACCGGCTACGGAGGGTGCTCACAGAGCTCCGGAGGGCTGGACTTACCGCCAACCCCCGCAAATGCCATCTAGCACTGTTTGAGGCCAAGTACCTGGGTTTCCGAGTAGGTCGAGGACTCATCAGGCCCCAGGAGAAGAAAGTCGAAGCAGTTCGCTCCGCCCCAAGACCAGAGTCTAAGACCCAGGTACGAGCCTTTCTGGGGTTGGCAGGGTACTATCGCTGCTTCATCCCTAACTTTTCCTCCTTAGCCGCCCCTCTGACAGACCTGACCCGGAAGGGGCAGCCGGAGAAAGTGCAGTGGACCCCCGCGGCAGAGAAGGCCTTCCAGTGGGTCAAGGAGGCCCTTACCTCAGAGCCAGTGCTTCGGGCTCCTGATTTTGGCTGCCCCTTCCTGCTACAGACGGATGCCTCCGACTCAGGACTTGGAGCCGTCCTGTCCCAACTCCAAGAAGGTGAGGAGCATCCTGTCCTTTATATTAGCAGAAAGCTGGCCCCGGCTGAGAAGAAGTACGCTACGGTGGAAAAAGAGGCCCTCGCCGTCAAGTGGGCAGTCCTGGAGCTGCGGTACTACCTTCTTGGCCGGAAGTTCACCCTGGTCACTGACCACGCACCCCTCCAGTGGATGGCCCGAGCCAAAGACACCAATGCCAGGGTGACCCGATGGTTCCTCGCGCTCCAGGACTTCCACTTTGATGTGCGCCACCGAGCAGGAACCGCCAACGCCAACGCCGACGGGCTCTCACGGATCTGGTCAGCTTTCTCAGGTCTGTCAGGGGTCACTCCCCACCCACCCCTTAATTTTCCCCTATTGTCTCATTGTACCAGCAGGACCAGGACGACGCTTAGGGGGGGGGAGTGTGACGAGCGTCCCGAGTCTCATCAGCGTCGCCCTGGAAACAGGCGAGGAACACCTGCCCGAACTCGTCACAGGCTGATCGGTCACACCTGCGGCTCATTATGGTCGGGCTACATAAGCCCCGCGGACCCAGCGTACAGGGAGAACCTTCTCCATGAGAAACAAGGCTAACTCGCCGTCTCTTTCTCTCTCTCTCTCTCAGACAGCAGCGTGTGACCGAGCCGCCCACTACGAAGCACAGCACGGAATTCACCGCACTGGAAGCTGGAGGAAGAGAGCACTTACCACGCCGGAGCACCCGTGTGGATTTCTTCACTGCCCTTCCCTTTCACCACTTCACAAATAAATCCACCCTCCGGGGCACTGTTTGGCGTTAATCCTTGTCGTGTGATTCTTCACCCCGTGACAATATATATATATATATATATATATGATTATAATGGAAGAATAACTTGACATAAATGGCTAAATTCACATTAATTATACTTGATTCATTTATATTTTGATTAATAAAACTCTTCGTCATTATAAGATATCCAACAATTAGATTATTGTATTACCGCCTTTGCTTAGTTCTTGCTTATGTTAATGTTGGGGAATAAGCAGTATCCTAAGAGATGAGAGGTATAATAGTCACTAGTAACTTCTTGTATTCGTATATTCTATGTTTTAGTTAAATTATTTCACTGTTAAGTATCTTAAGAGACATATATGAGATACCAAGTGAAAATAGCAGTATTTTGAGTGTACATTATAGTTTTAATTCAAATTATTAAATAGATGCCACCTTCTTGGGACAATAAAGCCCTCCCTACACCTACCCTAACCCTACCCGATTCTTTATTTTCAACTTTTTGATTATTTCCTTCATTTTTATTGAAAATAAATGCCTTTCCGATGCGATATGAGATTTGAAAAGGGAGAAAAAGGTTTGGCAAAAGGCAGGTTCGAACTCGGGTTGATCGCGTCTTACCATCTACACCATCTACACTGAAACTGATGTTGAATTAGCGTCTTTTTTCAGTGTTGACTACCCCAATCACGTTGGTGGGTGGAGTTAGTGTCAATAGCCTTTGCCAACAGTCACTTGCATGAGTGCTTATGAAGCTCATAAATAATGGTTTCTCTCTTTTTTTCAAGAACCTACAAGAAAATGTCTTGGATTGATCTCTTCTATCCCGATATTCCTAAAAAAAGGGAGGATCTTATCCGCAAAAATCAAGAGATTCTTGATCTGATGGATAGCAACTTCTTTGTCACCAACCAACTCATTGGTGTTCTTAACAGACACTATAATTACTCCTTCAAACGGATCGAACTGAACAGGAATGATACTGTGAAAAAGAACTGTGATGTTCTGATTGATTGCATGCATGAGATCCAGGCCAAAGTGGATGAGATTGACCAGGAGCTGAAGGAGAAGCTGGAACCAGAACTGTATGAGAAACTGAAGAACATGTCTATCACTGTTGATGATTTTGAGAAAATCACTAATATTGTTGAGGATGTTTTCGGTTTTGCAGACATGGCTTCTACTGTTGCATTCGGTATTCTAATAAACAAGGCAATGGTTCTGAGTGATCTAATATCCAAAATAGGGAAAATTTTGGAGAGTCACACCACGTCTCCGCGGATCTGCCAGAGTCTATCACACCCAGAGATTTGAGGTCAGTCCTTCGTACTCCCTGTCTGGTGTCCAGCGTGAAGGATGCACCGCTGGTGTCTGCACGCGCAGCTGGTATCCCCAAATCCACTCATGTTACCCCTCCTGTCCCTGAACTGATTCATCTGTCTGAAGTGCTTACCATGATAGGGATCGCCTTATGTTGCATTTGGGCTGCGTACACCACCTCAGAACTGCCCCAGGTGATGGCACCCGCTGCAGCTTCTCTAGAGGTGGCAGCACATGCTGCAGAACCTCCCGAAGCGGCGGTGCCCGCTTCAGCTCCTTGTATGGTGGTGGTGCCCAGCAATGTACTCTCAGCCTGTCATGTCCCGGTCAAAGGAACCGTTGATGAGCACTGTACCTGTCCTGATACTGAACTCTACCTGTTTCCTGATGTTACCACTTTAGAACCTCCAGAGGTGGCGGCATCTGCTGCAGAACCTCCAGAGGTGTCAGTGGGACACTCATATGAATCCTTGTCCTGCCCTATCACGGCCACAGAGGCCGCTCTTGAACTTTTGCCCTGCTCTGAACTGGCCGAGGAGGCCATCGCTGAACTCTTGCCCTGTCCTGACCCAGCCATAGAGACTAATTATGAACTTCATGTGTTCCCTGCCTCGGTCCTTGGGTCCATGCATGTTCTTTCTCTTTCTTTTGTCTCAGTTTTCCCTAGGTCCCAGTCTCTACTGTTGGTTCCTGATCCGTCGTGGTGTGCCCCTGCTCTGTCTGCTCCGCCGTGGAGGTCTTCTGCCCTGTCTGTTCCGCCCTGGGGGGCTTCTGCCTTGCCTGTTCCGCCCTGGGGGGCTTCGGCCTCGCCTGTTCCGCCCTGGTGGGCTTCGGCCTCGTCTGCTCCGCCCTGGAGGGCTTTTGTCTCTGCTCTTCCGCCCTGGTGGGCTTCGGCCTCATATGCTCCGCCCTGGAGGGCTCTTGCTCCGTCTGCACCGCTCTGGTGGGCTCCTGCTCCGGCTGCGCCGCTTTGGTGGGCTCCTGGACATCCACCAATCCCAGGGGGGCTACAATCTGGACCTGGCCCTCCGTCCCTTCCCCTGTTCCGCCTCCGCTCCACCACCCTCCTGGATTGTGTAATGTTTGGAGCGTCTGGAAGCCGCTCCTTGGGGGGGGCTCTGTCACGAATCCGGCCTATGAACTTGCGTTCGCGCACCACCAGAGGTCACTCGCTCACCATATTGACTCCCACACTACACAGACACTATCACATTATCTTGCACTACAATTCCCATCATCCACTGCACTGACACAGCTGTTCGCTATGATCACGCTCACACCTGAGAACCATTACACAATCATGATCACCCAATCACACATGCTTTATAAGCCTTGGACTTTCTCTCCCTCACTGCCGAGTATTGATCTGCGTATAGCACTCCCATAGTGTTAGCTGCCTTACCGAGCCATTCTGTGTTTT
Source organism: Schizothorax lantsangensis (assembly GCA_027422415.1). NCBI lineage: Eukaryota > Metazoa > Chordata > Actinopteri > Cypriniformes > Cyprinidae > Schizothorax > Schizothorax lantsangensis. Next base: position 593,128 of record CM049840.1, on the reverse strand, counting down.
TCTGTTAGTTCTAGTATTGTCTTGCGTTTTTCACTCACCAAGTGTTAGCTGCTATACTGAACCTGTTTGTTGTTTTGTAGTCTGTGTTCCCTGTATTTTACCCCTGTCTCACTGTTCGGACTCTGTCTCTTCCCCTGCCTGGATTATATCTTGTGTTTCTTGGATTAACCCTTGCCTTGCCATTGGCTTGTTTACCTGGATTATCTCTCTCTGCCTTGCCCCTTTGGATATTGTTCGCCGATCGAAGACCCACGCTCGCCCTCGGACTACTCTTTGTCTTGTCCCTGCCATACCTGGTTGCTGTTTATTGACCCTGCCTGTATTATGACCATGTTTTGGAATAAAACCTTGCATATGGATCCGCACGTCTCACGTCTTGTTCGCCCCGTTACACATACACGTTTTAGGCAATGAACGGTTGTGATTTGGAGACCATGCAGACCGTCGAGCAGATAAATTTATCTTTACTTTTAAGGATTAAATACAACCACGATTCAGCCAAATTTATAGAGCTAGTTGTTTGTTACTTGCTTTAAGTTGAGATGACCGCTGATCTCGTTGTTTTCTCCAGTTTGAAGGGAATCCCGCAGATTGTTGCGTGACGTCACAGGGAAAACCTTTAGTGGGTAGGTTGGCTGCTCTGTGCTGTGATGAAGCTCTTAGGAAGTCTGTTTGCAGTTCTTACGGCTTCAGATGTTGCAGTTCCTTTGGGTCAGAACTTGGAGACGTGTGTATCCTCACCAGATGGTATATGGCTGAGGGGCGCTTCGTAGCGCGATCAGTGAGCCGAAGCCAAAGTTTTTCAAGCAGCGCGCCAGCAAGCAGAGAGAGCGAGAGAGTGAGCTGGGGGTCCGTTTTTAGATTTTAGTACGCCCACTAGCGCTCTTCCAATTAAGTGGTTCCTGTAGGGCGGAGCCCCGCCCTGCATGGCTTCTTTCGTGCATCCATTATCCGCCTATTTATTTTGTCACATGAAGAAAATATCCTGGCAGACTTCTATACGTGTTATAATCATACATTATGATGCTAAAGGTTAATTTTCATTCACACCAACTTATTGCTTACGAAACCAGCTATTATTCAACATCAAACAACAGGTATTTGGCATACACAAAGTGCCTATACTACCTTTTATCTACTACACGGGTTAAGGCGCAACTCAGGAATGTGCTCACCTGCCATCCTGGGTGTCCTTTTTCTCCACGAGGCATTACACACACAAAGTAACTTAACGTTACAGGTGTACCTCAAATTACGACACCAGTTTACCAAACAAATTCAAAGTCTGGTGTCACCCACTCACGTCTGAGTGAGTCTCTATATCGCTCTCCTTTCTCTCACCCCTTCCGCCAGAGACAGTCCCTAACCAGAAAATCATTTAAAAAATCTTCCTACCTTGTTTTTGTTGATTGATCAGGGATGTCACCAAAGAATGATTGCCCGCGCATTCTCCACCATTAACTGTAGGGGAATTTACAATTAAACCCAAGGACCAGGTATGATGAACAAAGACCAGGAGTCAGAGATGCGATCAATTAAAGAAAAAATTACTGAAGAACATAGTTTGCAGTTTCATCTGCAGAAGTCAGCTTCAACACTTGCGATGGAGTTCGTAGGCCGCTCTGCGTACATGTTCTAGACACCAATAGTTATACTCTAACAGAGGTCACTAATTACGTCAATACATAGGTAAGCAAGATTCTGGTTGGTAGACAAACTTAGAAAATATCCACACATGGACGTAAAACTCGAAGCATATCTTCTAGTGATTATTTTGGTGACAAGTGATCAGAGGTCAGATGCATTAGGTCTCTCCAGAGACGTATAACTGTTACCCTGGATATCAGGGTGACGGCAAATGACGATTTCTTCCTAGAGCTCTCTCTCTGCATCTAGCTGCAAAGATAGACATTCACACACATATGCAGAGAACACTTACAGTGAGGAAAATAAGTATTTGAACACCCTGCTATTTTGCAAGTTCTCCCGCTTAGAAATCATGGAGGGGTCTGAAATTGTCATCGTAGGTGCATGTCCACTGTGAGAGACATAATCTAAAAAAAAAAATCCAGAAATCACAATGTATGATTTTTTAACTATTTATTTGTATGATACAGCTGCAAATAAGTATTTGAACACCTGAGAAAATCAATGTTAATATTTGGTACAGTAGCCTTTGTTTGCAATTACAGAGGTCAAACGTTTCCTGTAGTTTTTCACCAGGTTTGCACACACTGCAGGAGGGATTTTGGCCCACTCCTCCACACAGATCTTCTCTAGATCAGTCAGGTTTCTGGCCTGTCGCTGAGAAACACGGAGTTTGAGCTCCCTCCAAAGATTCTCTATTGGGTTTAGGTCTGGAGACTGGCTAGGCCACGCCAGAACCTTGATATGCTTCTTACAGAGCCACTCCTTGGTTATCCTGGCTGTGTGCTTTGGGTCATTGTCATGTTGGAAGACCCAGCCTCGACCCATCTTCAATGCTCTAACTGAGGGAAGGAGGTTGTTCCCCAAAATCTCGCAATACATGGCCCCGGTCATCCTCTCCTTAATACAGTGCAGTCGCCCTGTCCCATGTGCAGTAAAACACCCCCAAAGCATGATGCTACCACCCCCATGCTTCACAGTAGGGATGGTGTTCTTGGGATGGTACTCATCATTCTTCTTCCTCCAAACACGTTTAGTGGAATTATGACCAAAAAGTTCTATTTTGGTCTCATCTGACCACATGACTTTCTCCCATGACTCCTCTGGATCATCCAAATGGTCATTGGCAAACTTAAGTCGGGCCTGGACATGTGCTGGTTTAAGCAGGGGAACCTTCCGTGCCATGCATGATTTCAAACCATGACGTCTTAGTGTATTACCAACAGTAACCTTGGAAACGGTGGTCCCAGCTCTTTGCAGGTCATTGACCAGCTCCTCCCGTGTAGTTCTGGGCTGATTTCTCACCTTTCTTAGGATCATTGAGACCCCACGAGGTGAGATCTTGCATGGAGCCCCAGTCCGAGGGAGATTGACAGTCATGTTTAGCTTCTTCCATTTTCTAATGATTGATCCAACAGTGGACCTTTTTTCACCAAGCTGCTTGACAATTTCCCCGTAGCCCTTTCCAGCCTTGTGGAGGTGTACAATTTTGTCTCTAGTGTCTTTGGACAGCTCTTTGGTCTTGGCCATGTTAGTAGTTGGATTCTTACTGATTGTATGGGGTGGACAGGTGTCTTTATGCAGCTAACGACCTCAAACAGGTGCATCTAATTTAGGATAATAAATGGAGTGGAGGTGGACATTTTAAAGGCAGACTAACAGGTCTTTGAGGGTCAGAATTCTAGCTGATAGACAGGTGTTCAAATACTTATTTGCAGCTGTATCATACAAATAAATAGTTAAAAAATCATACATTGTGATTTCTGGATTTTTTTTTTTAGATTATGTCTCTCACAGTGGACATGCACCTACGATGACAATTTCAGACCCCTCCATGATTTCTAAGTGGGAGAACTTGCAAAATAGCAGGGTGTTCAAATACTTATTTTCCTCACTGTATCTGTACTTCAAGGTTGCTGGGCTCTGCCCTGAATCTTATCAAATATGGTTAACTACACCCATACAATGAGAACAGCTTCTTAGAGAGTAAAAAGGCAGACTAAAGCCATGTTCAACTTCTTTCCTAACATGCATAGATGTACTTTGATTAATAATTATTCAAGAAATATTATAATTAATATTATTATGAAGGCCATTGTAGATCTGCGATCCACTCCTTCATTGGTCTTACATGGCACAACTCATTCTTGAGGAGCACTATGAAAGACTGATAGACAAGACAATGATTTAACTCAGACAACAAACAGATCAAACTGACTGGTTTCTCATATTCAAAACAGCTACCAATTTGGCAAACAAAAATTTCAGAAACAGAACTGATCTAGATGTATTTGAGAGAGTGGAAGTCCTTTTTGCCACAGAGGTATATGATGAATTAGAAAGACGAGATGGCAGAACTGACAATCAGTCATCTGCGACAGACGCAACCACTCTCCCCAGGACATATGCTGAATCGGCAGCAAATAGTGCTCCACCAGTTGTCAGACCTAAAGAAGGTGTACAGCATACACATGTTCAAATCCAAACATCCCCCAGGAGGGACGACAGGGCTGTGGAACGGACCATCACTACCCCACCAAACAGGGAGGGAGTGGTCTTTTGACCAAGAGTTCCCGCCTCTTGAGCCCCTGCCAGCAATCCAACCTACAGCGGTTTGAGCACCCAAACCATTACCTCAGAGAAAACCCTGCAGAATTTTACTGAAATGCAAAATGAACCACAAACAGTTAATCCAGAACCTCAGGCCAGAGAACAGATCCCTCTTGATAAATCCTGATCCTCCCCTTTCTGTTTGTTTTGACAGTGGCTTTAGGTATGTGCTGGGGATGCTGCTGCTGTCTGATCTCTTTGATTTCTAGTTCACTTTCTTCGGGGTGGAGGATTGTTCACTTGACGATCGGAGCTGGCGTACAGACTACGTGGTTGCTCCGTGCAAGTTCTGTCTTCCTCGTAGTTTGAACTACTCGTAGTTTTTTATTTGTGTATTGTTGATTGTGTGTATTGTGTATGTTGGTGATTTTTACCCAGCATTGTTTGTTTTATGATGGAACTTTTACTTTTTTTATGATTGTGACTTTATTGACCTCTGTTTGTAAGATTTATGTATTTGTTCCCACGGGTGAAGGATCTTTTGTGGTGGTGGCGCTGCTTCAACGTTTGCCGTGGGACACTTTGGGTGTGTGATCTGAGTATGCAGTGGTGTGTGTGGAAGTGTGCTTTTTGATAACTAGCACTGGTGATCACTCCTGTGGGTAACCTCAGCCCTGTAGGTTGATGTATTTTGTTTGTTTATTTTTGGTTGTGTAAATCAGTCCTTTTGTAACGTGTTTCTTGTGGTTGTATTTTTCTTTTTGTGTGAATTCTTGTCGTTTATGTAACTTGTTTTATGTATTTTGATTTATTATTGAAGTGTCATTGGAGAGAGCTGCCAGCATCATATCATAGAGACTATTTTAAGTGATCTTTTTATCTCCTTGAATTCACTGTTAATAAATTTTGTATTTTTATACGATACCTACGTTTCTTGCCTACTCTTGTACAAGAGAAGCGAACCTGTGTGACCTAATAACTAGGGGTGGCACGGTTCAATTTTTTCACGGTTCGGTTTGTATCCCGGTTTTAGAGTCACGGTTTCGGTATGGTTCAGTATGTTTAGGGAAAAACTATACTGTCAAATAAAAATAGAAAATAAGAATAATCTATCTAACTACAAGCAACAGCACAAATAAAAATACAATAGAGTAAAGATACAAATAAAATAATCAGTGATTTTCTGTTTGTTTTTTTAGGTAGGTCTACAGCATTAGTTTTTAGGTACAGAAATGTAATAAAGTAATCAAATGTAAAACAGCATTGCATATTTGACTGTATAAATTAAAGCTTAATCTTTATTAAAGTTACAAAAGAGATTCAATCAAGAGCAGTGAGTGATTTCTTTGTTGCCGTTTGATTAATATTAAGAAAGTGCTGTCACTTTAAGAGAATGCACTGATCCAGTGCACTGATACTGTATGTTCAGTCGGCTATGTCTGCTATAGGATACTTACCAAGACAGGCATTTTGACACAATTTTTGTGTGAATTTGTCCGTTCAAACACAATACTTCAGAGAGAGCTTAATATTTGCGCGCGTTCTGAGGCGCAGGTTTGCGCGCTTCTGATGAGCGCACGCACAAATCTTCTCACTGCGCGCGTGAGCTCGCGTCCTCTGGCTCTTAAATGTTTAAACTGGCAAAGCTTACATGAGTTTAGTTTAAACACAGATATCAACGTGTGCTGTTCAGGTCTCACCTGTGCGCGCGCTATCAGCACCCGGGTGATGACGGAATAAATGACAGCTCATAATCCAGCATATGGCACTCGCATTGAACAAGAGTGAATGGTTTGTCCACTTTTTTTTTTTCATCGCCGTTATTATAATGTACTGGGAAGCCAGAATTCGCATCCATTAACAGAAACATACATTAGCCGAACCCTGTTTGTTTTACGTGTTATTTATAACAAACCATATTACACATGCTTTGTCAGATTTAAGTTGAACCGCGGTCCTAGCGCGTGCCGAACCGTGTTTGGAGAACCGTGCGGTTCGGTTTTTTCCTGCGAACCGTGCCACCCCTACTAATAACAAACTTTGGGGTTTATTTCTGTTTCCTGGGTGAAACTCCCCCAGGTGGCGTAGTCAAATTTTCTACAAGTAGATGAACTTGGGCTTGTGTGTTAAAACCTGTAATATTCCGCACCACATTCGGTAATTCCAATACTTAATAACGCGTTAAAATCAAAAGTTGCAACTGTGTTATTTAATGAGCTAAACATGAACTAAGAGTTGTATTTTTTAACAAAGATTTATAACTTCTGTAGAAAATGTAGCTATTGTGAATGTTAATGAATTAATTAAGGTTAACTAATGAGATCTTGTAAAGTGATACCTATTAGTCTTTATAATTCATTTGCACTTTAATCTTTTTTTTTTTTTTTTTACAGATTTATGTTTTATACAGATTGTTTGTGTTATTGCTTGTTCCAAGATGGCGGCGCGCACGGACGCAGCGGCTTCTCTCTCTCCCGACAGAACGGTGTTTTCGTGTTTTTTGTCTTGTAAGTCGCAATGTTTTTGTACATATTTGTCTCGTCTACCTGTCTTTAAGCACGCATACAGTCGCGAGTTTCTGCTCGATGTCGGCAGAACCACATTTTTAGAGTTAAACCCCACGCACACCGAAGAGCTGCAGGACCTCGGCCTGCTCCGGAGGCCTACACCATCACCGACCCCCACTACTGCATCTCGCCCACAGTGGAGGCGCTACAAGCGGCGTGAGAGGAAGCAGAAGAGGGGTAAGCACGGAGGTATCCAAGCTAGGCTAGCGGCTAACCCACACAAGCCAGCTATCCCCACCATCATACTGGCGAACGTACGCTCTTTGGACAATAAACTGGACTACATCCGACTACTTCGCTCTACTCAGAGGACTGTAAGAGACTGTTGTGTTTTTGTATTTACGGAAACATGGCTCAACAACAGCGTTCCGGACTGCACCATTCAGCTCGACCAGCTAACATGCTATCGAGCAGACAGAGCTCTCGTTGAGGGAGGTAAGAGACGCGGCGGCGGGCTCTGTGTTTACATCAATGACGTATGGTGCCGTGACGCTGTTGTGGTCTGCAAACACTGCTCACCACTGGTGGAGTTTATGATTATTAAGTGCCGGCCGTTCTATCTACAGAGGGAATTTACAGCCATACTGCTCGTTGCTGTATACATCCCTCCCAGCTCCATCAACAACAACAGGTATGAGGCACTAAATGATTTGTACCAGCACATCAGTGAGCAGCAGACAGCCCACCCAGATGCTTTTCTCATCTTGGCTGGGGATTTCAACCACGCAGACTTAAGGAGTGTGTTTCCAAAAATTCACCAACACATTGACTTTCCAACAAGGGGAAAAAATACCCTGGACTTTGTTTACACCACCCAGAGAGGAGCTTACAAGGCCCTTCCCCTCCCCCACCTCGGAGCCTCAGACCACATCACTGTCATGCTAATGCTCGCATACAGACCGCTCGTTAAAGCCATCAAACCAATACACAAACTGATACAAGTGTGGCCTGAAGGGTCGTCAGAGGCACTTCAAGACTGCTTTGACACCACTGACTGGGATATGTTTAAGCAGGCTGCCACATACAACAACACTACAGACCTCCAGGAGTACTCAGAGACTGTCACTGCCTACATCACCAAGTGCATTGATGATGTAACGGTCACAAAGAAAATCACTGTCCGGGCCAACCAGAAGCCGTGGCTGACAGGGGAGGTCTACAGACTTCTGAAGGCTCGAAACGCTGCCTTTAGAGCTGGAGACGAGGAGGGCCTGAAGACTGCTAGGGCCAACCTATCCCGCGGCATCAGAGAGGCTAAGAGACAGTACTCCAGGAGGATAGCCCATCGTTTCAGTGACAGCAGGGACACTCGGAGCATGTGGCAGGGTATTCAGACCATTACGGACTACAAGCCCCCACCACAGACCTGTGACAGCACCATCCCCCTGCTGAACGAGCTGAATGCCTTCTTTGCTCGCTTTGAGGCACAAAACAGCACCGCTGCACAGCAGACTCCACCTCCTCCCGGCGACCAGGTGATGACACTGTCCCCGGACAGCGTGAGGAGATCCCTCAGCAGGATCAATGCACGCAAAGCTCCGGGTCCTGACAACATTCCTGGGCGTGTACTGAGAGACTGTGCAGTGGAACTCACTGAAGTCTTCACTGACATTTTCAACATCTCGCTAAGTCAGGCTGTTTTCCCCACATGCTTCAAAGCTACCACCATCATTCCAGTCCCGAAGAAGTCATCTCCATCCTGCTTCAATGACTACCGTCCAGTAGCACTCACTCCCATTCTCATGAAGTGCTTTGAACGGCTAGTCATGCAACACATCAAGTCTGTCCTCCCCCCCTCCCTGGACCCATTCCAGTTTGCATATCGGTCCAACCGCTCGACCGATGACGCCATCGCCACTGCCCTCCACCCAACCCTCACACATCTGGACAAAAAAGACTCATATGTCAGGATGCTGTTCATAGATTTCAGTTCAGCATTCAACACAATAATCCCTCAACAGCTCATTCATAAACTGGTCCAGCTGGGGCTCAACACGTCACTGTGCAACTGGCTGTTGGACTTTCTGACCGGGAGACCTCAGACAGTACGGGTCGGCAGTAACACATCCAGCACCATCACACTGAACACAGGGGCCCCCCAAGGATGTGTGCTGAGCCCCCTCCTCTTCACTCTGCTGACCCACGACTGCACACCGTCACACAACTCCAACCTCTACATTAAATTTGCGGATGACACGACTGTGGTGGGTCTCATCAGCAACAGAGATGAGACAAACTACAGGAGCGAGGTGAGCCGCCTGGCCGGGTGGTGCAGTGACAACAATCTCTCTTTAAATGTGGAGAAGACGAAGGAGATTGTTGTTGACTTCAGGAGAGTGCACACTCAGCATGCTCCTCTGACCATCAATGGTGTGACCGTGGAGAGAGTGAGCAGCACCAAGTTCCTGGGTGTACACATCACAGAGGACCTCTCCTGGACCAACAACACTGCAGCACTGGCCAAGAAAGCACAGCAGCGTCTCTACTTCCTCCGCAAACTCAGAAGAGCCAGAGCCCCAGCCCCCATCATGTGCACCTTCTACAGAGGCACCATAGAGAGCACCCTGACTAGCTGCATCACTGTGTGGTATGGCGCCTGCAACGCGTCCTGCCGCAAGTCCCTTCAACGGATAGTGAGAGCAGCTGAGAAGATTGTTGGTGTCTCTCTCCCCTCCCTCCAGGACATCTACAGCACCCGTCTCACCCGCAAAGCCCTCTGCATTGCAGGTGATCCCACCCACCCGACACACAACTTCTTCAGTCTGCTTCCATCAGGGAGGAGACTGCGGAGTCTCCAGGCCAGGACCAACAGACTGAAGGACAGCTTCATCCATCAGGCTGTCAGGAAGCTGCCCTCCCTCCCGTTCTTGCCCCCCCTCCCCTCCCCTCCCCTCCCTTACCCCCCCTCCCCTCCCTTACCCCACGCACCACTGAACTCTGACCCCCCCCACCACCACCACCACCACCACCACCACCACCACCACCACCCACACACCACACTCCTCACACACAGACACACACACACACACAAACATATATACACATACACACACACACACACACTCACACACACTGTGACCAGCACCAGTCACTTTGTACAGCATTGGACTGACCTCATTCAACTACCTCTTCTGACAGTCTGAATAAAAAGACTGCTCCTTGTCACTTTAAATAGAACAGTCTCAATAAGCTCTTTGCACTATACCATTTATATTCTGCATTTATATTCTGCACTGGTTGTTTGTTTATTTATCTCACTGGTTTGCACTCTATCTACCATGTGCCTTTGCCACTTTATCCATTTTTATATTATTTTTATTTTTATTCTACATGTCCTTATTTGTATATATAAAAAATTGCATTTTGTGTACGTATGTGTGTATATAGGTATACATGTATATATGCATATATGTATATATGATTTGTACTTATCTGTATTTTGTGTTCTACTGTTAGTATTTAATGTTATCTGTATGCACCAGGGAGTAAGAGAGTAACGAAATTTCAGTTCTCTGTATTTATGTACGGTACATGTGGCAGAATTGACAATAAAGCTGACTTTGACTTGACTTTTGACTTATGTTTTTATACAGAATTTTTTACTTTATAAACGTTTTGTGTATTGCTTTATTGTATTTACATGTTCAGTTATTTTTGTTATAAGAAAAAAGTTATTAAACCTGTTATACTGTATTACAACAACACTTTTTTGCAACTAAATTTCAATATCATGATAATATCATACTGTGATAAAAGCATTAGCAATTAATCGCAACATGAAAATCTGATACCAGCATATCGCTAGTTATCATCGGTGATTCGAATGTTTACAGAATTCCATCTTTCAGTATCTCAGATCTCCAAGTTGACAGTTTCCCTGGAGCCAAGTTCCAGCATGCACGGAACTTGATGGAAAGAGCTACCATTGCACTGGAACCTGAAATACTGATCCTATCCTTTGGTATCAACAATCGAACACAGAGATGTAGACTAACAACAACAAGAGAAATACAGAGAGCTTACAGGATGGCACGTAGTCGGCTGTCAATAGATGGCAGTGACAAACTGATTGTTCTTCTTTCACTTTGACTCCCGAGCAGAGGGCAGTGCTTTTGAAAGGCCTCTCTTTTGTCCAGGCACTTTGTTTTTGAAATGCGGTGCACTTTTTATTTATGATCGATAATCACTACTGGATATTCGCGCCTCATTTATGGACAGTTTTAAGTCGGACATGGAGCGCGTTTTTAATCAAACGCACAGTAATCTTTTAATGGATATTCCGGTGTGTATCCGCCGGGGGCCTCTCAGCACTTCGCGGAGAAAGCGGTGGAGAAAACGCAGGTGTCGGGGAGGACTTATCGTCAAACTGAAGGCACACCTTCAGGCTGGCTTTTGGCCTGGCCTTTCCCGCGAGTCGTTGTGTCGTGGCCTGGTGGCCGCTGGATTTGCCTTGTAGGTGGCTTCGACCTATTCTCCCCCTGTCTCCGTCCCCTGTCTCCTTGGATGGCCTTCCTCGGATCGGCCTCTGTCGCCGGCGCAACGGAGTGACTCCCGGTAACCTGCGCTCGCTGAGCAGAGCATCGCTTTCTCCGGAGGTGATTCCCCCGCCAAAAATGGCTCTAATCAACGCTCGATCTTTGGTGAATAAGACCTTTCTGCTAAACGATTTCTTCACTACGCATTGTCTAGATTTTATGTTCATCACTGAATCCTGGACCAAGGTTGGTGATTTAACTTCTTTCTCCAAATTGGTTCCAGCTGACTGCATCTTTTTTAATTCTCCCCGCCCGAATAGGAAAGGGGGTGGACTAGTAACTATTTTAAAATACTCTTTTCTTGAACGCTGTCGGTCTGTTTCAGTGGATGTGTTTACAAGTTTTGAAGTTCAACTTCTCCATCTTGACTGGAATGGTCCTGTTTTATTAGGGGTGATTTACCGTCCCCCTCATTCAGCAAAGGAATTCATACAGCAGTGTACTGAATTAATTGGCAATATTGCCATAAAGTATGACTGCTTTCTATTAGTGGGCGATTTTAACATCCATGTATGCTGTCAGTCAAACTTGTTATCAAAGTAGTTTCTCAATCTTATTGACTCTTTTAGTTTGGTACAGTGGATAAAGGACTCCACTCATGTTCAGGGCCATATTTTAGATCTTGTACTCTCTTGTGGGTTTGCCGTTTCTGATATTGAGATATCTGATTTCCTGCTTTCTGACCATAAACCGATTTTATTCTCTATGTCTCTTCCTAATCTTTCTCATTTTACTAATAAATCTGTAACACTGTCTCGGTCCTATTCTTCTAAGTTTGGGTCAAATTTTAATCAGTGTTTTATGGAGTCTTGTTCTCATCTATCTCTGGATCTACCGCTACCTGACTCTGGATGCTGACCAACATCTAAGTCTTCTAAATTCTGCCTGGCTGGATGTCTTAGATGTCACTGCTCCACTCAAGCCTTATAAGCACAAATCTAAATCTGTTTCGTGGCAAAATTCTGATACTTGACTCTTCCGACAAGCTTGTAGAAAGGCCGAGCGCAAATGGAAAAAGGATAAATTACATATTTCATTTCAGTTGTTTAAAGACAGTTTATCAGCTTATCAGTCTATTGCTAAATCTGCTAAGGTTGCTTATTTTTCAGATTTAATTAAAAAAAAAACATTCTACTCCTAAAGTTTTCTGTTATTAATTCTGTTGTTAATCCTTCTGTTAACACAGTGTCTGTTGCCTCTGATGCTCTATGTGAAAGCTTCTTGAGACATTTCATTGATAAAATCTCTAATTTGAGACCCAAAGTCTGTTCTCTCCACACTGAACACCCTCCTTTTTCTCTGCTTCCTGTTTCTTGGGATGGTTTTGAACCCATTTCCTTACAATCACTCAAAGACATCATTGCTAATATTAAACCATAGTTTTGTCCTTATGACATTATACATCCTAAATTTTATAAAGTAATTGTTGACACTGTTGGGCCAGGTTTGGTGTCTTTTTTCAATAAGTGCCATTTAACTGGCTCTGTACCTGCTACTCTTAAAGTGGCTACTGTCACTCCCCTTCTCAAGAAGCCTTCACTAGATCCTTCTATTCTGAATAACTTCTGTCCCATTTCTGTCTTACCATTTATTTCAAAGGTTTTAGAGAAAATTGTGTTTAACCAACTGCAGCTCTTTCTAAATCATAACTGTATTACTGAAATTTTTAAATCTGGTTTTAAATCTGCTCATAGTACTGAAACGGCCCTTCTCAGAGTGTTAAATTATATCCTTTTAGCTACCGACTCTGGTGACTCCGTGATCCTGGTTCTTTTAGATTTATCAGCAGCATTTGATACTGTGGACTACTCTATTTTGATATCCAGAACGTGGGCCTAAAAGGTACAGTTCTTAAGTGGTTTCAGTCATTTCTATCCGACAGAATTTAGTAGGTAACTTCTCTTCCTCCATTGCTCATCTCACCTGTGGCCTCCCTCAAGGCTCGATATTGGCACCCTCCCTTTTTTCCCTGTACATGCTTCCTCTGGGTTCCATTCTAAGAAAGCATGGGGTGTCTTTTCATTTCTACGCTGATGACACCCAGATTTATTTACCTATTAAGAGAAATTATCCTTCATCACTTTGTACTTTAATAAGGTGCTTAGAAGAGGTCAAAATCTGGCTAGCTCAACATTTTTTTTTACATTAAATGAAGATAAAACAGAGGTGATTATTTTTAGTCCTACTGATCATTCTCAGGCTACCAACCTAGATCTGGGCAGCTTATCGGCCTCCAGATCTTCTCGGGTGCGAAATCTGGGTGTCTATCTCGATGAGTCATTCAAATTGGATAAACATATCTCTTCTGTAATTGGCTCCAGTTTTTACCAACTACGCTTGCTGTCTAAAATCAAACACTTTTTAAATACCACAACGTTAGAGATTGTTGTCCACGCTTTTATCACCTCACGCTTAGATTACTGCAACTCACTATATTGCGGTATTTCAAAATCACAAATCACTCGCCTACAATTGGTCCAAAACGCTATTGCTAGATTTATTCAAAATAGTCGCAAATGTGACCACATCACCCCTATACTGAGGGCCCTTCACTGGCTGCCTATTCAATTTAGAATCGATTTTAAAATTCTCTTATTGGTGTACAAATCTTTATATAACCAAGCCCCTAGCTATCTTTCAGAACTGTTGCATTTTTATACTCCCACTAGAAGTCTAAGATCCAGTGATCAGAATCTTCTTTTAGTCCCACAGTCCAGACTTAAACGTAGAGGGGATCGAGCTTTCTCTGTGGTTGGGCCTCGGTTATGGAACAATCTGCTGCCTGAGATTAGAGTGGCATCTTCCCTATCCGTTTTCAAGTCACTTTTAAAAACACACTTGTTGTTTGATCTGGCCTACTAATATCCCATTCTTATTGCACTGTATTATGGTCTGGATTATTACTCTGTTTTAAGAATGTCTATCTGTCATTCCTTTTGGTTTTAATCTATATGTTGTATTATCTCTGTTTTATGTGTTTTTGGTTTGATTTTAATGTACAGCACTTTGGTCAGTCTTGTGGCTGTTTTAAATGTGCTTGATAAATAAATGAACTTGAACTTGAGATAGTGGGGATGTTTTATCTCTGTTGCAGTCAAGTGGCCGAGACCATGGCCAGGTAAATTAGACTGGTTTGCTGCGTCCCAATTCAGAGGCTGCGTCCTTAATTGCCAGATTACACTTTTAAATACAAGTATTAGGTTTCATCTTAAAAAATTTAATGATACATATGAAACAAATACAAAATACATACAGGTGCTGGTCATATAATTAGAATATCATGAAAAAGTTGATTTATTTCACTAATTCCATTCAAAAAGTGAAACTTGTATATTATATTCATTCATTACACACAGACTGATATATTTAAAATGTTTATTTCTTTTAATTTTGATGATTATAACTGACAACTAAGGAAAATCCCAAATTCAGTATCTCAGAAAATTAGAATATTGTGAAAAGGTTCAATGTTGAAGACACCTGGTGCCACACTCTAATCAGCTAATTAACTCAAAACACCTGCAAAGGCCTTTAAATGGTCTCTCAGTCTAGTTCTGTAGGCTACACAATCATGGGGAAGACTGCTGACTTGACAGTTGTCCAAAAGGCGACCATTGACACGTTGCACAAGGAGGGCAAGACACAAAAGGTCATTGCAAAAGAGGCTGGCTGTTCACAGAGCTCTGTGTCCAAGCACATTAATAGAGAGGCGAAGGGAAGGAAAAGATGTGGTAGAAAAAAGTGTACAAGCAATAGGGATAACCGCACCCTGGAGAGGATTGTGAAACAAAACCCATTCAAAAATGTGGGGGAAATTCACAAAGAGTGGACTGCAGCTGGAGTCAGTGCTTCAAGAACCACTACGCACAGACATATGCAAGACATGGGTTTCAGCTGTCGCATTCCTTGTGTCAAGCCACTCTTGAACAACAGACAGCGTCAGAAGCGTCTCGCCTGGACTGCTGCTGAGTGGTCCAAAGTTATGTTCTCTGATGAAAGTAAATTTTGCATTTCCTTTGGAAATCAGGGTCCCAGAGTCTGGCGGAAGAGAGGAGAGGCACACAATCCACGTTGCTTGAGGTCCAGTGTAAAGTTTCCACAGTCAGTGATGTTTTGGGCTGCCATGTCATCTGCTGGTGTTGGTCCACTGTGTTTTCTGAGGTCCAAGGTCAACGCAGCCGTATACCAGGAAGTTTTAGAGCACTTCATGCTTCCTGCTGCTGACCAACTTTATGGAGATGCAGATTTCATTTTCTAACAGGACTTGGCACCTGCACACAGTGCCAAAGCAACCAGTATCTGGTTTAAGGACCATGGTATCCCTGTTCTTAATTGGCCAGCAAACTCGCCTGACCTTAACCCCATAGAAAATCTATGGGGTATTGTGAAGAGGAAGATGCGACATGCCAGAACCAACAATGCAGAAGAGCTGAAGGCTACTATCAGAGCAACCTGGGCTCTCATAATACCTGAGCAGTGCCACAGACTGATCGACTCCATGCCACGCCGCATTGCTGCAGTAATTCAGGCAAAAGGAGCCCCAACTAAGTATTGAGTGCTGTACATGCTCAAGGTAGGTTTGTTTGTCACATACACAATCATACAGAGTACAATCAGCAGTGAAATGCAGGGATTTTTTTGAAGAAAAATACAGCAAAAAAGAGGAGAGAGAGGAGAAAAAAAAATAACCCCCAGACTATGCTCCTTGGGGAGTACAGTGTGAGAACAGGAAAAACACCTCAGCAAAAAGCACATAATACACCATAGACACACGACTTTGCAACAGAGGAGGGTAATCCAGCTCTGGCAAACAGCCATCCGGTCCAGCAGCCAACCCACCAGCGCTAGTCACAGACCCGCTTGTCAGTCTGGCGGTTCAAAGCGACGGAGGCGTGGGATCGGGATTGGGGAAGTGAATGCATATTTGTGTGTGTATGTGTAACAGTTTGTAATCAGTATGTATGTATGTGTGTGTATGTGTGTTCAGCAGGTGTCTGAAGAATGGGGGAGGAACGTAGAGAGCGTCTCCCTGCGGTGCTCCTCTCAGGGTTGATTTTCCAACAGCGGCCTTGGCCAAGGCCAGTGCTGGTAGAGGGGAGCCGGAAAAGATAAGATTGTGATTGTTTAGACTTAGGGCGAGTAACCGCATTCCAATTCCACTGCTACTCTTTTTGTCCGTTCTGGTCTCCGTCAGTTTTCCTTTGCAAAGCCGTGAGCTTCTCCATGATAGAATCCATATTGCGGTTAATAGTCACAGTCTCAATGCTGACCGCTCTTCCCACTGCTTCAATCATGACGGGCAGCCTTGTGAGACTTTGAACAGCTGTTCCCGTTTTCTGAATACTTCGATAACCCAGGGCAAAGCCTAATCCCATCAGCAGAAGACCTATTATCATGGTTCCGAATAGGTAGATATCTTCAATGTCCTCCACGGAAAGAGCTGCTAAACACACAACACGCCACCTGTCCCACGCGTCCATCGTGTAGCCAGCAGTGACGTTCCGTCAGGGCAGTTAGGTTCCCCAAAACCCGAGCTTCTCGTCGAGAAGATGGTGTCAATTGCGTTGAGAGACCAGTTGATCAAATCCATAATTTTTCAGTTTTGGAGAGCAATGCAGAGAGAGTCTCTCAAGTATTACACAAGACGTTACAAGAGAGCAGGCAGGGAGGGAAAAAAGGGTAAGGACGGGGAGCGAGAAAAAATGCGACCGCCTCCGTTGAGTGCCAAAGAGAAGAGAATGCTCATACCTTTCATGTTCATACTTTTCAGTTGGCCAAGATTTCTAAAAATCCTTTCTTTGTATTGGTCTTAAGTAATATTCTAATTTTCTGAGATACTGAATTTGGGATTTTCCTTAGTTGTCAGTTATAATCATCAAAATTAAAAGAAATAAACATTTGAAATATATCAGTCTGTGTGTAATGAATTAAGTTTCACTTTTTGAATGGAATTAGTGAAATAAATCAACTTTTTGATGATATTCTAATTATATGACCAGCACCTGTATATCAAGTAGTTAAAATGTTGACATATCTTAGCAAGATGCAATTTTATATAGTTTATTCTCTTTATTATGTACATAAATGGACCATGGTGAACATTTAGACTGGTTTCCTGTTTTTTTTAGGAAGTGGAATATTAAAAAAAGTCCAGCACAAACGTCACTCTTGCTTGGCGACAAGAGTGACGCCAATTAATTAGGTTAATTAACTAAGGTTTTAAATGTATGACTTGTAGTCTTTTAGCAGTTACTAAAACTTACTAAAAATCTCAATATGTCTTCCACCAATGACTTTGTCAGAGCTCTACAAAATTTCTCTTTTCCTTTTTTCCAGAAGCTTTTGGCAGTGGACAGTAGAAATATGCACCCAAACACTCTGGAGACCATCCCAGATGATGTCCCACTGGCAGAGAGGTTTTACCAGGGTTTCTATTGTGGCAGCCCGTCCAGGTCCAGCAGCACCACCAGGGTCTACCTGCTCAGCTGAATGAAAGTGTCCACATTTTTTTTTCTCCCAATGTGTTTTATGTACTGTTAATTTAAATTGTTGTTTTTCTGATGTTAAATGTAAGATATGCTGTAAGTAGTTGTATAAAGTACTGCCAAAAATAAAGAATTTGTTTCTTTTAGAAATTATAGCTTGCATTACAAAAATGAACAATTACTTACATGACAAAAATAAACAGTGTACAGAAATGATTTTGTTCCATTTACAAATTATGTGACATTTCTAAATAATTATATATAGATTTTTTTTTTCATTTACCAGCTGTAACTTATAGAAATTTTATTTCTCAACCAATCTCTCGAGAAGAGAAAACAGTATGTCCATTCTCTCCCTGCTCTCCTCTCCTCTGTCTCTCGCTGAAACCTCATGTCCTCCCTCATTAGCTCGATCAGTTCATCGTCACGGACTCTTTTTTTGTCTTGGCTGATGCTGGCTCCTCCTCATCTTGGTCAGCCACTGCTGAACTTGACCTGGGGTTTCCTCAGGGATGGAGGCAATTAAGACAGGGGGGGTTGTTGGAATGCCTCTGTCTGTCCCAAGATCTTATCCACGGCCAAGTTGCAGCAATGGGTTTCCTTCCCACTCCCTCACCTGTCCCTGGACACAAGCAATCCTATTGCAGAGCAAATGCACCATGACTGTTTTTAACAACATCATCACCACCACCATCTTGCTAGCTTTGTATTTTTAAGTTCTCCCTTTTTTTGGCCTACAAAAGAGTGACATTCCCCAGCAGGCCCATTTTCTCCAGAATTGTCCTTGAGAAAAAGGAATATATATATATATATATATATATATATATATATATATATATATATATATATATATATATATATATATATATATATATAAAAAATATTTAGACAATGGTAAAATCTTAACATTAGAAAATATGACAAAGCAGGACATGCATACAAAATACTCCAGAAATTTCTGGAGAATTTTGTATGCATGTCCTGCTTTGTCAGGTTTGTTAAGTTTGGTTAAAACATTTGTAGACATATTTTGCATGACAGCACTACAAAAAAACAACAACAACGACTACTGGTTGTCTTATTGTTGTGGGCTTTGTATAGGGGGACTAGACCAGCCTCAATGCGGTCACATACCAGACGAGAAGCGCAGTGCTGCGCCGCACCATGTCTTTAAAATTCGAACACATTGGCTACGTTTACATGCAACCAAATAATCCGTTTGTAATCGGATTGAAGGTGTAGCGGGTACAGGACTTCTGTATCAGCTGACAGTTAAGCGTTCCCAGCAATCTGTGGAATGGTGTAATAAAGACAGGACAAAAATGTGCGTGTGATCAGCTCTCGTCTTGCTGGGTTATATATTTTTCCAAGATATTCACATTAGAACAAACACAAATGTCAAAAAAATGCATCATGTAACAATAAATTGCTTTTTTTATGCAAATGTCCACTGTTTCAGTCTCTTTCTTGTGAATACACAGCATTTCCATGACGATCTGTCCATCAGCCAATCGCTGTGTTACTCGATTGCATATTCACATGCTATTCGGTGTCACATGACTCTGAGTTTCCCCTCGATTCAACTATCAAATACATATTCAAATATGACATTCTCTGAATGTTTTACCCATTTTTGATTGCTCACCTGCTTTTTTTAAAGTAAACTAACATTGTAGGAACTGATATAAGAACACATCAAAGCATATTCACCTTCAGTAACCACTACAGGCCACACGTCTCCTCCAATCGTGAGTTAACATCGCGATTTCAATTAATGATTAAACATGCCAAACTTCATCAAAACAAATCGATTTAAAGCACTTGATATGCACTAACATGTGCTCTTTCAACATCCATAAAGATTGAAATATTAAACAATCGACTAAGCTGTGGAATGGTGTAATAAAGACAGGACAAAAACGTGCGTGTGATCAGCTCTCGTCTTGCTGGGTTATGACCAGCAGACGCCTTGCAACACACTGCACTCTCATAGCGCCCTCTATTGGTCTAGTGGAACCACCATTCCCTTAATGCATTTACCCATGCAGAAACAATATTATTGTCAACAATTGTGGAGAACCAAAAATTGGGGCATCACAAAGGCTCAATCGGACTGAAAAGCCTTCATGTAAACACCTTAATCGATCCGATTGAGCTCGATCGGAAATAAATTTTGATCGGATTGAAGTGGGTGGTTTATTCCTTTTCTAATCCGATTGAGCGTGCATGTAAACACTCGATCGGATTGAAAACCGAAGCTGAAAGGACTGCGCATGTGTAATGATGCAGAAATAGCGTAATGACGTATTACGCGCAGAACGAGTGGTTCTTCATTTTGAATAAAGTGTTGTACAAGTGTATGTCCTGTCATTATAAAACTCTCCTTTCACTCGGCAACTGTGAAGTGGAGCAGGACAAACTCCCACCAGTCCTTGTTTTGGATTCTCAGCCACACGCAACCCATTTTGGGTGTGGGGAGGGGCATTTTTACTGTGCGATAAATATGAGCAGCACGGCACTGCGGTTTATATGTATATCTTCCAAAAATGGATAAATGTAAATTCTGCTGTTAAAAACAAATAAAGAAGCAGTGTAGGAGAGTGGTTATTATGTACAAACAGTGAGAAACACTATATTTGTGCAGTGTGCGCATGTCAAAAAAAAAATCTATTCCGATTTGAAGCTTGTGACATGTAAACACACACATCAACCCAATCACTTTATTTAATGTTCATGTAAAAACTACATTCAGATTCTTCAATCAGAATGAATTCAGTCAGATTGAAATAAAAACTGCATGTAAACGTAGCCATTATTGTTTTCTATGAGTGTGCGCCCACCGGCAGCTGTCCGTGGATCCCAGCTGGGCGCTGTTCAAAATCCTGCCACCCCACTCACATAGTTTTCCACTAAATTACATTATATTTGTCCCAAATTATTGCTAATGTACATACTGACTCCATCCTAGGCTGCATTTTTTAGCAAAACATTCGTCTTTCTGTGGCTCAAGTAGTCTGTGCTTCATATAGGTCTGTGCACAAAACCAACAAATGTAATGTGTGTTTAATGTAAGCCACCACACATCATGACAGAGCTCACAGCAAAACAAATTAACGACAGACACTTCATGACAAACAAGCAGTGTTTATATTAATATTATTATTAAAGGCACAGCGGCCCAGTAAATGTCCTCACTTACATTACAGAGCATCCGGAAAGTATTCACAGCGCTTTACCTTTTCCACATTACAGCCTTATTCCAAAATGGATAAAATTAATTATTTTCCTAAAAATTCTACAAACAATACCCCATAATGACAACGTGAAAGAAGTTTGTTTGAAATCTCTTTAATTTATAAAAAAAAAAAAAAAAACAGTCCCTGCTGTGTCCCCTAGCACCTCACAGTAAAGATGGCACAATGTCAGCAGTGAAGACACAAACCATGGCATAACATCTCTGTAGAAGACTTGAAGGTCTCTGCTGTCACTGACTACTGGAGGAGGTCTCAAATCTATAGCGTTCCCCTTCCTGCTGAGATCACGTCCTGTAGGAAGTTTCTGAACATCACAAACGCTCTTCATCTTTGCGATCCTCAAGGATCGAGGAAGATCAAGCCTCTCTATGACAACATTAGGGATCCCTGCAGAAATTTTTTTCATCCAAATCAGAACATCTCCATAGATGAGAAGATGGTGGCATCCAAGGCGAGGTCTGGGCTCAAACAAAACATGAAGAACAAATCCACTAAATGGGGCTACAAGTTTTTGTCTTGGCAGACTCACTGAGTGGTTACACCTGTGAGATCTTTGTGTATGAGGGTAAGTCCATGCCATCTCAGAATGGGCTGAGCTATGAGTCTGTAATGCCACTCATAGTTGAAAAGATGTTGGGCACTGGTTACAAGCTGTAGGTTGACAACTTTTACAAAAAGTCCCATGGTTTTAAGAGATCTCCTCTCTAAGAGGATATGGGCATGTGGCACCATTCGTCCAAACAGGATCGGTTTCCCAAAGACAACCACCAACAGTCTGCCGCGGAATGCTCCACCGGGGTCCATGCGATGGCTCAGAGAGGATTGGTTGCTGTTTGTGGAATGGAAAGTCACCTGGAAAGTACTGATGTGCTTCACTTTCCCCATACCATACGGAGATGACAGAGCAAAGGAGGGTGAAGGACAATGATGGGCAGTGGTCTCAAGTGCATGTGCCAGTTCCCAGTGCTGTGCTGGACTACAACAGGTTCATGGGGGAGTGGACCTGTCCGACGCCCTCATTGGATACTACAAAGTGCTCCACAAGACACAAAAGAAGGAACGATACCACTTCTGTCACTTTGTAGATATTGCTGTTATCAATGCCTTCATTTTGCAACAGCATCTGGCCAGAGCAAAGAAGGAAAGACCCCTGACCCAGAAATCATTCATGGAAACACTTGTTCTGGAACTTGCAGGCTTAAAATCAGGCACAGCTGCTCCTCAGGCTTCAAAAGTCGAAAGCCACAATCCGAATCACATTACAGATGACTGCACTGCTGGACGGCGAAAGTGCAAGCTTTGCCATCAGAAGACACCAGTCATGTGTGCAACCTGTGAGGTGCCACTGTGTTTTCTACCAAAACGGAACTGTTACAATGACTGGCATGAGCAGGGTGGGAAATATTAATCATTGTGTTTTAAAATATTTTATTTTATTTCTATAGGTCAGTTTTGATGTGTTATATTTCTATCAGTTCTAAGTTGTAGTTCAGTTTGGGGGGCTTTCAGAAATGCAGCAAGAAAACAGCGCAGCGAGAGTGACTGATATTACCAAAATAAAACATAGCTAAATTTAAGTCACATGAAAATCCTCATTACAAATGCATCATTTAATGTGTTTAATGTAAGCCAACACATCATGACAGAGCTCACAGCAAAACAAATTAACGACAGACACAGGCCCAGTAAATGCCCTCACTTACGTTACAGAGCATCTGGAAAGTATTGACAGAGCTTCACTTTTTCCACATTATGTTATGTTACAGCCTTATTCCAAAATGGATTCAATTCATTATTTTCCTCAAAATTCTACAAACAATACCCCATAATGACAACGTGAAAGAAGTTTGTTTGAAATCTTTGCAAATTTATTAAAAATAAAAATGGAAGAAAAAAAACTGTCCCTGCTGTGTCCCCTAGCACCTCATAGTAAAGATGGCACAATGTCAGCAGTGAAGACACAAACCATGGCATAACATCTCTGTAGAAGACTTGAAGTCTTACCTGGCACTTGTTGTGTACATGGGTCTTGTGAAGGTCTCTGCTGTCACTGACTACTGGAGGAGGTCTCAAATCTATAGTGTTCCCCTTCCTGCTAAGATCATGTCCTGTAGGAAGTTTCTGAACATCATAAATGCTCTTCATCTTAGCGATCCTCAGGATGATGAAGAGAATGAAAAGAAGAAGAAGGGAACAGCAGCCTACGACCGCTTGGGGAAGATCAAGCCTCTCTATGACATCATTAGGGATCCCTGCAGAAATTTTTTTCATCCAAATCAAAACATCTCCATTGATGAGAGGATGGTGGCATCCAAGGTGAGGTCTGGACTCAAACAATACATGAAGACCAAATCCACTAAATGGGACTGCAAGCTTTTTGTCTTGGCAGACTCACTGAGTGGTTACACCTGTGAGATCTTTGTGTATGAGGGTAAGTCCATGCCATCTCAGAATGGGCTGAGCTATGAGTCTGTAATGCCACTCATAGTTGAAAAGATGTTGGGCACTGGTTACAAGCTGTAGGTTGACAACTTTTACAAAAAGTCCCATGGTTTTAAGAGATCTCCTCTCTAAGAGGATTTGGGCATGTGGCACCATTCGTCCAAACAGGATCGGTTTCCCAAAGACAACCACCAACAGTCTGCCGCGGAATGCTCCACCGGGGTCCATGCGATGGCTCAGAGAGGATTGGTTGCTGTTTGTGGAATGGAAAGTCACCTGGAAAGTACTGATGTGCTTCACTTTCCCCATACCATACGGAGATGACAGAGCAAAGGAGGGTGAAGGACAATGATGGGCAGTGGTCTCAAGTGCATGTGCCAGTTCCCAGTGCTGTGCTGGACTACAACAGGTTCATGGGGGAGTGGACCTGTCCGATGAACTCATTGGATATTACAAAGTGCTCCACAAGACACAGAAGTTGTATAAATCCTTCTTTTACCACTTTGTAGATATTGCTGTTGTCAGTGCCTTCATTTTGCATCAGCATCTGGCCAGAGCAAAGAAGGAAAGACCCCTGACCCAGAAATCATTCATGGAAACACTTGTTCTGGAACTTGCAGGCTTAAAATCAGGCACAGCTGCTCCTCAGGCTTCAAAAGTCGAAAGCCACAATCCGAATCACATTACAGATGACTGCACTGCTGGACGGCGAAAGTGCAAGCTTTGCCATCAGAAGACACCAGTCATGTGTGCAACCTGTGAGGTGCCACTGTGTTTTCTACCAAAACGGAACTGTTACAATGACTGGCATGAGCAGGGTGGGAAATATTAATCATTGTGTTTTAAAATATTTAATTTTTATTTCTATAAGTCAGTTTTGATGTGTTTCAGTTCTATCAGTTGTAGGGCAGTTTGGGGGGGGGGGCCTTACGTTTTCTAAAACATCATGGACTTAGATGGTTCAAAGCACCAAATGCAAGTTGAATCAGCGCTGAAGCATTACTTGCCTGCTAATGTTTTATGAATGGTGGTGAGAATTTGAGAGTACTAAGCACCAAATGCAAGTTGAATCAGCGCTGAAGCATTACTTGCCTGCTAATGTTTTATGAATGGTGGTGAGAATTTGAGAGTACTATCATAAAATTCACAACGCTTGTGATGTAGCTATATAGATATAGACTATAGTCTGACGCGCTACATGTCTACTATAACAGTAACGGTACTGTGTTTTCAGCTTCGATTTACTGTAAATGCTAGCTGCGTTAGTGTCGCTTTAATTTGCATTTGGGAATGCAACATTCGTCATTAGAATCGTTTATAAATCTGTTGTAGTTTATAAAGAAGTTTCAGTGTCACATGATCCTTCAGAAATCATTCTAATATGCTGAATTGCTGCTCAAGAAACTATTTATTATTATCAATGTTAAGAACAGTTTTTGGTTCTTAACATTTTTGTGGAAACAATGATACCACACAAACATTTGTAATAAGATTTAAAAAAAAATCTCTTTTTTGACAGATTTCTCTGATGTGATCGTGTCATTACACATCACCACCCTGAAATTACCTTGCACAGTTGAAATATGTACAGTAAATGTACAGCCAAATATTTTATTATGAGTGCTACGAAGTGACATTCAATATTCTAGGCTAAATTAGAGAAATAGAAGTCACTTTTATGGATATTTCTTTACAAACTCCAGATTTTTTTTGATTTTTTTTTTTTAAAGACATGACCATTGTGAAGAGTTTTACCTGTCCATGATCTTTACAAGTACCACAGTTAAATTCTAATAAAGCCGGTAAATATGTTCAGTTTCAATTAACACACATTTCAGAAAAAAAAAAAAAAAAAAGCACTCAATAATTAATTTGATGAAGTTAATATTACAGAATGTTCTGGTAAAATTAAATATAGCCCTGCAAAAATTTGTTATAACTTTTTACAGATTATAGTACTATAGTAAATACTCTTAGCAGTAAATTTTTCTTAACTGCATCCTAACTATACCAATACTTTACTGTCAATTGTATTAATATAATATAATAGTATATTAATATTATTGCATTTACATTTAGGCATTTAGCAGATGCTTGTATCCAAAGCGACTTACAAATTGCAAAAAGCATTTGAGATTCAATCATGTTTTATTTTTTTTTAATTCAGTTTCAAGGCCTTAATCAGACCCCCAAATCATTCACGTGGGAATATGTGTGCCAAATGGACTAGATTTTATTTTTTAATACTACCACATGAGAATAGCCAAACAGTGTAGATGATTCACAGAATCATACACAAAGGTATGTGCATAATTGGTAAAAATTTTACTGATCTCTATGAAAATTTTAGCATCTAAATTTCTTAATTTGTGATTTGTACAACAGGATTTGTGCACCTGCAATGACGATTTTGAGATGGAACTGTTGTGTGAGAGAAAGAAACAAAACACACATTTTCTTGATGACTTTATTGAAATATTCTCTACAGATCCCACTGTCACAGATGCTCAGTTTTGCTACAATAACACTATATTCTTTATGCAAATATAACAAAGAGACATAAAAACGGAATATTCAGGTATGCGAACCTATCACCTTTAAGTGAAAATTGTCATTTTAAAGCCAAAATAGATAATTTGCGTGATTCGTGTAGATTCAGTTTAGTTTTTGAAGTGTGAGTAGTAAGTAGTATTGACTCATTTTAGGTACCTTCTGAAATCGACAGCTTTCAAATGCTCTTGTGCGTTGTGGTTTGCAATTGGTAAAATGTGCTCGGGGGAAAAAGTATGATCAGAATATTGACTGATAATCGACTATAATGCATGCCCACTCAAAATTAGGAGAACAGTGACAACTATAATACAACTACAATAATTTAATTTATACCTCTTTGTGTGTATTTGAGTGTAAATGCCTCTTCTATATAAAAGGTTTGTATGCTCTCACCATTTTCATTTATTCTTTTGGCAGATGCCAAAAACATGTACAACCCCAAATCAGAAAAAGTTAGGACAGTATGGAAAACGCAAATAAAAAAATAATGTAGTGATTTCTAAATTTACTTTTACTTGTATTTCATTGCAGACAATATGAACACAAAATATTTAATGTTTTGTTTGGTCAACTTCATGTCATTTGTAAATATACATCCTTTCCTGTCATTCAGACCTGCAACACAGTAAAGTTCCAAAACAGTAAAGCATTTACCACTTTGTAATGTTGCCATTCCTTTTCACAACACTTAAAAGAAGTTTAGGGACTGAAGACACCAAGTGATGAAGTGTTTCAGGTGTAATTTTGTCCCATTCTTCCTGCAAACAAGTCTTAAGGTGGGCAACAGTACGGGGTCTTCGTTGTCGCATTTTGCGCTTCAAAATGCGCCACACATTCTCTATTGGAGACAGGTCGGGACTGCAGGCAGGCCAGTCAAGTACCCGTACCCTCTTCCTCCACAGCCAGGACTTTGTAATGTGTGCAGAAAGTGGTTTTGCATTGTCTTGTTGAAATATGCATGGACGTCCCTGGAAAAGATGTATTCTTGAAGGCAACATATTGTGCTCCAAAATCTCTATGTACTTTTCAGCATTAATGGTGCCATCACAGAAGTGCAAGTTACCTTTGCCAAGGGCACTGACACAACCCCATACCATGACAGACCCTGGCTTTTGGACTTGTTGCTGGTAACAGTCTGGATGATCCTTTTCTTCTTTGGTCCGGAGCACACGGCGTCCATTCCTCCCAAAAAAATACCTGAAATACTGATTCATCTGACCACAGTACACGTTTCCACTATGTGATGGTCCATCCCAGATGCCTCCGAGCCCAGAGAAGTCGACGGCGCTTCTGGACACTGTTAACATAGGGCTTCCTTTTGGCACAGTACAGTTTTAACTGGCATTTGTGGATGTAACTACGTATTGTGGTACTTGACAAAGGTTTGCCAAAGTAGTCCTGAGCCCATGTGGTGATATCGCTTATAGATGAATGACGATTCTTGATGCAGTGCCGCCTGAGGGATCGGAGATCACGGTTGTTCAGCTTAGGCTTGCGCCCTTGTCCTTTACGCACTGAAATTCCTCCAGATTCCTTGAATCTTTTAATTATGTTATGCACTGTTGAAGGTGAAATATCCAAATATCTTTCTTTGAGGAACATTGTTTTTAAACATTTCAATAATTTTCTCACGTATTTGTTGGCAAACTGGCGATCCTCGGCCCATCTTTGCTCCTAAAGGACTAGACCTTTCTTGGATGCTGCTTTTGTACCAAATCATAATTACAATCACCTGTTGACATCACCTGTTTCAAATCACATCATTATTTAACCAATTTACCTCATTACTAGCCCTAAATTGCTCCTGTCCCAACTTTTTTTGGAATGTGTTGCAGGTCTGAATGACAGGAAAGGATGTATATTTACAAATGACATGAAGTTGACCAAACAAAACATGAAATATTTTGTGTTCATATTGTCTGCAATGAAATACAAGTCAAAGTAAATTTAGAAATCACTACTTTCTTTTTTTATTTGCGTTTTCCATACTGTCCCAACTTTTTCTGATTTGGGGTTGTATTATTAACTGTTTTAGTATAAATAAAGAAATATGACAATGTTTGGGAAGTGCTTCCAGCTTAGCAAAATGTCAGCATAGTCTCTGGGACTTTCTGCTCTTAAGTTAAATTTTATTGAGTAGACCACTGCACAGTGGCACATAACAACTGCCCAACCACCTATGGAAAGCAAATAATTGAGGTAAAGTTACTGTACATCTTGCTATGTTAAATAACTGCAACAGATGAATTTGTATGCCACATCATGAGTTATTTAGTATGGTCCTTGGTTTAAGTCATGTGTCAAATGCTAAACTACTGCTTGAAAGTTTGTGAACTCTTTAGAATTTTCTATATTTATGCATAAATATGTGACCCTGGACCACAGAACCAGTCATAAGTCGCACAGGTATATTAGTAGCAATAGCCAGCAATACATTGTATGGGTCAAAATTATAGATTTTTCTTTTATGCCAAAAATCATTAGGATATTAACTAAAGATCATGTTCAATGAATATATTTTGTAAATTCCCTTTAAATAGATTCCCAGAATTGGGTAAGGTCCTGTTTATTCTTATGTAGGTTGCATCGTGTTGGGACCTACCCTAAAATAAGAGTAGTAGTAATAAATAAATAGATAAATAGTTAATTTACACAATAAAGGTTTGAGTTTTAATTGTATACACAATCCAAATAGGATTAGTATCTGTGTAACAAACAAACGTTTACAATAAATGTGTTATGTCCACTGACACTGTAAATTGAACACTTTTAAGATACTATGTGGAGGTGTCAATGATTTAATAACTCCTAAAACTGAATTTTGTGACATGTTGGGATAGGGAAAGGATACGTCTATTACCTGTTCAAAAGCTTGGGTAAGTGCTGTTGCACTTAAATAACGAACATGCCGCCTCTTTGAATGTTTGTGTTCGTCCTGCTCAGAAACAAAATGCAGAGCCTCAAGCAGAAATATTTAAATGGCCCCAATTAAAAAAAATATAGCTGCAAGCAGCGGTGATGGGCCCAAGCCATCAGTGCAATCGCCACCCCGGTGGCATGAGGAAAATAGTGCACATCGGGCACATGCATTTACAGTAATGCTCTTGACAGTCTGGTTTTAAGGGTCTCAAGGCTAGGCCGGACGGAAGAACCCGATACTGGTAAGCTTTGCCACCGAAAGCGAACCCCAGGAATTCCCTGTGTTGTGGAAAAATTTCTAGATGAAAGTATGCATCGCTTTTCACTGACCAATCTCCTGATTGGATCTGAAATAACAATTATTGATTGTCAGCATTTTGAACTTAAACGTTCGTAGAAAGTGGTTCAGTCCGCAAAGATCTAAAATTGGACGCAGGGAAGGGAAGATGTTCTACGACCTCCTTGTTCATCAGAATTTGCAATTGCTGTGTCAGCAAATATGCTTGTTTTGGTTTCACGGTAGTGGAGGACGATACACAAACCGTATCCTGTAGCCCTTTCTACAATCCTTACGACCCAAGAAGAGATTATTTAGCAGTAGCTTGCACACTGCCAATTTCTCTGAAAGGGAGATTAACTGTGACACTTTGTTTTTTCTGGGTGGAATGTTAAATGTTTCATGTCCTGAAACACTGCAGGCACAACTGAACATGTAAAATTTCACTGGAGACTGCTCACTGAAACACCGGCGGTGGCGGAAGTTGTACAGCAGTCCCCCTAAAGGTGCCAGTAAGGAGCCGCTTCTCTTCTGTTGGAATTTTCCATGGCCCTCCCCGAGGGGACACACCCTTTGTCTTGGGCACAGCCTCAGGACCTCTCTTTGGTCGTAATGACCATTCTTAGGTTCGGCTTCATCTCTGGCTGTTGAGTGCTACAAGCTGCTCCCTAATCTTTATGAGGGGGTGCACGACTCGCCACACTCTCTCTTTGAGCCTCTTGCCTCAGAGGAGCTGGACCGGGCGAGTTCTCTTCAGAGATCGACCATGAAGAGCGAGGCATGCATCTCTTACAGATTCACTTGACAAGAATAGTAAGAATAGTAGTAAACTTTCACTTTCAACATGCTTTCTTTAGAATCATACTGCTTTCGGCAGCATGACACACACACACGCACACAATGCGGTCTCTGAAGACAAAGAAATCTGAACATGTGTCCGTTTCACATCTATTTAAAACTCTCAGGTGCACGTAATCAAATGACGTCACCTGCTGATATTATTTAAGCCAATTCTTTACGTGCTTGACACATGCTTCAAAACCGGTTGAACAAGGAATGTTCTCATTAGCATTATTGAAACGCAGCATCGAGAGTAGCTTTTAATATGGAACTGAATATATGTACCCCTCAACTTTTGTCAAAAGTTGGTGCTATAGAGCACCTCCTCCACACCCATTTATGAGCTTTTGCCATTGTCTAACTATCATTAATGCTGATGTGTGTGTTGAGTTGAAATTCAAAGCATACTATGTGCCTCAAAAACACAGGAAACAGACCGGTGACTGCAGTTGATGAGTGCAGATGAGTCCGGGCAAATGATTCGATGAAATGAAGTCCTGGGTGAATGGTAAAAGTCAGGGATGGAGTGCCCTCTGGTGGAGCTCATGGGCACTCCAGCTGATGATCGTGATGTTACCAATTGAAGTAATTTTTTAAAAAGTTGATCCAACTACTCGCTTTTTACAGAATTGGCTTTGGTAATATGGTCAAAATGTAGTATATGGACAGTAATTGTTCTGTTAACTTGAGTAATTGTGCCTCTCACCAATTCTTCTTCAATGTAAGTTTATATATAAAAGTAAGCTAAAAGACATAAATATTGGAAATAGTTAAATAATCAGAAATATCTTGGGGTGGGATAGTCGAGCAATAGAATAGTCAGAAATATGATGAACAGATTAGAGTTTGAGTTCAGATAACTTTGCATTAACTTATTTCCATTGTTTATTCTTGTATTACAAATTAGTCATCTGATTTTTTTTATTTATTTAGGACTGGCCATAACTTTCTTTAAAGTAATTACATAAAACTGTAGATTGTTCTAATTTGAATTCAAAAAGTAAGCTAGAATAGACAAGTAAGACAGGTTTTGTCCCAAATGACACTTACTATACACACTGCACTTAGTATAATAATGTGCAAGTGTGTTAATTGGGACATACAAACAGTATTAATTAGCATAGAGGTTACATTTATGGAACTGGTCCCTGATTTCAGTCATTACTCTTTCATAAGACCTCAGGGCAAGACTGAAAATAAGAGTTATTGTTGTTATTCCAGTTTTAACTGGTTTCATTTCCCCATACTAAGATCTGACCAGATTATCAGGGAGCACTGCATATCTTCCTAATGGGGAAGGAAATCCCATAATACATTTCAACAAACTCAGTGGAAACACAAAAAAAACATTGTTGATTATAACTGAAATTCATTAAATACTGAAGAGTCTTTGCAAAAAGTAGTTCACCTTTTCCCTGACGTCACCATAAAGTGTAGGTATAGCTGTGCGTGAAGAATATTTTCGACCAGGGAGCTCATATGTGGGGTCAATGACTGACATCATTTTTTCTGAAGCCCATGTTTTCCACTGTACTAAACGGCATCACGTCCTTAGCCAAGTTTGTAACAGCCTTAGTAATGTCTTTGACATTTAGACTGTTTGTCATAAGGCATGAATGCAGCCATCTGTGTTTGCTGCATGGACCTCTCTTTTGACACAGCTGGTGTTGGGGATGGGGGGGGGGGGGTGCTGATGTTTCAGGCACAGTTTGGCTTAAACTTTTATGGTGCCTCATCTTCTGACTCTGACTTGGGTGGAACAGATGTGACGTGTTCCCGATGATATTAGGCACTACTCTCCAGCACATTTTGCAGCGCACTGAAACCTGAGGTTTATCCACTCTTAAATAGCACTTCCACACCACTGAATTAGTCTTTCCTCTCAACTGTTTTGTCTGGTTTCTTCTTACTTGTGGAAGCTTGTTCAGTCACATCTGTATTGCGGTCGGCCTACTCATTTTGTAGCTAAAACTGGCTGCGTCGGAGCTTTAACCAACTACTGCTGAGTGCTGGCTGTGTGTCTGTGATGACGTACATCAGGCAAGTAGCTCTTTCTGGCGGCTGCGCTCTTAACGTCATTCAGTGACAAATGCTGTAATGTCAAAATATCAGAAATGTTTAAAAAAATCATATCACTGTTATAGAAAAATAACAATAATCTCCAAGCCATTTCTCCTGCAGTTGTACCTGCACTCACTCACATCAGTAACACATCCCTTCACACTAGTGTTTTTCCCTCAGCATTTAGACAGGCTCGTATAACCCCACTACTTAAGAAACCCACCCTTAACCCATCTCTTTTAGAGAACTACAGACCGCTTTCCCTTCTTCCTTTCATTCCAAAAACACTTGAACGAGCTGTGTTCAACCAAGTCTCTGCCTTTCTCACAAAGAACAACCTCCTGGACAGCAACCAATCTGGTTTCAGAAGTGGACATTCAACAGAGACTGCCTTAATTATTGCTCTCAGTTGTTGAAGCCCTAAGACTTAAATTTACCTAATTTAAAGAGTTGTGAAGCATGTTCTGAAAGAAAAGCCTGATCTTCTTGATGTTGAATAAAGCAAATCTGCAGGACCGGGCAGTTTTAGCAATGTGGTTTGAGAAATTCAGCTGATCATCAATCATAACTCCAAGGTTTCTGGCTGTTTTTGAAGGAGTTATGGTTGATGTGCCTAACTGGATTGTGAAATTGTGATGAAACGATGGGTTTGATGGAACCACAAGCAGTTCTGTCTTGGCAAGGTTGAGTTGAAGGTGATGGTCCTTCATCCAGCAAAAAATGTCTTTTAGACAAGCTTCAAGAATAAGCTAAAAACACATGTCTTCCATCTTTCCTTGACCCTCTAACTCTAGAACTCTCTATTCTAAAACTATTCTTAAAAAAACCCCAAAAAACTTTAGACTTGCACTTCATTCATTTACTAACTGCTTGTTTTCTTAAAAAAAAAGAACACTAGCTACTCTATTCTTTTTGTATTCTATTTGTTTTCTTTTATTTATTATACAATTAACAAAAAGCAAAATAAAAAAGCATCTAACACTTGCTTGCTCTATTCTTTTTCTATTATGTTTTCTTTTTATGTATTATATAATTAAAAAATCTTGCTTTGTGCATTTGTACTTGTCATAGCACTTGCATATTGCTCTTTTGTTGATTTTGATTGCCTTTCCATTGTCCTCATTTGTAAGTCGCTTTGGAGATATATATATATATACAGTATATTTAACAGAAATGTATATAAATATTTTACAAATAAGGGGAAAAGTTTTAAATTGACCAAATTAGTGGATGCATGTATTAGAGTAAACATCAGGAAAATGCCAAAAATATTAGTATTTGTGGTAAAATAAAGAAATAGATTTCATTTAAATATAGAGTTTGGGAACAAGGAAACATGTGTTATGCCCCATTCACACGGGGTGTCGGCGTCAACGCTTGACAGAGGGCGTGTCTGAAGCTTGGCGCTGACGCGACTGTCATAGTGACAACAACCAATCATACTTTTCTGGTGTTGCATGAACGGGATTGGCTAGCGTCTGTGCTAGGGTATTTGCAATCTGATTGGCTGACGCCTGCGTTGCGAGCAACGCCAGTGAAGCGACGCGACGGACCCACAATTCAGTTCGGCAATGCTTGACGTCACTCCATTCAAAGAAATGAGAGGCGTTGACGCTGATGCCAATCAGATCGCCTTATGCAAATACCCTAGCGCAGACGCTAGCCATGTTTGCATATGCATACAATATAATAAACATACAATTGTTTACAACAATTGGCCTACTTGTTAGCCTAATAGTATTATTGTTAATTCCATCACATCATCAGTGGACTTTTATAAGTGTCAGGTCTATATTCTGTATATAAAGCAATTTGCATTACACATTTCCATCTACAATTACGATGAAAACGATAGTAGGTATATTGTGTGCCCTATCATTACACCACATTCTACACCAAATTGCACAACATGAACAGCGTAGCTCAAGTTGATGGAAAGCACGATTGCATCATTGTGGACTACTGTTACAATGAAGGTCGTGTAGGCGAGGTCGGATCCAGTTGCAGCCTTTTATTCAAACAATGAGCGTAGTCAGACAGGCAAAGGTCATACACCAGCGAACAGTGTCCAGAGGGCACGGCAAAAGAATAATCCAACACAGGCAATAGATCAAGGCAAGCATCAAATGATCAGAGGCAAGATAAACAGGCTACAACAAGGCAAGGAACAAGACTAGGAAACAGGATACTAGGAAGCGCTTGGTATGGCAGCTAGGCTAGAGTCCTGCACGGGCCTCAAATTTAGGCCCTAGCCCGAGACGCTCAGGCCCTAGCTCAGCCTCTGATAATTATCAGAATTACCGACCCGAGCCCTTTTTTTTTTTTTCCTTCTCGCAAAACAGCTTATACTACTGTTTCAGCTTTTAAAATAGTTCCGTTTTGTATGTAAAGGCAAAGTGATTGTATTTAAGTTAATTTAGAAAAACGTTTGGAGCATTTTTTGTTGGTTATAAGTTTTAATTTTTTAAAGTAACAACCAAGCAGCCAGCAGCAGACAGTAAGCTGATCATAGTCTATGTTTGATCAATTTAGCCTTCTCAAATCATCACAACTTGCCTAAAATAAAATCTATAGATATAAAACAGCTCAAGCATATAACAATGTTTAAACGGTAAACCTAGATAAATGTACGCTGTATCCAATAGTTTGTGCGGAGAGTGGAAGCTAAAGCGTGCTTTGCAGGACATTGAAATGCCAGCGCGATCACTTGCATTTTTTTCAGTGAATACGCCTTCAATTTTGCTCATAAAGGTAAGAGTAATACATAATTCGGAACTGTAAAGGGTCTACTTTTATTTGTGTGCACTCACAATATCAACAAAACGTTGTGCTTTTATAAAATAAAGAAAACAAACATGATGCGCTTTCTGCCGTCTCGTCTATTTTTATAGCGCTTCACAAAAATGAACCGAAATTTAGTGAATACATGCCTCACAGACATGATAAATATATCAATAGAAAGCTTCGAATTACTGCTTAACGAAATAAAACAAATCGAAAACAAAAACTCTTTCATTATCATAATCATAATCCATAAAGTTTCTCTCTAAAGGCGCGTCTAATGAGGAGACGGGGAGTCAGGATTGGCAACTTCATCCTTGCGAAACAGACTCAGAAAACACTAGTTTATTAGTAAATAATTCAAATATCTCCTTACTATTTCCCCCGGACACATTCATGGTAATTACTTTTGCTGGAGCTTTGTGGGAAGCTTTAGCCTATTGCATGTGTTTGAACGCAGAACACTTCAGCTGCGCTGACGGCATGCATGCATGCTGCTGCGGGACACTAAACACCGTCGAGCCGCTCTTAATGGTCTTGTGTTGTTTCTACCAGCACGGCAGTTTTTTTCATCACTAATTGATGGATGTTAAAATATATGAATAAGGGGAAGCCTAAAACAGGCCCGAGACCCGGCCCGTGTCTGAACTATGACGTGAAAATTGGCCCGAAGCCCGGCCCTAGGGGTGTGAAAAAGTCGGCTAATCATTACTGAGCACCTATAGGTGAGTGAGTGCAACCTTTATAGTGTCCGGGTTATTGGAAATAGGTGAGGGTGTAATTAGAGGGGATCTTGGGAAATGGAGTCCAGGGTGAAAGTCTGAATGGCATGTGTGGCAACCTCTGGTGGGGAGCAGGGAACGGATTGTGACAAAATGGAGTCCAGGGTGAAAGTCTGAGTGGCATGTGTGGCAACCTCTGGTGGTGAGCGGGGAACGGGTCATGACAACTACTCCTGACTAAGGTATTGTTAAAAATACTATGTGCAGATATATGTTGTGTTTAATATTTGAATTCAGATTCACAGCCTTCTTTGTTGTGAATCATTTCTTAATTTAAACTGAACAGTGCTATGAGCTAATACATAAAATAAATATTTACATGATAATTTTAATTACAGGTTAAAAGAGCAGCTACTCCGATTTATGCTGAAATAAATTCCACTGTACCACTGCTACAATTATACTTGGTTATACTTGGTTTACATGGTAGGCAGGACCTCAAGGTGGACTTTCGACTGAGCCGGGACTCTATGGAAGCTTTGATAAGGATGCTGCCACAAGATGAAGCACATGGCTGGGGACACCACATAACCGTACTGATAACACATCTAAATTTAAATGTTTTACTTGCATTAACTCAAAGAAGCCATATCAAATCTGTGCCAAACTTGTTTATAACAGTTTATGTTTATAACAGTCCTTGCTTGATTACAATATAGCTACTATGAGCTTACATATTCATTTAGTCATTGTTTTTATTTGCTATGCTTTTTTTTTCTGCATGTTTACACATCTACATTTCAAATATTGTCACGTAAAAGTCACATTTAGCTTACATAAAAAAGTGGATATCTGGAGCAGAAAAGAAAAAAAAAATAGCAAAAAAAAAAAACTATTTCACGTCAAAACTTGCCTGCATTTTTGTGATATTGATTGTGGCCTCAGAGCAATGTCTACTCATAAGATAAACGAGATGTTCCGATGTCAAAAAAATAAGAGTTATATAATACAATCCGTTTTTTTTTTTTTTTATCAATTCAATTTTAACCCGGTATGACTTGTATTCAGGGGTGACTTTTTCTAAAAAATATGGGAGTAGGACTTTTAGACTAGTTGGTTACAAAATTTCCATTGAAATGTCAAAGAAATTAGTCATAGCACATCTGTATACACTCACTGGCCACTTTATTAGGTACACCTGTTCAATTGCTTGGTAACACAAATTGCTAATCAGCCAATCACATGGCAGCAACTCAATGCATTTAGGTATCTAGATGTGGTGAAGACGACTTGCTGAAGTTCAAACCGAGCATCAGAATGGAGAAGAAAGGGGATTTAAGTGACTTTGAACGTGGAATGGTTGTTGGTGCCAGACGGACTGGTCAGAGTATTTCAAAAACTGCTGATCTACTGGGATTTTCACGCACAACCATCTCTAGGGTTTACAGAGAATGGTCCGAAAAAGAGAAAATATCCAGTGAGCCATCCTCTGCTGCTCTTCAAGCTCTCTGTTCTTCTAACTTTTAGCCATGCTTTTTTTGTCATCACTTGCTGTGCTCTTTGAACGCCATTTGAGCGTACTCTGGCCTACATGCCAGCTGCTACTTAACACCACAATGAGGAGAAAAACCACCTAGTCTCGTTACATCCTTTTATCCTTTTACTTTAGTTTCTTTTCTTTCCGTTGAGTTTTGTATGCTAAGTTAAGTTTGCCAACCCCGTGTCTCCAAGTCCGACCTCGAGCGCCCGTCTAAACGGCAACCAGCCCACAACTCCGCAACTTCAGCCAAGAGCAAACGCCCAAGACATCACTACAAACGACAACTGAACTTTCAGCCAATCAGCAACTTTGAGAAAACCCCTTGACGACACAAGGGAATCCCAGAGGCAACGCAAGTAACTCTTCATAATTTTTGCTGAGCTGGTGCATTTAATAAAAATTTTTGCCTCATTGAGAAACTCAAAGTGAGGGTTAAATAAGTGATTGAAGGTTGTTCAGGTCGATGCAATAACACATATTGCTGTAAACTTGGGATATCACATTTTCATTCTCTTAAACTCATCCTTTCATTACTTTCTCTCCTTCTGCAACGTGTGAATGCTTGTGTTCGTGTGTTAGATTAGTTTACATGTCTTAGATTTATCAAATAAAGCCTTGTTTATATTGAAAATAGAAGTATCTTGTGTTTTGTGCTCACAAGTTAATGTCTTAAACTGCCGGTCTTTGTTACTATGCTATTTGATAGTGTTTTCACTATATTCTGGATTTTAATATCCAGTGCAGAATTGATGTTATACGGCTCGTTCAGTGATCAGCCGTGAAACAGTGAGTTCAAATTCCCTATAAAATCATAAATGATTCCCTTTGAGCTAAATTAAACTATTTCCCTTTAAATTACGTATTACTTTTACAATTGGAAAAACGTTGCCTGGTCTGATGAGTCTCAATTTCTGCTGCGACATTCAGATGGTAGGGTCAGAATTTGGTGTAAAGAACATGAAGGCATGGATCCATCCTGCCTTGTCTCAACGGTTCAGGCTGGTGGTGGTGGTGTAATGGTGTGGGGGATATTTTCTTGGCACACTTTGGGCCCCTTAGTACCAATTGAGCATCGTTTAAACGCCTACCTGAGTATTGTTGCTGACCATGTCCATCCCGTTATGACTACAGTGTACCCATCTTCTGATATATCCTCTGACACAGAAAAGAGTGGAAAAACTCCTCACATGACCGCTACCGAACATCTGAACATAATGAAACAAATGCGCATTGGCGGATCTTCTTCTGTCTGTTCTGCAAAATGTAAACAAATGTATATTTCTGCATGCGTAAATTGTGAAAATATCTATATTAATTGTGTCTAGGCAAAGGTATTCCTCCTGGAACAGGTTGCGCCGCTGCGCAGAGTTAACGCAGGTTTGGCGGGTGTTCATT
Organism: Schizothorax lantsangensis; assembly: GCA_027422415.1. Classification (NCBI taxonomy): domain Eukaryota; kingdom Metazoa; phylum Chordata; class Actinopteri; order Cypriniformes; family Cyprinidae; genus Schizothorax; species Schizothorax lantsangensis. The sequence continues at coordinate 554,560 of CM049840.1, read as the reverse complement.
TCATACTCTGTTACAGCTTTTTTAATGTATATATTTTATTTAATGTATAAGGTACATGTACAACAAACTGGTAATGTCATAGTGGTATCGTGTACTGTAATCGAATGTAGCCTATCTATACCTGTGGAACCGTAGACAGCACACAAGGTGTTCATCTAATAAAGATCTTCATAGCTAGCAAACAATAACCGTTGCAGATTTGCTTTCAATTGACTGTAGATCCAAAGTCACGTCTTCAACGCTCTTGATGTTCTTAAACTTTCTGTTACAACTCTTGAGTGAGAACTACTTCAGATGACTCAGCGCGAGCGGCAGGGAACTGAACGAATCATTCACACTGATTTGCAAACCAATTCACTGGTTTGCCAACTGGTTTGATCAAGTCTTTGAACAGAATTGACTGAATCATTCGCGAATGGGCATCGCTCATTGCCCAGAGAAAAGGAGATGGCGCGTTTGGAATAAATTGAAGCATTTTTTTAACTGCATTATTTGTATTGCATTAAGATAAAGTAACGAGAGGAGAGTCACCCACAGTAACAAAGTAAAAGTACAGTTTTTTCACTAAAAATGTACTTGAGTAAGAGTAAAAGTACCCATCTTTAAATATACTCAAAAAGTATTAGTTACCCCAAAATTTTTGTAATTAAGTAAATTAACTCGTTACTACCTCGTTACTAACCTTTACATTGTAAAGGTGCATCTCAATAAATTAGAATGTCGTGAAAAAGTAAAAAAAATTTCTTGTAACTTATTTCAAAAAGTGAAACGTTCATATATTTTAGATTCATTACATGTAAAGTAAAACATAAAAAAAAAAAGTTTGTTTTAATTGAGGATTAGAGCTTACAGCTCATGAAAGTAAAAAATCAGTATCTCAAAATATTAGAATATTTACATTTGAGTTTCAATTAACCTGTTAACCTGCACCCCCCATATTGGGAATCACAGCTGAAAATGACTAACTAACTTAAAATGGTAACAGCTCCTGACTTCAGTGTGCCACACACACAATTGTGGTGTCTTTGGAAAGAAGACCCTTTGGCCTTTACTATCCATCATCCAGAGTTGATAATGCTCAAAAATATAAAAAGTTATAGACACTGAAGTGCCTTGATAAAAATTGTACCACACTGAATTTTTTTTTATTTCATATAAAAATACATGAAATCAGTCCTGGAGAAATCCAGAAAAGTAATGGGTTGAAAGTCACATGTCTCATGAGTTTATATTTCAAATCTGAAGAAGATACCATGAAAAATGAGATTCCTGCAGACATTTTTCTAGTCCCCCCCCCCCCCTCTGAGGAAAAATATTTACCAAATTATTGAAGAGTTCTACTACAAACTATTTAGTCATTATACATGCCACTGCAGTTTTTCAATTATAAAACTGTATACAGAATCTTAGACATCGTATCAGTGATTTATTTGAGCACTAGAATAATACCATAATAATTTTTGAGTGATGAAAAAAAAAACAATAATAATAAAAAAAAATAACTTAATTACATACTGATTTCCTGACAAACAGATGCTCTCCTGCTCATACATTAGTAATCACATGCTGAAGATCATTCATACAGATGCTAATCATACTGATGGCTGCCCAATATAGTCAATATTCACATTATAATGGCCTTTTATATAGACTGCATTCACACTGATATCTGTGAACAGTCAGTAATTACATGCTGATTATCAGCCATAGAGATGTTAATCACACAGATACAGGCACATTCTCCACAAAACACGCAAACATATATGAAAACTGCTGAAGAAGAAAAAAAAGAAATGTTTATTTGTGCTAAAAAGATCGCTAAGTTACGCCCCATCAGATGACAGGTGCGTCACAGCGTGCGTCACGCGCCGTCGCGAGGGAGCGCCAGAATTCAAATAATCAATCTTCCGTGTATCTTTGACTTTTTTTTTTTGGATGATTTCATTCTGTTTGGGACATTGTCTGCTACAAAATCATGCTGTTTATTTACCACCAAGACGCTGTTTTTGAGCGTAATCTGTTCCATAACGGACACAAACAATAACTCTCCCTCAAGAGATGAGACGTAAACAAAGGATTAACGATCTAAATTACAACGTTGTTGTTTCTTTGGACTAAAAGTGCTCGATGGAATGTTGTTCAGTGGAACCTTATCTTTCAAACTAAACCGGGATTTACAGCAGTGGATACGTTTGAGAGTCTTTATCAGGATGAATATGGTATGTACTGCGGGGATTTTTATACATGTTTTGATGTGTACTGCTTACACAAATTTAGCAAATACATTCCGTATAAGCTTTCTATCGAAAAACAGCGATCTGTCATCGATGCTAGAGGCTTAGACCTTCAAAATGATATATAGTTTGTCAAGATTCATTTTGTCCTGTTTTACTTTCTGTTTGAAAACAATGACGTGTGCAAACAAAGAGCTCTCAGTGCGCCCGCATCCTGGTGCAGGTTAACAGGTTAATGACCATCCATACAGTATAAATTCCGGGTATCTCTTGTTCTTTGAAACCACAATAATGGGGAAGACTGCTGACTTGGCAATGGTCCAGAAGACGAACATTGATGCCCTCCATAAAGAGGGTAAGTCACAGAGGGTCATTACTGAAAGGTGTGGCTGTTTACAGAGTGCTGTATCAAAGCATATTAAATGCAAAGTTGACTGGAAGGAAGAATTTGGGTAGGAAAAGGTGCACAAGCAACAGGGATGACCGCAAGCTTGAGAATACAGTCAAGCAAAGCTGATTCAAACACTTGGGAGAGCTTCACAAGGAGTGGACTGAAGCTGGAATCAGTGCATCAAGAGTCACCACGCTCAGACGTCTTCAGGAAAAGGGCTACCAAACCACTTCTGAACCAGAGACAACATCAGAAGCATCTTACCTGGTCTGTGGAGAAAAAGAACTGGACTGTTGCTCAGTGGTCCAAAGTCCTCTTTTCAGATGAAAGTACATTTTGCATTTCATTTGGAAATCAAGGTCCCAGAGTCTGGAGGAAGAGTGGAGAGGCACAGAATCCATGTTGCTTGAAGTCCAGTGTGAAGTTTCCACAGTCAGTGATGATTTGGGCTGCCATGTCAACTGCTGGTGTTGCTCCACTGTGTTTTCTGAAGTCCAGTCAACGCAGCCATCTACCAGGAAATTTTAGAGCACTTCATGCTTCCTTCTGCTGACAAGCTTTATGGAGATGCTGATTTCATTTTCCAGCAGAACTTGGCACCTGCTCACACTGCCAAAGGTACCAAAAGCTGGTTCAATGACCATGGTGTTACTGTGCTTGATTGGCCAGCAAACTCGCCTGACCTGAACCTCATAGAGAATCTATGGGGTATTGTCAAGAGGAAGATGAGAGACACCAGACCTAACAATGTAGATGACCTGAAGGCCACTGTCAAAGAAACCTGGGCTTCCATACCACCTCAGCAGTGCCACAAACTGATCACCTCCATGCCACGCCGAATTGAGGCAGTAATTAAAGCAATAGGAGCCCCTACCAAGTACTGAGTACATATACAGTAAATGAACATACTTTCCAGAAGGCCAACAATTCACTAAAAATGTTTTTTTTAATTTATTTTTTATTGGTCTTATGAAGTATTCTAATTTGTTGAGATTGGTGGGTTTTTATTAAATGTGAGCCTAAATCATCACAATTAAAAGAACCAAAGACTTAAACTACTTCAGTCTGTGTGCATTGAATTTATTTAATACACGAGTTTCACAATTTGAGTTGAATTACTGAAATAAATGAACTTTTCCACGACATTCTAATTTGAGATGCACCTGTACATAGGCTAACCGATATCTGTATTGTGATTCTGACGCTGAATGTTTGCTCCTTCAGTTCAGATGAATATTGAAAGGTATTTTCCACGATAAAAAAGACGATGCCCTGAGGAATCAGAAACTGAGGTATTCGCAAAAAAACTTAAAGCTAAACGGTCCGATCAGTTATCCAGTTAATTTGATATGAATACTTCCAGGCTTCGACCAGTGCTGCAGTGGCAGTTGAATCAGATAGACAGGGTCAGGAAGATAGCGATGTGGATGCACCAGGTAGTGCAGATGCAGCAGGTGAGATGAGCAAAAAAAATAGATGTACAAGCAGGTCAGGTCAGGAAAGCTTACAGGTACATCTAAAAAAATTTGAATATCATGAAAAAGGTCAATATTTTTTGTCACTCCTTTCAGAAAGTGAAACCTATATATTATATAGATTCATTACACAGAGTGAAATATTTGTCCTTTTCAGCGATGCTGTTGACAATCATTTATCAATGTTTAAATCTGTTGTAGCATATGATGTATGCAGCAAAAATATGTTAGATAAATTAGCGGATTATTATTAAACCAATTAGCGAGCTCGAATAGTGAACGCATAGTAACGGTTTATTATTTATTTCTCGTTATTCAATTATATTTCAAATTGTGCTATTTATTTATGACTAGACATTTTTACATACATTACCAATATTATTATTTCTATTAATGTTTGGCGGTCCCCCTGCAATACCGTTGCGGCCCACAGGTTGAAAACCACTGATCTAAAGGTATGTACCTTTTAACATGAATTAATTTTTTTTTTTTTAAAGGCATAATTAACATTAAGTGACATGGCATCTGACACACTGAAATTTGTTTTGTTTTTTTAATTATTAAAGCCATAGATAAGATTGATTGCAGTGGCCAATGAAATTGAAGGTGTCAGTGCCAAAATCAAAGTTTACTGTAACAGATCCAAATGTAAATGTGGTATTCTTAGTGCCGTTAAGTGAACCTACTTTTTGGTGAACTACCCATTTAAGCTAAAGGCCTAGAGCAAAGCATGCACACTACACCATAAATTAGTATGCAAGTATGTATTTATGCAGTGTGATTAAAAACAAACACAATTCATTAGATTCATTAACTGGTATGTCGCGTAATTATTTTGTAACGTAAAACGTTATAAATAATTTAAATTTAAACAGTTTAATTAAGCTCAAAGGGAATCATTTATGATTTTATAGGGAATTTGAACAGAATCACTGTTTTACGGCTGATCACTGAGGCGGCAGCAGTGATTCACTGAAGGAGCCGTATAACAAATCAACTCTGCACTGGATATTACAATCCAAAATATAATGAAAACACTGTTTAATAGCACAGTAACAAGATTGGCAGATTAAGACATTAACTTGTGAGCACAAAACACAAGATACTTCTCTTTTCAATATAAATAAGGCTTTATTTGATAAATCTAAGACATGTAAACTAATCTAACACATGAACACAAGCATTCACACATTGCAGAAAGAGAGAAAGTAAGGAAAGGATGAGTTTAAGAGAATGAAAATGTGATATCCCAAGTTACAGCAATATGTGTTATTGCATCGACCTGAACAACCTTCAATCACTTACTTAACCCTCGCTTTGTGTTTCTCAATGAGGCTAAAACTTGTATTAAATGCACCAATTCAGTTAGAATCTGGAGGTTACTTGCTTGCATTGCCTGTGTTAAGGGATTCCCTTTGTGTCCTCATCCTTGCAGACGGGTTGTCCCGAGGTTGCCGATTGGCTGGAAGTTCAATAGTCTTTGAAGTGACGTCTTGGGCGTTGGCTGTAGATACTGAGTTGGTCTGGTTGAAGTTTGAAGCGAGTGCAGTCGGATCTGAACTTTGCAGCAAACTTACATTAGAAAAGAAACTAAAATAAAAGGATAAAAGATGTAACGAGAATAGGTGGGTTTTCTTCTCGTTGTGGTAGCAGCTGGCATTTAGGCCAGAGCACGCTCAAAGAGCAGCGTCAAAACGCGGTGGCAAAAGCAAACAGAGAAGTAAAGAGGACTGAGAGCATTTTTAAGAGAAGCGCAGAAGAGAGAGTTTGATGGTGTCCTGAGTTTTTATACTCTGCTTTTTGACACCTCCCAATGGTTGTCTTGACCAATTAGATTCTATCCTGGCTCGGGGTGTTGCTTTGTTTCTCCACCCAAACAATAAATCAACATGTCGTGGTCAGTCACATTGTCCGAATTTTACAAGCTCTTGCAAAGCATACTTTTGGACGTGATTTCTATAACCAGAATATGATACATTTTACAAAGAATTAATTGGAAGAAACCTTTCAAGCATGAAGATCCAAACACACACATACTAAACATGAATACCCTTAAGCTATTCAATAGTTATTAAAAAGACATACACAATATGTGATTAAAACATGATAGTTAGTTGTGTGGGTTACATACATGATATGGAGTTATGCATAAAAATGATAAGTCTTTTAACCCTTTAACGCGTACGATCACACCGGTGTGATCAGTCTTGGCTGGTCCCTGGAGCGTACGATCACACCGGTGTGATCAGTCTTGGCTGGTCCCTGGAGCGTACGATCACACCGGTGTGATTAGAATGTTCAGTGCGTCACGTCATCAACTGCTGAATTCAAATCTGCTTTCGCTCGTTGGCTGGCGCGGAGCCAGATCAGACGCGTGAGCGCTTGTCATATTATCACAAATATTCAGTGTTTTCAATCATATAATGCTTATTTTAGGTTTCAGACATTTAAATACACAAGTGCTAGCAAAACCATACATTTACAGTTTGTAAAATACACGCTGATGTCTATGGAAGCAACAATAATGATCCTTACAAATATAATCTGACAACATGTTTTATTGATATCATATACAGATTGTGTAGACAACTTTTAAAGTTTACTCTGCTCTTCTCCCAGTTTAATGAGAGACTTACTTTAACGTGTTTTGGGAGGAGAGGATGAATTTACGTGTTGTTAATCCCACAGCTCGGATTCAGCACGAACAAACATGGCGGCGCCCATCACCCGGTATAGATCAACTAACACGGTCATTATAAAATATTGAAACTACCAAATACATTTACTTGAAATACACATATTTCAGAATCGGAATATCAGATATTTCATAATATAGTGAGTATGTTTGTGAATATTAATAATCAAAAAAGGAAAAACTAAATAAAAGCGATCCATGTGTCATACAGTGCTATAATGGCTGAGGTGTGTCACATGACAAGCATGACGCGTCACCATGGAAACAATAAGGCTATACATTCTGAAATAATGGTTGCCTAAAAAAAAAAAAAACTTACGCTGGGGGCTCAGCTAGAATATTTTAAACTCACGTGTGAAAGGGTTAAGATGATTTTAGGTACATATGAAAGAAAGAGTCTCTGTGTAGTTCTATGGAGAATAAGAGGCATGTTCTGTGACGACCAGAGAGAGGTTAAAAAGTCTCCTAAGGAATTTCAGTCTAAGTCTTTGTCTTGTATGGGGGGAGACCCGCCCAAGAGAGTCTGTAGCTCCTGATTTTCTATCACAGATTTACATGTGACCATCAGTCTTGATTACTTGCCCCAAATTTTACAGTCTTTTTCCTGTTGGAATTATCAATAAGTGTACCTTTGTTTTAATGCTGTGAGCTGTTTTGTGAAAGAGTTGGCTAGATCGCTTGCTTCAGACTAGTTGGAGCTAGGATCTGGACAGATTTATGACGTTGTCCTGCTTCCTTGGGCCTCTCTGGAATTTCGGCTCCTCATGTTTCAATGTTCTGATCGCATCTTAAATTTGTCTGATTCGGTCTCTGATATTCTACAATTTTGACTATTCAGTTAACATCTTTAATATGTTTACTAGAAGTTTTTACAAACCTTTATGGAGTACTCGTGCTGTTAGAGTAAAAACAACCTTCTAAATTTCTCTGTTAATCTCTCATGTAGGCACTAAAGCTTGTGAAAAATTTTGCGACCTCATGCTGCAAGAAAGTCTCTTGAAGGACATTGTGAAATTGACCCCTCACCACCAGACATCTTCAATTGAAGGCTTTCATAGCATGATATTGAAATTTGCTCCAAAGAACATTGCAGATCAAATATTAATTTCATATTAAAAAATTATAAGTTATTTTCTCCTGTTTGACCATGATCATTATCATTCCAACACACCCAGTGGGGAGGTAATTGCACGAGACTAGTCAGAGTAACGGCTCACAGAAAGAGTGCGGCCTTTGAAAGAGACAAAAGAGCACAGTTAAGTTAAGTCAGTGGGCGAATTCCAAACGGAAGTGAGCATCTCTATGCCCTACTCCCTTCGAAGGGCAAGTGTGTTCTTTGAAGGGTGTAGGGCATACTGTCACGTACAAGTGTTTGGAACTCCCTTAGCGAAGGGAAAGACTGACCAAATGTTATGCATCGCAAAAACTCATAACCCATAATCACAAACAGAAACCTTGAAGTGACCATGTTATGTTGTATAACTAATAAATAGGGCACTGGCATGTTGTAATATGCATATTTTGAATGCAGCTATGATCAAATGTCTTAAAAATAAATACTTTACAGTATTTTTTTTTTTTACACTAAGTTTCATTAAGTATTTATACATTCATGTTTGTTTTTCAGAACTCTCTCAAATGCTGTGATGTCACAGATTAATTTAAAAGGGAAATGTGGGAAGCTGCCATTTTCTTAGTCTCTGCTATGCCAGATCATCTGTGGTAAGTAAAAAAATAAACTATAGTAGAACAACTCCTATGGACTTTTTTCTTATTTGGGTTGTGCTTATCCAAATGACAATTTCATGAAGTAGTCCAAATTTCACATCAGTCATGGAGAGTACCATAACGCATGCAATAATGGAGGCAGATGGGTGACTCGGGGGAGAAGAATCGATGAATAAAGAATAAAGTGATTTTTTTTTTTTTTTTTTGCACAAAAAAATATTCTCGTAGCTTCATAAAATTACGGTTGAACCACTGATGTCACATGGACTATTTTGTCGATGTTCTTGGTACCTTTCTGGATCTTGATCGTGGTAGTTGCGTTACTTTCTATGGACGGTCAGAAAGCTCTCTGATTTCATCAAAAATATCTTAAATTGTGTTCTCAAGATTTAAACTATGTTTTGATTTTTCTCTTTAGACACTGTCATCAACATATACAACACAACACATACGTCATTCTTAAAATGTGCACCAGAGAGGATGGGTGGTGGTGACCGTAAGAACTCTTCCTTGAAGGCCCACTTCAGTTTGTTTTTTTTACAAAAAGGGCTGAATGTCTGTAGAATAATACATATAGAATGAAATTTGTTTGTTTTATGTTGAACAAGTTAATTAAGTAAATTCAAGATATTATTATTATAATTAATTAATTAATTAAATGTTTATCAGAGGGGAACCATCAAGGCCTAAATATTGTAAAGACAATATTTAATATTTTTGTTTAAATTAATGTTTAAATTGCAAACTTTTCAAAATGATTTTTAAATAAAGTTATCATTGCTAAAATTATTTGAGCAATTCACAATTTTACAATCAACATCGAAATAAAATAAATACAATTTCTGTGGAAATAAACTCTTAAAATCTGTCAAATTACTCGGATCACTCAGTCATGTCCAAGGCTAAAGGAAAGCACATGGAAAAAGATAAGGAGCTTTTAAATTAAGGCATACAAGTATGTCAACTTGGAGATTCCTCACCCATCCACAATAAGAATATGGTACAGCAGCACTGGAAAAGAGTGCTGATTTAGTGAAGAGAAGAGGTACTAACCTCTCTCCAAAACAAAGTAACTACAGAACAGGCCAATGGACAGGAGCTGCTCTGTGCACTAATTATGGATGAAATGTTCATTATGAAGCACATTGAGAGGGATGGGAAAAGAATGCTTATTTACATCAACATTGGCACAAATGAAGGCATGCCAAAAGAGGTACTGGAAATGATGGCTATCTGCATTCATGCACAACAAAATGGAATGTGCACATCAAAAAATCATGACAAGGATTTTTTTTTTATTTTATTTTAATATGTTCCTTGAGATTTATATATAATTATAATAAAAGTTTTTTGCACAAAATAATAATAAAAAAAAAAAGTTGGACAATGAACTTTTGGTGCTCTAGCGGTTAATAAACAGAACTGCGTGCGTCTTGCGGAAGAACATTGTAGCCGGAGCTACTTTTCTCTGTTTATGTCTATGACAAATCATGCAGGTACTGGGCTACTCCGCAGCGGTTCCTACCCGAACCAGTCTGAATATGAACACTTATTATAGGTGTACTGTAGTGATTCAGGACAAGCCAAAAACACGGTTTGGAAAATGGATTCATTGTGTACTCGCTTATTATATAAATTTTGTACATTTTGAACACAAAAAAGTTACGGACTGCAGCTTTAAGTTATGAAACTTGCAGAATGTATTAAGCATACAAAGACCTCTTCTGTGTCAAAAGATCAAAGGAAATGTGGTTTCTCATGTCATGACCCTTTTAATAAACAACAAAAAGAGAGCACATTGTCACAATACTCTCAAACTATTTTAATACTATTTTCAACCCATTCTGTCTTCATCAAGTAGTCAAAAACATTGCAACTACAACGTCTTTAAATACATACAATCAATACAGCAATTAACCAATGAAGACACACTGGACTCTTTGAAAAACACACTGTATTCCCCAATCTGAATCAAATGTTTTGACTAAGGAATGTTCAGATTTGGCCCACATTCAGCTACAGTGTGAATGCAGCCTTAATTTTACAGATACTTATATTCTGGTGCCATTTTAAATTGCTGGGCCATTTGAAACTCTTTCCACACACAGAACAAAAATAGGGTCTCACATCTGCATGACTTTTCAGGTGTATCTGTAAATGCTATGGCAAAATAAATTTTTTATTGCACTGACCACAGTTAAATGTCCTTTCTCCAGAGTGAATGTGCAGGTGATTTTGAAAACGTCTCCTTTTTCTAAACCTCTTAGCACATTCAGAACTCTGCAATTTCTTTCCAGAATGAGCTTGCAAATTACATTTCAGTTCTCGATATGTGAAACTCCTCTCAAGCTGAAGGCGTGTGAAAGGCTTCTCTCCAGTGTGAATTCTCATGTGGATTTTAAGAGTTTGTTTATGCATAAAACTCCTTCCACATTGAAGGCATGTGTAAGACTTTTCTCTAGTGTGAATTTTCATGTGGGAATTAAGGTTTGTTTTTCTGTTAAAACTTTTTCCACACTGTTGGCAGTTGAAAGAGCTTCCTTCAGTGTGATACATCATGTGGACTTTCAGGTGCCCTTTTTGAGTGAAGCTCTTTCCACACAGTTCGCAGGCGTAAGGTTTTTCTCCGGTGTGAATTCTAATGTGGACTTTAAAAGTCTGTTTATGTGTAAAACTCTTTCCACATTGAGGGCATGTGTAAGGCTTCTCTCCAGTATGAATTCTCATGTGGTAATTAAGGTTTCCTTTTCGAATAAAACATTTTCCACACTGTTTGCAGGTAAAACGGTTTTCTCCAGTATGAGTTTTCATATGCCTGTTAAGGTTTCCTCTTTGGTTGAAGCTTATTCCACACTGAGTGCATAAGTAAGGCTTTTCTCCAGAGTGAATTTTCATGTGTGAATTAAGGTTTTTTTTTTTTTGTAAAAATTTTTCCACACTGTTGGCAGGTAAAAGGGCTCCCTTCAGTGTGAACTGTCATGTGGACTTTAAGGTCTTCTTTTCTGTTGAAACATTTTCCACATGGATGGCAGGTGAAAGAGTTTCCTTCAGTGTGATTTGTCAAGTGGACTTTAAGGTGTACTTTTTGAGTGAAGCTCTTTCCACACAGTTTGCAGGTGTAAGGCTTCTCTCCGGTGTGAAGTATCATGTGCCTGTTAAAGCTTCCTTGCTGAGTGAAACTGCTTCCACACTGTTCGCATGTGTATGGCTTCTCTCTGGTGTGAACACTCAAGTGGCTTTTAAGGGTTGCTTTTTGAGTGAAACTCTTTCCACACTGTTGACATGTATAAGGCTTCTCTTTAGTGTGAACTCTCATGTGGACTTTAAAGTTTCCATGTTGATTGAAACTCTTACCACAATGCTGGCAGGTGAAATGGCTTTTAGTCCCTGTCTTTTGAGATCTTTTTGTTGAGGAAGTATTTTCAGTCTGTGAGCAACTAAATGATTTTTGTCCAGTTATGAAATCACGTTTTTTATACTGATCTTTATCTTGCATTTCGTCTAGTACTTCATTCTCCTCTTTCAGCACCATCAGGTCTAGGGCGAAAAGAGACAAACACAAGTTGAAAGATCCCTGTTTAAAAGCAACAGTGGGACAAAAAGCAACAATGGCCCAAATCTGATATTTATCCTGGATAGTCACAGTCCTTCAGAGTTTAGCTCCAACACACCTGAATCAAGGTCTTAAACATTACTTTAATTATCTTTTTAAATAATGTTCAATTTTGTTGTATTTGTGAACAATATCAGTCAGGATTTAAACTCCACTGTAACATGCATAACTTATTAAAGTTATCTTTCTCTTTTAGAGCTATCAGATCTTAAACAACACAGACCACAACATTCTCTCAGATAGCCTGTGAATTATGTATATTGGCATTTGTAGACAAGCATTAGCATGGTTTAGCTCCTATCTATCCGACTGTTGCCACTTTGTCTGTGCAAATGAAGAGACGTCTCAACAAATTATGGAGTACCACAGAGCTCAATATTAGGTCCTTTACTTGTCTCCTCCTATATGAGTCTGAGATTCCCAGGGAAACATTAGAATTCACTGTTATGCCAATGATACTCGGTTCTATAGTTCCTCACAACCTGACAAAACTTCACAACTATAAATTAGCAGTGTGTATTAATGATATAAATAGGGTAGATAGTAATTTCCTTTTGTTAAATTCTGCTAAAACAGAAGCATTATTTATTGAACCAAAATTATCTTAACATGCCAATTATGCAGATCTTTTACAGTTAAGAAGTTGGGTGTTGTGTTTTGTTCATCCTTTGATGATCACAATTCCAACCTTTGTAGCATTTCTAAGGTGGAATAAGGATTTTGTACAGTGTCAATAAATAAGCCACTAGATTTTGAACCAACTACAGCTTAAGTGCTAACTAAATGTGACCCTGGAGTTCCTACCGTAAATATATAAAAACTTCATTTTTGATTAGAAAGATGCAGTTTATTTATTAAGTCATCTCAGAATCAGAATCTCAATTTCAGAAAATTGACCCTTGACTATATACTAGAAGAAATATGATCATATCTAAATGTAGAATTACAATTCTAATATGTGACTGCCTTATTTCTTCGCTTACAAACATTAAACCACACAAAAAATAATTTCTAGTGAAAATCCACTGGGAGACCTTAAGGCTTTTCTTTTGTTGACAACATGTACATGACACTCATTATAAATTTGGGTAGATCAGGGGTGCAAAACTCAGGGCCTCTGCCCTGCAAAGTTTAGTCCCACTCAAACACACACCACGTTTTCAAATAAGCCTGAAGGACTTGATTTATTTGGGTTGAGGCTAAACTTTGCAGGGCTGTGGCCCTAACTGAAGGTGCAATTACAAGACTTCATTTCAACTAAAAACAGAAAGCTTCTTATGCATTTTGGCAGTTCCTTTACGTAATGACGGCATTTTGGGGGCCTGAAAAAGCAAACCTTTGAAAATGGGTTTTGAAAACAATGCTGTTATCGTCTCGGTGTAAACTACAAAAATGTGAATTTGTGAAAATACTGATGTCACATGTGTAGTATATCTTTACAAAATGACATTGCCAACAACTGGCCTGGCAGCATATTCCTGGATCCATGTGAATGGGGATCATTTTGACAGCATTTTTGACTGCATGTGAAACTTTTCCATTTTTAGCATATTGTTGTGTAAACGTACCCTGAGTTTTGCAGCCCTGGGGTATGAATGTTCTGTTTTCAAATGCATGTTATAAACAACTCAAACTCTCAGCACATTCAGAGTTGGATCTTGTGTGCTGCAGTATTTACTGCCAACACTGAGACACTGAAAACACTGGATCATTTACACGTGGAACAACTTCTCTCTGAAACATGCAGTGCATCATACTTTTTATTTAAGTGAAAAACAAAAAAACGGAAATACTTCAGATAGTATTCTATAACAAATACAATTAGAAGACTTTGATATTGCTAGTTTTATGTTAGTTTTTAGGTTCCATTTTTATGCTGATAATACCATTAACAGAATGTGTTACAGATATTAAAAATTGCATAACCAATAACTTTCTTACATTAAATTGGGATAATAAAAAAAAATACATTACTTATTGGGCCAAAACCTTATACACAGACGCTTTTAGAAAACAATTAGCATCTAGAAGGATGTACTGTTACTCCTTTCTCGACAGTCAATAACTTGACTTTGTCACATATTACAAAAACAGCCTTCTTCCACCTTAGATAACATGTTCTGCATCTTGGAAATGTTTCTGTTCTTAGAAGCAGAAAAGCTAATTCTTGTGTTCATGCCCTATAGACTGGACTTTTGTAATGCACTGCTAGGTGGTTGTCCTGCATCTTCAGTACACAAGCTACAATAAGTCCAAAATGCAGCTTCTAGAGTTCTTGTCAGGTTGAGAATATGATAATTTCACCTTAATTTTATCATCTTTACACTGGCAACCTATTAAGTTACATATCGATAACAAAATGTTAGAACTTACTAGGGTTGCCAACCGTTCCATACAATACAAAATCGTCCCGTATCTTAGGCATCAAAAAAGCATACCATATGAAAGCCAAACGGAACGTAATTTGTCTTGTATACAAAGGCATATGCTGTAGGGCCACCTAGACCACACAAATAGCAAAATTGAGAAATTTAATCACTGTTTTTTGATTTGAGAATGTGGTCTTTAAGACCAAGCAGAATCCTTTTTCACCATTCACTTTTAATTTCAGTCTTGACACTTGTCATTTTTGTCCTGCACATTTACCACACAGGTAAATGTCCTCTTTAAGAAAGTGGACCTGCTGCTCATTTTCTGGCAAGTTGCCAGTCTTGAAGGAACAGCATGTATTACACTGGTCCTTCTTTGAGTGGTAAAAGTCCCAGGTTCTGCTGCTTAAATTCTTCTGAGAACACCTGTCTTGAGAAGGGTCTCACCATCTTTTCCTCAGCAGCACAATGGTAGAATTTATACAGGCTAGTCATGGACTGAAAGCCAGGCTCCAGGTACTTTTTTGATGCTGATGACCTACAATAGCAGGAAGTCACCTTAGGGAGTTCCTGCAGAAAACTCTTCATGAACTCACGATCCTCACATCTGAGGTGTCGTGCTGCATTCTGCTGTGTATTTCCTGTGTCTTGCACCCAACTAAGAGCAGACCATTCCCCTAATCCAAGCGTTGACAAAAAGAAACTTTTACACACCCTTCTTCTCTGTCCATCAACTTTTAGAAAGTAAATAAGAGTAGATAACCTTCTTGAATTGTCACGCCCCCTTTTCCTCTTTACTGGGACGACATCCACCAAACCACGCACATACATTTTTTTCTCCTCCCAGTTCATGTTCTCCCAAAAACATTTAAAAATATTCTCCCTGTCTGCTTCTCCAATTGTACTGCAGTGATGCTTGGAGGACTTTACGCATCCAGCAGACTGACATCTTGGTCCCATCACCCGGGGCTCCATGTTAACTTCTTCGTTCCCTCTCATCCCAACATACGTTTGTCCCATCATTCTTTTCTTTTTATTAACACACTTCTTCCAACTGCGTCCATTTTTTTCTCTTTCTTCCTCCAACTGTATCATCCTCAGTGTCATCACAGGAATCTTAAAAAAATACAACAAAAAAAACAGTGTGTATGTGAACGTGTATTACTGCTGTGAAATGTGCCCATTTATCCATTCATCACTAATTACACATAAAAATATCTATGGAGTGAAAACCGTATCAAATCCTCCCACAAATGCACGCGAGAGATCCACACTCGTGCACACAATCCATAAATGCACGCGAGAGATCCACACTCGTGCACACAATCCACAAATGCACGTGAGAGATCCACACTCGCGCACACAATCCACAAATGCATGCGAGAGATCCACACTCGTGCACACAATCCACAAATGCACGCGAGAGATCCACACTCGTGCACACAATCCACAAATGCACGCGAGAAATCCACACTCGCGCACACAATCCACAAATGCACGCGAGCCAGCATTTTACTTTTTTTTTTTTTATTGGTCAGAAACTTACCTATATTGTGCTCAAGGCATACAGCAAGTATAGCCTATATTTAAAGAAGCAAAACAAACGCGTTCATATGGGAAATCAGATTTAATCAATAAAAACAGACGTACAGCCACTGCTCAGTTCAGCTGATACAGCTTACACCAGTTCACCGGTTAATAAATCACTATGAATAAAGCATGTCCTGTTATTCGTGTTATTTGCAGAAAGAAATATCCATCTTAGGACTCGACCTAAGATGGCGCCGATGATGGCAGCTATTGTGCGTTGCTCTTCAGTGTTTGTACTGTTTTTGTTTGTTTTTCCTGTTTTTTGTTTTTCAAATACGATCAGTTTTACCAGGGATGACCTGCTGAACACACCACAAAATCTTTTACCGGATTTTGTTTTTTCGGACGTTTTGCTGTACATTGTAGTTGGCGGAGCCGTAGCTCTGGTCAAACGCTACAGGAGGCGCAGGAAGAAAGGGTAGTTTCTCCAACATTTACAAGACATAGTCTAATACACAAACGAAAAGGTGAGAAAATATGACCGGACCTTGGACTCGTCACTAAAAGCAATGAACTGTATTTCTGCAATGAACGCAGACCACGGCACTACGGAAACGTGATACTTGCAGCGTACAGCTCACTGCATTTCACAAACACAAAGGATAATACAATTTTACAATTTGTGCATATAAGACAAAGACGACAAAGATACACGTGTACCCAATGAAAAAAAAAAATATATGAATATCACATGAAGAAAGTCCAAATATTGGTCGCAATTTTGAAAAAAAAATAAAAATCAGGGTCCTTGGAAGTGGATCGCCATTCAGATCGACATTCTACTACACATCTGACTGCCTACTTCATTCCATAGGTAAAGTGTACAGATAGGCTTGTGCGCATTTGTGAGTTAAGGCTGCGGAATGACAGTCTCAAAAGAATCTGCAAATACAAAAGCGCGTATTTAGACATTCTTAAGGCAGAACACTAATTCAAAGAACTCGCGATTTGTTGTGCATGAAATAACGGGTTCAGATACAGTATTTGAGGATCATTCTGTGAGCAAAGAAACAATTAATGCACTTGCCTCTGCTGGCACGTGTGGATTTTGTGCACGCGTGTGGATCTTTTGCGTGCATTTGTGGATTGTGTGCGCGAGTGTGGATCTCTCGCGTGCATTTGTGGATTGTGAGCGTGAGTGTGGATCTCTCGCGTGCATTTGTGGATTTGTGCGCGAGTGTGGATCTCTCGCGTGCATTTGTGGATTGTGTGCGCGAGTGTGGATCTCTCGCGTGCATTTGTGGATTGTGTGCGCGAGTGTGGATCTCTCGCGTGCATTTGTGGATTTGTGCGTGAGTGTGGATCTCTCGCGTGCATTTGTGGATTTTGTGTGCGAGTGTGGATTTCTCGTGTGCATTTGTGGGAGGATTTGATACTGTTTTCACTCCATAAATATCAATTCCTGTACATCTCCTGAATCATTAACACATTGTTCACTGTACCTGCTTCCATTTCAAGTTCCTCACTACACTCTCCAATGTCATTTCCTCATTCTTTCTTTTTTTTCCCTCTGTGTTGCTCTCTCCATCTGTGCTGTCACTATCTAAACTATAACTACCTTGTGACACACTGACCATCGCACACATTTCCTCCACAGACACTGCTAATGTATAAAAAACCCAGCAGTTATATAAACTTAGTTTGACCAATATAGGTTAAAGAAATGTCATGTTGAAGAAAGAAATTGTTTATCTAGATCAGGGGTGCAAACTCGTCATGAGTGAAAAAGGTGACAAACTAAACTCACCATTTAAACTGGAACACCATAATTTATAGCAGATACAAATGCATTCAGTCCAAAATATGGACAGTTGCCTGCAGCGTCTAAAAGTTATGCTTCAGGAGTGAGATTGGTTGGATGAGGGAAACAACATTAAGGTAAACCAATTAGAGGCAGAGTAGGGTGGGTCTATTCCTTTGCCAACAGGGAAAAAAAACACTACAGGTGATGTCACACAGATGACTCGCAGATACGACGACTAAAACCCCCCCCCCCCCCCCCCCCAATTTTTTTTAATTTTTTTACAGATCTACACGATTCACGTGAATGACCTATTTCAAGGTGAAAACGGCAAATTTCGCCTAAAGGTGACAAGTTTGCACCCCTGTAGATAAACCGTCCTGTAATCGGTACTATACAACATTGTTATTACAAAATAGAAAAATAGTAATGATATGGTTTATTTTTTATGTTTTCATGATAATTTCTTGTCACATCGCACACCTACACTACAGTAGTCAACATTTGAAGTGGATCAAAAAAGTTCATCAAAATTGTCCTAAGACAAGAACGCATTTTGGTTTTAGGACAACTTTGATGAAAGGTTTTGATTCACTTCAAATGTTGACTAGCGTAGTGTTCTCAGCAAACTATTCCATCTTTAATTACAATGCTGACATCAGAGCTAAATTTTGTTAAACAGGTAGACTGCATAATTTGAACAGAGTCTGCAACCACCTAGGGATGATTTTAAAACTCTTTAAAAACTAACTTGTTAAACCTGAAAAGAAAGACCGCTGCTTACCTTTAGCTGGCGGCACTTCAATTCAAGATGGCTGGGTGGCGTTACAAGCTTTTACTGACAGCTTAAGGATCCAATGGAGTTTTGACATTTGTTCAAAAGGCCATTTTAATGCTTTCATTGTTAAATATTCACAAAACCCACAAAGAGACATAAAAGGTAACCAATAGTAATGATTTATGAAAAAATACAATTGACAAAATACGGAAATAAGGTTTTCACCCAACAGCCACGATATGTCCCTTATTATTCTATAAAAAACCAGGATTTTCCATTCTTTTCCTTTCTGAAGTTGGCAACCCTGTTACTTATAAGGCCCTAAATGGTTTAGCTCCTGCGTACCTAACTAGTCTTCTATCACACTACAAAACATCACGCCCTTTAAGGTCACAAAACTCTGGACTCTTGGTAGTTCCTAGGATAGCAAAGTCCACTAAAGGAGGTAGAGCTTTTTCACATTTAGCTCCCAAACTCTGGAATAGCCTTCCTGATAATGTTCAGGGTTCAGACACACTCTCTCTGTTTAAATCTAGATTAAAGACACATCTCTTTAGCCAATATCCAAATCTCATAATCTCATACTCCAGTTATAACTTTTTTTATCTTTTGCTTGAAATATTATGAACAGCAGCTCTGCTAATTATTCTCTATCTGCTTTTCTGTTTCCAGCTCTGGATGGGCTTCTAGAGATGACGCCAGCTGCAGCCTGGATCCAGCCCTTACAAAGATCTGAGATGACCAAACACCTGAGCAGAGATGACACCAACCCCTGCAAGGACTTTATATAATGCCAACCCTGAACCAACATACAAAAATGAAAAATTCTTCTTAAAATGCAGTCCCTGTTTTAATAATGTTCATCGTCTCCATTTAAATACCATCGTTTCCAAACTGCATGATTTGTATAAAATTAGTAAATTTCACACAGTCACCTCTGATAACTATGGAAGCCTGTTTCTGCCACTGAATAAAAAATTTAAAAAAGGTTATTGTGACTTTTTATCTCACAATTATGACTTTTTTTCTCATAATTGCGTGATATAAACTCACAATTGCGAGTTATTAAATCAGAATTACGATTTATAAAGTCACAATGCATGATACAAACTCCAGTTAAAGTCCAGTTTTGAGGGGGGGGGACTGACATGTTTCAGAATTGTGAGTTCATATCTCACAATTACGACTTTTTAACTCACAACTGCGAGTTTATATCTCGCAGTTCTGACTTTATTTCTCAGAATTGCGACTTTGTCTCTCGCAATTGCGACTTTATATCACACAATTATGAGGGAAAAAAGTCAGAATTGTGAGATAAAAAGTCGCAATAACCTTTTTTATTTTTTATTCAGTGGCGGAAACAGGCTTCCATAGATAACAGATCAATCAATTATAATGTAGACATGCATTTTCTGTAAGTCTACTTTGAAACAATAGATGTTGTGGAAAGTTACAGAAAAAAAGTGAATGAATAAATCTCATGATTTTGCACTATGAATTTTTTTTCATACTCAATATTGTTTTGAGTGCATTATGTTGCCATTGGCAAAAATTGATTCGCCTTGTTTACAAAAAAATAAGCATAATTAAGTGCTATAAATTAATGGTTTACATTGTTGTAATCATTGTAATTCAAAAGGAGATGTTGTTTAATGCTACACAAATCAATTGTATTAAATTGTCAAATAAAACTGCTTTAATCAGGAGAGTCGTATGACGTTCTTCAATTTCTGTAGATGTTTAGACATTTTAGTAAAGATCAAATGAGTGAGTTCAGCTTTCATAATGAAAACCAACCTGTTTGTTCCTCAGTATCTTCTTGTTTCAGACTGAATACTTCTTCAATCTTTATATCTTCACTCTCCTCTTTAATAAACGCCATCTCTATATTAGTGAGTCACGTGGATCTCAGCTGCTTCAGCAGGAGTTTTTCTCTGTGTTTGCACAATCTGTTTAAGATAAGAATAATTAACAGAAAGAAAAATAAGCCCAAATTAACTCTCTGTGCGTCTCAAACAGCTCCCTGATTCAGTAGTCAGTGCATCAGTCAAAGTAATAGTTAATGGTCTTAAAACAAAACAAACAATACAGAAGAATATTTAAGTATTTGCGTTGTATATTTGGTATTTAATGATTTGTAGATTACATTTAATAGGTTCCACTTTTATGAAAACTTTTGAAGTTAGTTAGTAAAAGCGGTTATTACACGTTTGTGTTTGTTGTTTTCGTTGCGTTCACGCTTTCTCATTTTGCAAAGCAATTGATTCAATTTACGTGTAGTTTGAAAATTCTCCTTTTCTCTCATCACAGTGACTGAATTCGTGTTTACTACAAACTGATTCACGATATAAGCTAGAGAGCGAAGTGAAAAGCACCATGTTTGTTAACCATGTGCAGATAAGCTTTACTCACAAAAAAAAAAACATAAATGAAACACTGCAACGTTACAATGAATAATTAATTTTACATCGCTTGTAAAACTACAACACTACCTTAACGGTTTAATAGATCTAAACACTTTAAACGCTTAAAAACACCAACCTTTCTTCGGACACAGCAGCGCAGCGCAGTCTTATGACGTCAGATCACCAAGCCAAAATAAAAGTCTTGTTTGCTTTTAGAAATCCATATGCAGAAAACAACAAATTACAAACATATTTCAGAGGTATTCAGGGTTTAATTTGAGGTCAAATATACTTAAAAATACATTTTGTCCAGTGAAGTGTTGGCAATAAATATAAATAAGAGTAATATGCATGTTTGAGTGCAGAAACCATGTTAAGACACCAGAAGCCATTGCATTGAATTATTTCAATATCATTTAATAACTGTTGATTATCCATTGCAAAAATAAAACATTTGGTATACATCTTGTGTATTATATAATGTAACATTATACAATACATTTTTGATTATCCTGTGAAGTAATAAAACATCTGTGATTACACTGCTTAAACTTTTTTTTAAACTACTTAAACTGTGGCTACAACTCGAGTCAGAGGAAATTATTTTGCATTGATTTAGCATTGTTTAATGAATATTTGTTCAATGCTTAATACAAAAAACATCTTAGATCTGTAAACTGAAAGAACACAAATTATCTTTGATATTATTTTGTGACTCGGGTTGGTTAACTGTCCTCTGTTTTCTCTTTGTTTTTGCTCTTTAGTTCTCCTCATATCTGTTTGTCTTCAGTCAGCACAGCCACTAGTTTACCTCTTCTCTCATTATTACTCGCTCTAATGGAAACACGTCAATTTAGCAAAAGCTCCCATATATCGCAAAAAAATTTTTTTTTTTTTTACTCGGTGTTTTTTTTAGGCAATTCGAAAAAGGAATATATTGCAAAACTGCAATGAATGAATGATGCATTTATATAGCGCTTTATTGTGTATTGCTGTACATCCAAAGCGCTTTACAATCTTGTGGGGGGGGTCTCTCCTCAACCACCATTTTGTTTTGTTGTTGTTGTTTTTTTGCATTTACAGGTCACCTGGCATACGTAAAAGTCACATGTTCATTCTATAATATACTATAACCTCCAAGAACCACATCATACATGGCTGCTCTCAAGTATAAGGGGCTTTCTGTGGCATTAAAGCCTGGATAACCCCTTGTTTATACTGCACATACTGCACCCCTTTTCCACCAAGGCAGTTCCAGTGCTGGTTCGGAGCCAGAGCCTAGTTTCAAACCGGTTCTTTGTCTTTCGACACCCAAAGCACCAGCTCCGAACCAGTAAAAGCGGTTCGTAAGTAGCACCAAAACATTGCTGGGCTAGAAGGAAGAACCGCTTGCATCAGGGGCTGGGGGCGGGGTTACTGTGAACAACAAGACGAAAGAAACTGTGGAACGCCATATTTGAAATAGCAGCTAAACACGGACACGTTGGATTCGCCGTGTTTGGATGCCGATGTAGATTCGCAAAGCCATGAACGTCAATAACAACACAACGTCCGCCATTGTTGATCGTTTGTTTAGGCTTGTTCGGGATGGATCGGCGCTATGCGGACCGTTCGGTGCGAGGCATCGGGGTGCTGCGGGAACGACTGGAAAGCTGACGGCTCTTTATGCTTTTGGATCGCTCTCGCGGTGCTTTAGTGTGGTGTGTGCCGATCGATCTGAGTGGCGCGATGCACCTCGAACAAGTCTGTTGTGTTTGGCGCTGCCACGGCCACGCTAGGAAACATGAAACGTATACAGTGACGTAAGTCCTGGCTCTGTATTGGCTCTCTAGCCTGTGGAAAAGCAACCGTTTCTTAAAGGGCTCGCCAGTCGAACCAACTAAGAACTGGCAGTAGCACTGGCTTGAACTAGCACCTGGTTCCTGCTGGTGGAAAGGGGCCACCGGAGCTGATCGCCACTCTAATCAATGCTTGTGTTTATACCAGCTGCACGTTCCAGAAGTGCTGCTTTGCTAAAGATACACGTCTATGTCTCCTTCAATTAAAAATAATAGCTGTGATATACATAAACCTACCAACGTCGATCATCATGACTTATCACGAGAGGAAAAAAATACGTTTTAGTCGCATAACATCGGTTAATGGAGACGCCGTCATTTCGCAATAGTTTTTTATCGACATTTATCAAACATAGCATAACATTCTGCATAGACATGTTGACTGAGAATATTTGTATGATGCTATATTAAGAAAATTTGTATGGCAGTATGGTTTGTAAAGATTTATGACACACATAGTAAAGCTAAAATTTAGATAGAAACAGATTAAGCCCTATTCGGACGGGATTAGTTTTACAAAGGTAGATGGAGTAATGTAATTTTTACCTCAGGACGTCTGTAATATTAATGGCCAATTCAAATGGGATAAGAAATCTCTGTAAAACTACCAGAAGTGGGAGGGGTAACTCGATTTGTGCTCCGCCGTCACCTGCATGTGCGTCATGTACGTTGCTTCCTGATATCCTCGTTCGACCGGTGTTCTGAAATATTCGGTGTCTGAGATTTTCGGTGACGCTGGGCGGAGCATACATGAATATTCATGAGTTTCCTGTTTCGCGTTAAAGCGCCACTGAAAATATCAGTGCACTCTAGGATCGTCACCGCACAGAAAGTTTTACGTAATGTAATTATGTTTCAGCGACAGTGGCGATCTAGCTCATTTAGCTTTTTATATTTTTTAGCTTTTGAAGTTTTGTTCATCTGAGCACAATAGTTTGTAGATTGTATATGTTATGTTTGATTTCATGATTACAGCAATTGATTTGCCTGCCTGTCATTAGGATATGCCATTAACATGTGTTATAAACCCTTTCCATGGTCTTTTAAAGTTTTGTTTGATAACTTGTATACAAATATAAGGTGGCATAAAGATCTGATACAATATTTAGTTTTGCTTGTTCAGCTGGTAAATAACAGATTGTAGTACTTAGTAAGCAAAAATCATTTCACATGAATTAAGTAGCTAAAGTAACATATGAACAAATTAAGTTATAATGCTGAATACATTAAAGATATCAAATGATTTGGTGTTAAGTTTTATGTACAAATGTGTATGTGGACAAGACATATTGAAAAACAAACAAACAAAAAAAAGTTTAAATAGGGCCTTGACATCCCGGACAAATAAAATGTGCCTCCAAACTTGGCCTGTTTATGCAGTCCCAGTGGTACCAGCCGTTGCAAGAGTCACATGCAATCTAAACAATATAAGATTTACAACACATGAATGAATATGGTAGTGCAACTTTAAAATACACTGTAGTGTTTATATATAATAATATAAATGATAATAATAATCTAACATACCCAAGTGTCTACCTCCTCTGCGCTTTTGGTTTTCAGTGGGAAAGCCTCACACCACTTTGTAAAGTAATCTACCATCACACAGATGTACTGGTAGCCTTCTTTCGTTGGTGTGAGCTTTCCCACTAAATCCATCCCCACAATATCCCAAGGCTGTAAACATTCATGTTTAATATATAAAATTGCTGTAACAAAAATATTCCTTGTGTTTTTCATAAAAACACGAATTACCACGATAGGGGTATATTCTATTGGGTTCTTCAGAGAACATTGCTTTTTTTGACAAGCAGCACAGTGTTTGACCTAAAATATATTATCAAAATCAGTTTTGATGGAATAATAGATGTATGAAAACATGACAAAGGATTCACATATTAAACTCCAATAAAAGCGCTTGCTTATGGCATCCAGGGTTTTTTGAATGCCACAGTGAGCACCTATTGGGCTGCTGTGGAGCTCTTCAAAAATTTCTTGGGCACTTTTTTTCGTGCTGACCACTTTTGCCAAAGTACCTTCCTTTTTAATATAATACAAAGCTTCATCTAAAAAGTATAAAAATCATTATAAACAACCAGTGAAGCCACTAAATACAGGTGTACATTTTACATTACTTACTTTCAAAAATGAAGCTTTTAGCCCTTCTTAGAAATATGAATTTGTCATGTCTGGAAAGACACTGAGGTATCTTTCCAAATCTTTTAAAGTCTGTCAGTGCTTTGAATTCAGCCTCATCCATCTTCAACACAACAGTGCAAAATGTAATAAATGAGTCTTATATATAATTGGTCATTACATGTTATTGTGCACCACTGGGCTCTGTCATCTAGCCATCCAGTCAATAGAATAGAATAGAAATAGAGGGCGGGGGAGTAGAAAGTGTGGTCCGTCGGCGATTAAAGGGTTAGGTTATGTTGTCTTCTCTATACACACATTTGCGATTAAAACTAGCACCAAAAATAACCTGCTGTCTTTATTGTATTCATAAATGCTAAATAGCCACATAATGACTTTATCTTTTATCATCACACCATGTTTCTAACCATTTGGAACACTGTGTTAAGAATGTTTATATTACAATTTAAATATATTACAAAAACATTAATTTATAACTAAATTTGGGTTGATGTTATATAAGCTACCAACTGAGCAAACAATAAGAAACACCACAGAATGATCACAACTGAAACTTTATTATGTCAACAACAGCAAAGATACATTTATATAAGTTATTAACAGTTTTAAAGATTGTTTGTCAAAATAAATTAGGCACATAAACAAAAATGTATGTTGGCTCAGTAATTTGTTGTGTATCCTCAGGCACATCAACAAATTAATAGCTGTAATAATTAAACATAACATACGACACAATCTACAAACTATTGTGCCTAAATTAACAGTAGCCTAAATACCTGCTGAACTTCATCACACTTTGTTTTCAGAATAAGAAATGCTTCAGAGTATTTTCAGTGGCGCTTTAACGCGAAACAGGAAACTCATGAATATTCATGTATGCTCCGCCCAGCGTCACCGAAAATCTCAGACACCGAAAATTTCAGAACACCGGACCTAACTGTTTATATCCAATCAAAATGTAATAATTTAAAGGGATGGTTGATTGCAATTTCACTTTTTTAACATTAGTTAGTGTGTAATGTTGCTGTTTGAGCATAAACAATATCTGCAGAGTTGCAGCGCTGAAAGTTCAATGCAAACGGAGATATTGTCTTTTAAAATTCTGGCAGTTTAATGCCTACAAAAACGACAGGTAAGGGACTACAACGAGTTACTTCCCGGGTTTGATACGTCACAGACCCAGATAAACCCTGCCCGGACGAGCCCCCATTTGTTACGCCCCATGGCTTGAAAAGGACGTAACAAAAACGGGGACACGAGAAAGTGCGAATGATATACAAAATTTATTAACAAAAAAGAACTATACAGAAAAAAACAATGTAACATGAAGTAGTCAGGAATCAGTGGTGTAAAGTTAAGTGAATGCATGAAAATGTAATGGACTGTAGTAATGTTGGATGTATAAAGTAAAACCAAACTAAACCAAAACCAAACGAAACCAGGTCCAAAATGCAGCCGCCCGGGCCAGTTGTCATACAGCTTTTTAAAAGGCGAAACAGGAAACCACCAGCAGGTGTCCTCGATGAACCCATCAGAGAGCCATCAGTTGAGAGGCGGAGCAAACACACGATTCAATCCAGATATGAGCACATAACAGATGGGTCGTCACACCCCACCCCTTAAGACAGGGGTCTATCAAGAATCCCTGTAATAAAGAAAACAAATTAGTAAAATATTTAACTGTAGTTCAGTTATCCAGAGGAGCACGTGACAGTGCATCAGCAACGCTATTTTCAGATCCTCTAATGTGTCGAATATCAAGAGTGTAAGCCTGTAAAAACAAAGACCAACGGATAAGCCTTTGATTTGGGCAATGAAAAGAATTCAGAAACGTCAACGGGTTGTGGTCCGTGTAAACAACAATAGGTTGACCCAAACTAACATAAACGTCAAAATGTTGTAACGCCCAAATCAAGGCCAAAGCTTCTTTTTCTACCACAGAATAATTCAGTTGGTACGAGTTAAACTTGCGAGAAAAGAAACTGACAGGGCGGACCACACCCTCCTCATCGCCCTGTTGGAGGACAGCCCCTGCACCAACTTGGCTTGCATCCACCTGTAATGAAAAAGGTCTGTCAAAGCAAGGGGCAGCAAGGACAGCAGAAGAACACAATAAAGATTTGACATTGTCAAACGCCAGTGCACAATTAGCAGACCAAACAAATTTTACTTTGGCTTTTAAAAGATCAGTGAGTGGTGCAACAACTGAAGAGAAGTTACGGCAGAAGGAACGGTAGTAACCTACCAATCCTAAAAACCGCATAAGCTCCTTTTTTGTTAATAAATCTTGTATATCATTCGCACTTTCTCGTGTCCCCGTTTTTGTTACGTCCTTTTCAAGCCATGGGGCGTAACAAATGGGTAACAAACTCTGTCATTTTTGATCATACAGATAAGAGCAATACGTCATTTGAATCAGTAAATGGTCTAGTTTTATTTGTATACAGTAGTCAACATTTGAAGTGGATCAAAAAGTTCAAAGTTGTCCTAAAACAAGAACCCATTTTGGTTTTAGGACAACTTTGATGAAAGGTTTTGATCCACTTCAAATGTTGACTAGTATACATTCATATTAAAAACAAAACTTTGTCCTTTTTTAAAATAAAGAAAACAAACAGGGTGTGCTTTGTGCCGCCTCAGTGATCTTCATTTTGAAAGACTGGGTTAATTAAATGCATGCTCAATCAGGTTGAAATCAAGAGATTGACTTGGCCATTACAGAATAATCCAATTTTTTTTTTACCTTCAAAAACTCCTGGGTTGCTTTTGCTGTATGTTTTGGGTCATTGTCCATTTGTACTGTGAAGTGCTGTCTAATCAACTTTGCTGCATTTGGCTGAATCTGGGCAGAGAGTAAATCCCTGAACATTCTGTTACAGGTTGATCTTAATTTCAGCCATCCAAATAATGCTTTTCCAGAAGTGGTCTGGCTTTTTTTTTTAATGTTTTTTTTTTTTGGCAAAGTCTAATCTGGTGATGTTTGCACCTAATTATAAAATTAGTTTCCTTGTTGCTAAAGAGGTAACTTTCTGCTGTTGGAGAGTGTTGTTAGAGTGTAATTTACCAGATGAACAATCAAATCAAAATACAATTTAAACTCACTCATACTAACAAAAAAAATAATAATTTGAATTTGACAAATTATCCGTTTTCTTCTGCCTAATAATGAAAATTACTCAGAGGAAATTGTTTTAATATGATCTACATCAGTACTTAAAGGATAAGTTCAATTTCAGAAAAAAAAAAAATCTGATAATTTACTCACACCCATGTCATCCAAGATGTTTATATATTTCTTTCTTCATTCGCAAAGGAAATTAAGTTTTTTGAGGAATATTCTAGGATTTTTGTCCATATAGTGGACTTCAATTGTGACCAACGATTTGAAAGTCCAAAATGCAGCTTCAAAGGGATCTAAACGATCCCAGCCGAGGAATAAGGGGGTCTTATCTAGCAAAATGATCAGTCATTTTTTTTTAAATTATGCACTTTTTAACCACAAATGCTCGGCTAGCATTAACACTGCGATGCATGTCTTTATTAAGTGATATTGGAAAGGTCACGCTTGATGTAGGTGGAAGTACCGACCCAGTGTTTACAAAGTGAACATGCATAAAAATCATTGCCCTTTACAAAAATGGTAAAACAATGATGATTTTAAAGCTGGAGGAGAAAATGAGATGGAGTTTTTAACCAAAGTACTAAGACTTAGAACAAACTGCACGTGACCTTTCCAACAGGATTTTGCAATGTGTGAAGATGCGCATGCGCATCACAGAGCTAGAACAAGCCAGCATTTGTGGTTAAAACGTGGATAAATATATTATATATATATATATATATATATATACAGTGAGGTCAATAAGTATTTGATCACCCTGTGATTTTGCAAGTTCTCTTACTTAGAAATCATGGAGGGGTCTACAATTTTCAGCATAGGTGCATTTCCACTGTGAGAGACAGAATCTAAAAATAAAAATCCGGAAATCACATTGTATGATTTTTTAACAATTTATTTGTGAATTACTGTGTCAAATAAGTATTTGATCACTTGCTTATCCGCCAGATTTCTGACCCTCAAAGACCTGTTATTTTGCTTTTAAATAGTCCAGCTACACTCTGCTCATGATTCTAAATTAGTAGCACCTGTTTGAGGTCGTTAGCTGTCATAAAGACCCCTGTGCACCCCACAATCAGCCAAAGTCTAAGTAGCAACATGGGCAAAACCAAAGAGCTGTCAAAAGACACAAGAGACAAAATTGTAGACCTTCACAAAGCTGGAAAGGGCTACGGGGCAATTGTCAAGCAGCTTGGTGAAAAAAGAACAACTGTTGGAGCAATTGTCAGAAAATGGAAGAGGCTAATGATGACTGTCAATGTCCCTCGGACTGGGGCCCCACAGAAGATCTCTCCTCGTGGGGTATCAATGATGCTAAGAATGGTGAAGAATCAGCCCAGAACTACACGGGAGGAGCTGGTCAATGCCGTGAAGAGAGCTGGGACCATCGTTTCCAAGGCTACTATCAGTAATACACTAAGACGTCATGGTTTAAAATCTTGCATCGCATGGAAGGTTCCCCTGCTTAAGTCAGCCCATGTCCAGGCCCGTCTGAAGTTTGCCAGGGACCATCTGGATGATCCAGAGGAGTCATGGGAGAAAGTCCTGTGGTCAGATGAGACCAAAGTAGAACTTTTTGGTCTTAACTCCATTCGCCGTGTTTGGAGGAAGAAGAATGATGAGTATCATCCCAATAATACCATACCTACAGTGAAGCATGGGGCTGGAAGCATCATGCTCTGGGGGTGTTTTTCTGCACAGGGGACAGGACGACTGCACTGTATTAAGGAGAGGATGAACGGGGCCATGTATTGTGACATATTGGGCAAAAATCTCCTTCCCTCAGTTAGAGCATTGAAGATGGGTCGTGGCTGGGTCTTCCAACATGACAATGACCCAAAGCACACAGCCAGGAAAACCAAGGAGTGGCTCCGTAAGAAGCATATCAAGGTTCTGGAGTGGCCTAGCCAGTCTCCAGACCTAAATCCAATAGAAAATCTTTGGAGGGAGCTGAAACTCCGTGTTGCTCAGCGACAGCCCCGAAACCTGACAGATCTAGAGAAGATCTGTATGGAGGAGTGGGCCAAAATCCCTCCTGCAGTGTGTGCAAACCTGGTGAAGAACTACAGGAACCGTTTGACCTCTGTAATTGTTAACAAAGGCTTCTGTACCAAATATTAAAAAATTTTGACTCAAGTGATCAAATAATTATTTGACATAGTAATTCACAAAATAAATTGTTAAAAAATCATACAATGTGATTTCCGGATTTTTATTTTTAGATTCTGTCTCTCACAGTGGAAATGCACCTATGCTGAAAATTGTAGACCCCTCCATGATTTCTAAGTAAGAGAACTTGCAAAATCACAGGATGATCAAATACTTATTGACCTCACTGTATATATATATATATATATATATATATATATATATATATATATATATAAAAATTTATTTATTTTTTCTCTCCAGAAAATGACTGATCCTTTCACTAGATACAGATAAACAGAGAAATACAGAGAAACATATGATAAAGCTTGGCTTACTGAATATCAGGTCCCTTTTTATGAAAGCACTTTTTGTAAATGATTTGATCAATGATCATCACCTAGATGTGCTCTGTTTTACAGAAACATGGCTAAAACCAGATGATTACATTATTTTAAATGAGTCTACCCCCCAAGATTACTTTTATAAACATGAGCCGTGTCTAAAAGGTAAAGGGGGAGGTGTTGCTACAATTTATATTAATATTTTCAGCATTTCTCAGAAGGCAGGCTTTAAGTATAACTCGTTTGAAGTAATGGTGCTTCATATAGCATTATCTAGAGATACAAGTGTTAATGATAAATCCCCTTTGATGTTTGTACTGGCTACTGTATACAGGCCACCAGGGCACCATACAGACTTTATTAAAGGAACACTCCACTTTTTTTGAAAACAGGCTCATTTTACAACTCCCTAAGAGTTAAACAGTTGAATTTTACCGTTTTTGAATCCATTCAGCCGATCTCCGGGTCTGGTAGTAGCACTTTTAGCTTAGCTTAGCATAGTTTATTGAATCTGATTAGACCGTTAGCATCTCGCTCAAAAATGACCAAAGAGTTTCGATAATTTTCCTATTTAAAACTTGACTCTTCAGTAGTTACATCGTATACTAAGACCGACGGAAAATGAAAAGTTGCGATTTTCTAGGCCAATATGGCTAGGAACTATACTCTCATTCCGGCGTAATAATCAAGGAACTTTGCTGTCATACCATGGGCGCAGCAGGCGCAATGATATTACGCAGCACCTGAAAGTAGTCCCCAGCTAGGTAACTAGTTATGCTATAGCTGGGGACTACTTTCAGGAGCTGCGTCATATCATATATAGTTCCTAGCCATATCGGCCTAGAAAATCACAACTTTTAATTTTCGGTCGGTCTTAGTACACGACGTATCTACAGAAGAGTCAAGCTTTAAATAGGAAAATTATCGAAACTTTTTGGTCATTTTGGATGACCAAATGCTAATGGTCTATTCAGATTATTAGTATTTAATAATTAGTAATAATTGGTACAATTAGCGTCAAGCTACATTGAAAATGTATGTCATTATTAATGTTTTTGCTCAAAACCCACTTTAAATCATCATCGAGTGCTTGTAATAACTTCCAATTGTGATCTAAAATGTATTTTAATTCTATAATAGGCAGACATGCACTCTTTGTATGTTTTATAATGGACTGATTGATACCTGCTTGTCATGTGTCAAACATCATTTATTGTTAAAAAATACCATGAGCTGCATAACATATACAGAAAACCCATCTTCATAATTATAGGTCTATTTGCTTTCATATTTCATGTGGAGAAAAATGTTTCTTTTTTATATACGGAAGGGCAAGAGATATGATTACATGATTGACAGATTTAGAGTGAACAAGCTCTGACTCATAAACATTCGCACTCGTGGAAGATAATGGACGGTGCTCTTCAGATCACATAATTCAGTGGAGAATTAATAGAAATGTTATTCTGTACAAAGAACATCTGAGAATAGTCTGTTCTTAAATACCAACAATAACAAGATCTCAGCATTCACTCTTTCTCGCAGAAAAAGTCCTACTTCTGTGTATTTACACTCGTGCTTAATACAGTCTTCTGAGCTTTTAGCGCCACCGTGTCGACCTTTTGGGTAACAGCAGTTGCTCTGGCCACGTGATGTTATGCTCAAATCTTATTGGACG
Organism: Schizothorax lantsangensis; assembly: GCA_027422415.1. Taxonomy (NCBI): domain Eukaryota; kingdom Metazoa; phylum Chordata; class Actinopteri; order Cypriniformes; family Cyprinidae; genus Schizothorax; species Schizothorax lantsangensis. Next base: position 522,258 of record CM049840.1, on the reverse strand, counting down.
GCCCGTGTTTTCGGTTTGCGAAACTGAAAATATTCGTAGGACTGGACGAAAAAAAAAACTTTCGCATTTTCGCTGCGCAAATGTTCGCGGCCTATGTGGAAGCATAGGAATCCATAGGCATCCATAGGAAGCTGTTGTTTTTATTCCAGCATGTCATCGCGTCCATTCATTTCTCTTTTTCGCACTCAGAGTGGAAAGGCCTTTACTTGCAACTTATTGATCTCTTTAGAAACAACAATGCTGAAAGCATCCATAGACCCTTTTAGGGCCGCTGTCACAATTACGTCACAGCGCTAGCTGGAGGCAAAACAAAGCGAAAACTGGAGGCGGCCCATTCAAACCAGTGCATATTCGGCTACATAAGTAGCTTAAAATATCATCTTGTTGTGATGTTGGGTGCCTGAATCGATGTTGTAGAGGCTCCAATTTGAAATGTTAAGGCATACCTGATGCCACTGTTAAGTGGTAGAGTGAGTTACACATATTTAAAAGGAGAGGAGAAAGGAGATGGAGAAGAGGAGTGGGTCAGCAGCAGGGTCAGGGAAAAAGTGGAAGTACTCTGCGGTCCTGTCTTTCCTCGACCCCTTCGTCTCCCCATGGGACACAAGCGGGAATATGGAGAGGGGGGATGAGGAGAATCAGGCCGCAGGGTACGACTCCGCCGAGGACTAGGGCGAGACAGAAGCAGCAGCAGCAGGGCAGTCAGAGACAGGAGGAGTGTTGACAAGTGAAGCAACACAACAGGGCGTATATGTTGTTGTTGTTTTTTATGATGAAAAGTCTAAATTAATTTCTCTCTGACTGGTGTAGTGTGCAATGTATGTAATGTTGTATTAATATTTAATATTGTCATGACAGCGGACTGGTTCTTTTGATGGCAGTGAGCCTGGGTCCCCTCTGCCAGAACCTGCTGCTGCTTCTGCGTCCCCTGCCGGCCCTTCAACATCTCCTGCTGTACCCACAGGTGTGTACAGGCAATAATGACCATGTTTACATGCATATTATATTTACAGTAAGCACTCATAGCCTCACGCAACACTGACGGTTTGTGAATGAGTTTAATCCTTTTCTGCCTTCTCATTGTACAAAATGTGTTATCATTTGATACAGAGCCACCAATAAGAAGAGCTCAGAGAAGGCCTAGGGAGCAGCCATCGGAGGTGGAGCAGCAGCTCCTAGAAGCACTCCGGACCCGTCCTGTAGCTCCAGCGCCGCCTCCACGCTCAGAGGAGGAGTTTCAAATGCACAAATTAATTTATGAAAGCAGCACAGTTCTGCTTAATTTGGAACAATTGATAGTTTTCACGTGACGTCACACCCTTATAGGAATGCCCACCTGGCGTTCTGAAGCTTTGTTCCACTGACCGCCAGCTATTTTTACGCAGATTGCATCAAGTAATGATGTAGTAAAACGCAGATATTAAAAGGCGAGATTCAGTGGACACCTTATTGATGATGTATATTTTGTACAGGCAAGAGGATGAAGCCAGAATATAAACGCAATGTGCAAAGTTTCACATTAAATGGCTTCTCATAGAAAACCATTAGAAGGAAAACACTGAACCGGTAAGCGGACTGCGTTCATATTCCCAGCCTCATCTGCTTGCCTGTGTAAACTATGCATCATTAATGTGGTGAATACTGAATTTGATCTTTTAATATTACTGTTTTAAATATATTAAAGGCACTTTAAGTGTTTTTCAACGTTTTGTCGCACTGTTTATGATTGAAATATTGCCGCGGGTGCTTAATATGGATTGCAAATGGCCAAAACTTGCATTTTGTTCAGAAATACCTTTGTGATCTAAATATTTGCGGCTAGGAAACAGATGAAAAATTGATACGCTTGTGCAGCAGTTCAATGGATGTTTTGCCCTCCAAGTCTTCGAGCTGGTCACGTGACTGAAAACTATCAATAGGAGCCTTAAAGGGATAGTTCACCCAAAAATGAAAATTCTGTCATCATTTACTCACCCTCAAGTAGTTCCAAACCTGTATGAATTTCTTTGTTCTGCCGAACACAAAGGAAGATATTCTGAAGAATGTGGGAAACAGATCAGTTCTGGGGCACCATTGACTTCCATAGTATTTTTTTTCCTACTATGGAAGTCAATGGTGCCCCAAAACTGCCTGGTTACAAACTTTCTTCAAAATATCTTTTTACAAGAGTTAAAGATGAAAAATTTACAAGAGTTAAAGATGAAAAAAGATAGCAATATTTACAAGAGAGGTTGAAAAGATGTGATTATTTACAATATATAAAGGGTGTAAGTAAGCAATAAGGTACTCGAGGCTGTGCTGTATCGTGAATAAATTACGGCTGAAGGGCGTTGTGTTAGGCACGACGCGAAGCGGAAAACGGTTACCACACAATAAAAAAATACTAAAACCCAAAATGTTTGAATTGAAATGCTACTTTTTTGAAGCAAGTTCGTTAAATGCTGTCCTTCCGCTAAAAAATAGTTCCTGACAGCAACAGTAAACGGCAAGAGAATGTTCCGAACATGCCTCTCATCTAATGCAGCTTAAATAAAAACAGAGAATAGGAGCTCTTATCATCCGCTGTGTCATTTATTTTTTAAATACCATATATGATATTTTCTCACACACATACATCTGCTTATCTCTCAGCATTGCTACTCGCAGTGCATACAAAAGCCCGCTCTCTACCGTCCTTTGGTAAGTCTGACCACGCCGCCATCTTCCTCACACCGGAATATAAACAAAGGCTCACACAGGAACCCCCGGTGAAGAGGGAAGTGACGCGTTGGTCATCCCACTCTGAAGCTATGCTGCAGGCGGCTCTTGATGACGTCGACTGGGACATGTTCAGGGCGAGCTCATCTGACGTCAGCGAGTTCACGGATGTGGCAGTGAGCTTTGTAAACACACTTACCGAACAAGCTACAGAAACAATAACTGTAAAGTCCTTCCCTAATCAGAAACCGTGGGTGGACAGAACAATCCGTGATGCGGTTAACAAACGCACTGCCGCATACAACGAGGCTCTTTTGTCTGGGAATATGTGCGAGTATAAAGCAGCGTGTTATGCTCTCAGACGAGCTGTAAGTGCCGCCAAACATCGTTACAAGGAGAGAATTGAGTCTCATTTTCAGCTCAATGACTCTCGACGCATGTGGCAGGGACTAAGGACCATCTGTGCCTTTGGAAACAAATCCTCCGCGGAGGTGAGTGCAGATCCGTCGCTGGCTGAAGAATTAAACACCTTCTACGGCCGATTTGAATGCAGCGCGGCTCTGCCGAGCAGCGCGTCAGAAAGCAGCAGGCAGAGAAGCGAGGATCATGTGATCACTGTGACGGAGGACGAGGTTGATAGAGCACTAAAGGGAGTGAACATCAGGAAAGCGGCTGGACCTGACGGGATTACTGGCCGTTTCCTGAGATCATGCGCTGATCAGCCGGCTGGTTTGTTCACTTCTATCTTCAACGAGTCCCTTGCTACCTCTGTAGTTCCCACCTCCTTTAAAAAATCCATCATCATCCCTGTGCCTAAGAACAATAAACCCTCTTGCCTGAATGACTATCGTCCAGTGGCCCTCACATCTATAGTCATGAAGGTTTTTGAGAGACTTGTTAAGAGCCACATTAGCTCATCCATCCCTGTTACTTTGGACCCTCTCCAGTTTGCATATCGCTCCAATAGATCAACTGATGATGCCATCTCTCACTTACTTCACTCCTCCCTCACACACATTGACAGCAGCAATGGTAACTATGCAAGGCTGCTATTTATAGACTATAGCTCAGCTTTCAACACCATAGTCCCCATCAAGCTGACTAATAAACTCACAGGCGTCGGCCTAAACTCTACACTCTGTGACTGGATCCAAGACTTCCTCACCGGCAGACCTCAAGTGGTGAAGCTAGGCCAGTACACCTCAAACTCCATCACCCTGAACGTAGGAGCCCCGCAGGGCTGCGTTCTGAGTCCCCTGCTCTACTCTCTCTACACACATGACTGTGTGTCCTCTCACAGCTCCACATCTATTATCAAATTTGCTGATGATACTGTGGTTCTGGGCCTCATTTCCAACAATGATGAGACCGCATACTTGGATGAGGTGGAGAGACTAACATCATGGTGCCAGGACAACTGTCTCTCTCTGAATGTGAGCAAAACTAAAGAGCTGATTGTAGACTTCAGAAAGAAACACCTGCTGCCCTACACTCCTCTTATGATCAGTGGGACCCCTGTGGAGAGAGTAAGCAGCTTCAAGTACCTCGGTGTAAACATCTCCGAGGACCTGACTTGGCCTACACACATCCAAACACAGGTTAGGAAAGCCAGGCAAAGACTGTACCATCTGCGACAGCTGAGGAAATTCAGGGTCTCACCATCAATCCTGAAAACTTTCTATGCAGGGACCATAGAAAGTGTTTTGACTCAGTGCATCTCAGTGTGGTATGGAAACAGCTCCAAACAAGACTGCAAGGCCCTGCAGAGAGTTGTGCGCTTAGCTGAGCGTATCTCTGGGTCTGCTCTCCCCTCTCTGCAGGACATCTACCTCAAACGCTGCAGAAGCAGAGCTGTCAAAATCACCAAAGACTCAAATCACCCTGGAAACTGTCTATTCACTCTGCTGCCATCTGGTAAGCGCTTCCGCTGCCTGATGGCAAAAACTGAGAGACTCAGGAGGAGCTTCTTCCCCCAGGCCATCAGGCTCCTGAATTCAAACTGAACTGAACTCTTAACATCATGATGACCTCACTTACTAATCACTCACAATCTGTAATATACTCACACCCATTATCATCTACCTCATACTGACAGTGTCATTTGCACACAACACTTTCTGTATCTTGATATCTTATCATATTTTATATTTATTCTTTGTGATTGCTGCTCATGTCATCATGTTCTACCTGTTTGCACATCCCCCCCCCCCTCCCGTACAGTCATGCTTATCTTAATATTTAATTCTACAGCATACTGTCATGCACATTCTTATACTTTATATTTTGTATTCTGTGCTTATATCTTATTGTTTATTGTTGTATTCTACAATATTTGCACTGTCCATGGAGCGGACCTGATTCACATTTCACTGCTGGTTATACAATCTCTGTATAGTCGTGTATGTGACAAATAAAAACTTGAAACTTGAAAGCATGAGAAAACGTCTGTTTTCCATCTTTTAGTTTTAAAACAGACTTTGCGGCACAGCGCGAGTTTGCAAGCGTCATTACAGTGTAAACTGATGGACATACAGAATCATACCTGAAACAGAAAACTAATAAATTCAGTAATATTCCCTCCTCACTTTGGAAACTGCAGTCTTTCACACAGACGCGCGCCGCACACATATCAACACATCTCCGCATGTGAAGCATTTAATAAACGGGGAAGGGCGGGGTCTCAAAATTAAAGATGAAAGATGCAACATAACGCCAGCAGGGGTCACTCATACTTCATTAAATAAATAGCAAACAGTTAATTCTGCCGAAATACATAATACATTAAACAGTTTTGATGCTATTGATTGTTTATGTCGCTAAGGGTGGTTGCTAAGGGTGTTGCTCAGTGATATACAGAACAGTTGGGTGAAGCGGTCATAGCCCTGCTGTATCGTGAATAAAACACAGCTGCTGACCAAAGAAAAGACAAAAGGCTGGGAATATTTACAAGAGCTAAACATAAAGGACATAAACACCACAGGATATAATAAACAAAAGCTATTCAGTTGGTTGCCACGGGACTGCTCCCTCGGCTGAAAAGTGAGCCATGAAGCTGACCTGGATGGCCTGGAGGGAAATCCTCCCACTGACACGGGACAACAGGTCATCAAACTGGGACCGGCTCAGTCGGAAGTACTGCTGAAAGTGGCCGTCATCCAGGCGCAGCTCCTGGAGGAGCTGGTGAAACTCACCAAGCTGGGTGCGCCTCTGAAGGATCTGATGGACCCAGACACGGCGCCGAACGAGTCTTTCAGCTTTCCATAGCACATAAAGCGCAGCTACCCTCTCAACAAAATCCTGACGATTTATATGCTTATGTAACTGTATATACATTGTTGTGATTAATTGTGGCTGGAATAATAATGTAGCTGTAAAAATAGTTGCCTGCTGGAATTGAAATATATATACATCTTCATGACTGAATACACGGTGAGTTTGTCTTAACTATACATGTTAGATGTGAGTCACTCAACCGGAGGGAATCCTGTCAGATCGTCCATCCTTTGAGTAAAAGCGCCCAATCTGGTTTCGTCCGTTAAAGTTAACCTTTTCAAATAACAATCGCGGTCCCAGACAGTACATACCTTACATATGCAGGTAAAATCTGAATTTCTCCAGTTATTATTAAAAAACAAGCTAAACTGACTTCAGCGTTAGTGAAGCGGTCAGTGGAATCTTTCTGCCTCCACCTAAGCTCCGCCCACAGATGTTTACTAACAGAAAAAGGGTCTATAGGAAGCTGTTGTTTTATTCCAGCGCGTCATCGCATCCGAAATTCGTTTCGCTTTTTCGCGCTCAGTGTGGAAAGGCCTTTAAACTGAAAATTGAGTGTTTAATTTCGTCATTTTACATTATTGACACACTATTTTCCTATTTGATACTGTAAAGTGCTGTATTGTTAAAAGCGCTGTATAAATAAAGGTGACTTGACTTGACGAGATAAGACACTTATTTCTAAAGGCCAAAGTATACTTCGGCCGTCCGCGCACCGTCCGCATTACGCCATTTTCTTCATCAGGAGGGCTCGCGGATCAGCGCATGCGTGAGGTGAATGTTGAGACAGAGCGAGTCAAGTAGGTGGTACTGTGCATGTGTCGAGCTTGTACGTGGCTGTGCGCGAGACAGAACGGAACGCGGAAAGTGAAGTATACCCGGGCCTTAAGCCGGGATCGTGTAGAGCCCTTTGAAGCTGATGGGAACCGATTGGGACCCCATCATTTCAGACAAAGAGAAGTTATCAGAAAATTAATCAGAAATAAATCACTGGAACTAGCAAGATCAAAAAAAAAAAAAAAAAAGGAAAACATGATAAAAGCGGCCATTTGTTTGCATTTTTTTGTTGTTATTATTTAAATCCAAAAGCTTTACAATAATAAGTGATTCATTAATCATAATGAATTAATACATCATGATCGAAAAATAGTCACACAGAAATAAAGTGGCATTTACCTTTATTTCACAAAAGAAAGAGGACACACATACTTATTCAGTCATGTCTTTCTGTTTATTTGTCGTCACAGTATACACATTTAGAAAAAATTATAATTTCTATAATTTTTCCATCAAAAATATGATCTGAGTAGCAGAGGGAGTTCCCAAACAAAAACTATGGAAACAAAAACACTGAGGACACATAAAACAGGTTTCTCTTGAGTTAATCCACATGCAGGACCGGATTATCCATAGACGGGATTGGGCGAGTGCCCTGGGGCACCAACCAATAGGGGGGCACCAAGTGATTAAGATAATGACTAGACCTTTAAAATAATTTTCATGTTTTGTATATATATATATATATATATATATTATTTTGAAGAGATGCAGATACATAGAAAATTAACAGTTAATGATACAATATATACAGAGTGAATATAAAAATATATGCACGCATATAAAGAATTGCGATTGGGTCAGGTCACAGTATTTGCCCCTCCCCCAGTCAGAGTCGATCATATTTATTCACAAATGGATAGGCAGCATCATCTTAGCAGTTGTGCGAAACTTAAAAAAAAATTAAAAGGGAAATTATCACGACACATAGCCAGGGCTCTACAATGCGACTGAAAAGTACTGTGTGCGACTATCAAAAAATATTTAGGAGCACCAGTTCGACTGACCCGATCAACAGGCTATTTGTGTTTGTGCTGAAGGGAGCTTCAAAGGTTTCTACTTGCTTGTTTGTGCAGCGTTGAGTAATGTATCGCAGACATATGTTGATTCCTTGAATGCAATGTTAATCAGAATCCACTCACTGCTCAAAATACTGGAGTTTTGTTCATTGCTGAGTTATGCATAAAGTGTAGACAGGATTTAAATAAGAGATTCGTTGTGCAGTGTAGAGAGCTTCATTGATTATAATGGAGCTTTGTGAGATCGCAATGAACTGAAGTGAGTGACAGATTTTAAGGATTATTAAGGGAGTTTGCAAATATTATATTAAATTAATACAACAGTTCAATAAACAATAAGTTAATATTAAGTGATGTACATTGTATGACTTTAACAGTATTGCCTGATTTTGCTCTATTTCGTCAAGGAAAATAGTTTCAAACAGTCACAGCTGTGCATCTCCATTCAAACAGCGTTGTTTCGTTTATGAATGAACCTGCATTTTTAAATGAATCTAGTAAGTCAATGATTCAATTACCCTGAATGAATCAGCCATTCAAACAAATCAATTGAATGAATGATTCAGTGATAATTTTGAATCGCCACCTGCTGGCAGTTTTATTTTTAAAGTGTCATTTCAGATATTTAAATAAGTTCAATCAAACAATAGTTCTATATTCAAAATGTTTATTCAACATTAATCTCACAACATTGTTATGAATTTAAAACATCCATGCCACCTCTGAGCCTCTGTAAATGTACCTTTTACATTTACCTATTTGCCACTTTTGTGTTCTTCTGTGCCACCTTTGTAGTGGAAACTAATTTTGTTAATATTGATTTATATTGATTGGTAACTTATTCTTCTTATTCTACCTGTTCTTATTCTATGTTTTTATTAGAAATTTTGGAAAAGCTTAGATTTCTAGATTTTTGAATTTGACATACTTTTAATAAAATTAGAAAGAAAAAAAATGCCATTAAAAAAAAAAAGCCTCTGTAAATCACTTTAAGGAGTCAAATATTAGCTTGTAATGGGAAGGCTAATTTCTGTTATTGATCAGAAGGTGCTCCTGAATTTTTGACAGTCCTCTTAATTTTTTTTTAGATTGGGGGCAGGGCACTTAAAATGTGGTCACCCTAGGGCACTACACTGTGTTAATCCGGGCCTGTCCACATGTGGTATTTAAGGTACATTATATCTGAAACTTTCCATACTGAACATTTAAATATCTTCTTTCCAGTATAAACTTTCATTTGAACTTCCTTGTTGATTTAAACTTCTCACTTTAAGGACATGTGTAAGGTTTCTCTCCAGTGTGAACTCAGTCAGACTTTAAGGTTGATGAAAAAAACTCTTTGTCTCCGGTGTGAATTTTCATGTGTCTGTTAAGGTGTCCTCTTTGATTGAAACCTTTTCCACACTGTTGGCAGATGAATGGGTTTTCTCTAGTGTGAACTCTCATGTGCCTATTAAGGGTTTCTTTTCGGTTAAAACTTTTTCCACACTGTTTGCAGATAAAAGGGTTTTCTCCAGTGTGAATTCTCATGTGGACTTTAAGATGTGCTTTTTGGGTCAAACATTTTCCACACCTTTTACAGGGGAAAGGGCTCTCTCCAGTGTGAGATCTCATGTGCCTTCTAAGTTTCAAGTTTCAAGTTTCAAGTTTCAAGTTTTATTTGTCACATACACGACTATACAGAGACTGTATAACCAGCAGTGAAATGAGAGTCGGGTCCGCTCCATGGACAGTGCAAATATTGAAAAAACAACACAAGGGAAGTAAACATAAGATAAAAATGAATGAAAAATAAGATATAAAGAATAAAATATAAAATGTAAAAGAATGTGCATGACAGTAAGCTGTAGAATTAAATATTAATATAAGCATGACTGTACAGAGAGGAATGTGCAACAGGTTATACATGGTTGACATGAAGCAGCCAATCACAAAAAATAAAATAAATATAAAAATAAGATACGATTTACAAGATACAGTACGTGTTGTGTGCAAGTGTGCAAATGAGCAAATGACACTGACAGTTATGAGGTAGAGATTAATAATGAGTGTGTGATTAGTGATTTGAAGTAAGTCAGATGATGTTTTTAAGAGGCTGACTTTGAGTTCAGGAGCCTGATGGCCGTGGGGAAGAAACTCCTCCTGAGTCTCTCTGTTTTTGCCATCAGGCAGCGGAAGCGCTTACCAGATGGCAGCCTAGTGAAAAGACAGTTACCAGGGTGATTTGAGTCTTTGATGATTTTGTCAGCTCTGCCTCTGCATCGTTTGATGTAGATGTCCTGCAGAGAGGGGAGAGCCGACCCAGAGATACGCTCAGCTAAGCGCACAACTCTCTGCAAGGCTTTGCAGTCTTGACTGGAGCTGTTTCCATACCACACTGAGATGCACTGAGTCAATACATTTTCTATGGTCCCTGCATAGAAAGTTTTCAGGATTGTTGGTGAGACCCTGAATTTTCTCAGTTGTCGCAGATGGTACAGTCTTTGCCTGGCTTTCTTGACCTGTGTTTGGATGTGTGTAGTCCAAGTCAGGTCCTCGGAGATGTTTACGCCGAGGTACTTGAAGCTGCTTACTCTCTCCACAGGGGTCCCACTGATCATAAGAGGAGTGTAGGGCAGCAGGTGTCTCTTTCTGAAGTCCACAATCAGCTCTTTGGTTTTGCTCACGTTCAGAGAGAGACAGTTGTCCTGGCACCATGATGTTAGTCTCTCCACCTCATCCAAGTATGCGGTCTCATCATTGTTGGAAATGAGGCCCAGAACCACAGTATCATCAGCGAATTTGATAATAGATGTGGATCTGTGAGGGGACACACAGTCATGTGTGTAGAGAGAGTAGAGCAGGGGACTCAGAACGCAGCCCTGCGGGGCTCCTACGTTCAGGGTGATGGAGTTTGAGGTGTACTGGCCTACCTTCACCACTTGAGGTCTGCCGGTGAGGAAGTCTTGGATCCAGTCGCAGAGTGAGGTGTTTAGGCCGAGGCCTGTGAGTTTATTAGTCAGCTTGGTGGGGACTATGGTGTTAAAAGCTGAGCTATAGTCTATGAATAGCAGTCTTGCATAGTTCCCATTGCTGCTGTCAATGTGTGTGAGGGAGGAGTGGAGTATGTGAGAGATGGCATCATCAGTTGATCTATTGGAGCGATAAGCAAACTGAAGAGGGTCCAAGGTAACAGGGATGGAGGTGCTAATGTGGCTCTTAACAAGTCTCTCAAAAACCTTCATGACTATAGATGTGAGGGCCACTGGACGATAGTCATTCAGGCAAGAGGGTTTACTGTTCTTAGGCACAGGGATGATGATGGATTTTTTAAAGGAGGTGGGAACTACAGAGGTAGCAAGGGACTCATTGAAGATAGAAGTGAACAAACCAGCAAGCTGATCAGCGCATGATCTCAGAACCCGGCCTGTGATCCCGTCAGGTCCAGCCGCTTTCCTGATGTTCACTCCCTTTAGTGCCCTCCGAACCTCGTCCTCCGTCACGGTGATCACATGATTCTCGCTTCTCTGCCTGCTGCTTCCTGACGCACTGCTCGGCAGAGCCGCGATGCCTCCGTTGCTTTCAAAGCGGCCGTAGAAGGTGTTTAATTCTTCGGCCAGCGACGGATCTGCTCTCACCTCCGTGGAGGATTTGTTTCCAAAGGCACAGATGGTCCTTAGTCCCTGCCACATGCGTCGAGGGTCGTTGAGCTGAAAATGAGACTCAATTCTCTCCTTGTAGCGATGTTTGGCGGCACTTACAGCTCGTCTGAGAGCATAACACGAAGCTTTATATTCGCGCATATTCCCAGACAAAAGAGCCTCGTTGTATGCGGCAGTGCGTTTGTTAACCGCATCACGGACTGATCTGTCCATCCACGGTTTCTGATTAGGGAAAGTCCTTACAGTTATTGTTTCTGTAGCTTGTTCCTATTTAATCAAATTAATCCTATTTAAATTATTTAAATTATTTTAATCCTATTTAAGGGTTCCTATTTGAGTGAAACTTAGTCCACACCTTTTGCAGGAGAAAGGCTTCTCTCCGGTGTGAGTTCTCGTGTGCCTGATAAGGGTTTCTTTTCGGTTGAAACTCTTCCCACACTGTTGGCAGGTAAAAGGCTTCTCTCCAGTGTGGATTCTCATGTGGATTTTAAGGTTTCCACTTTGATTAAAACTCCTATCACACCGAAAGCAGGTGAAATGACTAGTTTTCTGAGCTCTTTTTATTGAAGAAGTTGTTTCTGTATCTGAGCAACTAGAATTGTTTTCCTCAGTTTTGAAATCATGTTTCTTGTACTGATATATCTCTTCCACTTCATTTGGTACTTCACTCTCCTCTTTCAGTGTCATCAGATCTAAAGCAAAAAAATAAATAAAAAAAGACATACAAATTGACATAACCTGCTTTGGGCGCATGATCTCTCCTCAAGTGCTATTAGATCAGTGGTGTAGTCAGACCCACACAACCACACAATGCTGATTACTAATTTTTCAAGAGGGCTGTCTGCACATAATGACATCCAAGGTTCAATTCCAGGGTTTTGTCATTTAAGTTGAGCCTATTCTTAGTTTGGTGACAAAACCGTAAAACTCCTGTATCATCTTTGGATGCGTTTACACTTGGCATTAACATGTGACCTGTAACCGGATATGTAAACGTGGTTTTGAGAGAACCTGGGGCCTGTTTCATAAAACAAGTTTACCAAACAAGTCAGGCTTATTCAGTTATTCTGACTTATTTTGAACCAAATCAACTGAGCTGAGGAAATTCAAGGTCTCACCAGCAATCCTGAAAACTTTCTATTCAGGGCCATAGAAAGTGTATTGACTCAGTGCATCTCAGTGTGGTACAGTAACGCCACAAATCAGGACTGCAAAGCTCTGCAGAGAGTCGTGCGCTTAGCTGAGCGCATCTCAGGGTCTGCCCTCCCCTCTCTGCAGGACATCTACCTCAAACGCTGCAAAAGCAGAGCTGCAAAAATAATCAAGGACTCAAATCACCCCGGTAACCATCTTTTCATCTCACTGCCATCTGGCAAGCGCTTCAGAAGCGTGATGGCAAAAACTGAGAGACTGAGGAGCTTCTACCCTCAGGCCATCAGGCTCCTAAACTCAGTCTCATAACATCTACAGGACTCAATTTAATAAACTGTAAAAAACACCCATTATTCTCCATCATCCGCATTGCTGCTATGTGTACATACCCGGTACAACCTGTTTGCACATTCCTCTTGCACATCCCTGTTTATATTAATATTTATTAAAACCACAGTAGACTGTATTGCACATTTTATTTCATTGCACATTTTACTCCTTATTTTATTTTTTATCTTATTCTTACCTATATTTATATATACTCTCCTGTGTTATGTTTCATCTTTTATTTTATTTTTTTGCACTGTCCATTGAGCGGACCCGTCCTGACCTACATTTCACTACTGATTATACCCTGTATGATTGTGTATGTGACAAATAATAAAGAACCTTGAACCTTGAACTGAAAATAAGTCAGACTAACCGAACTAAACCTGGCTTATTTGGTAAACTTGTTTTATGAAACAGGCCCCTATAGGCTCCAATGCCAAAGAAAAATCTAACATTTAAAGACGACCTACAAAAAAGCTAAGGATGCTAACAACTGCTGCGGGAACGGAAGGAGAACTTGTCCTTTTTTTTGACGAACTGGATTCTGTACTGTGTGACCGACCCACGACACAGCCACTGGTTTCTTATGATTCAGCTGCGCCAGAGAATGAGGAAGGAGATAATGAAGACGAAGGTAATTGTAAGCAGGAATGTTTGCTAGCTTGTTATCTGACCATATTGCTAGCAGACTACATTCTGCTCAAACATATAATCCTCTGATTTGGAAACAGTGTAAAATACTGCTTCATTTTGAAAACATTTTAAAAAGAGCAGACTAACAATTAAATCGATTCACTGATAGTCTCAAATCACACAACAAATTCTGCATTCATTACTAATTTTCATAAAAATACACATGACAACAGAATGCTCTCTGTACTAGAGGTCTTCACGGGTCCACTTGGATCCGAAAACCCGAGACCCGAGCGGGTTCGGGTCCAAAACTTCTACGAGTGCCTCGGACACGGGTCGGGTTCGGTATTAGCAGGCTCGGGTCTCGGGTAATTAAAATAAATGTGCTTTTCCCAAATGGACCCGATAAGACCCGAATTCTTTTAAACTTTCCCGGATGCGTAGCCTACTTGTGCGTTCATGTTAAGTTCATTTTTGAGAAACGCACGTAAAAAAAGAACATACGTTTGTAACCTCAGAAATCCATCTTATAGATACGAGATCCATCAGGAAATCCACTCACTTCATTACGCTGCGTATCAATGCAAGGCTTTTCTTTTTTTTGTGTGCAGAAGCCCTTCACCGGAGATGAGGTAAATAACGTTGCAGACAAAACTAGCAAAGTAATGGTGGTAAATAGCCACAGATCATAGCTCACTACAACATGTGACAGCAAAATGAGCCCATGCTGCTTCTGCACTGCACTGCAAACGGTTACTTACTGCAAAACGCTTAATTTTGTGGTTTCAGTAACCGCAGTAGGGTTGAAGCAGCAGTGTCAGGAAGATGCTGTGTGTTTCTAGGCGAAAGCAAAAGCACTTTATTTGGCCCTCCGAAAGTAGATGCATTTAGGAATCATTAAGATTACTTACAACAGAACAGCAACGCATTTTATGAACGACCGTTTCGTGAACCTAGGAGAGGAGGTAATTCTGACTTTGCTATGACAATCTGGCGCTTCTGAATCAGCGACTGTATGTTTTGTTATTAGTAAGTATTTGCTATTGACAGTTCAAATGCGGAGTTTTGCGCATCGTGTGTGTGTGAGTGAGAAAGGGAGACACGGTCACACAATCACAGCTTGTGTGCAAACACATACGAGCATCATCACTGTGTCTGTCACGAGACTCTGTTCCCCTCTCGGGCTTGAACTGATGGTAAAAGTAAGGACATTATTAACTGTCTTTACATTTATTTTGAAAGCTAAAGCTCGCGATTATGGAAAGGGGCGTTACATTTCTGACGCGGCTTGTGGTGTTCGGCCAATCACAATGCACTGGGTCAGTTGGCCAATCAGAGCAGACTGCGCTTGTCGGAAGGAGGGGCTTTGTAGAAAACGAAGTGTTTGAGAGAGGCGGGGCATAGAGGACCTACAATGTACAGTATTTGAAAAATAATGTGTTTTTTGAACATTAAAGCATGCCAACATATTCTGTTACACAAAATAATGATCTTTAAAAAAGCATCATATGACCCCTTTAACTTTTATAAAGAATATCTCATTGGGTTTGAGACTTTAATTTTTGCAACTTTACAGATCTTATCTATGCACAAACAGCTTGTAACACTCCAAAGACAAAGGAAAACAGGAAATCGCATCATATGACCCCTTTAATGCCAAGTGTAAACACAGCCTTTGTGAGCAAGTGTTCTTAGGGCTGCATGCTCTCTTATCTAGTTGATCTGTTGTGTGCAGAGCGTAGCGATCTGATTCTGGCTTTCTCAAACACACCTGAACAATCTATTCAATGTCTAGTGGTGTGTTCAAGTCATGTCGAATAGATCGTATTTACGAGTTGAATGCACCACGAAGTCGTTATTACAAGTGGGAAATTTTCCTTAAGCCCCAAGTTTCCGAGTTGGAGACGGCGTGTCAGTGAAAAAATGTGTCAGATGAAATGGACGCACCCAAAGACTATAGCAATATTGACTAAATTTGTTGAAATTAATAAAATGATTATTGTTTTGTAAAAACTGTTACGTACACAAAATATTTTATCTTTTATATATTATTATTAATTGTATAATTACTATAGAATACATAATGATTTTGGTGAGCTTAATAGGTATGTTTACACTAAAGCTTTTGAACATTTGTAGACTGAAAACCAACCTGTTTGTTCCTCAGTATCTTCTTGTTTCAGACTGAATACTTCTTCAATCTTTATATCTTCACTCTCCTCTTTAAGAAATGCCATCTTTATAATAGTGAGTCTCACGGATCTCAGCTGCTTCACCAGGAGTTTTTCTCTGTGTTTGGACAATCTGTCATGTTTAAGATGAGAATAATTACCAGAAAGAAAAATAAATCCAAACTAAATCTCTAGGTGAGTTCGTAGTAAGTGCACTGGTAAAAAGAAGAAAAAAAACTAACACTGCCCAAATTAACTTAAAAAGATAAAATATTATTCATAAAGTTAATATTGAGGTATTTTTGGTTTATGTTTGATTGTAATCATTTGTAGACTATATGCACGTTAATGAACTCGTTTGCCAGTTGGTCTGTCGCACGTTTGTGTCGTTCTCGTTGCATTTACACAGTTTTGAGCAGCAGATGTCACGAGCGGGCGCTGATTTTGGCGCTTCAAATCAGTGAATCATTTTGCAAAACTCGCTCAGTGACTCGTTTCAAAAAGCTCCGTTTCTCACATCATTATTTACCAGTGACCGAATGTGTGATACAGACAAGAAAATACAAAATTATTCACAATACAGGGAGCGAAATGATGCGCGCCATTTATGTTACTCGTGTGCGGCTAACGTTAGATAAAGCGTGTTGCATGGAATAGTGATTGAGTCATTTTACATCGCTTGTAAAAACTAGTCCATACGGTTGCATTGATTTAAATGCTTAAAAACAAACCTTTCAGTCGATTCACAACAGCTGCAGGACCGCGGGCGCCGTCTTATGACCTCACACCATCACACCAAAATAAAAGTCTTGTTCACAAGGTAAAATGACGATTCATGTGTGTCACGTTTTAACTCTGAGTTATGAATTCACACATTTGAACTAATACGCCACATTTGTCGTGTGTGTGAGTGAGAGAGAGAGATTAACAAAAAATAGGACACAATAGGAATTTGGAGGAATTGAATTCAAGATACATATTTACAGAGGTGTAAAATAACGTTACTTGAGTAATTTTACTTGATTACTGTACTTAAGTATTATTTTGGGGGATTTGTACTTTTACTTGATTACATTTCTGAAGAAAAAAAACAGTACTTTTTACTCTACAATTTTATTTCATCTTGAATATATGCACATTAAATATGGTAAACAGAAGCTCAAACGTGTTTTCATTCATCAATCACACACATTTCTACTTCAGTTATTACTTTCATCAGGTAAATGTCTGGCTTCAAAAGTTCACCATCAAATCTGAGGAAAACATATTGAGGTTGCGTTTTCCCAAAAAAAGTTTATTCATTATTCTTTCTGTTTTGATAGAACCATTAGCTGTGTAATATATTAGCTGAATGCACAAGATTGAGTGCAAATAAAATCAGTGATGAGTATTTAAATACAATTAATATTTTTGTGGGAATATTTTTTTAATTCAATAAAAATCTCCAAAAGTGTTTAAATAAACATGTTAAATTAATTGTAATTAATGTTTAGTTATGTTCTTACCATGTAGTGGATAAGTTGTATTTACAATATAGGAATTGGGACCGTCAATTAATTTTTTTTTTTTTTAATCTTAATTAAAATTACACGATTTGCTCATTAATTAATCTAATTAGTCTTTCTTTCTTAAGATGAACAAGCAAAGATTTGGCTACACTTTATTTTGATAGTCCACTTTAGACATTCTACTAACTATAAGAAACTTTGTAACTATGTCAACTAATTATCATTAATTTGCATCTACACGTCTACTAACTCTCAGAGTAGACTGTTAGGTTTAGAGTTAGTAGAATAAGTTGACATATACAGGTGCATCTCAATGAATTAGAATGTCGTGAAAAAGTTCATTTTTTCTAGTTATTTCAAAAAGTGAAACTTTCATATATTTTAGATTCATTGCATGTAAAGTAAAACATTTCAAAAGTTTTTTGTTTTAATTTTGATGATTATCTCAAAATATTAGAATATTTGCATTTGAGTTTCAATTAATGACCATCCCTACAGTATAAATTCCGGGTATCTCTTGTTCTTTGAAACCACAATAATGGGGAAGACTGCTGAGTTGGCAATGGTCCAGAAGACAATCATTGACACTCTCCACAAAAAGGGTAAGTCACAGAGGGTCATTACTGAAAGGTGTGGCTGTTTACAGAGTGCTGTATCAAAGCATATTGAATGCAAAGTTGACTGGAACGAAGAATTTGGGTAGGAAAAGGTGCACAAGCAACAGGGATGACTGCAAGCTTGAGAATACTGTCAAGCAAAGCTGATTCAAACACTTGTGAGAGCTTCACAAGGAGTGGACTGAAGCTGGAGTCAGTGCATCAAGAGTCACCACACTCAAGACGTCTTCAGGAAAAGGGCTACCAAGCCACTTCTGAACCAGAGACAACATCAGAAGCGTCTTACCTGGGCTGTGGAGAAAAAGAACTCAGTGGTCCAAAGTCCTCTTTTACTGTGCTTGATTGGCCAGCAAACTCGCCTGACCTGAACCCCATAGAGAATCTATGGGGTATTGTCAAGAGGAAGATGAGAGACACCAGACCCAACAATGCAGATGAGCTGAAGGCCACTGTCAAAGAAACCAGGGGCTTCATTTATAAAATGTTGCGCAGAAACCATCCTAAATTTGTTCTAAGATCATTTCGCAAAAGTGCGTAAGTGAGATTCAGAGAAAACGAACGTGCGCACAAAAACACGTGTGTACGCCTCTCTTCCAGATGTGACGTTTATAAAATCGCAAATGATCTTGAAATTGTGCGCAGCTGACTGGTGTCAAGATCTCCGCCTTGTAAACACCCTCTAATTAATATCATTATCATATAAAAGAGCACACGCCAATATCCAAATTTCTATGCTTGAGAATGACTAGCGCAAAGAAAAAAAAAAATTACTGAGTCTGAAATTGAGGTCCTGCTGGCGGAGATAGAGGTTCGTGCGGGGACGCTTTTTGGGAGTTCAAGTTCAATAAGTTCAAGTACTTTATTGTCATTGTGTAGGCTACACAACGAAATTCCTCTTGTGACAACCCCGAGGTGCATAAAAAATAAAAACAGTATAAATAGTTGACAAAACATATATAACAATATTTGATAATAATTAGTCACACATTGCCTCATAGATTATTTTACATGATCAGGTTGGGAGTCTCTCCAGTGGGCTTTCACAAAATTTGTGGCATGGCAGTGTATAGCGCAGGCTGTGAACGAGGTAGGGGGGGCAGCAAAGGTCCCTAAAAGACGTAAAAAAAATGGTCTGACTTGAAATTACAGTCCAAAAAACGCGTTGTCTTCTCATTGCATGGTTTGCAATATCTTCAAGAAGCGCTAATGCTGCCATTCTGCTTCTTGCAAACTACTACTTCATAGGCCATTTTATAGGCCATAGATGCATAGGAATTATTAACATGCGTGGATCCAAATTATTTCATAATGTGTAATTATTCTTTGGACAAACAATGTGTGTGTGGTTAGATTTTTTCTATTGACTATTATCAAAATTACTACTAGAAACAACAGAAATAATAATAATATTAGTAGTGGTGGTAGTAGTAATTATTAAACAATAAGGTTTCGAAAAGTAAGAATAAACTACGAATTCAAGTAAAATTTTCAGTCATCTTATAAAAAGTGAGCATCCTACTTTTAAAATCACTTGCTATGACAACTAATAAAAAGTGTAGTATCACAAAATTCTAACAAAACTTAAAAAAAAACATATAGAAAGAAAAATTGGACGTTTCATATCATAATAAAATAAATTATTACACGATTATGGTCTCAGGTCTGAAAAAAACAGCATGTGATTTGGAATTTCTTTATATTTACAGTTTACTAATGCTGCTCAAATGTGCCAATAATGTACTGACACAAACATATCTAGTGTATTTTATACAAATATAACTGATGTAAATGACAAAAACAAAGTTTAAGGCTGATGTCTCTATTCATTTTCACAGAAGCAAAGCAGCAGATGTTATAAATAAAAACAGTTAACAATGTTATTGAATAGAATATATTAAAACCGTTATTGAACGATAGATTCTTATAGGCTACACGAACAAAACAGTCGGAGATGTTTATGCTTCTTTTTTTTTCCCAATAGTAGTAAAACAAGACGTCGCAAGTTCTCTTGTAAAATAAAATGATAAAAAACAACAACAAGGAATAAACTGTGTAGCCTAGAATGCGAGTAAAGGACTCTCAACATTAGGCTACTAAAAAGGTCAGTTTAATCTCGCTAAAACTCCCGTTAAAAAAAAATCTGACTACACTGCACAATTAATCTCTCACACTGCATCTTTGTTGTTTATGATGAATTTGGTGCTTGCACGTACACCGCTTTTATTAGATATTCAAATAGCTGCAGTACTCCGACTTTGCCACAAGGAAAAGTGCGTACATCTGCTCAGACCTTGACGTGGCGGTAAGCACTTTTCCACGTCAAAGACCGTCTTTATAAATATGAGCTTTGGCGTGGATTTAAGCGTACGCACACTCTAAGATCAAATCTGAGCGTACGCACGCTTTATAAATGAGGCCCCTGGGCTTCCATACCACCTCAGCAGTGCCACAAACTGATCACCTCCATGCCACGCCGAATTGAGGCAGTAATTAAAGCAAAAGGAGCCCCTACCAAGTATTGAGTACATATACAGTAAATTAACATACTTTCCAGAAGGCCAACAATTCACTAAAAATGTTTTTTTTATTTTTTACTTCTTGTAAAATTAAAATTTCAATTCCAAACATGTTAATGTATTTACTCTCAGGCCATCCAAGATGTAGGTGATATTTTTCTTGAATAGAACAGAAGATTTTAGCTGAAACTGTGGTCCATTGGTGATTCTTAAAATTCAAGTTAGTGGTTGTCCATTTTTGAGAATAAAAAATGAACATGCAGCGCTTGACTGTGTAATTTGGTATTTTAGCTACTTGTCTGGACTTATGCTCTCCAAATAATTCTCCCACAATTTCAGTAACACATTGTAAAATTAAAGTTTCCCATCCAGGTTTGATTCATCCAGAAATCTGCCATTTTCACCACAAAGTTTAAATTAGCATGCTTAGCACATAGCATACATGTGGTCTTTCATTTCTATCCAGGCTTTCACAAAGTTTACAGTCATTGTAGCCTGTTGTAGAATGTGATGAAGAGTAGGCAAAACAGTTTTTGTGTGTGTGTGTTTTTTTTTGTTATTTGTTGGAAAACCATACTAAACTCAGACATTCCATGACCCATTGAACACCCATTGAACATGTTCAGTCTGGTCAAAACTACTTCTGACCAATGCAGACACAGATTGGATAATGCACTTATTTAACAAAACCCAACAAATGTGATTGTTGCCGTGTTATGTCCAGTACATGTACATATTCCTGAACCAACCTGAAATTAGCTTTAACGTCACTCAACCACAAGAATCACATTAATAAGCAGTGTTGGGGAAAGTTACCTTTAAAAGTTTGCATTAATACTGCATTACTCCCTATAAAAGTAAATAATTGCATTACTTTTAATTTTACATTACGTTTACATTACTATTTATGGAAAGTAATGTGTTAAATTATCAAAATATCCAGAAAAAACATATTATATAAAGGTTATAAATTGATTTGCATTTCAGTGAGTCAAATAAGTATTTGATCCCCAAGCAAAACATGACTCAGTACTTGGTGGAGAACCCTCTTTGGCAAACACGGAGGTAAGACGTTTCTTGTAGTTGGTCACCAGGTTTGCACACATCTCAGAAGGGATTTTCGTCCACTCCTCTTTACAGATCCTCTCTAAATCCTTAAGGTGTCTTTGCTATCACTTGGCAGCTGGAAGTTTCAGCTTCCCCACAGATTTTCTATAGGATAAAGGTCTGTTGACTGGCTAGACCACTCCATGACCTTAATGTGCTTCTTCTTGAGCCACCTCCTTTGTTGCTTTGGCAGTATTTTTGCCAATATGTTTTGGGTCATTGTCATGTTGGAAAACCCATTCACGACCCACCTTCAGTGTTCTGGCTGAGGGAAGGATGTTCTTGTCCAAGATTTTACAGTACATGGCCTGGTCCATCGGCACCCTCAATGCGAAGCTGTCCAGTACCCTTAGCAGAAAAACAGCCCCAAAGCATGTTTCCACCTCCATGCTTGACTGTAGGGATGGTGTTCTTGGGGTCATAGTCAGCATTCCTTTCCTTCAAACACTTAAGTCAAGTTGATGCCAAAGAGCTCAATTTTGGTCTCATCTGACCACAGCACTTTCTCTGAAGCCTTCTTTGAATCATTCAGATGTTCATTGCCAAACTTCAGATGGGCCTTTACATGTGCCTTCTTGAGTAGGGGGACCTTGTGGGCGCTGCAGGATTTCAATCCTTTGCAGCGTAGTCAAGTCAAGTCACCTTTATTTATATAGCGCTTTTAACAATACAGATTGTGTCAAAGCACTTAACAGTATCAAGTTGGAGGATAGAGTGTCAGTAATGTATAATAATAAGATTAAACACTCAATTTTCAGTTAAAGGCATTTCATTATTGAATTCAGAGATGTCATTGTCTAGCTCAGTATAGTTTAAATAGTATCTGTGAAATCCAATAGACGATAATCGCTAGAAATTAAGTGTCCCCAACTGAGCAAGCCAGAGGCGACAGTGGCAAGGAACCAAAACTCCCTCTGAGACAGAATGGAGAAAAAAACCTTGGGAGAAACCAGGCTCAGTCGGGGGGCCAGTTCTCCTCTGGCCAGGATATTATTGTTTATTTATTGTTTTAATTAAGACTTTAAATGTTTTATATTTCTATTTTAATATTGTTGCAATTTCTAACAATAATAGTATTATGTATTAGGTATTTTATTATATTTTTAGTTATTTGTTTTATTTTTAGTTTTATTGTATTTTAAGTCGAGGTCTTCACTGGGATTATGTCCCCGGGGCTCATCCAGGGGTCCGGCCTCCGCCGACAATCTGGGCCGCAGACATCATCTCCCGGCGCCAATCCACCATCTGATCCAGACACGGACTAAGAAACAGAATAAGAAAGAAACAGACTAATATTAGCGTAGATGTCAATATTTTTATGATGTAACAAGTACATCATGTGTTATGGGGAGTGTTCCCGGTTCCGGTTGATCTAATTAATGCAGCCTAACAATCCTTTAACGGATTTGAATAATAGAAGTGTATTAGTGTGTTATGTGTACGCCAGGTTAAAGAGGTGGGTCTTTAATCTAGATTTAAACTGACAGAGTGTGTCTGCCTCCCGAACAGTGTTTGGTAGATTGTTCCAGAGTTTGGGCGCTAAATAGGAAAAAGATCTGCCGCCCGCAGTTGATTTTGATATTCTAGGTATTATCAAATGGCCAGAGTTTTGAGAACGCAGCGGACGTGAAGGACTATAATGCGATAAGAGCTCGCTCAAGTACTGAGGAGCTAAACCATTCAGGGCTTTATAAGTAATTAACAAGATTTTAAAATCTATACGATGTTTAGTAGGGAGTCAGTGCAGTGTTGACAGAACCGGGCTAATGTGCTCATACTTCCTGGTTCTAGTAAGAACTCTAGCTGCTGCATTTTGAACCATCTGTAATTTGTTTATTATGCGTGCAGAACAACCACCCAATAAAGCATTACAATAATCTAACCTTGAGGTCATAAACGCATGAATTAATATTTCTGCATTTGACATTGAGAGCATAGGTCTCAGTTTAGATATATTTTTAAGATGAAAAAATGCAGTTCTACAAATGCTAGAAACGTGGCTGTCAAAGGAGAGATTACTATTAAATAGCACACCTAGGTTCCTGACTGATGACGAAGAATTTACAGAGCAGCCATCAAGTGTTAGACAATGTTCTAGGTTATTACTTGTGGGGGTTTTAGGTCCGATAAGTAACACCTCTGTTTTTTCAGAATTTAGCAGTAAGAAATTACTCGTCATCCAGTTTTTTATATCAACTATGCATTCCATAAGTTTCTCAATTTGGTGTGTTTCACCAGGCCGTGAAGAAATATAGAGCTGAGTATCATCAGCATAACAGTGAAAGCTAACCCCGTGTTTCCTAATGATATTTCCCAAGGGTAACATGTAAAGCGTGAAAAGTAACGGCCCTAGTACTGAGCCTTGAGGAACTCCATACTGCACTTGTGATCGATATGATACCTCTTCATTCACTGCTACGAATTGATGGCGGTCAGATAAGTACGATTTGAACCATGCTAAGGCACTTCCACTAATGCCAACAAAGTTTTCTAGTCTATTCAAAAGAATGTTGTGATCGATAGTGTCGAACGCAGCGCTAAGATCCAGTAGAACTAATAGAGAGATACAACCACGATCAGATGATAAGAGTAGGTCATTTGTAACTCTAATGAGAGCAGTCTCAGTACTATGATACGGTCTAAATCCTGACTGGAAATCCTCACAGATATCATTTTTCTCTAAGAAGGAATATAATTGTGAGGATACAATCTTCTCTAATATCTTTGACAGAAAAGGGAGATTCGAGATCGGTCTGTAATTAACTAGATCTTTGGGGTCAAGTTGTTGTTTTTTAATGAGAGGCTTAATAACAGCCAATTTAAAGTTTTTGGGGACATATCCTAATGACAATGATGAATTAATAATAGCCAAAAGAGGATCTATGACTTCTGGAAGCACCTCTTTTAGTAGTTTAGATGGAATAGGGTCTAACATACATGTTGTTGGTTTAGATGAATTAACAAGTTTATACAATTCTTCCTCTCCTATAGTAGAGAATGAGTGGAATTGTTCCTCAGGGGATCTATAGTACACTATTTGATGTGATAATATAGCTGACGGCTGCATGGTTACAATTTGATCTCTAATAGTATCAATTTTGGAAGTAAAGTAGTTCATAAAATCATTACTGCTGTGCTGTTGGGAAATGTCAACACCTGTTGATGCTTTATTTTTTGTTAATTTTGCCACTGTATTGAATAAATACCTGGGGTTATGTTTGTTTTGTTCTAAAAGAGACGAAAAGTAATCAGATCTAGCAGTTTTTAAAGCTTTTCTGTAGGATAGGGTACTTTCCCACCAGGCTAAACGAAATACCTCTAGTTTTGTTTTCCTCCAGCTGCGCTCCATTTTCCGGGCTGCTCTCTTTAGAGTGCGAGTGTGCTCATTATACCACGGTGTTGGACTCTTTTCCTTAATCTTCCTTAAGCGTAAAGGAGCAATTGTATCTAAAGTGCTAGAAAAGAGAGAGTTCATAGTTTCTGTTACATCATCAAGTTGTTCTGAGCTGTTGGATATGCTGAGGAATTGAGATAAATCAGGAAGATTACTTACAAAGCAGTCTTTTGTGGTAGAAGTGATCGTTCTACCATATTTATAAGAAGGAGTTGAATTTACAGCTTTAACTATATGGAGTTTACACAAGACTAGATAATGATCTGATATATCATCGCTTTGCTGCAGAATTTCAACACCATTAACATCAATTCCATGTGACAGTATTAAATCTAGAGTATGATTTCGACTATGAGTAGGTCCTGAAACGTGTTGTCTAACCCCAATAGAGTTCAGAATGTCTATGAATGCTGATCCTAATGCATCTTTTTCATTATCAACATGGATATTAAAATCGCCCACAATTAGGACTCTATCTGCAGCCAGCACTAACTCTGATAGAAAATAAGCAAATTCTTTAATAAAGTCTGTATGGTGCCCTGGTGGCCTGTATACAGTAGCCAGTACAAACGTCACGGGGGATTTATCATTAATACTTTTTTCTCTAGATAATTTTATATGAAGCACCATTACTTCAAAGGAGTTATACTTAAAGCCTGTCTTCTGAGAAATACTGAGAATATTGTTATAAATTGTAGCAACACCTCCCCCTTTACCTTTTGGACGCGGCTCATTTTTGTAACAGTAATCTTGGGGGGGTGGACTCATTTAAAATAATGTATTCATCTGGTTTTAGCCATGTTTCTGTCAAACAGAGCAAATCTAGGTTATGATCATTAATCAAATCATTTACAAAAAGTGTTTTTGTAGAAAGGGACCTGATATTCAGTAAACCAAGTTTTATCAATTGTTTCTGTGTATTGTAAACATTTTTCATTTGTTGAACATCAATTAAATGGTTACTCATAAATTGGTTTGGACGTTTTCTGTATTTTCTAGTTCGGGGAACAGACACAATCTCTATAGTGTGATATCTAGGTGAAGGAGTCTCTATGTGCTGAGAATTAACTGACTTCTGTGACGTGAGGCGGCTAGCAGACGGTCGGTTTAGCCAGTCTGTCTGCTTCCTGACCTGGGCTCCAGTTAGTCAAGTATGAACTCTAAGACTATGTGCCAAATTTCTAGAGAGAATAGCGGCACCACCCCAGGAGGGATGAACACCATCTCTTTTCAACAGGTCAGGTCTGCCCCAAAAACTCGTCCAATTGTCTATAAAACCTATGTTGTTTTGCGGGCACCACTTAGACATCCAGCCATTTAATGATGACAGTCTGCTATGAATCTCATCACCCCGGTAGGCAGGGAGGGTATTGTGTAGTGTGTTACCAATGATTTGGGTCCCAACTGCCTTGAGATTATTAACAAACTCCTTCTGTGTAGTTCTGGGCTGATCCCTCACCTTTCTCATGATCATCCTTACTCCATGATGTGACATCTTGCATGGAGCTCCAGATAGAGGGTGATTGATGGTTATTTTGTATTTCTTCCATTTCTGAATAATCACACTAACAGTGGTCTCCTCCTGACCAACCTACTTGCTGATGGTCTTGTAGCCCATTACAACCTTGTGCAGGTCTACAGTTTTGGCCCTGATGTCCTTTGACAGCTCTTTGGTCTTGCCCATGGTGGTCTAGAGATTGGAATGGAAGATACAGATTAGAGATGTGCAGATGAGCTCAAACGTCACCCGAATCCACTGCTTCAAATAAATAATCCGTCCACCATCCACCTGCACCTATATTTTTCTCTGATTTAGATATCCGACCATGATACTGCGAGAACCACCAACTCGCTTGGGGATGTAGAAAGTGTCCGTAAAAGATGTAAAAATGATGGCTCTAACCACAATAGCACTTTCGTGCAAGGTGTAGTTTATTTACTGTACCGCAGATATATACAAATGTCACAAGTGATGGCGTGAAGAAATATATACAGTGTAATCACCAAAGCCCCAAAAATACAAAATAACAAAGAAACAACAAACTGGAAAATAAAGATGAAAAAGATATATACAAAATATATACACACAAAGGGTATCTTCAATATACTCGCTTTGATGGGGGTTGCTCACAGCACTATTGTTGCCCGCTCACGTTGGACTTGGTTATCAAGTGACAACTGTGAGTCAGGCCTCACTTTTATTGGCAAAACTATAGAGCTACAGAGAGCCGATGGCTCCACATGCTTTCGAATAGCTCTCGCGGTATTTTGATGTCCGATCGGTCTGCGCGTGCGTGGTGCTGCTGCTCATCTCACACCCGGTCCGTTTTGACGGCACACTTACGCTCACATCCGGTGTGGAAGTTCTTCATTGTGAGTTAAGCAGACACAAAGTTTGCAGTTTGTAATAAAATATTGACTGTTTTTGCTCAGGTTCGCTGACGAAGTTTCAATCAAAGCCACAGCAGAACTGTTTTGTGTCTCCAAGCATCACACAGCGGTGTTTCGTTACTGAATGAATCCATGTTTTTGAACGAATCAAATGAGTCAATGATTCAGTAACCCATTCATAAAGACAGTAGTCACTTGCCTCATTTTTGAATGAATCAGATGTTTGAAGGAATGACTAATGACTCGCTCATTAAAACAGTAATTTACCACCATCTACTGGTGTTTTGGTTTCATATTTAAAACTATTGCATTTTTCCCAGCATTTTTAACTTGTATATTCAAAAATGTTTAAAACATTAATCTTATAAAATTATTTATGTATTTTAAATTTTGTAAGGTAAATGCATTTATGGCACCTTAGCTTCATCAAACAGTCTGTGTACAACCCCAAATCAGAAAAAGTTGGGACAGTATGGAAAACGCAAATAAAAAAAGAAAGTAGTGATTTCTAAATTTACTTTGACTTGTATTTCATTGCAGACAATATGAACACAAAATATTTCATGTTTTGTCTGGTCAACTTCATGTCATTTGTAAATATACATCCTTTCCTGTCATTCAGACCTGCAACACATTCCAAAAAAAGTTGGGACAGTAAAGCATTTACCACTTTGTAGTGTTGCCATTCCTTTTCACAACACTTAAAAGACGTTTAGGGACTGAAGACACCAAGTGATGAAGTGTTTCAGGTGTAATTTTGTCCCATTCTTCCTGCAGTCAAGTACCCGTACCCTCTTCCTCCGCAGCCAGGACTTTGTAATGTGTGCAGAATGTGGTTTTGCATTGTCTTGTTGAAATATGCATGGACGTCCCTGGAAAAGATGTCTTCTTGAAGGCAGCATATTGTGCTCCAAAATCTCTATGTACTTTTCAGCATTAATGGTGCCATCACAGAAGTGCAAGTTACCTTTGCCAAGGGCACTGACACAACCCCATACCATGACAGACCCTGGCTTTTGGACTTGTTGCTGGTAACAGTCTGGATGATCCTTTTCTTCTTTGGTCCGGAGCACATGGCGTCCATTCCTCCCAAAAAATACCTGAAATACTGATTCATCTGACCACAGTACACGTTTCCACTGTGTGATGGTCCATCCCAGATGCCTCCGAGCCCAGAGAAGTCGACAGCGCTTCTGGACACTGTTAACATAGGGCTTCCTTTTGGCACAGTACAGTTTTAACTGGCATTTGTGGATGTACCTACGTATTGTGGTACTTGACAAAGGTTTGCCAAAGTAGTCCTGAGCCCATGTGGTGATATCGCTTATAGATGAATGAGGATTCTTCATGCAGTGCCGCCTGAGGGATCGGAGATCACGGTTGTTCAGCTTAGGCTTGCGCCCTTGTCCTTTACACACTGAAATTCCTCCAGATTCCTTGAATCTTTTAATTATGTTATGCACTGTTGAAGGTGAAATATCCAAATCTCTTCCTATCTTTCTTTGAGGAACATTGTTTTTAAACATTTCAATAATTTTCTCACGTATTTGTTGGCAAACTGGCGATCCTCGGCCCATCTTTGCTCCTAAAGGACTAGACCTTTCTTGGATGCTGCTTTTGTACCAAATCATAATTACAATCACATGTTGACATCAACTGTTTCAAAACACATCATTATTTAACCAATTTACCTCATTTCCAACCCTAAATTGCTCCTTTCCCAACTTTTTTTGGAATGTGTTGCAGGTCTGCATGACAGGAAAGGATGTATATTTACAAATGACATGAAGTTGACCAGACAAAACATGAAATATTGTGTGTTCATATTGTCTGCAATGAAATACAAGTCAAAGTAAATTTAGAAATCACTACTTTCTTTTTTTATTTGCATTTTCCATACTGTCCCAACTTTTTCTGATTTGGGGTAAATACATCTAATGCCACTTCAGATGCAGCTTCTGTTTCCTCTGCAGTGAAAAGATGGAGTTTGTTGATAGTATGTGCACTCTAATGTGAACATTAAAATTTTAAAAAATGTTGAGAGTTGCACTGTCCAAAAAGTTTGTAGTATAAATGTGCTTTTTTTACTTGAAGCATATGTTGTCTTTTTCCTTTATTTTGTTGTCAGAGTGCACCAGAATGCTTCATTTACATGTTAAATTCTCAAAAAAATTCTTATGGGGGGGATGCCCCTAGACCCCCCTACAAGATTTACATTCTGAACTATGTAAACGTTTTAATCTCTTGTGAGTTTGCAGGTATGTATATGTCAAAAGACCAAGGCGAATTTGATTCCCTCAGTTCATGCCCTCTTTAATTCATCAGAAGTCAGTTTTCATCAATGCATATTTTCATATAGCAGAAACAGCTAACATTTATTGTGTCAGCATATATCTCTGTGCAACATTATAGAAACCTTCTTATGATCTCTAAACTGGTAAAAGGTAGTGTGAGAGAAGTAGATCACATGACATAGTGTCTTTTATGTTTCTCAATTCAAGTCGTACTAATCCTTTTAAAATAATTTCACTGCATGACCGCACCACCATATTTGTGACCAGCAGCAGCGCTCAATAGTTCCAAACAACTCTGTGCTGTCAATCTGTTTGAATAGGTTTCAGGAGGATAGACAGCAGTTTTCTGGCAATTTCTGGCAAACGTTAAGACAATATGTGCATAGACTATACTTTACAGGAAAAAGGAATGGACGCAAAAGTATACGGACCATTGTCATTTGCAATGTTTTTCAATAAAATGACACCTGTTGTAAAGTTTTCCTGATGACAAACAGAAGATCTCTCTGACTGAAGCTTTTATTCAGGATCACTGCCAGTGGCTTAAAATCAATTAAATCCCCATAAATCCCCCGTATTCACCCCATAAATGCCAAAGCAAATCAAAGGAATGCAGACACTATTATGTCATAATGTGTGAGAATACAAAATGAGTCATTTTGGCAGCTTGATTTCAATTAAAAGCTGTTTTTTGGACTAACGAGGAAGTTTTGAGTTCTGAAACACACAGGATGGTACACATCCGACTTCTTTCTCAACCGTTTACGTCACTTAAGACATAGCAGACTGTGTTTACGAGGATACTCGCCAAGATGGGCATTTTGACATAATTTTGTGTATTTATAAGCTGCTACAATAAACTGTGAGCAGTTTGACATTCAGCTTTATACAAGTGCAACTTCTGAATGGATTAAAATCGCTTGAATTGGCAAATCGTGTAAATGAAAACTTCAGTAACAGTGCAACTCTGACAGTTCTGTCTCGAAACGTTAGTGAAGGCCCATCACAGCGTGCTGCTCGCTTGTACAGACACGGTGTGCTGATGTGAAGCCATTTGTGCATTTTGAAAAAGGAGCACTTTTTTAATAGGAAGTGCTGATAGCTGCAGATATCCTGTGTTGTGTTTTCTGATTTGATGTTGTGTTTTCTGATTTTTGAATTTCATCAGGGTTCCTGCACTCAGCAAGCTTCAGAGGAGCAGGAGGGCCAGGAATCCTCATCTGAGGTATTTCACATGTACAGTTTGTATCTTTGAACACATCCATTACAGCAGTGGACAAATGCCCATCTCGGATTAAAAACGTCCACACACTGGGAAAAGCCCTTTTTCGACTAAACTGGCATTCAGACCTGCCTTGATTCCAGTGTGCAGCGCTTATTTTTCAACAATCCAGTCTAAATACTGTAAAATATATAATTGTGCGATTTACATTTAGATTTCTGGTCTCATCAGTTTTGAAAAACACATACATTGTCATTTGCTGTTTTTTTTTATTTTTATAAAATGACACCTGTAATGTTTTACTGATGACAAACAGAAGATCACACTGACTGAAGCTTTTATTCAGGATTACTGCCAGTGGCTTTAAATCAATTAAATTCCTGTAAATCCCTCGTATTAACCCCATAAATGCCAAAGCAAAGGAATGCAGACACTATTACGTCATAATGTGTGAGAATCCAAGATAAGTCGTTTTGGCAGCTTGATTTCAATAAAAAGTATTTTTTTTTTGGCCTAACAAGGAAGTTTTGAGTTCTGAAACTAACAGGATATTTTTATAGTACAGTGACTATACAGAGAGAGAAATTGCAAGCTCGTAGACAGGATTGTGTTCGACCAAAGTCCCTTTCTCAGCAATGCGCAGACCGATTGATGTATGACATCAAAGCACCGTGAGAGCTACAGAGAGCAGATGGCTCCACATGCTTTCGAATCGCTCTCGCGGTACTTTGATGTTCGATCGGTCTGCGCGTGCGCGGTGCTGCTTCAAATCGAACACTGCTCATCTCAATCCGGTCCGTTTTGACGGCACACTTACGCTCACATCCGGTGTGGAAATTCTTCATTGTGAGTTAAGCAGACACAAAGTTTGCAGTTTGTAATAAAATATTGACTGTTTTTGCTCAGGTTCGCTGACGAAGTTTCAATCAAAGCCACAGCAGAACTGTTTTGTGTCTCCAAGCATCACACAGTGGTGTTTCGTTACTGAATGAATCAAATGAGTCAATGATTCAGTAACCCATTCATAAAGACAGTAGTCACTTGCCTCGTTTTTGAATGAATCAGCCGTTTGAAGGAATGACTCGCTCATTAAAACAGTCATTTACCGCCATCTACTGGTGGTTTGGTTTCATATTTAAAAGTATTACATTTTTTTCCCAACATTTTTAACTTGTATGTTTAAAAAATTAATCTTACAGATTTTTTCGGTAATTTGGTCACTGTGAAGCATCTTGGTGGCACCCTGCTCGCCATGGCAATAAATTAAATCTAAAAAAACAAGGTTATGTTATTTATCAAAAACAGATGTTCATTACAATTGCATTGATCAAGAACCACATCTGTACACTTTTCCTCAATGTTATTTTTTAATGTTAGAAAACTTGAGGTGTGATGAATGGTGTTGCAGCTAGAATGCCTACTAATGTGCAAAAAGGGGCAATCTTATCTTGATAAAAATATTTTCTTATACCTGTCCTGACCTGAGTACAAGCTCTCATTCTAATCCTGAAAGTCTTAAATACTTGTGTCTTAAATACCACATTTAAAGTCCGTTAAGTGATGTAAAAATGTGTTCTGAGTTTGTCACACAACAGAAAAATGTGTTAACCACCCAGCCAAATTTGAATGATAAAAAACCGCCAACTAACTAAAACAAGTTATCAAAATCTTTGAAAAATAAGCAGCTCTCAAGTGCTGGGGGCGTGTCCGCTGTCGGTGCTGAAACCACACCCACTCGCGGGAACGCAGCCGTCTCTCTCAACTGTCAAATACCACTACAACCTGAATGGATGCTACTGATGCTACCTCTAGTAGCATAATTGGATTTATACAGCCATACATGTTTGAGCCTCCAGAGCCAGAATCCAATTCAGATGACATTGACCGGCTCCCCGAGAATCAACCTCATCCCACTTGGTCTGCAACAGAATGGTAATTTTTTTTCTTCCTTTCATGCATGTTAGCAATATGTAACTAGCATAACCTTAGTGAAATAACATTAGGTTATTAATAAATGATTGTTAATAATATAGAAATGACAACTCAAATGGATGTCAATACCTTTAGTCACACTGTGAATTAAACTGCAGGTGTACCTGTGGTGAATGCAGAACAATGCCCACAGAGGATGAGAACGTCTGCTACAAAGACCTTAATGCTGTATGGGTAAGGAAGGCATAGCTAGTATAGCAAAATGTAGACTGTAGTAACGAACAGACATGTTCACAAGTCTCTGAGGTCCAAGTTCAAGTCAAGTCTCAAGTCTTTGAGGTCAAGTCTAAGTCAAGTCTTAAGTCTTTGAGGTGGAGTCCAAGTCACATCTCAAGTCTTTGTTCTATTTATTAGCAACAGTCCTTTCAGCTAGTTATTGAGGCCAAATCAGTTTTGAAATATTGATTTCACGATATGATTTTCTCAACAACAAAAAAAAAACTTGAACAAAATTTAAGACAAATTAGAAATGAAAAGGTGTCTATTTATTAATTGTCAGATAAGATGCAGCACATTTCTTTTATTAAAAATAATTAATTTCTTTTACCCCAATTAATCAAATGAATTACACAAATGAAATAAATCTCATTATAAACAAACTAAGGCTTTGTCTGTGCTCTTTTTCAATTTAAAATTAGAGGCAACCACTGTGTTTGAAACAAAACAATCCAAACAAAGAGGCTGCATACAGGTACATCTCATGTACACCCCATTATTGTGGTTTCAAAGAACAAGAGATACCCAGAATTTATACTGTATGGATGGTCATTTATTGAAACTCAAATGTAAATATTTTGAGATACTGATTTTTGACTTTCATTAGCTGTAAGCTCTAATCATCAAACTTTTTCACCATATTCTAATTTTCTGAGATGTACCTGTACATCCAGCATGAGCAGTTTCTAATCTAAATTGGATTGTATAATTTCGAAATTTGAAGCAAAAACAAAATGGTCTGACTTTAGTTTTGTGAAAGTATTCTACATAAACCATCTGTACGAAACAAAACCGCACAGGCTGAATTAATGCAGATTCACTCTCTGCCAGCGGGTGGCGCTTGAACATCAATTAAACATCGTTTCCTTGGTTGCCGCTGTAAACAAAGCAGAGCTGCGGTTATGAACACTAATATGCATTATACGGAGGCAAGATGAAAAGAAAATACCATCTAAACTTTTTTTTAAGACAGCCAGTTTCCCTCAGAGATACATTCATATAAACTCCTATACCAAATGACTTGCATTTTTTACGAGTCTCACGAGTCCGAGTCAGCTGTTCACGAGTCCAAGTCAAGTCCAAAGTCTTTATTTATGTGACTTAAGTGCGACTCGAGTCCAAGTCGCAGACTCGAGTTTCCATCTCTGGTAACGAACGGTGACAGTAACTCGAGATTGAGCGGGAGGAGCACTGATGCTAATACGCAGTAGTTATTATAGTGTTAGGGGCGGAAAAATCCTGAACACAGAACTATGCAATTCAGTACTACATACTTCAGAGTAGGGCTGTGCAATTAATCGAATTTTGATTTTGATTTCGGGTCTCAGCGATCACAAAAACTATGTAATCGGGAAAAAACTATTATTATTATTATTCTTAATGATGCGCATGCGCACTTTCGTCCCTCCCGAAGCACGAACTCTCTCAGCCTATATTGTCGATGAAACAAGTCGCGTATGTGGTATAAGGTGGCATTTAAAAAACAGCGCGAGTAAAGATGGCGGAAAGAGAGCAGCCACAGTAGTCTTTGGTCAACAGAAAAGGTAGATGCAATTCCGTTGTTTGGGAACATTTTGGATTCGAAGAAGCGGACGTGGATCAAAAACATATTATGTGCAACATTAGCTACGCGGTGGTGTTGGCACCGCTTGGTAACACCACAAATCTTTTTAACCATCTAAAATTTAAACACAGACCGATATATGACCAACTAATAAAAAAGAAACAGAAAGAACAACGAACAACCCCCACAACGTCCTCCGCTACACAGTCATCAATTAAAGACACACTCTTCAGTGCAACTCCTTATCCATCCAGCTCAGAAAGGCACAAAAAAATAACAGATGCCGTTGCACACTTCTTAGCCAAAGACATGTGCCCCATTAGCACGGTTGAGAACGAAGGATTCAAAAAAATGATAAATACTCTGGACAAGCGTTATGCTTTGCCATCTCGACACTATTTCACAAGAGTTGCGCTGCCTGCTTTATATGAAAAATGCCGTGCAGAAGTGGCTAATGAAGTGTCAAAAGCAGAGTACTTCGCCACCACAACAGACCTATGGTCTAGCCGCACAATGGAGCCATACATTAGCTTAACAATACACTACATCGACGCCGATTTCAATTTGAATACGAAATGTCTCCAAACTGCGTTTATTCCTGAAGACCATACCGGGCAAAACATAGCCCATGGACTCAGGGAAGCTATGGCTGCATGGGGTTTAAACGAGGAAAAGCTCACCTGCATCACTACAGACAATGCTGCAAACATAAAGCTGGCAGCTGAGGTAAATGGATGGATGAGGCTTCAGTGTTTCGGGCACAGACTCCACTTGGCCGTAGGCGAGTAGGAATCCTTCATACAGATTATTTGTAATGTGGTGATTTAATTGCATGTCAAGTTATTTTAAAAACAGCAATAACAATACTAGAAATTATAGGCCAAAAAAATATTCCAATATCTGTGTGACTGTCTCTCTCATGCTAACCTTTTACTTTTATTATTATTAATATTTTAGTATTATTATTATTACTATCACTTGAACTACTCTTTGATGCTTTCTTACTCTGTCTTAACAAATGAGACTTTGATGAGGGTTGCAATGATCATATTGTTGATACTAAATATTATTTATTATAATCTTAGAGAATGCAATGAAGGATCATAGGACCGACCGTGCAATGGGGGTCTGCAAGAAGCTCGTCAGCAGCTTTTCCTATAGTTGGAAAAAAAAGAGGGAACTTGCAGAGGCACAGAGGCAGCTGAAGCTACCTGAACACTCCCTTAAAACAGAATGCCCAACCAGATGGGGCTCAAGGCAGGCCATGATAGACAGAGTCCTTGAACAGCATAAGGCCATTACCCAGGTTCTTTCTAGCGACCGAAAACTCCGACATCTCACCCTCTCTTGGCAGGACATTGATGTACTGGAGGCCATCAATAAGTCTCTTAGACCTCTTGTTGAATTCACTGACGCACTTTCTGA
Organism: Schizothorax lantsangensis; assembly: GCA_027422415.1. Classification (NCBI taxonomy): domain Eukaryota; kingdom Metazoa; phylum Chordata; class Actinopteri; order Cypriniformes; family Cyprinidae; genus Schizothorax; species Schizothorax lantsangensis. Next base: position 486,259 of record CM049840.1, on the reverse strand, counting down.
ACAGAAATATATAAGTGTGTCTCTTCTGAAACCAACCCTCCACCTCTTCAGCAATTCAATATTGGAAGTGCAGGAGGACGACACAGACCTTGCCAAAAGCATCAAACAGAAGATAGTAGACTACCTCAATGACAAATACAGCGACCCAGCGACAAGAGAGTTACTTGACATGACCTCTGCCCTGGACCCCAGGTTCAAGCTTAAATATGTCAGTGAAGACAACCGAGGGTCTATTGAAGACAGACTGACAGCAGAGATGAAGAGTGTGATGACTGCCATGGTAATAATAATAATAATAATAATAAATGATAATAATGAAAATTTAAGTGGATTAATGTGTTGACAAAATAATTTGAACGTTTAATACCACAACCTCAATTCTTATTTTTCTTATATGTTCCCTCCCAGGAGAATGCCCCTCTTGAGACAGCAGCAATGTCTGCTGATGTTACAGAGGATCCAGCTGCTGCACCAAAGAATAAGAAGGGCCTGGGCAGCTTTTTCAAGGTCACCACAGACAAAGCTGCAGGACCTCCTCTGCAACTGGACCAGGCCATAGCTCTTGAGCTACAGTCGTACCTGCAGACAGAGACGCTGGATGCTGAGGAAGACCCACTGAAGTGGTGGAGGGAATCTCAGAGGCTCTACCCACGGCTGTCCAACCTGGCAAGAAAATATCTTTGTATTCCGCCCACAAGTTCTTCCTCAGAGAGAGTCTTTAGCACTGGCGGAAATATTGTTTCCTGCCAACGTTCATCACTGAAACCAGATTATGTGAATAGGCTGGTGTTTCTGGCTAAAAACCTTTATGGTTTAGATGTGTAACCCTATCAGCATTTCGGCCATGTTGGCTTGAAACATGTTTACAAAGTCTGAAGTTGAAGTTATTTTCTGTTACTATTCTAATCTATTAACTTATTTTTTGTTACTGACTGGAATTTAATTGTTGATTATGTTTAAAATGTAGAATGTTGTAAAATGTTTTTTAGAACTTTTCAGTTTAAGGCACATACGTGAGCAAACTTATTTTGGTCTAATTTATTTATTATTTCATCTGATATTTGTATTTTATTTATTATCTGTTTTTAAGAGATTGTGGAAATGCACTACACTGTTGATCTTATTTGCCTTTATTTTTTATGCTATTTATACATTTGAATATATTTTATATTATTTGTTTTAAGGAGAATTCATTGTTTGTTCAATAAATGCAACATATTCCCAAAGTCAATGAGTAATCGTGTAAAATAATCGTGATTTCAATAATGACCAAAAAAAATCGTGATTATGATTTTTTTCCATAATCGAGCAGCCCTACTTCAGAGTCTTTGTAATGTGCTTCAGCAATACATTTCTAACATTTATAATGTGTTTAGAAACTATTCTCAGAATTCTCTTTAGCTTTAAATAGATAACATCACCTGTGTACCTAATTACTGTTTGTCTGATGAGTACATTACATTTAAGGAAGAAAAGAAAACAAATCCTTAGCAGGTTATGTGCATTTTGGTGGCATAGCGTGTAGGAGTGGAAGGCAACCCCCTAGGCCTACAAAAGTGGTTTAATCCTAATGCTCAGCAGCTAATCACGCTCACCCGTTCAAACTGGTCAAGTGGCTGGGTAGATCAAAATCACGTCTGAGATCACGCATTCTCGACATGTTGTTTATGCGTAGAATACTTTTTGTTTACGTGTCGTTTACGCGTAGAATATGTAAACAACACGTATTCTATGTGTAAACAACACGTTGGTTGACGCGTTAAAATTTGTGCGTTTTTGGCCCTAACGGCCTTCCATATCTTTGCTCACCCTTGCTTAGCTTATGCAGCCTGCACGCTTATATGCACATCTCCTCATCTGCCACGGGTGTAGACGATCGGCACGCGCTACAAGTTGATTGCGGTGCTCGTGCGGCTTCTGCACCAAAGAATAAGAAGGGCCTGGGCAGCTTTTTCAAGGTCACCACAGACAAAGCTGCAGGACCTCCTCTGCAACAGGACCAGGCCATAGCTCTTGAGCTACAGTCGTACCTGCAGACAGAGACGCTGGATGCTGAGGAAGACCCACTGAAGTGGTGGAGGGAATCTCAGAGGCTCTACCCACGGCTGTCCAACCTGGCAAGAAAATATCTTTGTATTCCGCCCACAAGTTCTTCCTCAGAGAGAGTCTTTAGCACTGGCGGAAATATTGTTTCCTGCCAACGTTCATCACTGAAACCAGATTATGTGAATAGGCTGGTGTTTCTGGCTAAAAACCTTTATGGTTTAGATGTGTAACCCTATCAGCATTTCGGCCATGTTGGCTTGAAACATGTTTACAAAGTCTGAAGTTGAAGTTATTTTCTGTTACTATTCTAATCTATTAACTTATTTTTTGTTACTGACTGGAATTTAATTGTTGATTATGTTTAAAATGTAGAATGTTGTAAAATGTTTTTTAGAACTTTTCAGTTTAAGGCACATACGTGAGCAAACTTATTTTGGTCTAATTTATTTATTATTTCATCTGATATTTGTATTTTATTTATTATCTGTTTTTAAGAGATTGTGGAAATGCACTACACTGTTGATCTTATTTGCCTTTATTTTTTATGCTATTTATACATTTGAATATATTTTATATTATTTGTTTTAAGGAGAATTCATTGTTTGTTCAATAAATGCAACATATTCCCAAAGTCAATGAGTAATCGTGTAAAATAATCGTGATTTCAATAATGACCAAAAAAAATCGTGATTATGATTTTTTTCCATAATCGAGCAGCCCTACTTCAGAGTCTTTGTAATGTGCTTCAGCAATACATTTCTAACATTTATAATGTGTTTAGAAACTATTCTCAGAATTCTCTTTAGCTTTAAATAGATAACATCACCTGTGTACCTAATTACTGTTTGTCTGATGAGTACATTACATTTAAGGAAGAAAAGAAAACAAATCCTTAGCAGGTTATGTGCATTTTGGTGGCATAGCGTGTAGGAGTGGAAGGCAACCCCCTAGGCCTACAAAAGTGGTTTAATCCTAATGCTCAGCAGCTAATCACGCTCACCCGTTCAAACTGGTCAAGTGGCTGGGTAGATCAAAATCACGTCTGAGATCACGCATTCTCGACATGTTGTTTATGCGTAGAATACTTTTTGTTTACGTGTCGTTTACGCGTAGAATATGTAAACAACACGTATTCTATGTGTAAACAACACGTTGGTTGACGCGTTAAAATTTGTGCGTTTTTGGCCCTAACGGCCTTCCATATCTTTGCTCACCCTTGCTTAGCTTATGCAGCCTGCACGCTTATATGCACATCTCCTCATCTGCCACGGGTGTAGACGATCGGCACGCGCTACAAGTTGATTGCGGTGCTCGTGCGGTTTCAATGGTGACGCTGAACCCGCACAGGTAGGCTCGCCACAAAGGTTAAATGCTTTCAAACCTACTTTTACATCCTACATTTAACAGTAATCTTTGGTTCTGATATACTACTTTGTGTCTATTTTTTTTTTATATATTCCCCACCTCTCCTTGTAATGTTGTTTCAGATAATTAATTCATGTAATATTAAATCATACTAAGATACTGTGTTTGTGTACTGTTGCAGCTTTACAGCTCATTCAAGCGATCCAGTCTGTTGTTGAGTCTACTTCATCTGTTCCAGCTGCCTGAAAAAAGTAAGATTAAATAGTTAACAAGTCTATCTATCTATCTATTCATTCATTTTTAGTTTTCTAAAACTGACTGTTTGCAATGTGTCTTTAGTGTTTCTGTAATATTCCTTTTAGATAAAATGAATAGAAAATCTGTACCCCAGTCGGCACATGACCGACCTTCAACGTTGAAATATGGTTGAAATAAGGTCAGTTGTTGTTTTAACGTTGAAACAACGTTAATACAACATTTAATGCTGAACGGTTGAAAACCAGCTGGCACATGACCAATCTTCAACGTTGAAATATGGTTGAAATAATGACAGTTGTTGTTTCAACATTGAAACAACGTTGAAAAAATGTTTAATGCTAAATGGTTGAAAAAGGTTACCAAAAACACTTGTAAATCAATTTTGATTTGTTTTTTACAAGAACTGTATGTTGAATCAACTTAATATGTCTTCAACAGCATACAAAATAAATGTATGCCTTTTAAATTATTATTACTAAATTATTTAAGATCATTATTATTATTTTATTAGCATTTTACAATATTTTGATCGTTAAACCTATTCTAAAATCTAAAGGTATATGTTAAAATATTATCATCATTAACAACAATCAAACTAAATACATTTCACTGCGTTTACCTTATTTCATTGATCATGATTGGTTAATCTGGCTGTCATCCAGGAAACTGGCCAATTAAACTGTTCGCGCCTTTCTCAGTTTGAAAATATGACCGTTATTTAGGGGTGTGCGATACTGCAAATTTTGGTATCGATCCGATACCAAGTAAATACAGGGCCAGTATCGCCGATATTGATATCGATTCCGATACTTGTCATTTAAAAAACATACATTTAAATTAGCAACAACAATTTAAAAAAATTAACAATAACTAATGTTGATATGACTAATATTATATCACCTTAAAGCTACGTTTATATTATTTGCCTTTCTAAGGACTTTGCAGGCAGAGGAGCCCAGAACATGAAAGCAATGCACAGTTTCATGTTAAGTATTTTCCTCCCATAGAAAAGAGTTATAAAAACAATACGTAGCTTAATAAATTAAGAACGTAATATTAAAAGACAAAACTCAGTATACACCTTATTAATGTTGCAAACTAGATATACAAGTTAGCAGATGTGCCCAGAATATGAAAGCAATGCTCAAAATGTTCACATTATGCATTTTCCTCCCATAGAAAACCGTTATAAAGAAAAGTTTAACGTAAGTGGCTTATTGAATGAAGACAGTGATATGAAAAAGAACTATTAAACCATAACTCGTTTATTATTGAAAGGATTTTCGTATGTACTGTATTTTCTGTTTAATTTATACATACTGTAATAGTTGTTTGTTATGCAATAAAAAAAAAAACTTTGATATGAAAAGGCCAAATTTGGTATAGTTTATAAAAATATATACTATGTATGTACAGGTAAGCAGATGAACCCAGAACATGAATGCAACATGCTGAATTTCATTTCCTCTCATTGATAACCAATATAAAAACATTTAATATGATGTAATGGAGGAAGACAGTGATAAAGACCAAATAAATAAAGACTAAATTCAGTATACAATTTGTTAATAGAATATAATATGTGGCAAGCAGCTGAGCCCAGAATATATATGAAAACATGCTAAATTACATGTTAAGCATTTTATTCCCATAGAAAACTGTTATAATGAAAACATTTAAAGTGGCTTAATGCATGAAGAAATAATATTCAAAGGCCAAACTCAGTATACACCTTACAGTGATACTGCATAAAAAGGACAAATGCGGTATACAGTTATATACAATATGCACTATGTGAAGGATTTCCTTCCTCCCCTTTTCATTGGAGCCGCTGAGTCACGTGATGCATGACAACAAACCAGCGTAGCAGCCAGGGGAGGAGCAGATGTTTGCATAGGAGATGTGAAAAGAGCGGAATATACACCCACAGACATGTCTACACTTTGTTAAATGTATTAAACAATGTATTAAGTGTATAGGATAAAAATTAACCGAAAGTACCGATCTTATCAGGCTAGTATCGATCCGATACCAATACCAACGTTGGTATCGATACTATCGATATTAGGATCGATCTGCCCACCCCTACCGTTATTATAGTCTTTCTGAGTGAGGCGGCTGACTGACTGTGTGTGAGCTGCTGCTCATTGAGATTGCTCGGTCGGTTCCGAATTATTTTATATTTGCCTGTTAAATTTTTATTTTGAGCGAATTTGAGTCGTGACATGTCAACGGAGAACAAAAACTAGAATGTGAACACAGGAAGTGTCAGGTGTGATCTGCGAGGTCCTGCAAACACACGGACAAAATCAGGTAAGAAAATCGCTATCTTACCTTTCAAAAATAGTAAGGACAAAATCAGGTAAGAAAATCGCTATCTTACCTTTCAAAAATAGTAAAGTATAATGTTACCAGAGTTTACAAATGGGTAAATGACATGTAACGTTAACCTGCAGAAGATAAATACCTGTGTCTGTGTGTGTATTTTTGTATTGCTTTATCACAGATGCTAATGTTGTTGTGTGTTGCTAGTAAGCTGTGTTACTTTAATGTCTGTCTTAGAGATTTTTCACATTGTTCTGATGCATTGTTATATTTTTAATCATATAATAGTCTCAAAGATAACATACTCTGTTCATGTTTTCTAAATATCATATAATCGCAAATTTAGACGAATTAAGATGGTTTAAAGCAGTGATTCTCAAAGTGGTATGAGTACCACTAGTGCTACTCAGGCTCCCTCTAGTGGTATGCAGAGGAATCACTAAATTAAATATAAATTAATGTTAATACATTTTAATTTAATCTTTATTTGAGTAAAGTTTTTTTTTTTTTTTTACATTTAAGTATAGTACAGTTTTTATTTAACTTTTGGTACAACACATTTTAATTTAATCATTATTTAAGTTTTGTATTTACCTGTATGTAAGCACTGTGCAGTGTTAATGTTCAAACTGTATTTACAATGTTAAAACAACAATAAATTTTCTTATTAGGAATAAAACTGCCTCGTTTTGAACTGTGCAGAGCTGTAGCTGAATAGTTGGGCCTACTCGGTCCGTGTACTTGGCGGCCAACGGATTTTCCTTTTGAAATTAGAAAACTAAAATCGGGAATCGAGCTGTTTCCCGACTATCATTTAGAAATAGGAAAACAAAAATCGGAAAACGCCACGTTTTCCGTTTTTTTGCGTTGATTATAGAAAACGAAAAAATTCCCCGTTGTCCGATTTTTTCAGATGTGTTTATAAATGGAAATCGGCAATTAAAATACACCTGAGAAAATCTTATATCTCAATTTTGTGCAGATTGATTGTAGTGACCCGGAAGCTATCGAGTCAGCTGGGTGGGCAGCTGGGGGGGCCTGTCAATCGCCACGCGTCTGTCATTCGTCATTCAAAAACGGCCGCCAGCATGGAAACTTTCGGTTTCGAAACTTTTGTTCTCTTTCGAGGAGGCAAACGAGTTACACTGAAAGATGATGACGTGTGTGGACAAGATATGCAGGATTTTTCAGGTACGGTCATTGTTCAACTAATTATTGACAGTTTTGCACGTTAAAGATATTGTGGTGTTGCTATGCACTATGCGCACACATTTCACAGCGACTTAGCTTGGTGACATGATTCTACAGGTAGAATAGTAATGCTAATAATTAGCACAGTTGCATGTGACTCAACGACAGGTAGAATGAGTTGATACTAGTTAATGTTGGTTAAAAGTAACTTTGCTATCGTAAAGATCCCGATATTCTCCCCGCGGCTAAAATTAAGACGATTTTAATCAACAAACCCTAACAGTTACAGATTTCAATAGCTCTGGGTGTCTAGATTATAATCAAGTATGATCTGTCAGGACCCATACCACTCGCGATCATCATAACGCTATCATCGGTAGTAACAGGTGGCAAAACCTCAAATTGATTAACGTTAATGGAAAGGAGATCGGTCTCGGTTGAAAAACTGTATGACTGACATAAATCCTTGTCGCGAAATTAAGTTTGTTCCATAACTTCTTATACATATTTAATCGCTTTCTAGGCACATGTCTAGGATAAACTTTGCGCATTGCGTTCATATTCTGCTGTTCTGTAGCCACGGATTTGTGGGTCTTGTCTTTTTCTCCTACAGATGACTTGCAGAACCCTGTTCATTATTGTACTAAATTAGTTTTAATCATTTAACCACCACAGCGTCTTGTCTCCATGGCAACACACACCATTCGTGTCGAATGCAAGTGACGTCGCAGGTAGCGGAGAGTGCAAGCGGCGATTGCAAGTGACATTGTAATTTAGTTTCTTTTTTCTTGTCTTCACCACCTGGCTACTGTTGTAAAATGATGAGAGATTCAAACAAAAAATAAAAAAATCAATAAATAGAACAAAATAAAAAAGACTGCAAGTGATGTCACTCGCGGAAGTGCAGGTGTCTGAGAGTGCAAGTCTGAGGGTGCAAGTACTGAGAGTGCAGGTGCAAGTCTGCAGCCAGACCCTATTGGAGACGTAGGCTTAAAAAGGCGCCGCCTTTAAGGCGGAGTTAGGAAAGGGGTGGGAATAGGAATAAATATATATAATTCTGTCAAGTTATGTTAATGGTGGAAACGTGTTGTGTATGCTGTAACTGAATATGCGAGAGACTTGAGTTTTTTTTAATGTTTACTTAAACTCTAAACTTTTTTTACCTAAAAAGTGTTCTTTAAACTTTTATGGTGTTCTATCATGTATCATTATATCCAATTAAACAGGTCAATGGCAGTAGTCTGTACATTACAGATGATGCAAACACTGCAATATTTCCAGAGCCAACAGGACGATTTTGCACCATCAGTCTTTCACATCGCGGTCATTACGAGGTCCATGGAGATTCAGATCAAAGTCAGCCCCCTGCAAGTAGAGCCCTACACACTGCAAGTGTTCCTTTTGCCTTCATGCGCCGACCTTCATTTTCTGCTTCCACTGACATACCAGGAGCTTCACCTGGAACTCCACGAGTTGGTGGCCTGTTCCCAGCAAGATCATTCCAAAGGTTACTTGTTAATTATGCAACTCATCTCTGCTGCTAAAATTTCATCCTATAATATATTAATATAATTTAAGACCAATAGGTGTGATTTTAAACTGTCTGATTAATCCCTAGGTCAATCCATATTGCTGAAATAGTGAATGAAAAGTTAAGTACTTCAAGGACAGTGGTCATTCGCTTTTTGGAAGCTGATGCAACTGTTGAAGGAATAACATCAAAGGTGAAGGATGCCTTAAGCTGTCATGAGCCACTTACCCTCACAGACAGCCAAGGAAATGAAATAACTGACTTGGAGGCCACAAGAAGTGAGTAGTATGACCAGAAACGTCTAATTAGCAGATTCTAATTAACATTAATGTTGATTTACAGAAAAACAGAAACAAAATACATATCCTCTAACTCCTAAGGCTCCCATTACTGGAAACAGAACTCCAGAAAAATCTATGCTATCCCTGAACAAGACTTTGTGGAGTTCCAGAATGGAAGAAGAGCTAAAGTAAGGTAATACAACATTTTGAATGTGAAATCATATCGCCTGTGAATAAAAAGGTCCAAATTTAGGTTATATTGTGTGCTAGTGACTTTGAACTTTTTCAAATATCAGTTCTTATGCATTATTATTATTTGAACTTCATTTATTAGTCTGCTTTTTTGGTTGCTATTGTCTTGACCATCCTTTCTTTACTGTCCCTACATTTTAAGTCGAAGGTCTGAAGACGGCTCGAGACTACAAGAGGTCATTGCTAAAATTGACCAACTAAAGCAAGCTGCCGAGGGCCTCCAAGACATCACTTCAACCATAAACCAGCTGTCTGAGCTTGCTAAGACCAAAGCCACAGCAGTAATGTCAAATGCTTGTCTGGGCCGAATGAAGGATGCCTTCACCTGTCTTGTTTGTAAAGGTATGTGTAAGATATGTAGCAGTGGGTACTTGTACAGTCAGTTAGTTCAGTTAATTTTATTTCATGTTGAAAGTAACTGTAAATTTCAGCATCAATCATTTCTTTGTTTAAAACCTTACAGCTCTACTGTCGGAGCCCATGTTTGCCATATGTTGCGAGTCTCTGTTTGGATGCCGAACATGTGTGGAGCAGTGGCTGTTAAATGCAGATAACTGTCTGAAATGCAGGGCAGAAGAGTTCAGCACCAAGGTGCATCAGGTTAAGGGTCTCTCTGATGTCCTGTCTTTCTTCAGTGAGATATAAATGGAATAAGTCATGCATCATTGTTTCAGTAAGGATGGGCAAACATGTTACCTGGTTACGGCTGTTAAATTCACTGATCAGTTCTCAAAAAAAGTTGTAATGTTGGTATGATAAGCTGCAACATCCTGTTTAATGTTTATGGGTAGAACACTAGTTGGTAAATGCAATTAAGTTCAAGGAAGTTAGTGTTACAGTATCTACATTCAATCTGATGAGCTTAGTTTTTAGGCAAAAGCTCAGTTTGTTTACAAGAGCACCAAAAAAAATTGACTGAGAAAGACTTTTAAAAGTAGAATGTATTTGTAATTAAGTGCAATTGTTATTGATTGAAACAGGTTTTACACTTTCTGTAATAAATGTTTTTTTGCAGTATACCGTTTTATTGATCATTGCAGGTTACTTATAACAGGTCACACACAGCTTCTGGTGATATCAATAAGAGACCAAACTGCATCTTTAAAAGGGCCATAGTTATGATTAATCACATTTTGGTGTAGTGATAACAAGTCAAAGTGAGAACCAAACTCAGTTTCAGTCCATTGTTGTGCTTCTTCAGATGGGAAAGGATCACATCCAAAAATTGATTCCCTTTTCAAGGCTGATCCCAATTCCTGCTGATAAAGGTCAGCAGCAACAGTACCAACAGGCTGGTCCTCTTGAAGTTTTGTAGGACACCCTTCTTTAGCCAGTTCATTTGGTATTCCCTTTCCTTAGAGTCAAGAAGTGAGTAGCGAGATTTAAGGATTTACAGATCGGTGATAACTAAACTTTCATTTGCCATTTATTTTAGTCTGTCTCTCACAGCAATGATAATTTCAATGTACTGAAAATGTATTCACACTAAATAAGTTTTATAGAATAGAGACATGATATATGAGAATATGATATTTCAAAAGGATGGACTCTGATACATATGCATGTTATTGAACTAGCTACAAATTTGTGAATCAAATTCAGATTGAAATTAAAATAAAACAAAATGTAATTTAAACTGCTTAATTAACAAGACATGCTTGTAATGCAGCCAGTCAAATTAAATGAATCATACCTGGGATCCTGTGTGAATTCCATGCCTCTATGACATTTGTGATGCCAATCCTAGCCATCTGGCATGTCAGGTTTGACACACAATACTTGGATTGCCAAGCGTGACGTTTTCCGATTTTTGCTTTCCTATTTCTAAATGATAGTCGGGAAACAGCTCGATTCCCGATTTTAGTTTTCTAATTTCAAAAGGAAAATCCGTTGGCCGCCAAGTACACGGACCCTACTCATGCCCTACTACTGTATTTTAATGTTGGTCATTATGGTGGTACTTGGAGAGCCAAATATTTTCTGTGGTGGTACTTGATATAAAAAGTTTGAGAACCACTGTTTTAAAGGAATGGTATAAATCGAAAAACTGCTTTTTAAGAACTTTTCAGTGAACCATTTCTTCTTTCCCCTTGTAGATTCATCAAGGATCCAGCTGTTTATTGGCAATTTGGTAAGGAATTGTTCATCTGCTACATTGCACTGTCACTTCTGGTAGAGATTCATTGACCTTTTGTGAAAGGTTTTGATTTTACTTAGTTTAATAAAAATTTACTTTATTTGATTTTACTTGTTTTACTAAATACACTGTATAGTTAGGATTCTGATTAAAACAGTGCAACTGGCGGCTCTGAAAAAACTGCTTGTGAATAATTTAATATTGCAAACTGTCATCTGAATACATTAAATAGGTGTTTAATGAATAGTGTTGTGCACTTTGTTTCCAACCCCACTGTTATTGAACTTAAAGTGAAAATATTGTATGTGATATGTTTTGCATTCAGTTTTCAGTTAAAGATATTTCACAATATCAAAGTTGATCTTTTATGAGGATTTATTTTTGGTGTTTTTGTTATTTATACATACAGGACAGTACAGAAAGTGCACAAGTGTGAGAGAGAGGAGGACACGGCATCAGAAAGGACCTAGAGCTGGGACTCTTTCAAGGATCACCCAAAGCACAACCACGCTATATGCACAGTGCAGTTGGTTCTAACATTTTATCAGAATTTGAAGAAACATTTCTACTTAAAATATTAAATGCATTTCATTCAAGGCAGCGTTTTTCCTGCGTAAAAAAAACTCCTCTGGCTGTCGACAAAACTCAGACAGTCCTATCCTTTACCACCGACATGGTTTCTGTTGCAGGTTCCATTCTCAAACTGTTCAACACATTTTCACTGCACAAATGTACAAATCCATGAGACACATTAGTAAAACATGTTTTCACAGAAACTATAGATTTCCACCAAAATAAAAGATCAACTGGTTTCAGTCAAAAGAAGTACAAGGGTTTCTCTTGCAAGTGCAGCGTAAAATATGCATGTTATGGTACAAACACTTTGAGTCTTTAAATGTTGTATTTGGATTTTACAGGATTTTAACAATACATCCAAGCACAAACACTGCAAGCTAAAGTTTGGGATTATTTTCATCTGTTTTATACTGTATGTTTCCAAAATAAAACTGCTGTTTTACCATTTTCAGTGTATGGTAGTTTATTGAAGTTGATTGTAAAGCCATTGCTGCCAGTCATTTGATTTTTAAACTTTATGTATGTGTACAGTGTTGATCTAAATGCAAACTAGGTTCTAATTGAATGTACAGTTGTGTATTCACTCATGTTGAAAGTACGACGGTGAAACAACGTTGTGTTATCAACGTTGATTCAATTTGCAAAATCAACACGTAATTCAACGTTAATCCAACGTCTACAGAACGACCTTAATTCACCAATCAGGGTTCCCACTCTTTCATGAACACCAGATTCAAGGACTTTTTTTAAGCACCATTTATTTTATATCAAGAACCCATCAAATTCACACGCCAGCATATGTAGTGTCATGAAAGACCTTACAGTACTAAACATTTCACTTACACTTATACTTAACCTTTACATTCAAAATTTCAGAGTAATAATGTTTTGAATGTGTAGGTTTCATAAATTTAGACCGTTTTGAGCAGTCGTGTTCAAAGAAATTTAATGAAATCCATTGAAGTCTATACTGGTAATATGCAAATACAATTTCTAAAATATTGATAAAATATGCATCAAACAGTTTTTTGCTGTAGTTCTTGTACAAGATTTAAATTTGAAAGAATTTCGCAATTTTTAAATTAATAAAAAGTGGTTAAATGCTGTAATAACACTGTAAAACCTGTTAACATTAAAAATGTGCACATTCTCTCAATAGAGACGTTACTCATTAATAAATAAACTCAAGTCAAAATTATTTTGTAAATCACTTATTATTGTAAATCCCATTTTTTCATCTTTGACCAAGACTAGAGGAATGCAGGTGCTTAAATATACTGCAGTTCAAAACTTCAATTTTTTAAAAAAAAAATATGTCATGAACATTTTAAACCTTGTACATGTGCAAATCTGCAACAAAAAAAAAAAAAAAAATAGGACTTTCTATTTGCTTTTAAACTGTAAACACTTTTCACTAAGCTGTTTTTCTTATTTTTCAAGTTCTACATTTTCTCCTTAGCTTCATGTCGCAGTAAGTTTTGGGAGTTCATTTTTATTATTCATTTTCTCCTATCCTGAAAAGTCTGTCTTGCAGAGATTTAATAAAAATGAGCTCCTAAAATGAGCTCCAGATTATGGAAGATAAATTCTTCAAACAGTGGTACCAGAGGACGTGATGCTGGTCCTTAAAGAGTCACTCTCAACTTATCTGTCCATAAAGCCTATAAAAAAAAAATAGTCTTCATGTATTTCACAACACTTCAGCATGTTATTCTTATTAAGTGAGGGTCATTTTTTAGGATTTTTTACCCAAGCAAAGTCTCTGAGAACCTTGTAATTCTGGAGACTCCAGGTAGGTTGCAGTTCTGGAAAATGATGGCGCTGGAGCTTTATGGCTCGTATCCACTGAGCGGTACGTGCGCAAACACAAAAAAATATAACAGTGTATTTTATAATTTTATATTTTCACACAGACAATAGCCGTTTCTCAATATGCGTTCTGTTCTTGTGGACTTGTGAAACGTCATTGCCCAAAAACCCGCGTAATTTTCAAAATATTACTGTTATTCTGTCATGAAATGTAGTTTTACGAGTTTTTCAGGCGAGAATGTAGTTGTTTAAAACTCAAATCTGCGGTTTATTCATAAAGACAGAGCCTATTTGAAAATTTGCTATGCCGATTTCGGAGCTCCAGGTGATCACCGGGCGCTCTGTGCTCATGTATCCGCCTCGAGCATCCTTAGCTCGGCTAGTCCTTCCGACATTTGCTGCTGGCTCTGATGTCTCTGTAGTGATTAAACATGAGATACGTTTGACTGAATTGTTTGCTTTTGTCTTTATTTCCTCTTATATAATCCTCTTATACTTTGTACTTATACTTTTATAATGGCTATTATTATATAAAAGTGGCGGAGTTGTACTTATTGTCGCGCTTTATTGTTGATCACTACTTTCCGGCATACACCACGCCTATAAAGTAAAGGGTACTGTTGGCAGTGGAAACGCAAGCTGGATCAGGGTGTTCGGTCCCGAACCGTACCGTACTGTACTGTACTGACCCGTACTGCTCACGGTTCCTGATGGTTTACACCTAATTCTTCACATTGATTCTTAATTATTTTGCAGTTAACATGGGTCTTTTCTTCTCCACCTGTTTTTTTTTTAACCCTGCTGACCTAATGAGCATTTCGCTGACCAATGGTCATGCCTTAACTTGGCAATTTCTGTATTGCATTAGTTTTAAATATTTCTCATGGGGATTTAATAATTTGACTTTTCAGTTAAATCTCTTTTTTTGGCTCATTTCATCTGTAAAAGAAAACCTGCCTAATAATTCTGCACACCTGAATATAAGGAGTTTTTCACTTCCAGCCTTCATGGACAATTATATATCACTTATAAATTATTAAATACAAAATTAATAGTAGTTATTAAGATAGATGTGGTTTGGAATTAGTAAAATGTGCTTGGAAAAAAATATGATCAGAATATCAACGTGCCTAATAATTATTCACGCACTGTAAAGATGTGCTCACTTTACACGGAGTGAGCGTGATCGCAAAATCGAAAGTGAAAGTGAACTGCGAGCGCTCATTCAAATGTGATTTCAATACCCCACATATTGATAGCGTGAAAATTATATACAATACTAGAATGTTTGCTGGAGCGGGACACACACGTTGCGGGAGGTAATGGTCAGAAACTCAGAGGGAGCAAGCTTAAGAAAACTGTCCTGCGCAGGACTCTAGCTGCGCATCAACACACGCGCTAAGTTTTTTCGCGCTACCCCATCTCCACCCCAATCATTAGTGCCGTTTCATTCAGTCTTTGACAGCACATATAGGGCAATTTTTGAAATGGCGCCATAAACTAAATTGATTTCAAATTTAATTCAAGCACTTTCAAGGACCCATGTTTGTTTTCAAGTACTATCCAGGCCTTGAATCCATATGTCTGAAATTCAAGTACTTTCAAGTACTTTCAAGAAGCGTGGGAACCCTGACCAATACTGAAGGTAAAACGGTGAAACAACGTCATGATTTCATGATTTGACTGAAACAACGTCACAATATCAACGATATTGTTGATCCAATTTGCAAAATCGAAACATAATCCAACGTTGATTTAACCATGGAAATGCCGGCTGGGACCCTTCTCCAGCTCCACCTTAAGACAGAGGACCTGTATAGACTTTCAGATGGCGACAGAAAGTAACTCTGTAGATGTCAGTAGAGAGTTGTTTGAAGAAAGTACAAATAGTCCAACTTGTTCAGACATTGCAACTGGAATAGCCTTTAATGAGGACGAAGGTGTCCTTTTGCAAAGGTCCATGCCAGCTGTGGACATTAACTGTTTGGCATTAGCAGTTATTTAGAAGGCATTGTCAACATCAATTGCACTTGAGATGAAGTCATCCACATAAAGTGATTCCTTTATTATCTTCACCACCTCAGGAAGTTAGGTTTCATATTTCTTCAAATGTTTTCTCACAGTAGCTGCGAGGAGAAATGGGCTGGGGGAGACTCCGAACACCACCCTCGTCATCCGTAGCACACGCAGCATAGCGGTGCAGCTAGCCACAGGAATCGCACCGCATCTCTGTCTTTCTCAGCAAGACAGGTCAGCAAGAAAGCCTTTTTGATATCTGCTGTAAATGCAATCGCATGCAGTCTGAATTTATTAAAATACTGAGCAGATCTGGATTCAGGTTAGGACCAGCAAGTAGACAGCCATTAAGTGATGGAGAGCCTGTGTCATGTGATGAGGCATCAAACACTACTCTGAGCTTAGTTGTTACCTTGTCTTCATAGAGAACAGCATGATTAGGCATGTAGTACTTCACAGCGGTCAGAGATGACTCCTTCTCCACCACATCTTTGACAATGCCCTGCTCAAGGTAATCATTCGCAGCTTCATCTGACTGCAACCTCTTCTTAAGGTCTTTGAATCTTTTCTTTGCAATTCTGTAGTTATCTGGGAGTTCTGGCTTGTCAGGTCGCCATGGCAGCTCAAATTCATATTGTCCATCTTTGTACTGAGTTGTCTTTTCAAACTTGTGAAGAACCTCCTCTTCCTCAGGACTGTCTTTCTGCTTCATGGTGATACCTAGAGACTCAACTTCTCAGCTACTTTATGTATTTATACACACACACACACAGTGGTTATGTGTATCTTTTTAAAAACTGGTAGCTCCAATGAGATCTATTGACATTTGTATGGAAATCTGCTTGTGTATTACAGGTGCTGTAAGAAAGAATCACCTCTCCTGAGTAGCCACTGGCAATGAAATTCTCAAACATGCCATTTGGTGGTTCAACTTAGCAGCAGATAGGGGAAGCTCAAGGTGCCATCCGACTGTCAACACCCAGGAGTAAATTTGATGTCCTTTTTTTAGTTAATGAAATGTTTTTATGTGAAATAAAATGATTTTCTTGAAGTTTCTTGCATTTCATGTTTCTTTAATATATATTCAATGTATTTATAGTCTGTAAATACCTAATTTGAACTATCAATCAAATAGGATATCCATTTTACAGAAGTTGATATGATTCTTTAGTGTTTTAATGAAAAGTCTATAACATACTTTCAATGGTAATGTAAAAAACACCTTCTTTACCCTGTCAAAATCAGCTGTTTTCAGCACACTGTTCTAGTCCATGTTGCTTTAAATGCTAGTGAGCTCTGCTGACTCCGCCCCTCTCTTCCGTGGAGTGACGAGCAGACCATAGATATGTGTAGATCCCTATTCGACCGCTCCAGATACGTTGACGCGTCAGCCATCTCGCATTCACCATAATAATCAATTCAAAGATATTCAAGCGTATAACTTGCGGTTGTAGACGCACACAGTCAATGTGCTCAAAGGTTTGCAGACCGTTCCAAAAATGGTGGATGGCTTACCTATCGCGGCCCACAGAAACAGTCGATAATGAGGCATCTAGGTATATATATCTATGGAGCATACTAAACTTCAGACACAAAACTGGCTAACTAGCACATGATTAGGAAAGGCGATTTGCAAAGATTCATAAAAACCCTTATACTCACTTCTGTAGATAAAGCTGGATCAAGAATGATTCAGGCGAACATAGACGCATTTATGTAGGCTAGATCGGGGAAACGGCGCATTCCCTTCAAAATGAAAGTAACGTTAATCCTCTGCTTCTTCAGCGGTTCAGATGTCGGGAGTAAATGACGAGTGCTATATTCATTATTACATCCAACAACTAAACACCTCAATCGCTTAATTGGAGACATCTTGATTTCCCCTGCACCGGAGGCGGACAGCTCTCAGCTCACTCAGGGCGGGTCTAAGGTAAGACGGCCTTGTCAATCAACTATCGTGGGAGGGGCCTGTGCAGAACTATGTTATTCTGACAGGAACAGCTTGATTTGAGAAAGGGGATTTTAAAAAAAAACAGGGTGGATTTTTATCATTATAGGATGGATGTGTACACACACTTACAACACACATTTATGTTCAAACAACTTGAAAAGTGAATTTTGCATCAGATGACCCCAGTGTACTGGATCTAGTCCAGATCCGCAAACCTTCTCTGTCCCGGATCCGATGCGCTGTGCAAGTGGACGCCGATACGGACCCATTTCGGTTCCACAAACTCCGGAACTGATCCGCTCCAGAGTCATTTTGCTATCTGGGATATAGCCTACCACAGAGTGCAGAGATCTGTAGAACAAGTAGAAAAAAAAAAGAAAAATGCAAACACTAGCTATAAAGAAGTCTATGCTATTTCATTGAGTATTGTAGTTCAATTTAAGTCATGCTGCTAACAACATTCATAAGAACACTAGACAAAGTTATCATCTATATATATATATAATGAAAACTCTAACAGTAATCTGTATTGTTGCACGAATAAACAACTGATAAAATTATACACCCCTAACCTATAGTAATGGTGCAATATCATATAATTTAACAATGCTCATTCATTCAAAACAGAGAAAACATCTTTCACAAACATCTACATGTCTGTCTCTTTTAAAGTGTTTAGTGTATATAATGAGTTGTATTTGTAGGGGTTATTATAGACAATTGTTAACCCCACCCCAGACCTCACAAATTTTCAAACCCTAGCTATGGCCATGCTGCATGATGCCAAATAATGTATTTCAACATACACCTTAGTTTCTATGCAAAAAAATTGAGAAGATGCTTTTTCAGTGGACTTTAATTTGCTTTGCCTGAGAAAGCACTGTCAATTTGATTCGTATCAAACACAATGTGATTTTCGGCAATTGAGATCTGGCAGCAACAGTGCATTTTCCCGCTAAGACGAGCACTTCGCTTACAGCTTACCGCTCGCATTAAATCATCCGCATTCCAGCAAACCACTAAGAACGCGCTACAATCCTGACGAGTCATAGCAACAGAGCGGAGGCGAGAAAGCTGCGGAGAATCCGCTTACCCGGAAGCTTCAGTAACTGACATAGATTTAAAGAAAATCACTGCCGTTTGGCAAATAAATAATTTTACATACTTATTCCCAACTTTTCATTATGTGAGCTTTAACTTACATCTTATGTTATCGGATGCCCATTTTCCACAAGTTGATATGATTATTTAGGGTCTTAATGAAAAGTCTATAACATACTTTGGTTAAAATTTCTCAATGGTAGTGTAAAAAACACTTTTTACCCTGTCAAAATCAGCTCTGTTTTCATCAAGCAGTTTTTTTTTGTCCATTTTGCTTTAAATGCTAATGACCCTGCTGACCCCGCCCCTCTCTTCTGTGGGGTGACAGCAGTACTGTTTACTTTAGCCTTGAAACTGGCTAACTAGCACATTATTAGGAAAGGCGATTTGCAAAGATTCATAAAAAACCCTTATACTCACTTCTTCTGTAGATGAAGCTGATCACGAATGATTTGCACGAACAAAAAGGCATTTATGTAGATCGGCGCATTCCCTTCAAAACGAAAGTAACGTTAATCCTCTGCATCTTCAGCAGCTCAGATGTCATGAGTAAATGACGACTGCTATGTTCATTATTACATCCAACAACAAAAACATCTCAATCGCTTAACCGGAGACATTCTCACAGCTCACTCAGGACGGGTCTAAGGTAAGATGGCCTTGTCAATCAACTATCATGGGAGCGGTCTGTACAGAACTACGTCATTCTGACAGGAATCTCAGAACAGCCTGATTTGAGTTAGGGGATTTAAAAATAGGAATAAAAAAAAAAACACTGGGTGGATTTTTATCATTATAGGATGGATGTGTACACACACATTTATGTTCAAACAACTTGTAAAGTGAATTTTGCATCCGATGACCCCTTTAAATGACAAGGATTTAATTTATAAACAAATTAGTTAGACAGTCCACAAATTCACTCTAGCAAATGGCCTGGATATGCAGAGCATTCGCAGCTTATATGGACGGAATGCCACTGCTGTACACTGGACTATTTGTTCTTTCACTATATAGATTGTCTTTTCCCTGTATTACCTCAGTTTCCCAGGGCCTCCCTTCTCTCCCAGATTTTGCACAAGTACGCGGTCACCAGGCTGAAGAATCAATCTTGCCTCCATCATTCGCTCAGCCTATTTCTCTACATATCCTCTTGGATCCTTATTTCCCTCACTAGGTGTTACATTGTAAGTGTGAACAATTTCCGTTAGGTCTTCCCTCCATCTTTCTTTTTCCTTTTCTTCAAGTGTTCTCAGCATCTGTAGTAATGTTCTTTTGAACCTTTCAACAGGGCTGCTCTGTGGATGATACGAAGAAGTACAGCTCACTCCAGAAAAGCTGCTGCAAAGTCTTAAAGAGTTTGTTTGCGAGTTCTCGTCCTTGGTCATGATGCAATTTGGCTGGAAATTCAAATCGAGGAATAAAGTCATAAAAAAAAATCAGCTGCCGTCTTTCCTGACTTATTTTTGGTTGCATAAGCTTGAGCAAACCTTGTAAATGATCTATGTTTACAAGAATGTACTCATACCCTCCTCTGCTGTGTTCCAGGTATAAGTAATCAATAGATACAAGCTCAAAGGGTGAACTGGTGGTTATGCTGCCCACTGGAGCTCTTGTGTGTACGGCTGGCTTTTTGCTGTTTTATACATGGACATTGTCGTGTAACGTTTCAATGTTTCTTTTCATGAATGGCCAATAGAACCTGTCTCTGGCAAGGCAAAGAACTCTTTCTTTGCCAACGTGGCCCATGTTGTCATGTAGTTGCTTGAGAACAGTTTGTTTATACAGGTGCATCTCAATAAATTAGAATGTCATGGAAAAGTTCATTTATTTCAGTAATTCAACTCAAAATGTGAAACTCGTGTATTAAATAAATTCAATGCACACAGACTGAAGTAGTTCAAGTCTTTGGTTCTTTTAATTGTGATGATTAAAGCCGGGCTCACACTGCGATTTTTTAAAAGTCCTTTAGGATTGTACTTGTCAGACTGCACGAACATGATGATCATGTCACACTGTGGGATCTCAGTTGTCATTAATGTCAGACTGTACGACAGTCAAGACGAGTTAAAAACAGGTGCGCGCAAGAAAACTTGTCCAGACACGTCCAGTGACTGCGAACTGCATTGCACGCGGGACCGAACTGTTGGCTATCATGAAAAGTATATGAACGGCGGCAATACCGGCGTATTTAAGAAGAATAGTGTATGCAGCTCTACACACCCACATGAAAACAGCGGAGCAACCAGTATCAGCAACGTATCAGATGAATTCAGTGAGCGGAGGACGGGAGCGCCGGAGTTTATGGCAGATAGAATAATTCTCCAGCATTAATTCTGCTCATAGATTGTCTTGAAAAACGGAGACAGTTTGACATTCATCGTAGGGGTAGTCACACTGCAGGACTGTTCGCTAAATCTTCTGACACTGCCAGAACTTCGTCGGAGGTGAAATTTGATCGCAACAGCCATTAATCGGCTGTCGGTAAACATGTCAAACCAGCGATCAAAGTCTACAGATTTTAGCCTAGGATTATAGGAATCTTTTAGGATTTTCAAAATTTGTCTCAGACAACCAAATCGTGGCCAAAATCGCACAGTGTGAGCCGGGCTTTAGGCTCACATTTAACACAAACCCACCAATTCACTATCTCAACAAATTAGAATACTTCATAAGACCAATAAAAAAACATTTTTAGTGAATTGTTGGCCTTCTGGAAAGTATGTTAATTTACTGTATATGTACTCAATACTTGGTAGGGGCTCCTTTTGCTTTAATTACTGCCTCAATTCGGCATGGCATGGAGGTGATCAGTTTGTGGCACTGCTGAGGTGGTATGGAAGCCCAGGATTCTTTGACAGTGGCCTTCAGCTCATCTGTATTGTTGGGTCTGGTGTCTCTCATCTTCCTCTTGACAATACCCCATAGATTCTCTATGGGGTTCAGGTCAGGCGAGTTTGCTGGCCAATCAAGCACAATAACACCATGGTCATTTAACCAGCTTTTGGTGCCTTTGGCAGTGTGGCAGCAGGTGCCAAGTCCTGCTGGAAAATGAAATCAGCATCTCCATAAAGCTTGTCAGCAGAAGGAAGCATGAAGTGCTCTAAAATTTCCTGGTAGATGGCTGTGTTGACTGTGGACTCAGAAAACACAGTGGACCAACACCAGCAGATGACTTGGCAGCCCAAATCATCACTGACTGTGGAAACTTCACACTGGACTTCAAGCAACATGGATTCTGTGCCTCTCCACTCTTCCTCCAGACTCTAGGACCTTGATTTCCAAATGAAATGCAAAATTTACTTTCATCTGAAAAGAGGACTTTGGACCAGAGAGTTCTTTTTCTCCACAGCCCAGGTAAGATGCTTCTGACGTTGTCTCTGGTTCTGAAGTGGCTTGGTAGCCCTTTTCCTGAAGACGTCTGAGCGTGGTGACTCTTGATGCACTGACTCCAGCTTCAGTCCACTCCTTGTGAAGCTCTCACAAGTGTTTGAATCAGCTTTGCTTGACAGTATTCTCAAGCTTGCGGTCATCCCTGTTGCTTGTGCACCTTTTCCTACCCAAATGCTTCCTTCCAGTCAACTTTGCATTCAATATGCTTTGATACAGCACTCTGTAAACAGCCACACCTTTCAGTAATGACCCTCTGTGACTTACCCTCTTTGTGGAGGGCATGAATGTTCATCTTCTGGATCATCTTCTCCATTATTGTGGTTTCAAAGAACAAGAGATACCCGGAATTTATACTGTAGGGATGGTCATTAATTGAAACTCAAATGTAAATATTCTAATATTTTGAGATACTGATTTTTGACTTTCATGAGCTGTAAGCTCTAATCATCAAAATTAAAACAAAAAAACTTTTGAAATGTTTTACTTTACATGCAATGCATATAAAATATATGAAAGTTTAACTTTTTGAAATAACTTACAAGAAAAAATGAACTTTTTTCACGACATTCTAATTCATTGAGATGCACCTGTACTAGTTAGCCAGAATGAATTGACATCTTTGCTCGGTTTTTCAAAATAGGAGTCCTCCTTCCATGCGCAGCTTTATCCATTCACGCTAAGCTTTTTGACAGCTCTTCTAGCTCCACTTCTTGTATCACTGGTAAGTACAGCTTTAGATTCCTTCAGTTTGATAATCTCTGCAATATCTAAATCTTTTCTTTGTGTTTCCCTCAATTCATCAGGATTTATCTCTTCTAGGAACCCATGGAAACCACATTTAGGGATATCTTTCTGTGACAGGTTGAGAACTGCAAGCCAAGCTACATCTTGTTGCTCAGCAGCCCTACTGCTTTCCCAGGTTGCCTTGACTGTTTCACTGGACAGTTCTTCTGTGCACTCTGTGATATACTGATCTATACTTAGTGGGAATCTTGAGAGAGTGTCAGTGTCAATATTCACCTTCCCAGGTCGATACTTGATAATAAATCTGAAATCTATCCATCTGTTCTCAAACCCATCTGTTGATTTGGCTGTTCTGCTCTGCTGCGGAATGAGAATCTGTCTTTCTCCAGGTACGCATTTGATGTATTTTGTTTGCTTATAGGCCGTGGATGTAGTGTGAGTCACTATATGTTTTATTTCAGTTAATGATTTGTGTGAGGGTGGCAGCTGTTGTGTACATAGGCTGAGAATCTAAATATTCAGATATATCCAGGTTCCCTCAGCTGTTGTTGATCATTTATTACTGAAGAGTCTTCCCTTTAATCTAGGCCGTAGCCCCATGATGGTTTTTAAGTGACTTATGTTGATGCAAGTCTTTCTTAGAACTTATGTTATATTCTCAAACTATTGCAACTTTTATATTGTCCTAATAAAGGATTTTGTATTTTTTGAGTGACATCCGCGTGTCACATCCTCCATATCTCGCTTCCCACTGGGTTGGGAACTTGTAAAAAAGTCTCATGGGTAAAATCTTTGGGTGAGATTCCCAAGGCGGCGTAGTCAGTAATTGTACGAATCCCTGGATTGGGGCCAAAATTATTGGTCAATTTTACTCAGCTGCATAGGCTCGGCTACATCAGCACTACTGACTTCAACACTTGCTGGTTCGACTGTTTGGTCCATCTCAACAATTTTTACAATCGGCTGTATGCTTCCAAGTGCTGTTTGTCGAGGCAAGGTGATATCATATCTGGTGTAATTTCCTACTGGAACTTGTATGATTGGCCTCAGGGGCGGACTGGGACAAAATTTTAGGCCGGGAAATCTCACACGCATCCAGGCCATCCCATACACCCACAACAAATTTTGAAACAAGACAGACAACAATATTTTTTGTATGGCCATCATCATCATCACAATAAAAAAGTTTAAATCCCTAAGCTGGGGCCGCGCAAAATAATTATTAAAGGTTATCTCTTGAACTTCCATTTTCCTTTTTAGTCTCTTAATTTTTCCCTGACATCTCTCTGTCTCTCATGGGGGTTTTTTTCTTGTACCTGTCACGTTTTCATCAACACGTCTCTGCCTTGTTGCAAAACAACCACCTCATTGTAATTTGTTTGCACATAGTATACATTTTAGAAAAATGTAAGTATTACATTAGGACCACCATGTGTTATAGTTTTATCTTTCCTAAATTTCAAAATTAGTACAATAATAGCTACATCATACCTTTATAGAAAAATCATAATACTTGACATGTTTTTGCATCATCATGAGTTTTGTCCTAAGGAAAATTAGCCATGGTTTTATTAGGCCTATGGTAAAAGTACAGAAACCATGTTTTTTTGGCAGATTGATTATATTTGTAACCAGAGTTTTACTACAAATACCATGGTGAAACTATATAGTGTAGCAAAACCATTGTTAATTTGTGGTTACCATGGTTTAACTATATAGTAACCATGGTTTTTGGTTTTATTTTTAGTGAAACCACGGTTAATTTTCCTAAGGGTTGTGTTGTTGTCTGCCTTAGCTCCCTCTAAACCTGTTATAAAACGATGTGAATATTTGTCTGCTAAATTCTTATTTCTTACTCTTTACAACAGTAATTATGTCCTTTTGTTAATTTTGCAGCAATTGACTGCCACTGCAAACATTTGCTAGCAGTTTAATGCTTAACTAAGTAAACTAAGCCAAAACTACAATAGTCTGTCTATTTACAGATGTAACTGACCTGGGGTCCGTTCTTCGTACATCGCTAACTCAGCTGGATTTGATGGTTGACGATTTTGCTTGATCTTGGATCCGGAACAGGTCCGTAAGCTTAAACCTGCTCGGGAGCAGGTTTATTTCATGTAAACAGATTTAGATCGCATCTTTTTAAGCAGAATTGATACTTAAAATAGGTCCCAGTCACCGCTACTTTATTACAAGAGTACACTACTGGTCCAGGGACAATAATTTAAAATAATAATAATTAAAAAATTTATTTGAAAATAAGATAACAATGTTGTGTAGTCTTTAATACTAGACACAGACAGTTTTACTACTTGAAAGATTTATTAGTGATGAAATAATTACTTTATAATTGTATTGGAGTCTTACACACATGCTATAGAGTTAATCTGAGCTGTGCATTAATTTGAGTGATGACAGCTATTATGGGAGTGGCTTGATGGAGCACAGGAGATGCAGATAACTTGATCTCTAAGAAACTTTAATTAATGCTGTCACGTAACAAATCTGCTTCAAAGATAAAATTAAATGAATTGCTAATTACAACATTTAAATAAAAATGTAAAGCCTGTACAAATACCAGAAGTCATGAATAGCCTATAAATAATTGGGAATCATGTAAAAACAATTACAAATAAATTAAAAACAGTGCACATTTCATTTATCTTTAACATAGTTTTGTTCGTTTGGCTGTTTCTTTATAAAGGTCCAGAAATTTGTCAACTTTTTCGTCAGGTGTCTTTTTTTAATGATATGATGCCATTACGTTGCTGTCTTGCTGCCAGCCAATCGCTGCATTGCTGATCGTGGTTTCGAGCATCGATACATCTGCCCTTTTCGGGGAACACGAGAACGCGCAGTAATCTTAGACAACTTAATCCAGATATTTTAATCTAATACGCAAATTCGTTTGAAGAACCAAATTAGCCAGATATCAGTTATCACGATTAGAAGATTTGGAATCTTTCAAATCATCTCAGATGTATTAAGTGACGTACGAAGAACTGGCCCCTGCACTTGCCTCTCTGCTCCACCTGGGCGCTTCTACTCCATTCTGGAGTCTCGCATCCATTTGGCGGACGCGCAGAGCGAATCGCGTTGCCAGCCAAGAAGACTAGCCGATTCATGATTTATTGGAGTTTTATTATTGAATGGCGAATTCGGAAATAATCACTTTAGTACATTCGGCAGGCAACAACAACATAATTTTTTTAATTATTTTTTTTAACTGTAGGGCAGCGGGCCAAATTGGCTGCCAGGCCACCGGGAATTCTCCCGGTTCTCCCGATGGCCAGTCCGCCCCTGATTGGCCTTATTGTCCTGCAGACTTCCAACAGGCCATCACCCAAATCAAGATGATCCAACTTCGGTTTCTCTTGATTGAATTAAAACAGAAGAAATGAGTCTGACAGATCAAAATCTTCTGGTACTTTACATTTAACTTGTGCCAGTTGTCCTGCCAGAATGAGAATATCCTGTATTCCTACTCTGACAGGTTTGTACAGTAGATTAGATGACTTTTGGGTCTGTATGAAACTCACAATTGCTCTTGCATAGCATTTTCTATTTCCATTGCCCCACTAAGCAATGTCGTAATAGTAGACAGGACTATTTTTCCACTTGTCTGTCAACCAGTAAATATGCTTCTTATTTTGTGCAGTGGACCATGGTGACTAGCTTTCGCACTGCTGGTGAAGTGCAGGAAGGAGGAGGACCTGTGAAAAACAGTGACCCAAAAAATGGGGTCTGCAGTAACGGGTCAGTGCTCTAGTAATTTTTAGGTAATCACAGCCATGCTGATATAGAGCGATATCACATGGGTACGTGTGATATGGCATTTATACAACAGTTTGACGGCACAAGTGTGTTAATAAATAAGAAACAACCACTTGTTGTGTCTTGAAAAAAAAAATTGTATGTAGAACTAATTCCTTCTACCACAGATTCAAATGTCAAGTTGACAGCTTAAAGGTGGGGTATGTATTTTTTCAAAAACACTTTAGAAAACTGAGTCGGGCCCAGTACCAAAACAAACTTGTAGCCAATCAGCAGTAAGGGGCGTATCTACTCATGATGTGGAGGAGAGAGCGCTCCGTGCACATGACGGACATTAGCCGAGCCGAGCGATGACAGAAAGATAGAGATGGCAGATAAAAAACAAAAGAAGTCGGCGTAACAAAAGAAGGCTTATGCCGCGCCACAACAGCTAAAGTCTGTCTACACTGGACATGACAAAGCGACCGTTGAAAATCATTTGAAATTTGTATCAATATGTCATAAATAGAGCGTGGCAGCAGTTTACTGTTGGGGATTTGTTGTGTCGTGCTGCACGGCATCCAGTGTAGACAGCATCACTGATTATAATGAGTGCTATAGTATATTGTCACGTTGCGCCGCTCGCGTCCGGTGTAGACACGGTGTTACAATAAGGCAAGAAGTAGGACCCGTGTAAAAATCGGATCAGCTTTCCAGTTATGCTTTCGTGCTCCTTGTACACTCTTATCATGGTGCACTTAGGTGCAAAACCAATTGTAATTTTAGCACTCATAGTGAGCTATAGTGTTTGTTGGTCTTCATTAGCAACACACAGGCTTAAGCAATGGTACCTGCTAATATAAATCAATTTTGGGTCTATTGACATCATATCTTTGTTGTCTTATTTATCAAAAATTGGAGGGGTGTGTTTAGCTTAAAGGATATTAATTATTATATTTATAGGGAATTTTGACAGGATCACTGTTTTACAACTGATCAAATGAAATGTCCAGCAATCAATCGAACAGGCCGCAACCATCAACTCTGAAATGGATATTAATATCCAAAGTATAGTGAGAATACTATTTATTAGCACAATAACAATATCAGCAGTTTAAGACATTAGCTTGTAAGCACAAAACACAGGACACGTTTTAAATACCAACAAAACCTTACTGAACAATTAAAAAAAGAAACTGTAAA
This sequence comes from Schizothorax lantsangensis, assembly GCA_027422415.1. Taxonomy (NCBI): domain Eukaryota; kingdom Metazoa; phylum Chordata; class Actinopteri; order Cypriniformes; family Cyprinidae; genus Schizothorax; species Schizothorax lantsangensis. The sequence goes on along the minus strand of CM049840.1, from coordinate 458,327 downwards.
CTAATCTAACACAAACACACTCTCACTATGAAACTTTATATTTAATGCACCAGTTCAGTTAGAGTATGGAAATATTACTTGTGTTTCTTGTGTTGGAGATTGCCAACTATGGAGTTTTCAAAGGTTTTCCAAGTTTGTTGATTTGTGGGTGGTTTGTTCACATCTGGATTGATGTCTTGGGAAGGCCAGTCAGGATGGGTGTTGGCTGAAGGATGGATGTGGAGTCTCGTGGGCTGGTTGAAGTTCGAGGCAGACAAAGAACAAAGTCAGAGACATGGTTTTGTGGCAAAACCTAGCTTAGAAAACGAGACTCTCAACAGAAAAGTAATTAAGTAGAATAAAGAAAAGAATGTGGCAAGACTAGATGGCTTATTTATTTATGGTGGTAGATGGGCGGCAAGCAAGCAGGCCAAAAAGCTCAAAAAAAGGCATTAACCAGTTAAACATTAGCTGCGTTTACATTACCGTTTATATTGTGCGAATTGAAAATACGCCCAGTGGAAACATGTACATTTCTAAAAACTCCCCTATTTCGTAAAAAAGTTTTGATGCTTGAATTATTTTATTTTTTTGGCAATTCACAAAAGGAATGTTTCGGAAAAACTGCAATGGAAATGCAATGGAGTTTTTTTGGCATTTACAGGTCACCTGGCATATGTAAGTCACATGATCATTCTTTACTGTACTATAAGCTCCAAGAAACACCTCATCAACGCTCTCAAGTATAATGGCCTTTCCTTGCCATTAATGCTTGGATAATTTAGACTGCACATGTCTGCAGTGCATTATGGCTCCAACATGGCCAGCAGAGCTGATCACGGCCACTCTAGTCAATGCTTGTGTTTATACCTGCCACACTGTGGCACGTTTCAGAAGCATCCCAGAAGCGGCTCTCCGTGCTGCTTCACCAAAGATACACGCATATGCCTCCTTCAGTTAAAAATAATGCCTAGTGTAGTGGCTGTGATATACGTAAACCTACCAACATCCATGACTTATCACGAGAGGAAAAAAAATGTTTTAGTCGCAAAACATTGGTTAATGGAAATGCAGGTTTTTTTTTTTTCACCATTTATCAAATATATGCAAATTGAATATTTGAAATGGAAATGCAGCTATTGTCTTTGGTTCGGGGTGTAACTAACCACATTCTCCTCCCCATACATAAATCAACATGTTCTTTATTTTCCCACTCTTGCAAAGTATAATTCGGTCATGATTTCTATAATGAGAATGATACATTTTATGCAGAATTGATTGATATCAACATTTGAGACATGAATTATCATTCACACACATACCAAAACACACTTAACCCTTACATGCATGGATGTTTCAACAATCATTATTACATATATTTGAGTATTTAGCTACCCTGACCTATGTATCCAACACGGATAGATCTCTAACTGCTGAAATAGCATAAGCCTCTCCTGAGAATTATAAAATAAAGCATATTTCGTTACATTTTGAAAAATTAGAAGGGATCAATTTGAGCAGATGATTTTACCATCACTATCATCGTCAAAGCGTATTTCCCCAGTACATTCAGCATCTGGCTCATATTGTTATCTCAACCATATTCTCAAAACTATTATGTTCAATGAGTTCAAAATCAATATTTACCATTTACAATATTTAGGAATACTAAGAAAGTTGATATCTAACTTTTAAAAAAATTAAGGAGGGAGAGGGAAGCAATTGATGTACTGGGTCGCCAAAGACACGAGGTGTGCTTTTAAGGTTAAACCTATAAACTATTCAGTAGTTATTCATCATGACATTAATAACCTTGGATTAAGCATAAATGTTGAACATATGGATTATAGACGTGATATGGAGTTATGTAGTGGAAAGATGTTTGGTCTTCTTAGCATCATTTTGGAATGAGATTATGAATTTACATGTGTAAAGCCAGTGTGAGAGTCATGATGTGCTGTTTTTGTTTTTTGTTTTGTTTCTTGGTTAACTGCCTAAAATTGACAATGTTAGAGGGTCTTTCCTTGTCTGGGACCAAAAATTGTTTGTTTTAGAGCGGTGAGGAGTTAGAGGCTAGTTGTGGCATCAAATGACAGAATCTCTAAATTTACGGCCCTCCATGTTGACTCTGGGGGCCTCCTGTGGAATTTTACTCCACTGTTTCAGGTCAGTTTCAATTCTTATGATGCTATCACTTTCTGATTAATTGCTTTAAAACCCGAGTCAGTATTATTGCTAGAAGGGTATGAGTGATGACTTGCAACTCTTCATGATCACACATCACTTTTGCTTTTCTCCTTACATGTGTGGTTCAATGTTCTTACAAATGCTATAAGGGGGCTTTCAAAAAAAATTCTGGTACTGGTTTTAACCAATCTGAGAATTAAATATTTTCAAGCCATTTACATTTCCCCCATTACTTCTTGCCCACCTAAACACACCTGAATCTCTCTAGCAATTGACCATTTGCAAAGAGTTTGATTGACAGGCTATTTTACCAATCATAACACAGAATTCGCCATCTTGCCCTACAAACAATTCAGACAGGAGTGTAGATTAACTTTGATAGGCTTACACTTTGTGTACTGATGTCTTTCCACGGTTGAAATGAAATACGTTCTGATGTTCATTCATGTTTATTTTGTGCTTTAAGTAAATATGAAAAGACAATCGGTTCATGCGCCACTTGAACTGAGGAACAAAATTTTATTTATTTTTTTAACTCCTCTGTGCTCCAACATTTAAAACTTATTTTTCCCACTGTGATATTTAAGACTTTTGTAGGCTTACAGCTGTTGAAATTGAATTTATTGCTTTTACATGCTTTTCAAGGACCCAATGGTATCCTACTTTCTCCAGAGTGAAGGCACACATGATTTTTAAAGTTGCTCTTTTTTTAAACATCTTACCAGCAATTTCTTACCAGAATGAGACTGGATATGTCTTTTCAGATCTACTTCTTTTGTGTATCTCTTTTCACACTGAAGACATTGGAAAGGCCTTTCTCTAGTGTGAACTCTCATGTGGATATCAAGGGTTCTTTATGTCTGAAACTCTTTTCACACAGAGGGCAGGAGAAAGGCTTCTCTCTGTTGTGAATCCTCATGTGGACTTTAGGCTTCCTTTCCGAGTGAAACTATTTCCACACTCTTGGCAGGTAAAAGGGTTCTCTCCGGTGTGAATTCTCATGTGGTCTGTAAGACTTCTTTTTTCAGTGAAACTTACTCCACACTGTTGGCATGTGAAAGGCTTCTCTCCGGTGTGAATTCTCATGTGACTCTTGAGGTTTCCTTCATGTGTGAAAGTCTTTCCACACTGATGACACAAAAAAGGCTTCTGTCCAATGTGAGTTATTATATGCCTTTTAAGGCGTTTCATGTCTTTGAAACCCATTTTGCACAGATGACATAAAAAACAGCTCTCTCTAAATGAATCCTCATGTGCTTATTAAGGCTTCCTTTACGTGTGAAAGATTTTTTACACTGATCACATGTGAAAGGCTTCTCTCCAGTGTGAATTCTCATGTGAGTCTTAAGATTTCCTTTTCGTTTCAAGGATATTCCCACAGAGTTTGCAGGTGTAAGGTCTTCCTCCAGTGTGACGACTCATGTGAGTATAAAAGGTTTCTTTATGTGCAAAACTCTTTCCACACTGACTACATGCAAATGGCTTCTCTCCAGTGTGAGTTCTCAAGTGATTCCTGAGACTGCTTTTTTCGTGTAAAGCACTTTCCACACTGTTGGCAGGTGAAGGCTTCTCTCCGGTGTGAATTTCATGTGGTCTTTAAGGTTTCTTTTTTTATTGAAACTCTTTCTACACTGTTGGCAAACGAAATGAGTTTTCGTACCAGCCTTCTGAGCACTTTTTTGTGAGGAAGTCTTTTCAGTCTGTGAACAACTAAAAGATTTTCCTTCAGTTATGAAATCATGATGTTTCTCAATCAGATCTTTCTCTTTGTTTTCATTCAGATCTTCACTCTGTCAGCGCAATCAAGTCTAAGGCAAAAAAAAGACACATACATGTTAACCCCAGGTTAATTTCACAAAGAAAGAGACAAACTTTTTAGACATTTAAAGCATCAAAACCATCAATTTTGCTGTAAGTAGAGATAACAGGGTCAAACATTACAATTCCATCGTCACACGGTGGGCACACGCATTTATATGTGGGTAATATAAAGGAGGATTATTTCAAAGTCTGTTGTATGTGTTGCACTTCTTGCTGTCAGCTGGTGGTGATATTAATTTGATGTTAATCAAACAATGCACTTAAAGGAAAACAGGAAGGTCTCATATCTGCTGTCATTAATTTAATCCCTCACCATGAGCCATTCAAGATTTCTATTATCTGTTTGCAATTTAGGATCCTCAATGTCTATGTCAGAGTTATACCAACAACTCTGATGTATGTGCCAAATTGCATGAAATTTTAAGCCTGCTAAGAGCCTCAACAACACTCGAGTATTAAGATATGTGTTTTACCATTGCAACACTATTTAGTCAAGCCACCTTTATTTATATAGTGCTTAATACAGTACAGATTGTGTCAAAGCAGCTTCACTGTATTAAACAGGAACATTTAGATATTAAAAATCATTTCACAGGTTCACATAATACGTGATATTATTCTGGCCAAGTTTGAAGTGATACGGGCAAATAGAAAAGGATTCATTCAAAGCCTGTTGTACATGAAACTTCCTGCTGCCTGTTGGTGTTGCTATGGGGAGAGGGAGGTTTAATGACTATTCTAAAAGTTGTTGTCCCCCCCCCCGTTTAACGCTTAACATTTCCCTACACCTAATGGCTGATCAATCTGATATGCGTGCAGAATTTCATGAAATTTTAAACATAAAGAGCATCAAAGCATCCAAAGCCTCTAAAACTTACTGTTGGACAGAGTTAATAATTATTAGTGTGAAGCTAATAATTGTCAAGTTGTACGGGGTCAATAAGAACAATACATGTACCAGTTTTATACAAAACTATGCATGATAGATTCCGCAAGTGCAAATGACTTGATGTGTGCAAACTTTAATGGGTTTTTAAGGTATGTTAAGGGCCCAACAGCTTCCAAAAACATAATGATTAATCCTTAGAACAACAATAGAGCTCTGGGCCCTGTGGGTAAAAATAAAGTAAGGCAGTAACCATCAGGGCCCATTCTTGACAGTTAGGCAATTGCCTTTATAAATCCCAATATGTTTCACATTTTGACATAAGAGAACATCTATGGAATTGGAGTCAATCTGATCATGCATGCATTTTACAAATAAGGTCCAGGTTTAAAATAGGTGATTCCAAATCTGTGATTCATGTACATGTAAATATTACAAAAAACAACCTGCTCTCAGTTGTGTTCAGTTTTGCAGAGAAACAGTATTTGTGTTTGAGTTTTTAAGTCCCATCACAGAAACTAATTATTAACCCTTTAACGTGCATTGTAACTGCACGGTTGACCTTTTTTTGCGATCAAATTACTGTATTAAAATCGCCGCCAAACCCCATATTTGGCTGTTTGTCCTTATACCCTCATTGAATAGAGTGTGTTATTGCAATTATATCCACTGGGTGGACTGCAGCAAAATATATTGTTGCCGAAAAGCCGCGACAAAACCGAGAATGTATTGATGTGATAAATTAAACGCCTCCCTTCTAACACTAGCTGCAAATTACGTTAAAAGTTGAGATAAAAATAAATAAATAATCGGATTTCATGTTCTATACCTCCTAACGGTATATTTTGTTAAATGGCAGAAATGTGGTGATAAAATGTATCTCTGTTTTTACTTTAGAAAAAGTTGCCCAATCAGGGTAAAATGAACTGAACGCTAGCTATACTCAGCAACGCGATCATAACTCGGTATAGCACTGCACAAGATCATAGATGAAGTTGTTCCTTTATTTGAACAAAAAACAATGCTTTGTTACACATCACACCATATCGTTTTAATAATTTGTTCTATTATATTTCTGTTATATTGACTAAATATTATATATATATATATATATATATATATATATTATATATATATATATAATATATATATACACACACACACATCTATATATATTGACTATATGCCTTTTACCTACATTTATCCAGATTGTCACTAATCTATTGTTTATTATATTTATTATTTGTAATGTAATTTAATTATTTTATTATGTTTATTGTTTTTATTTTCATTATTTTGTTTTGATGTATTTGTTTATTTACTTTAAATTACTGATTTTATTAAATTTAATGTTGATTTTTTTTTTACAGTGGATTGTTGTGTTATAATAAGAACAGGTTTTTTTATATATATAATCATGGGTAATCATGGGTATGTTAACATATTCTACTGTCTGTAATGTTTTTTATACACAAAAACCTTAAACTTCAGTTGCACAAATGAAAAATTCCATTAATGCATTATACTTTTTAGTTCATGCCGAGAATTACCCTAAATGGGCAAGTCAACCGGCTGGTTGACTTGTGTATCGCTTAGTGAATGGGTCATCTGAAAAATTAAAAAACTGAAAAGTTGCTCACTGTGGTGTCAGGAACACAATTTTAACAATAAATAATTTTTTGCAAATGTATTCTTAGTGTGACTGTTAAAGGGTTTAAGTTAACAATTACTTGACAATATCAATCACCAAACTCATCACCAAACACCAATGACAATGTACCCATATGTACACAAGTCATTGGTGTTTTGGTGATGAGTTTTTGGCTCAAGGGTTGAATACAGTCACACCAGAGGTGTTAAACTGGGCTTAGGGACCTTGGTT